>CM030016.1:20031652-21231652 GCA_017639485.1 Pluvialis apricaria
TCTCAGCTTCAACCTTGTGTTGGAGCTCAGGGGAGGAGACTTCCATGCAGGCTTCACTGTTCTTCTTATAAGAACTAATAAACAGTATAAAAATGGAAGGATGAACGATCTATCTTGCCTGGGGATATTATTGAAACCTGGTTACATGTAGATTCATTCTTATTTGGTGATGGCAACTCCCAATCTGAAGTCACCTGTAGCAGATGAGGAATTCCTTGGGTGTATCAGATACTTCATTTAGCTTTGGGCAGATACCAAGAAAAATTACAGGTTAGTTAGCTAGTTCAAAAGGGAAAAACCTGCATTGCAATTAGAGAGCCTGTTATAAGCAGGAGACTAATACCTGCTAAGCTGCATTCTGGGATGTTGGGAGCTGTTCCCAATGCCATCAGATGACATACAGAAGGAGATGCAGTAAGTATGAGGCTTTGATTTTGAAATTATATACATAAGTATATGTATACATATATTTTTTTTTTTTATCTGAGGGCAGATTGTAATCACTATTTAATCAAAGATAATGTTTTCAAGGTGCAGAAGCAGCTCTGGTCTTCTTCAGATTATATATTAAAGTTGGCTGTACATTTATAACTCTTGTTTTGTGATGAGCAAGGGTTTCAAATTGTGGATGTAGTCTTACTCTGAACAGTGTATCACATACTGCTCACTAAGTACTAAAATACATGGTTACTATCCTGACAGAGTTAAGCATTTAACATGATAAATTGGTACTATGTTAGTTGTGAAAAGCATTTAAATACCATAACTAATTTTACATGTGGACTGGAGACAGCTCTAATTCTTTGTTTCCACAAGGTGTTTAAGAGACCCTTGTGACAGTTTTGTGCCCTGTTTGAATGTATTCAGCTCATACATTAAGTAAATACTGTTCAGAAATATATTATAAAAGTATGCAGATCTTGAAGCCTATGTGGCAACACTGACTGGAGCGACCAGAACTCAGGAATTTACACAATCCCTGCAGTTAGTTTACAGACTAGTGGATGTGCAGCCTAACTGGCTATTTTATCTTCCTCTGCTTAGATTAACTCTTTCCCATCAAAGTTTCCACCCCTATACTGTGAATGGTAGGTGATTTTTTTGGCAGTGTATGGGTATGTAGAGGAGGGAATTCTTGTAGTAATTTTATTCCTGAGAAAATACTACTAGGCTTCATTACAGAAGTCAATGATGCTATGTACTGAGATTAAAAAAAACCAAACAAGACTTGAAGATTTGAAAATGATTCCTTTCTCCTAATATAATTGAAGGAACCTGTATCTGAAAGACTAGTAAGAATGCTCAAAGTAATGATACGCTTCTTCATTATTAAATTATTACTTTTAGATTTACACAAGATTCAGCTCTTTAAGAGGAGTTCAAATCTGTCCAGAATACCCAAACCAGTGTAGTTTTGTGTATGTGAGTGAATGCAAGGGAAATCACTTCCCTCGCACTTCTCTAGTCTATCAGTAAAAAAAAAAATCTTTCTCTGAGCACATTCTAATACACAGACCTCTGAGATCACGTTAGGATAGTTAAAAGCGTCCTGCTCTTATGTTGTTTTTCACATTGCTGCTACTTTCTACTGTACAGAAGGAAATAGTAGCCAAGGGATGTAAGAGTAACTGAACCAGATGCAACTTGAGCATCTATTGTAGAAAGTGGCTGCAATGTAAAGGAACTGTTTCCTCTGGCTATAAAAGTGAGGGATGATAATAACTACCTTTTTGCAGATAGGCAGCCCTCAATTTCAAAATCAAGTTTATAGTATCCTGTCTTGCTGATTAATGACACATCCATTTGCCAGAATGAAGTGTAAGAACTAGCTTAGTGTAGTGCTGTGAAAAACAACCCAAAATCTGATTTAATTCCACCTAACCCACCCACCTCAGTCTCCCTGCCAGCTTCCTGGATTTAATTGCTCTCTGTGATCTTGCGAGTGAATGCCTCCCACAAAGTGTTTTCCAGCACCTTTCTGAATCTGGTTTCTTTCACAGGCTTTGCATTTGGATTCCTTCACATGTTGCCAAAAGCTCACAGTCCTTTCCTCAAAGTCTCAAAACCCAAAATAAATGCTCTGCCTACCTTTTTCTGGTTCTTCTTTTGACCCAGTTCTCCCTACTGACACAAAGCTGAAAGAATGCTATGACAGCCTAATTTCCTTCAGCATATGCAAGCAATGAATATTGTTTAAAGAGCTGATGAATCTGTGAATTTCGAACTCACATAAGCATATGCTGCTTCTAGTCAAAGCTTATTTGCTAACATGGACTTGTGGAAAGCTTACTATTTCACTGAAGAATTACTCAAGTTCTTGAGTGTGGGCTAATGAAGAAGAACTGTTACATAAAACACAGCCAAGTTTTGCACATTTAGGTCTTAATCAGAAACTTGTGCAATATTGTTTATATAATTGTCCAGATTCAAATTTGGTTGTTACACCACTTCTCTTAAGTCTAAATAGATGCCATGATACATAATAAGGACTCATATTCTGATCAGGATCACTGTAAATGAAGGAGATTACTGACTAAAGTATTTATTTATGGACAAAGGTACTAGAGATGAACCATGGAGTCAGTAGGACTATCATTCTTTGATACAGAGTTTGGTGAAATTAATGCTTTGTGCTTGAAGTACCTGGGTAAGCCTTCACACCAATGCTTCTTATCCAGTGTTTGTCTCTTGTCCTATTTTCCACACCCACCACGCCTTTATATTATTAACTATCAATTTATATGAAAAATGTCACTTAGACTATTGCACCCTGCCCCTTTGATTATGACAAACTGCACCAAGTCCCACCTTTCTGTATCCTGTATCTCTAAATGTGAGTTGAAGTACACTCAATAGAGACATTTTTGTCTTTAAAAGACAGGGTTTTTTTATTTTCCTGGTTTCAATTACATACTAAATTCTGAGATTATAAAAAGATATATGATCTCATTGCTCAAGTGTCTCCAACCACCAGTGGATTAAAATTACTTTTCTTATTTAACAAGCAAAATGCAGTATTTCACAGCTCTTTTCAACATAGTTGTGGAAATCTTAATGGAGTATCAGTAGCTTTTACATCCATGTTGTGCTGTTTTTTAAAAAGGCCAGATGGGAAGCAAAAACATACTGGCCACGTTAACAGAGCTTTGGTGGTCCTTCTACACTGTAGTAATAAGAGAGAGAATATTCAAATCAGTCTCCCCACTGGGGGAAGGAAAACTTATTGAGAAACTGGGTATTTACAGTGACGCACGTCTTGTTTACAGTAACTTTTGTGCAAATGGTGACTAGAGACTAAGAAAAATGTATTTCAGAAGTCTTAGTACCAGTAAGTATGCCCAGAGATTGAAATACCCAGTAAATTCTGTTAGTAACTTCTTGAACAGCTCCTATATCATAAACCTCGAACCTCTTCAGATGTTGCACTTGAGTTACCTACAGAGGGTGCATCAACACTTGTGTGAAGGCTGTGTTAGAAGACTGGTAGGCATATCTTTCTTTTGCATTGTTACATGCCTAAAGGTCAATAGAACTGACTGGAGTCATCTTAAGCATAAGTCCTTATAGCAGCCCCCAGGGAATATGTGTGTATTAAAGTTGCTTTCTAGGTTGACATCCATAATAACTTATCTTCACTGTTATTTTTCACTTGTTCTACTGATACTAAAACTGGCATGGATATATTGTGATCACATCTTCTCTTGCAATGTAGCATATAGTGTAAGTACTTGAATGAAAAAAGACTTATGTATCTAGTTTGAAGTAAGCACAAAGATAATTCAAAACATTCAGATTCTCGTGTTCATATAATTTAACTGCTCGGAGTTCCATAAATTATCACTTGATGGGCCTTAAGATTCTGTTTCAGTGGAATTTGTTGAGTAATATCAAAAGTAACTGAACAAGTTAAGAATGAAATACAACTTCCAGTCTAACTGTAGTGTTCAATACTGACAAATGCAGTATTTCTTTCAAGAAAAAAAAGACAATTGTCCACATAAATTGTAATTGCTTTCTAACAGGAAGCAAAAGATGTTTAATCTGTTTCAGAAGAAGTAGAAATTAGTCATACACAGATCACAATCTATTCATATGCAAAGATTACTCATCTATAAATTGCGGCTGCTTTCAGATGCAGTGTTACATTACTCGCTATACCCTGAAAATAACTGCAAACCAGTAGAGAATGCTTATGTATATTTCTTTCAAGTTAATTACTTACGCAAAAATGCATCTGTTGGATGGCACTGAAGAAGCTCATGATTTTCAAATATTTCCTTGTCCTACACAGTGATTACTCAAAGCGTATCTGTTCAGAAAGAGAACTCATCAAGAAGCTTTCAACAAAATGCTTTTTCATTGGAAAATGATATTCAAAGCCAAAAGCTTTGCATGGAACTGGATTTATTTTGGTGAAGCTTTTGTCAGGAAAGGTTTCAGTGTTCCAAGACAAAGTTTCTGGTTTAGATGAGACATCCCTTCATTCCAAATTATCAAATAATGTAGGCCAACTCCTTGGAACAAAATAAGTTCCAGGATTTTGCTCTTATTCATGTGTATTTATACAAAGTAAACCAGTTCCATCAGGAAAGACTGAAAGACCTATTGAAAACCAGCTACCAGAGCTGAGTTTGGGTATCCAACTTGGTTATGGCAGAACCTGTGGGCCTAGGATGTAGGTAGGAGACTTTACCCCTAATGTTTGTTCTGTTGTATTGAAAAGCTTCAAAAATGGTCTTGGCTTTACTTTCTAAAACTTCCTAGGGGGCTCTTCCCAAAACAATTCCACCCTGTGATTAAGCAACCTCTAATCCAGAAAGAATTGTTTTGCAGTTTCCAAATACAGTTGCACTGTTACGGGACTCAAGCTAAGAAATAAGAGATGTGCAATCATTACAGCTTAAATGAGCTTGGATTCTTCCCTTCAGATAAAAGTAGTAAAAAAAAAAAAAGTAAAACCTGAAGAAAGCTAATGTACATATATGTAGAACTTGCAGCTCACCCTGTAAATAGGTCTATATAGCTGAATTATTCAGTAAGCTTAAGTAGCAGAGAACTAACTTCCTTTAAAGCAGAAGCATCCTACTTGAGCCTTTTGTATACAGCACCACAGCAATCCTCACTTTCAAGGGTCTGCAATTAACTCTTTCTCCCCTAGTGCCATCCCCTTTCATACTAAGTAGAGTCTGAAAGCCCAGATTTCTCCCTCTCCAGTATGCTTTGTGATGGGAAAATGAGTGTATCATAATTCATCTTCCTTTCCCCTCATGGTCCAGTCTTGGAGACATCACTAAAAGGGAGAGATCAAACCTGACTTTTTCTTGGGCGGGGGGAGGACGAAAAACCAAACCCAACACGTATATTATGTTTCCTGAATTCTTTTCCTGTATCTGAATGACTGAGTTCTAGGTCTCTGACTTCATGCCGCTTTCTGTATTTCAGGGACCTAATCTTCAGCTAGCACTCTTATACTAGCTATGCGTAGGCTCTCAGTGCTGAGTAGCTGGAGATTATCTTCAACTATAAAATTGGTGCTGGTATTGCAGAATTAACCTCAGAAAGCACAGGCTGGATCCCAAAATATCTCAAGGAAGAAAACTTCTACAACAGCAACAACAAAACCAAGAAAAGCATATGGAGTGTGTGTGTACACTTATTTATTTGATTATCCCGAGCACTCTGAACTTGGGTCTGTAATGTTGCCAGTTCTAAATGTACAGAATGCAATTTGCCTTTGGGGTACAGGAACTTTTGAAACTGCCCGATAATAAAGGCTTCCAGTAACGCCCCACACTCTCTTCCATCATCCTATCTGCTTACATCAGTTAGTGATCCATCTGAGGACAACCTCCCTCATCAATACTTATGGCAGCCAGCTTTCATTTTATCATAGTTTTGATGCCCTTATTTACATGTTGCCCTTATTTACATTTCTGTTCCTTGTGGGTTGCAGTGTGCACCTGCTTTTACCACAGGCTTGAAATGGCTTCTAGACTGGAGTCCTCCAGTCAAATAGAGGAAACCTCAAGTGTTCTTCAGTCCACCTTCAAGCTGAGGGGGAGAGCAAAGCTCAACTGACCCACTGTTTGCAGGAACTGTAGGGAGAAGGGATGAGGGCTGGTCTGGACTTCTGGATGCTTTCTAGATTTCTTCCTATGAGTGCTGCAGTAATGATTCTGCTCCCCATTTAACCTCAGCTGAAAAAAAAAAATCATGTTGGGTACTGAAGGAAAGAAAGAAAGGTCCATCTGCCTTGTGAAGTGATGACCCAGATGCTTTACCCCAGGAGATGGGAGCAGCTGATAGCCAAAGGAGATTTGCACAGACAGGGCTGAACATGATGTGAGAGCTGGAGCTGCTGCATTTCCAAGACTGGCTGGATTACAGGACAGAATAATTTTACTCTTTATAGCATCGTGAGAAGTAACAACACTGTACTGTCGAAGTTCAAAGGAATTGGTCAGGGACTATAGCCTCTTCCTCAAGCCAGACCAAGATTATATCGTGGATGAGCAATACTACTAACGATACGGGGAAGAATTTCCCTTTGCAGGATTAAACGTTGAGTTGCTGTTACATGACTGGCTTTGGGAGATCAGAGCTTAATGCAAACAAAAACTTGTACATGGCTGGAGAATTCAAGATCAGTTGTTGCCACGTAACTTTTTACTTAAAACTTCCCACTGGAAGTCTGCATACATTTTCAAAAAAGATTTGTAAGCAAAACTACTTGCTATTCTCCAGAACTGCTAGAATGTTTTATCTCAGGAGTGTTTAATTGTCTTTCCTCTTACTTTGACTCATCTTATCTTTAATGGGGAAGTGCATGTCACAGGACAGCTTGGAAACAGAGTGGTAATCAGCTTTATTCTTTAGGGAACGTGCCAATCTGTCACGGCCTCTGCATTTCATACTTCTCGGACACAATTTTGGACCAAATAGCCTCTATAAAATAATGTCAGAGGGGCAACTGAGGATCTCTGCAACTACTGCAACATGAGCTGAGTGTTAATTTTCTTCCTTCTTTTACAGGCCATGGGGAAAACAAGGTTGCTAGCCAGAAATATGCAATGTTCATAGTATTATAATGTCATCTCGGTATGCTGAGAAGTGAGAAACTCTTCATTTTGATTCTGTTTATATTTTGGACAGCAAAAGCAGATTGTTTACGCTGCAAGTGTGCTAGTGAAACTCTTCCTAGGTAGACATATAGATGAGATTTTACAGATGTCTAGAATAAACGTACAAATGCTATGAGTGGTAAGAATGCAAAAAAAACCAAACCACCCCAACCCTGAAACAACAACCAACTTAAATCAAAACCAGTTCTTCCTAGTGGAAAAGGATATGCGTGTATATGCTTTTGGAGAATATGCCCTTCTATGATGAGTTTCTCTCCTGGTTACTGAGAATCTTTTTGCCCTCTTCATTCCCCATGTCCCATAGCAAAGAAGGGAGGCAGATGCCTCAGATAAAGGAGCAGCATGTTATTTGCAGGTGGGACACTCTCTTTAGTGTGTGAAGTTTACTGGGCATGGACACCTACATCTGCTTGGCCCAGGAACATCAGTGAGGCTTACTCCAGCCTGACTTCCACAGTACGCTTTGCCTCTCATCCACTAGAAGTGGAATAACACTTCTATAGCTGATTCATGGCTGAAGTGGGAATTTTATGCAGTAAATAGTTCTGTTATGTAGTAAATAGTTCTGTTTTCTATTATAGTATGCTCTTTACTCCTTCTTCCTGTTCAAAGCGTTAAAGGGTTTTTGTTGTCATTTTCCAATGCTTCGCTCTTCATTAATACAATTTGTTGGTTTGGGGTGGGTTCTTTGTAGCTTTCCAGTGTTAGAGGCATTAGAGATATTTTTCTTGTTGATATTCTAGTTATGTTCAATGCTAGAAGGAATTCTGGCTTATGAAGGAGTATGTCCCTCATATAACTAATATTGATGCCTCAAACAGTTGAAAGAACAAGGGAAGCATGCCTGTTTCAAATTCAAGGACAGAAAACTGAGGCACTGGGAGGCTACGGACCCTTACTGAACAAAACGTTTTCCAAATATGTTCCAAAATATCAGAAGTGAGTCCTCATTAACGCAATACCCAGGAGTCTTGTGATGTTTAGCTTATCTCTGCTTCATCCTTCCTCATGGAGGTATGAAAACGTAAAGTAAGAACAAAGAGCAAGACTGAAAATTGGAAACCAAAACTGTCTCTAATGTCTCATAGGAACAATCTCTGAAATCACCTTTGCAGCATGACCTACCTTCCAGAGGCTTTGAACTTCTTGGTACTGCTCTGAGCATAGCTAGAGCGTGTTCTGGTAAACATGCAGTGGGTTAGCAGCCTGCAGAAGGACAGTAGGTACGGGTGCTGAGGTGGGCTGTGCTTAGAGTGGCTCTGGAGATGGCTCTTTCAGAGCCCTTTAGATATGGCCCAAGTACAGGGACATGTGCAAAACTCACAGCGGAGCTGACTATTTCACCTTAGTCTTTTTAGTTCACTGTCACCAAGTCCTGTGACTTCCTGGAATCACATGAATCTGGTGAGGACTGGTATCAGTCTTGTGAAGATATGAGAAGTTCCAGCTCCACTGTGGATTTCAGCCCTCCACAGGACAGAACTCTTCTGAGAGGCTGTTTTCCTTCTTTCTGTACTGCTAGAAGAAGCAGCAACAGTAAGGCTAGGACGGGAAGCAGAACTAACCCCTGTTAGAGCGAAGAGTGACATGTAGGGGTGTGAAAGAGCTCTTGAATTCGAGGTGAAGCAAACCTGAACAGTGGTAATAATACAACATGCTATCCCTGTATCTTTTGGGGATAGTTGAGGCAGTAGAAACAAAGAACTCTCCCCAAGGGACAGATCTAATCCTTCACCAGGATATTTTTTTTTCTTTTGGTGTAATCTCACAGTTTTTATTCAATGATTTTGAAGCTACACAGGTGTGGCTAACCATGGATATTCCCAGTAGTAGCCTTGCTACTTCACAATTTTTCCCAACTGATGCACTTCCACTAACAAAGTAATTTTGGCATTCTTGAAAATCTCTCTTGTCTTTAATGTAGTCTCAGAGACAGTAAAGCATTTAACATCTGCTTAAGCATATTTCAGTTACTCACCTAAGTGACTTGACTAAGTAGTTTCTGGTAGAGCCACAATTTGAGCCTTTCACTGCTTTAAATCTAATGCCTTTGTAGTTGTTGCTCATTATAATCTAAAACTCGCTATAACATTATAGATATTTTTATTGTGTATTTTATCTTAAAACCACATTATTTCCTTACTAACACCTAGCTCTATGAAGAGAATTAAATGGCATAAAGCATCACACTTGACTATTCAAGTACTCTAGAAGAAAAAAAACCAAAACCTGGAATTAATGGAGCTGGATAATAAGAGTAACTTCAAGAACCAGGAGCTGTGACAAGCTCCAAAGCCACATGAGTCTGTTGCTGAACTCATCAATGGTGCTATGATGTGGTAGAAAGAGAAGATAACACAGAATCTATTTATGGGCTACTTTAAATTCAAGACCAGGTCTAAAAGATGGACTTGGCAAGTCATGTGCAGCTCATAGCAGGTCCACTTTTTTGGTTTGTTTTTTTCTTAAAGGAGATTCTAAAACTCATTCTATTCTGGCCATATTCCATGCTGGAAGGAGCAGTGCTCCTCTCATGTGGTTGAAATATCCAGCCGCTTGGCCAATGATCTCATGCACCAGGGCATATGGAATGACGCTCTTTGCTTGCGTTAGTGTATTAGCACACTGCATACAGCTATTAATTTTCTCTAACCATTCACAGCTCAGCACTGTAGCGTGTGTTTTCCCATATATTCTAATGGAAATCTTGAAAGTTATTTTATTTTTTTCTTTCCGGCTTCCTTAGAAATGTTTTAGGATTACATTTTTAATAAGATCTCTTCAAAATACTTCAGACTTTGGAAAAACTTTTCCTGGTACATATAACTATAGGAGTGGGAGTGCAGGCTGGCAAAACCGAAATGCAATCCACTGCCCTCTGCTGCATCTCGGATTTCCTGGGTATCTTTATTTACAAGAATATATGGCAGAAAAGCATCAGACCAAAAATTCTTCTTATTTGAGAAGTCATGAACCTCCTTCATGAGGACAGAATCTCATAATGGGGTTGCTTAAAACTCCCATATCTAGTTTTGTCCTTGAACAAAAGAAAAAAGTGGCTGTATGATGATGCATTTAATGCAGAGTAACTTTTCCAGAAATGAAGCTCTTCTTATCCATCACTTCTGTGCAGTGCTTTGCACTGTTATACCAAAGTTAGTATAAGATTTTGCTACCTTGGGATACTGATGTAAGCATCAAATGCATCCAGATGAATGCTGCCCTTGACATGACTCAGTGCACTAGGGCTAACCTTTTTGTTGGTTTGTGTTTTTTCCTAGAGTTTCACTGAATATAAGCTTTTCAGTTTAAAAAAAGCAAGGATTTACTCCATGTTCACATTACATCACTTCATGTGACTACTTCTGTGGCTATTTTTGTAGCCTGTAGTCATATCGCTTAGTTCCTAGAATCAGGATGATAAATTTTAACACTGAACATTTATTTAGTTAGCAAGCTTCTGTATTTTTTTGACTGCAGAGTTCCTCATTTTACTTCTCTTTTGAGCCTGGCTTTTCTGTAAACTGTCTGTTTACTATGTTGGGTGGAGTCTGCTATACTTTCCAGAATACCTGCATGGGGAAAATATTATTTCTTTCTTCTCCCCACCCCCTCTTTTTTTATTTGGTGTTTTTGTTGGGTTTTTTTTTGTGAGCAGTCTGGGGTGCCAATTCTGTGTGCTTTAAACTTGCTTTCTAAAAAACATGCTGCACACTTTAATGCTGTCTTGTGTTGCCAAGAAAAGTGCTATGTATAAACAAAAACTCTAAGACCACCATCTTTTTATATACTCTGTGTATCTTTATTCCAGAAGTTAACACCTCAGATGTTTCTTTAGGTAGACCTGTCAAAGATTTTTCAGGTTATTTTGCAAAATTTTTGTAAATACAGAACAGCTTTTTAACACTTCAAATTAAATCGGGTGGTATTTCGGCTTCACTGTAAAAACTTTTCTAAGTATTTTTATGTCATATTGCTATTTTTTTTTCCCTCCAGTATCTGTGTGTTGGAGAAACTGTGTGTTTATCCTACTTAATTAAACAAAGGTCAAGCAAGGGAAAAACATACACTGTCCAGAATTTTGCGAGCATTTTGTGAAGGAACAAGAGCATCACTAAATCTGAGCCACAAACTTTCTAAAAAGCCAAGGCAGTCCTGGATTAGCAGAGCAAGATTCTGACAACTATGGAGCATTCAGAGTATAGATCTGCATCTAAATCTTGTGTCCTGAATCCTTTTCAAATTAGGAGATGCACATGATTTAAACTACAAGTAATGTATATCAATAGATAGATTACTTATTCTTCTTGGTCAAACTGGGATTAGTCAGAACCCTCTACTATAGGCACATTTTGGACTCAGAAAATCTGCCCATTTGGTATTTCAGTAATTGGACTAAGAGGAAAGTAATCAACTGGCCGTTCAGGATGGAAATCAAGCAAAATCAGATCAGCACAGATCAGAGAGGGGAAAGGGATGAAAATGTCTTGAAATTACTTAACTGAGATGCCGTCACTTAAAAGTGACAAACTCTGATACTGTTTTTGTGATATTGGCTGCGTTTTGTAAAAGTAGAAATTAACTTCAAAACAACTGTATATGCCCCTCTGGTGGGAATTTGCTGTGTAATTCTATTATACCTCATGTATTTGCTGAGATGCATGTAAGGTGAAATTTGTTAATTCAGTTCACAGATGTCATCTCTAAATGTGGTAGTCAAACTGTAAGAAGTCCCATCACACAAATGGAATGCCCTGGCTTTGTAATTTAGTTCTAGAACTGTCCAGTTATACCCTGTCAACAGGGCACGTTTTCTGCTTTCAGTGTGGCCTGTACTGAGATAATACAAAACCAAAATTTGATGTGTAAGAATACTTCGGGATTTTTCAACTCCAGCGTATCTCATGTAGCCACAACTGTTTGGCAGTATAGTGAAACTGCATGACAACTCTTGCCAAGAAGTGAAGATGATTTTTGTTATACAATAAGAATTACTGGGTGAAGCTGTATAGTTGGATACTGAAAAAACAGATTGCCAGCCTTCGCCTCTCAATTTTGTTCCCGATATCTCTCATTAATTCACCACGTGCCCTTATACAAAACAATCTCTCTTTTAATTTTGAAGTAACAGCTAAAGGGATAAAATGCTTGCAGGTGGTATAGAGTTTAAAGATGCTATTCTAGAGACTCTACAAAATCTATTAATCTTAATTAAAAAAAAAAAAGAGCTGAAAGGATCTTTCCCTCCAAACCTAAGAAGGATAAATTGCAGAAGTTGTTTCCAAATGAGAATTTAAAAGTATTTGGCTCTGGTATTTTAAATACAAAATCCTAGTAAGGTGAACACAAAACCCAAAAGGCAACTTACCGAAAGCATAAAACTATAAAAGATTTCTGAATGCACAGATATAGAAAACTGGCCTCTAATTCAGGAAAACCTTACATTGATTGCTATGACATGGGAGGTCACAGTAGGGGAAAAACACTTTTTCATTTGTTCCAGCACTATCACTGGATTCATTGTGGGTTGTGAAGTGCTGTGAGAACCTAGGATAGGAAATGCCTACAAATACATACCAGAGCATCTACCTCCTGAGTTTGCCTAATTCTTATTCAAAGCTATCTTTTTAGTCCTTGTGAGATGACTATAACGGCATGTGAGAGGTACTTGTCTCATAAAAATAACCTTATTTTTCTCTGCCATCCTTTTACTTTCCCAGCTGAAGAGTCCTAATCTAGCTAGTTGCTTATCATGTAGAAGCTGGCTTGTGTATCTCAAAATCCCTGCTGCCCTTTTCTGTTCCTCATTTAATTTTATTAAACATATATTCTGGCACCAGAACAGATCTGCATGCTTTATTCAGAATGTGGGTACATCCTCGCTTTATACAATGCAATAAGTACTCTCTTCTGTTTTGTTCTCGGCTCTCATCCTGAATTCCTAACATTGTTTCTCATCTTAACTATTGCTGAGCACTGAGCTGGCATTTTTAGGGAGCTATTCACAGTAAATCCCACATCTCTATCTGGTTGACAAGAGCTAAACCAGAGCCCCTTACTGTTTACATATAATGTAGGCTGTCTTTTCCTAGCCTGTTGCTTTGCATTCACTTGCATAAGATTTAATCTACTATTTCATAATCTAATATTGTGCCTTTTCAATGTATGTGTTTGAGTCTCAACTATTTTGAACAATTGTGTTTATCAGCAAACTTTCTTGCCTTTCCATTTACTCCTATTGTTCTTTTTTATAATCTTTTGAAGAAGTCGTATGGGCTTTTTTCAAACCAGACAATACCTATAGTGTAAGAGGTAAATTATTATAACATGTGGAATTTATGAACAATACACAAAACCCCCTAATTTAGCAACTTCAGCTCTGATTGTATATAATAATATTGCAGTTTATGTCAGTGGATAAACAGATGAGTGAGAAGGTATAGCCTTTGAGATATACTTTGCATATGCAAAAAGATACTCTTTCTGGGATCACAGAGTTTCTAACTACTCAGGATGCAGTTTCACAAACCAAGTAATTGGATCTGCAGGCTGTTGCCAAATGGGGAGATTCCAGTCTCTGCACACCTCATCCACTCGTTGAGCCTTCCTGCATTGATCAAGAAGTGCTGGGACTGTGAGATTAGTCACAAAAACATAAAAATCTGATTCACCACACAGTGTCATGACTGCTAGATCCAGTGTGAAAGAAGGGGCAGAAACATGCAGCTGGGGCTGAAAGGGGAAAAAGGGACTGTCTCTTTGGCAGCAGTGTATAATTAGACTGTGTTACATGTATTGGGGAATTGCACCTAAGCCCTAAAGCACAGCAGTGCTCCTACTTTTTCTTTACCGAGGAGAAACATAAGGTGCAGAGAACTTAACCAAATCCAGTTTTTCCTCCATGTGACAGTCAGGAATGTAGCCCAAATTCTCTGATGCAGTGTGAAGCTCTAACCCCAGACAAAAAAAATCATGAAAAGCTTGGCTGCATTGTCAGACCTGTGACTGGCTTTGAGCACATCACTTGTGATTGTTATGCAGGTTAGTATTCACACTACTTATGCTGAAAGTGAAAGCTTGTGTTGGAAAATTAAGCCAAAAAATGAAAAGTTCTCTAATCAACTACAAAGACTGACTCAGTTAAATCTATCTGATAGTGTAATTCTAGTAAGAATAACTTGTAAAACTTTTTTTAGCCTAATTCTATAACTTCTATGAATTGAAAAGTCTTCTGCAACCTCTTAATTATAAATAGATAAATGCAGTTGGCATTCTCAGTGGGAAAGCCTACTGGGTGGCATACATCTAACGCAGCACAGGTGATGCAACAACTTTTGGAATTGATGGCAGCAGTGAAGGCGGGGGAAGAAGGAAAGGTATGAAGGCAGATCATGAAAAAGGCTGCCTGATAACAGCAGCCTTTTTGCTGTTTGTTTACTTTTGTAATATCAATGGGAAATCAGAATAACAAGTCAGGTTAAGCTTAAAAATAAAGCAGTTCAGACTGCTTGAAGGTAGATGCTAGCATAACTGAAAGCAGCTGTATAGCATATCAACAGCTGCTTCAGTATGACATACTGACATTCATAATGATGTTCATTTATTCTGAAATGCTAATGAAGACTAAGGGTGTTATGCCTTGTACTAAATAGTTGTGGTGAGAATAGTACTTATGGCTTATTGCTTTGAAACTTTTCTACTGCGTTAACTTATTGTGAAAGAATAATGCTATATTCCCTCCTCCTATGAAAAATGTTTTCTTGAAACTATTATTCTTTCTTTTCCTTGAATGAGGAATGCAGTATTCAATGTGAAAACTACCTATTTCATAAGAAAATAATTGTTATTTTTCATAACCTACATAAATGATTATTTATAACACTGCTCAACTTTGGCTACCTAGCATTTTATATCCCTGTCAAGTCTTTTTTATAAAACATTATTTTCAGTATGTTCTTATTTTTTTGAAAGACTGCTTAGGTTTCTGGTGCGGTGGAACAATTGAATTTACTCAGGATTATCAAATTCTACAGTACTAGCTGCTTCCAAGTAGCACTTTCTTACCAGGAACTTGAACTGCAAAGCAAAGGTAATTAGAACACATTGGCTTTTTGCCAAATTCCAAGGTATGCTTCGTTGGCAAGCATCATCTCAAATGTTTCATATAAGTTGTTCTACAGCACTTCCACTTTCCTCTAGGAAAAGTTATTTTATAGAAAGGGAGTCCTAGCGATCCTTATTTCTTGACTATTTTATTATTTATTGTTCTGTATCACTACACAGCAGTAGCGTATCTTCTTTTAAATTCTTTCCATTGCTTACAAAGCCACACAAACATCTTGAAGCTTTCCTCAGAGAATTCTTAACTTCCTACAAAAACAAGCAACAAAAAGCTACCAGGAAAAGTAACCAGAAGATTTTTTAATTACTTGAGTCTATTTCCTATCCCAAAGAGAAACTAGGATTTTCCATGTTTCAGTTAAATACTCAAGTGAATTACGTAGCCTGTATTAAACTAAATAGGCCTATGATCTATTATTTTATACGAACTACATTGTGTCAAATATGACAACAGATCCTATTTCTCACCCATACTCAGACTTCCTAGGATTGCTACAGAAATGGAAATTCTTCTTAAATAGGCCCATTGTATCTTTTGGTCAATTCATTGTGTTTTTCAAATGGATGAACTAGCTGCCATCTCTCACTCTTCCTGATAAATGAAAGTTTCGTAAATCCCATGTTTTAAATAAAAAATACTAGCTAACACGTGCACAATAACTCAATGCCTTTAACTTGGAGTTTACTGTACTAACACTCACTACTCTCCTCCAGATACCAGAGGAATTGGGATATATTGTAATGCCAGATTTCACCACTGCAAGGACAAATTCTTACAGTTATGGCAGTGTGTGATGCTAAAGCTTTGCATTGATAGTGTGTAAGTACTCTAGGCTGCTCTAAGGTGTGTTCAAATGAAAATATAATTGCACTAAGGCTTGGCATATACCGTTACATATTTGAGCATTTAAAAGTAATGGACCACCTTGGAGAGAATCCGGAAGCAAAGAGGAATGCCAGGTGCATATGGAAAAGATGATTTTTCTTTCTTATAGTCAATTTACTAATAGAGACTTTACTAAATTTAGTAAATTCTGTCCTCTGTGTCCTCTGATACTGATAGGTAATGTGTTTGAGTTTGGTTGTTTTGTTTGGGTTTTTTTAATCTTTGTGTTCTAAGGTTGTGTTTGGTTTGGTTTTGGGTTTTTTTTATTGTGTGGTTTGGGTGTGTTTTTTTTATCCCCCATCTCAATCCTACGCTGAATCTTGCCTTCCTACATCTCTCTGAGCTATGTGAAGATGGGTAGGAAAGCACAATTGTAGAGATTAAAGGGTGAAGTGTAGTAATTATACATAAAGTTATAAAACTAAACAATCTCAGTAATATGTTTTACTATGATAGCACTAAAAATCTGAAGTTAGACCTCTGTATCAATGGAAATATCCTGAACCCTCCCAGATATAAACAAACTAGGTGTGAAATATATATTATTATAAATTTATAAGGTATCCTATATTTCAAATATTCTGGAAACTTGCTTATAAAAACATGCAATATTTAAGAACAAGCAGAGTTGACTGTATGTTATCAAATGCTAAAGAAGCCTAGGAATAAAAAAGCCAGATCACTTTGCGTGCATTCTTGTCAGCTAAGAGCATGACCCTACTTGAAAGCTTGATAAATCAAAATCCATTACTTGGGGATATAACTTTATTGCTTTGTACTGAATGTTTCACCCAAATATTTAGTTAAAATAGCTAATCTTGAAGTCTGTGATCCTGAAAGCTACAAAAAGTCAGATAATTTACCCAGAGAGCTGGGTGAAAGCTTTTGAAGACTGCATGCACCAACAGAAGATATCTTTGGCCATACTGTTTCTTATTCACTGTATGGCCCTCACAAGAGGAGGGAAAAAAATCCACTTTAGTTTATTTTTCAAAAGACAGTCTTAAAAGAGGTGTATCTGTCAAGTATGTCCTGGGGGGATGTCTCAGCAATTGATCCTCCTCAGATAGCAATAATGCTTTTGAGTTTCACCCCACTTGCCTCAGGAAAGATTTAACTTTACTTCAATTACAGAACCATCATAAAGCACCACTGACCCTATAATACTGCAAGTAATACTCTGTTTAGAACTAAGGTAATAGCATGGCGCATATATAAAAGAATTAAAATGGTGGTATGTTGAAGTCATCAACCCACAACTTGCAATTGTAAGTAAATATGTATTATATACTGGCAACAAGAATTTGCTATTCCTTTCCCTCTATCAACTTTATATGTATTAGGGAAAAAAAAAAAATCCTTTTTTTTCCATTTCCTGTCTGAATGTTAGTGTGTGAACATAGAATCAGGATACTTCAACTCAGAAAGATGTTAGCAACACTTAATTTATGAAGAACAGGGCTTTAGTCCCCAAAAAAGATTTTGCCTTTTTTTTAATTTGGCCTTACTGCCAATTAACCTGATGTCTCTGCAATGTTTTAGCAGTTACTTAAGTTGTTATGTCACTGTTCTGTTTAGGTGAAATGGAGAAGAAAGGCTTACATAATCTGTTGCTAATGGAAAGCTTCTGTCTCCACAAGAAATAAGTTTGAATTTAGGGAATGTCTGAATAAATTAATCTGAATACATCTGAGTATTAGATATACATCTTGAAAGTAATAAAAATACTCAGGTACAACCAGACATGTTGATACTCATTTCTCTGCAATTGCTGAAAGATTTAACAAATCTACTAACACAGCACACTAGAGTTTTGCAGTGAGGCATAGCAATAGACTTGTATGTTTGCATTCCTTTGACCTGATGTCTTTGCTAATTACTGTTCAAGTAATCTAGTTGTTTTGCTCATAGCATTGTTTTGGGTTTTTATTATCTTGCAAAAAGAACTAAAAAAAAAGTTCTTACAAAAATAAGACTAAAATGAACAGCCTCTCGTATTAGAAGTTTTAAACATAATTAAACTGCCTTTTCCACTGGAGGAAAAGAATATCTTGATGCATATAATCAATTCAATTACCACTGTGCAGTCTGAGAAACGAATTTGTAACAACAAAAAAAGCCTTAACGTATAACACACATCTGACAAAAACATCCCCCACCTTTATAATCAGACTAAATTAGCCATATACATACACTTTTTTTTTTTAAAAAATAGCATACCTACACTGGTGTACCATCCTACAGAGCTTCTCGTGCTGAAATCTACTGATGCGTTCTGCTGCTGACAAGAATAATGCTGATACCTGTAACAGAGACGTGGTCCATTAGTACATACTGAAATTTTCACCAATGCACCTTAGTCTAGCTCTGAAATACAACATACCAACATACTTTATACAGATCTGTTATGAACTTATATGGCTACCAAGCTTAATCAGCTTAATAACAAAAATCTTTCACTGTTGTCATATTTTCATTAGTATACTGTTTCTGAAGTTATGTGCTTACAACTTAATTTTTAATTATCATACCCTTCTAAGCACAACTTGCTATATATGACACTGAGGTACAAAGAATCAAAGGCTATCTAAAACGTGGGTATACTGCCAAACGTAATGAATGCTTTTGATCACCTATCTTTGGTTATCTGAATGTTTGAGATGAACTTGAAAGACAATGGATAAATAGGCTTGTGCTGAAAGCCAAATACTTTTTTTTTTTTGTTACTTTGCATAGCTTTTTATAACAGAATCCAGTAAATGAGAGCTCCGTTTCTCTTAGTACATGAATGTATGCACATGGCTAAAATGGATTTTTAATTTGTCTTCTTGCCAGATACATTGAACCTTTGAATGATGCCAGGTATTTATAACCTTATACCTAATTCTAATTAGTCTGGCTTTATCTGGGAATAGCAGTGCTGGAGAGCAGCTTGGATAGATACGCTGGCTAGACTACTTTTGATTCCCTTGTCTCTTAGAATCTACCTTTGATAAAAGTCGAGTGTGATGTTAAAAAGAACGCGAGTGTTTCTGTATGCAATACAAACATATGACAACAAGAATAGGTTCCTTGTCAAAACAATTTAAAAAAACAATAAAATGGCTTTTTTATGAAGAATCACAATAGGATTTACAAAAAGATAAAGAAGTCTATTTTTCTTTTGTTGCCTACCACCTCCATGCTTTGAACACATATACACACACTCAGATATAGTCAGATACATATGTGTACGTACACATGTTCCTATTTTACCCCATTGCTACTGATTCAATACTCATGATTCTTCATAGAAAACTGAAACTTTGCTGTCATCCTAACGTACCCTATTACAATTAATAACTTCTAGAGAAACTAAGAATTGAATGCAGTTCATTACCACACACTAGAAATTTTCCATGCACAGGAAAAATAATGCATAGCTTGAGGTCATGCCAAATCAGATGATCAGTCTCTTCACGTAGCTCTGTATCAGGTGTAATAAAAAAAATCTTCTGCAGCAGAGCAATTATATATTCAGGCTAGGTTCTACAAATGTTTGTCAGGAAAGAGCTATTTATGCTTTGTTATTTTTAAACTGTATTACCTAGCTCTGAATAGATTTTATTGTGGTTAGACTTTTTCAGAAAGTCAAAATAAACCCAATAAACCAGTTTGGTTAGGTTTCAAAAATAGAATACATGTATAAATCAAAGTGCTGTATTTATTGTCTATGAGGGAGGATGACTGTTCAAATAGCAACAAATTAAAACCTAGATTATTTTTTTTTCCTCCCCTGTTGGAGCTTATTCAGACTGAGTATTTATTCACTGTGCAGATGGCATCCATCAGTTCGGTGTCTCCACATTAAATTTATAAAACATTATTCTACAATGATTTTCATGCTTTGATAGTCTCAGTATACAGTGGTATACCAATTGACTTAGTATTATGCTCCTCCTTGAAGATTCCTAGGTTCTGTCTGTGACAAAAGAAATGTTACCCAGATTCTTGATCCTTCTATTGGGAATCTAACTGCTACCCCTCCAACACATTTCCAACTACAGGGGAAACCCCACAGCTATGGTTACCTAATAAAATACAAGTATACCTGTCAGACACAGTTTAACAGACATCACTTTGAAACCACATGGCTTTAGTGATATTTTTTTTTTTTTTCAGACTGCTTGTACTGTATTTGCAAACAAAGGGGTAGCCAAGGTCCATAACAGCAAATGAGCCAATGGACGCGGGCTGAGTCATGCAGCAGGCTCAATTGTCTGTAACCAGGACCTGCGCTTTACGTCTCAGGTTTCAAAGTTATGACCAGCATTCTTGTGTGTCACTATTTCTTCTCACACTAGAAGAAAGTTAAATCTTGGCAATAAGTACTGCAAATGAGTATCTAAAATTCAGGAAAGCAACTTAACTCCTCCTGTCTGCAGAGTCGTCTGAAAGAACTGGATGGGGTAGTGCAGTGCCTCTGAATTCTCCTAGAAGCAAATCGCATTGCACTGAAATTGGAGAAGCAGAAATTTTCTGCTGCACTGCATGTAACAAGCCCAGGGACACTGGATAGCTATAATACCATAAATTATAGTAGGAGCATATGGAGGACTGAAAACTGGTAGAGTTTTTTTGAAAACTTTAAGAATGTTTCATGTAAGATTAGCAGTGAAAAAAGGATAATATAACTTTTTTCTTCAGTCAGAGATTATTGCTTACTGTTTATAGAGCTGCTGTCTCAGAATAACTTATTACTGTAAGGCTTAATGAAAGTCTGTTTCAATTCACTCTAAAGTGTTCCTACACAAACGTGTATTGAAAAATTATTGCAATTGCTGTTTTCATCAAATATTTTTATTGTTAAGTTTATATAAAGACGACCCAAGCGCCATATGAGTACCTAATAGACGTATTGCAGTATTAGAGATGGAACTGATTCTGGAAGAATATGCACATCTGTAGAGGATTACAGTCCTTCACATTACAAGGACTTGCACGTGGTTTTTAGATAAACATGTTTCCCAAATGAAAGTGTTAAAGCAGTAAAAAAAGAAGAAAGGAAAAAATAAAGAGAGTAACTTTAAAATTATATACAGAATGAAGTGGTCAACAGATAAGGCAAAACTTGTTTGCAGTACTGTGGAGGCAACCATGGCACAATTTATTTCCCTCAGGCAGCGTGTCTCATGGGGTGTGCATGTGTGTGTAAAACAACAAAAGAAACTTTGCATGACAGCTCTTGGTAACTGTCTTTAAAGCACTTAAATTGGCTTGACCCTGCAAGTAAATAAATTAAAATGAATTTTAAAATAGAAACTGAAGCATGAAGTAACAACAGCATATATGAGGTTTGTATCAGACAGTCTATTCTGTACGAAGAAGTACATGACTACTTTACACTGAGATGACGACTTACTGAAGAAAATCCTTGGGGGTTAGAACCTGCAGATACGCAAGCCTATGCAACCCCGTCTCGTAGCCGAACTGACTTCCCCTCAGTTCTCTGAGTGCAGGGCTTTGTTAGATGGATCTGGTTCCAGAATCCAGCCTTTCCAGGGAAGTAATGAAGTCACCACGTGCTTAATCTATGACTGATTATAAAGACTGAAGTTTTTGGAAGGAGGTGTGTTTTGCATTCTGCCTATGTGAGTCAGGTGTTATTTTCACAAGGAAAATAAAAACTCCCGAGATTTAGGTTCACGATTTGGCTGAAGAGATGCTGAACAGAGTGGAGAGAGGTAGGCACCGTAGTCAGCTCAATATCGACCACACTTAGTTGGATATGGATAAAATAAAAAGTTAAGAGTTTGTTCAGGATAAAACAACAAAAATAACTAACGTGAACAGACTGTGCTATGGTTTCCATTCCAGCAAAACAAGTTTACTGCTTTAACATCTTCATATATGATGTCATTGTTGTAATGTATGCAATTTAAATTCTACAATGCACGAAAAAACCCAAACAAACTACAAATTATGTTCCCACCCCTCTTCTTTTGATAAATTCAGTGACATGGGGAAATAAAGTCTTTCAGATGAAATATAAAATATAAATAGTTTATGCACCATCATAGAGATAAGATATTCCTCATTTGGAGTACTTCTCTTTTAGGTAGCTACTGCTTGATTTGTTCAAGGCCACTTTCTTCATGGCCTCTGTACATTGGACTTCCTTTGCATCTAACTTGATTTAAATTTTTCCTAAGCAATGTCCTTTTATAAAAAAAAAATTATTATGGGGGGAATAAGAGAATAATTTATAACATATACAAAAATAACATGCAAAAGCATAATGCTTTGAATGTGGCTCAAGTTGAATAACCCTGGATAAAATGTCAAAGTTTGTCTGTAGCAATCTTGGGCTTGAGGAGTAAGGGAATAATATTTGATACCCAAAATTCCATAATAAAGTGTGTATAGATACATTTCTTTTTCTTCCAGGCAGCATTACACTCCTAATTCTTGCTACTCATTTTTAAGGCTATTTTTGAGGCTTACAGGTATTTCATGTACTAAAGATACAATTAAGGTGACGTGATGCCACTTAAAACATTTTATACTTTTTGAGACTCCCCAAGTAATCACAGCTAAGTAGACTGGGAACACATGAATACTGCACATAGCAAACTGAAATACAGCAAGTAAAGAATAGTTTTAACTTTTGCATACTTTTTAGCAATCAATGTTAGAACCCTTCTCAAAGATGGTCACTCAGTATCATTCATCCCATTTTTAACTATGAGGAAACTGAATTCTGGGAAGCAGAGAGAGCTTTGCCTGTGTGACATACCCACTGGATGAAAGTTCCCAAGTCTGTAGACAGATTTGCCTAATACCTCAAGATAATAGTTACTGTCACACACTCAGCCCGCTCTAAACCCTAGTGCCACTGGTTCTCATTCTCTAATCACTCCTCAGGCTGCTTTTTATAGGGGTAGAAAACACTTCAGATGGTGAAAATGTAAGATTTGATTATATGCCAGGACAAACGAAAGTCTAATACTGGGACATTCACCTGTTAAATCTATTGTAAACCCAACCACTAAACACAAACATAAACCAGATCAACCTCAGGAAGAATGCTAATAACTTTCAGTTTATTTTGGAAAGTTTGTTCAATTTTTTTTCCCCCTTCAACTTTAGAGCTGCAATGTTTGAGTTTCTTTGCTTCATTTCCTTGTTTGCTTTTCTTTTTCTTTCTTGTAATTATTGTATTTCTTTGCATGTGCTACATTGTTTAACTATCTGAAATTTGGCTTGCTTTCCTCTATGTGTTCATTTGTTCCATGACTACAATCCTTCATCCTTCTACTCTACAAAGTTTAAAACGTTATGAATGGTCTTCTGTCAAAACCACCTCCTCTGGAGGTGGTTATCCCTCTTTTCTTTCCCTTTTTCTTTTTAAGCTTCTCACAGCATGTTCTTCTTCATATTTTATATTATAATATTTGAAGTTCCTTTTACATGTTTTGCCAAAATCTGTACTACTGTCTACCATACTACATGGATATGCTTAGGCTTAAGCCAGCTGAATATTTATTATACACACTGCTTTGCGTTTGTTTCTCCTGGGCCAAGTCTCCCGATCAGATACACGGATATGATTTCTGTTAAAGTCACGTAAACTGTGTATGTGCATCAGAGGACTCCTTCAGTCTAAAGGTGACACTTAAGAGAAAAGCTGCTCTAGAAGAATTTGACAAAAATTATTCACATTCATAATCTTTGTCCTTGGTAGATACCTTCTTGGTCTGGATTTGTTTTTCTGGGTTTTTTTGGTAGGTCTGAGCCCACGGCAATGGGGAAGAGAAAAAGAGAATAAGCGCTTTTCCTAATAGAACATTTGAAATCTCCACGTGGTTTGTCTTGTAAAAGTGCTACAGAAGTTTAGTTAAATCTTTCTTTTAGCCATAGCCTCTAAAGTGAAGGCATTATTACACTGGAATAAGTGGATAATTTCTAGAACATATGGGAATAAAGTACTGACTCAGTGTTCTAGAGACATGGAGATTTGTGTTTCAGCCTTCTAGAGCTGTTGGTTGCTGTCCCCATTTCAATCTCCTATTACTTGGCAACCACACCTCTTCCTGGAGGGCACCAGTAGCTAAAGACTTTGTATGTTTTTTTCTTACTCGGTGCTTAGGAGAGGCAAGCCCAACAGTGCTGCTTTTTTTTTTTTTCCCCTTGCCCTCGCTACGCCTCGATGAGGTTATGTGACTTTAGCTGAACTCAAGCCTTGGTTTATATCAGAATAAACCTTCTTCTGTAGAGAAATCCCAAATAAGGCTGAGAGAACTTTGCTGGAGGCTCTTTTTAGAGAAGTGCTTATTTAATTAACAATTAATGTAACTTATATGACTGTAAATGCAAACGTGTATGCTCGTTAAAAACAGTTCTAGGAGAAACGTTTTACTTTGCAATGGCTATCCTTAGAAGTTTTGTTTTGGGATGATACATTAACTCTTTACCATTTAAAGTGCAGTGCTGTACGTTTTCAAAGCCTGACCTAAAATAGGTTAGTTTGTGGTGCACTGGCAGTACCGTAACAGACAGCAGAGTCCTTCAGTATCTTTACTCTTCTTACACGGGGGCTGTGCCGGGTTACACACAGGGGACTGCTGCCTGACAGCTGTTCCTTGTCTCCTCCAGGAAAAGAGGTTGCACGCTATATATATATATATATTTTTTTTTTTTTTCCCCTTTCTCCCCAGATACCTTTCCCAGCAGTTCACACCCCACCCCTCTCACCACGTACCGCCCCTTGGGAATTTCTGCCTCTTCCCTTCAGAAACAGGGTTTGCTTTCCAACAGGTAAGGCTGGCGGGCTCTGTTCTGCGGCTGAGGCGGGGGGGCGGCCCGGGGAAGGGGCGGCCCGGTGCGCCCACACCCCCCGGCCCACTCACTGCCGATGCGCCCCGCTTAATTAATTCTCAAACAACCGAAAGATTTAGCCTAGGCAGGGCTGCAGGCAGGCGACTGTAACGCCAGGCTGGCGGCAGCGCTGTGCGCGCCTCGGGAGGCCTGAGGGGAGGCGGCTCAGCGGGCCCGCTCCGGCTCCCCCGGCGCAGCGGCAGAGCTCGTCCCCTTCCACCCCCGCATCGGTTCACCGAGAAGGGGTGTGGGGGTGCGCCGAGAGGCGGTCGGGAGCGCCTCGCCTCGCTTCGCTTCGCTTCGTCTCGCCTCACCTCCCTCAGCGGCCGGGCGGGGGCAGCCCGGGGCGCCTCAGCCGCTGCCGCTGCTCCCAAATGGCGGCCGGCAGAGGGGAGGAGCGGGCTCTATCGACAGCTCGGCGCTCGGCGGTCAGGCCGAGGGGCGGGGAGGAGGAGGAAGACGGGAAAAGAAGGAGAGACAGGCGAAAGGGAAGCAGCCGAGTGCCGGCAGGTCGATGGGCGGAGGATAAATGTCTCGCTGAGTGTGAGGCCGCCATTTTAGATGAGGAACGAAACGAACGGCACCGAGCGGGGCAAGAGCCTGGAGGGAGCCGCCGGCGGGGAGTGACATAGGTAGGAGCGGCGTTGGGCTGGTGAGCGGCCGGGGACCAGGCAGGGAACGGGGGAGAGAAGGGCTCCTCCTCCTTCCCTTTCTCCTCGGCTCTCCCTTCCTCGGTGCTGGCTCCTGGAGCGGCGCCGGCTGCTCCCAGCGGCGGCTCAGCCCCGGGCGCGCTGACCCGGCCGCCGCCTCGGCCGTGAGGGAAACTAGCGCGGGGGCGGGCGGCCTGACAAGGACCGGGGGGGGAAGGAGGTAGGGGGGGAGGGGTATCGGCCGTCTCCCTACCTGCGGGTCGCGGCTCATCGCGGAGCCCCTTCGGCTGTTGCGCGCCGCCTCCCCTGCGCCGCCGGGGCCGGCCGCCCTCCCGCCTCAGGAGGGGAGGTTACGCGGCGGCCCGACGCGGGCCGGGGAGCGGGGAAGGTGCCAAAAATCCCGGGGCGGGGTGTGCGTGTGGGGAGGGGGTTGTGTGCGACCCGCCGGGGCTGCGGCGGGTCAGGTGGGAGGGGAGGGAGGTGCGGGGCGGCCGCCGCCTGTCAGTGCCAGCGCGGCCGCCCCCCGTGGTGGTGGTGGTGGTGGTGGTGGTGGGAGATGCGGGGCCGAGGCGGCTGTGCCGCCCCGCACCGCCCGGCCCGGCGCTGTGGCGGGCCAGCGGGCGGGATGAGCAACGGGCATCCAGGAGCAGCTGGAACGGCGCCCGGGCCGGGGGGTGCTGGTGGTGCGGTGCCCGGCGGCGGCTCCGCTGGCCCGCTGCCCCCGGGTCTGCGCTCGGCGGGCTGGCGGCCCTGCGCCTCCCGCGGGGACTCCCCAGCCTTTCTGCGGCTTGCATCTACCCTCCTCCCAACCCGGAGCGGAAAATGCGTTGTATTACCATAACTGTTCAGGCATTCTTCAGTTTAAGCCGCTTGCTTGATTTTTATTTTCATTTTTATTTTTTTTCGACTTAAGATTCAGTTAAAAAAAAAAGGCATTTGAATAGTGGAGTAAGATTCTTTAGTTTCCCGACTTCTTCTAAACTGTTACAACTTTGCCATGTGTAGATGGTGTTGCTCCAGAGCCAGGACTCAAAGATTGCGCTGTTTCTAGACTCTTTTCACCTACAGTCTAAATGTACATGCAGATAACCTGCTCATGCTAACAGCAGCATGTCTCTCGTCTGTTGTCCATCTTGCCTACATCAGGCTAAATAATTTGTATAGAAATCTTTTTTTTTTTTTCCCCCTTAGCCTTTAAGTGACATCCATAAATTCAGAGACCTTACCTGGGACAATGAGACCTCAAAACCAGTTGTAGTGGAATTGCTCCAGCACAGCGTGCATTCCAGATGCAATTGTAGGTTGTTGTAGGTATGCGAAACAAGAAGGGTCTGTAATGGTGTAAAACTAAGATTCTTCAAAAACTGAAGCCAGCTTAAAGTATCTGAAAATAGTTTTGTACAAAAGACTTTTAAAATGTCTTTTATTTTAATGGTTCTGAAAAACTTAGCTCCAAATATTGCCTAAGGGATCGCTGCATTGGATAAAACAAGGATATAATTTGAATGGACGTGCTTATCCTTTAGGACACGTCTACAGTGTTGGTGCAGAAAAAAAGATTGGATTGGTGGATGTGAGAGTTAGTTTCAGGCAGTTCAGTTAAATCTGTTCTGTGGACACCCGTTCAGAATGGAAGTGGCTTTAATTTAGTTTGTCTTAATGAATATTTTCTGTAGGTAAACCCTAAGGCTACAATTAATCACAAAAAAAGGCATAGATCTGTATATATGTTCATGAAATGGATGACTGATTAATACGGCAAGCAATTTAATCTTAGATCATTAAATCACATGTGCAGTAGCTTACTTGGGTTGGAGCAGTGGTGGTTTCAGAAATCTGGAATGTGTTTTTTATATGGTTTGTTGCCATACTTAATATCTTCAGGACTGGACAACTTATTGTGCAACACTGCTGACTAACCTGCTTTGAAAGAAAATCTGGAAGTAACAGAGTAAAATACCTATTTTTTTCCAAAGTAGATAGAAAACTTTTTTTTTCAGTTGAATGCCTTTAGTGTGTACATAAAATTTTCCATTTTTTTATTCTTTAACAACAGCAAAGTCTATTCAAATTACACGTGAAGTTACTGTTGTCTCAGGGCCTGAACTTACTACAACTTATTAAAATAACTCATATTTCATAAACCACAAACATGACCCACGGAAATCATTGGTCAGCACTTCTTGGTATGCTAAATCAGCACTAGTTTCTTCTGGGACATATACTCCCCTCCTCCCCCCAGTTTATTTATTTGGCTCCTTCATTGTTGGGAAACCAGGAGTTGAGGAAAAAACAAGTTTTCCTTGTTTTCTGTCTTTGAAAACAAATTAAATTGAGATGATGAGAGCTGTTGCTTCTAAATCATCTGTAGGAAATGAGAACAAAAAGCTGTTAGTTCAAATTACTGTGTCTAAATGCAGGAGTTGTGCTGATAAATACACTTTTGTGTTACAGATACAGAATGTTTAAATTATTTTTATATTCCTAATAAAGTTGTGAGAGCAAATGAACTAACAAAGTCTAGTTTGATACCGATTTATATTTGGGTCTCTAATCATCTCTGCTGCAAACATACTGTCTTTCCCTTCCGTGACACCTTCAGGCATTCCCTTTGCCACACTTGTAATACCTCTAGCACCTGTCACTCCCCCATTTTTGCTATTGCCTCCAGATTTTTTTTTTCCTCCTCCTCTCCCTCTATTCTTACATTGCTTGTCTACCTTCTTGGCCTGTCAGCTGGGCAGGAGGGGGGGGGGGGTTCTTGGTGGTGATGTGCTGCTGCAGCTGGCACACCAAAGGTTCGTGTTGTGGTACCCTGGCTGTTGACGCCGGCACAGTGAAGGATTCTGCCATACTTTGGCTTCCTATTTCCATAGCCTCTGGGAATTTCGTATTCTTGATGCCTCTACGTAACTGTTTAGTTGAAATAAGCTAATGTGTCCAAGAGCTGGTGGAGGAGAGGCAGAGGGACAGCTGGGTGGCATGGTCACCTTAAGACCGGTTGCCTAGGAAACAAGGGTAACGTTTTTTTCCAAAACTTCCATGCAAATTCAGCTTGAAACAAATAAATAATTGAAAAGGATGATTGTTTTGTAAGAAATAAGTTCCTGGACCATCTTCAAACTTAAAAATGCAGAAATCTAAAGACTCTGTAACTGCATGAAGAGAAATAGGAGCGTGCGTTCTGTTTGTCATAAAAACATCGAATTCCGTAAGTCAAAATTATCTTTTCTTGGGAAGTGACAAACATAGTCAAAGCAAGATTAAAACTTGTGATTTAACTAAAATATCAAGCATGGTGAATTAAGCACAATTTCAGTAAGTTTCACATAAGGTCAATTTGTAAATGAGCAGACGTGTTTACATTTGCATTGTACCGAATTTGATTGGTTTTGTGTAATTGCTTGTGCAAAAGTCTTCAGTATTTTCTGGGATGAAATGTATCCATTGTGTGTTGAATACCTTGTGGGAACGTTTTGTCAGCTCTAGAAATTAATTGAAAGAGACGTTGATACAACAGTAGGAAATCAGGTAAAAATTCTAGCTTTATGACAAATTAACAAGGTATTTTAGCTATGAGCATGCGTTAACTCATGAGTTTTGAGACAGCGTGAAGTAGATACGACTTATTCTGTATGGTATTCTGTAAGGGTAATCCAGATACATATTTAGTGATGTTCCTAGTTTTTCTGAAAAGAAAGTCTGTTTTGGACAAACTTCTGTGAATAATTCTCAGGGCTCTGTTGGCTCTTGTTGCGGACACTATTTTTTGTAAACAACAATTTTGCTTTGAAAAGCAGCTGGCGCACGTTTATTCCTTTAGTGACTTGGATATTATGTTTGTACTATAAATGTCATCTGTTTCACACAAAGTTGATTTTATTGCAGCAGTGTGTACTGACCTTTTACAGTTTAATAGAATATGGTCATCTTGTGTACTGAAATGCTGCAATGCATACAGTAGATGAGGATAAACAAGGCGCTGTTCCTCAGTCATTTGTAAACGCGTAAAGCATTTTCTTGGTAGGCTTCAAAGCTAAGAATTATAACTGATAATTAATAAATAGAATGTTTACATAAGTAAGTGAGTATCCTTTTTTCAGGGTTTTAAGTGACGTAGTCAGTATGATTGAGTTATATATTTTCCAGAGGTTTTTGCTTGCTTACAGGCAATGACAAGCTTTTTAGAGGTAAGATTTTAATGCAGGAAAAACTCTGGATTCATACAGGACAATATGGTGGCAAAGGCAGGTCACTGGATTTGTTTGCAGTTGCAGGTGTGTCTGTTCTGCCGTCTCTCCTATGCGTGTTCCAAAGGTATCCTGCACGCTGGCGTAAATGAAGTGGAGCAGTGGCACGGTTAAATCAAAGCTGGTTAGCTTTAACATCAGGCAAAAGAGTTTTAGAATTGCCTTGCAAATAATCTGTGTGTGTGCGGTGAGGGTGTAAGTGACTCTGCCTTGTTTTCTTGGCACTCATCTGAAAATCTGCAAACGGGACCTGTATCTCCAGCTCTTCTGATATAAGCCCCTTTTTATGTTGTTGTTGTTCTCGGTTTCGTTGCTCTGTGGAAGCATTTCACTTGCTGTGTTGTGGCTCTCTGCAGATGTTGAGTTGATTACGGTAACACTGCCTGTTTTCTCTTACCACTGCCTTGCGTTGCTTCATTTCAGCTTATGCTGCATACTTGCGATTGGTTTGACCCTAAAATACTTCATTTCTGACAAACAGCTGACAAAAGGGTGTTAATTAATATGGCATTCCAATTGAAATACGTAGTATCGGTTAAGGGCAGTTGAGACATCTTGTATATTTTTAGTTCACAAGCTAGAGGGAGGTTGCTTCACTGACTTGCAGCTGGGTGTGGCGTGGGGTTAACCATATTAATTAAAGCTGGCTCAGAGGTTCAGACTTTAAAAAATGGCTCAGAGCCCCCATTACAGTCTTCTGTTACATAAATTTTTTTCACTACTGAGCAAGCTAGAGTTTTGAAAATGTGCGTTTTAGGAACACCTAGCTGGACAGACAAGCAAGAGGGATATGCAAGGGAGCGCGCAACTAGCAGACATGTCTTTAATGCCTTTGTACCTTTGTAGAGCTAACATTTAAGTGTATGTTGAGAAACTTTAATATATGACTAACCTTCCTTTTTATTTTTCTGTAATGTCTTTTATTTTGCTAGTCATTTGCTTCTAGTATATGTCCCTGTCAACTCTATGAGTAATTTCTGCTAGGTTTTACATATTCCACTTTCTTGTTCCATTCTCAAACATTTAACAGTGTTTGCTCAAAGTCCGCTCATGCTTTCAATGTTTTCTAGAGTGGTCTTTTCAGTCTGTTACCGTACCACAAAAGGCACTGCTCTCTCTTTACTCTCTTCCTACCTGTGGAAGATATGGCTATGTCCCCCACTGTGACTGCTTGTTGGACAAACAAGTAAATTATCGTGCTTTTTGCTTTATTCTATAATTTTCCCTGTGTAGAATAAACTAAGTGTGAGATTTTACATAAGAGTTTCTTGGTGAAACTGAGGGAAGCATAGTGAAACAGGTGAAGATACATGTACTCCCTTGTGTTTGCCACGGGATTGTTACAGAAATGTAGGAACGCAGAGGAATAGTCCTGCAAAGTACTACAGCAGATGTGGGGAGGACCATTAGACTGGAACCTTCAATGGTGGCAGTGTTGCTGGGAAGGAAAAGATACTGCTTAATAATATCTTAACCATTTTTTTAAATTCCTACTTTATTGCTACCTCAAAAAATGCTAGTTATGTTATTCCCAAATTGTTATCATAGAAAGTACAATATTTTTATAAATTTCTTGTAAAAGAAATAGCAAGGTGGATTTTAATTCCACTTAATGTGGAGATGAAATAGCCTGTAATTGCCTCTCTAGCTTCCAGATGCAAAGGTGTATTTTGATATACAGTGACACTTGGTTTTTGGGGTTTTTTAACTTTGTTTTAGAAACTGTGATGTAAGTTTCACTAAGAGTTGATCATACTTATGACACAGGATGGGACTCCAGCTTCAGAGTCTATAAAACCTTTTTTTATAATTCCAGGAGTTCAGAATTTACCTAGCAATTGTTAATTCCAAGATTACTGTCAGATAAATGGTTTCCTTACTTTAATAATTTCTGATAGAATTTGAATTCTGTCAGGTCTAATCTATTTCATAAGCCCATTAAAATAATTTTTTTATCAGTTCTTTATTTGTGCACCTCTTATTGAAATTTTATGGTTTGGTTTTTTTTGTAAAACCCATATTGTAAAACTCGTGCATTAAGTATAGCAAACGTGTCTAAACTCTCTACTTCTGAATTTGTGGGAGACCTATGTATATTTCTTCATATAGACACATGGTACTGGGGCCACTGTGTGCAAAAAAGAAACATATTTTTTGATTATGGCAGCACTTTCAAACTTAATGGGAGTTGAAGATGTTGGTGCTCATTCAGCTTTTCTTAGAATGAGGGGGAAAAATGCAATAGTAACTGTGCAAGCTAAGTGACATCCTGCTTTTTATAGCTTTCTTTTGCCTCCCTATCTCCCTCTCCAATAACTTTTGAAAGCCGTGTCCAATCAATACCAATCTGTAGGCATGAGCAGGCAGAAACCTGTTTGTGGTGTTGAAGATGGGAGGATACTGGTTTCCCTTGTACCTAATTAGAAAGCTAAGCAATTTCAGCCCTCTTTAAGTCCAGCTGCTGGCTAAGGAGCATGAATTTCTTCTAGCAAAACAACATTTCTGCCTCAGTTTGAGCACTGCTCTAACAGTTTTAAATGTTTGTATTGTGACGGTTGTTATGTTTATGTGGAAACATGGGGGGGGAAAAAAGGTATCCAGAGTTCAGGTGCTAGGGAATGGTTGTTCCAGGGTGGTTGGAGTCGAAGGGGTGCGTTTCCAGAAATGGGCCAAAATGGGCTCACTGGAGGATGGCACATGCCCAGCTGCGAGAGAATGTAGTAAAGTAGCTTCCAGAGTGTGTTGCAGCCAAAAGAAACAATAAAGTGTGCAAGCCTCTAATTTTATGCTGACATTTAACAAAAAATGAACCGTATTCTGAATTACATCACTCATCTGTGTTAAATGCTTTAGAAGCAAGTATAAAGCTTACGCAGGCAATAATAGCATGCTGAAACAAAGTGTTCGTGTCAGACTGATACCGTGGATTGATTTCAGCTGAAAGTGAGTTCCAGAGCTTACTCTTAGATTTCTCAAACCTTTTAAGTTGACTGTGTAACTTGTTCACTGGCAATCGAGAGGTTATAAAAAGAGAGCCAGCTGATGTTGCAATCTAAGCACTGGCCATATAGTGGAAAGACTCTCCTTTGGCATGTTCACTAGTGCTATTTTTACCCATTCCAGTAAGATCTGCCCTTGTGATGTTACATTACAGCACAGCACCTGGAATTATTTTGTTTTACAAAAGTGCTGTATGCTCTGAAGAAAATTTTCAATAAAATTGTCAGGCAGATGGTGACTAAAATTGTTGTACATTTGAAAATATTTTTTCTTCTGTCACCACAAATAATGCTGCCACTGTAACTGTAAGAGATTCTTTCACTTTTGTTTGCATATTTTATGTCTGGCAGAGGCGTTTTTTTTTTAATTTTGGTTTCCTTTGTATATTGATTGTTTTGTCTTTCTCAGTTTCTCATGTGGAGACTTTAAATAGGCAATGTGATCTTTAAAGACAGGGAATTAATGGTGTAGCACAGCAATAACTGTAGGAGGAGGGTTTTGGCATAACTTCTAAAAAGCCTAGCTGATTTTGATTAAATTTTAAGTTGATGGTTCCTTCATACAATAAAAAATGAATTTAATATTTTTTTCTGGGAATAGATTTTCAAAAAGCATTGCCAGTGAGAGAGTGCTGTGTCTACCAAGCTGACTGTAGTGAAAGCTGGAGGAAACAGCAAGAATGCCGTAACAGTATAACACTGGGATTCAGTTGTAGAAGTATCCCGTATAGGATATCACATATGCAGATGTATGACTGTCTGAATCATAGTGCTGAAATGTCTGATGTTTGTGATTACCGAATCCTAAATACAGTATTGTCCAGGTGTATTTTCTAAGACCGTCAACATCTAGTTCAAAAGCGACTTGACAACAGTGAAACACAAACCTGTCATTTTAAAATTCTGTTTCAAACTCTTCTTCTGGCTATTTGTGCAATTAGGTGTGTATTTGTAGCAGCAGTTTTAATTTTTGACAAAGCAGTGGTTTGACACTCAAGTATGATCAGTGGTCGGCTTGTGCGAGTTCAGCGTTGCCCTTACACAACACCTGCTTCCCTTGCTCCTTCTCGTGCGCTGCGGAGTGTCTCAGGTGGAAATCCTGCGAGTAGCCGAACTTCCTCCAGCACAGAATCGTTTTCTTCTCCCTTGGCTTTGCCATTGTCTTAGGTGAACAATTCTACTTCTCAGGTTTAATTGAATCTCACATCTGCAATAACAGCTGGTATTTTTGTCAACTTTTTGCTTCTTAAACCCTCCTTGTCCTTTTTGCCAGTTCTGTTAGCAAATGTTCTTACTGATTCTTGTTTTTCTTGTATCTCATATCAGTCAATAAAAACATGTGATTTTTATTCCCTTACACCTATTACTTTTGTTGCAGGTAGAAATACTGTACCTGCTTCTTTAACCCATCACAGTTGTTTTAGGCTATGCCCTCTCTTCTTGATTTGAATATGAGATTCCTTTTTCTTCTTGCTGATTTTACAATAAAAGTGCTTTGGGTTTTCAATCTGTAAAACCTTTACCCCTCCCCATCGGTTTTCTCTCCACTTCTTCATCTAACGTTATCTGTTGTACTGGATAAATTTTCTCAGAGTTTGTCCCAGACTCTTTTCAGCTCAGTTTTTAGCTCCTGTTTTCCTCAAGAACTGGTCTTTACAAATCTCTCGACCTCTTAGCTAAACATGAGGATCATAACTGTATCCTCGTTTTATCAGTTCGCTGATTGTCAACTTAGCAACTTTTAAAAAACAAAACCCCAACACTTCCCCCTCACCCCCCATGCATATATTGGTTGCTATGAGGATGTCTTTCTCTGGTCCTGTGCTTGTTCTTATGGTTCTTCTGGTGTTTTTAATCTTCCCTGTTTTTCTCTGCTTCTGGCCCCCACATAGTTTGTGGTCACATCACTTTCCACACCTTATTCCTCAGTAATGTAATCTGTTAAAAAATAAACAAACAAACAACACCTCCTCCCCCTTGATTCGGTATGGATTATTTCCTAAATATGTTGTTATTGCTGACAAGTTGTCTTCTGTTAGAACTAAAGTTCTCAACTTTTCCTCTGGTGTGCGAAAGACAGAATTCCTTCCTCCCTTCTCCCCAGTCTCCCTGCTTATCTTTTTCCATCATGGACACCGTATTCAGAATACTTTGTATGTCACGTTCCTAAATGTTTGCTGTAGAGAGGTATGCAAGTTAGTAAGCAGGGTAAATGTACAGTTCAGACTCCAAGTAGGTTTTAATTTTAAAATTGTTAAGTGGCTCAAGGTAGAGATCCCAAAGCATTCTTCTGGTTTCTTGTTAGTCTTTGGGAGTTTGCTGTCTTGGGTAAAATCATTGCAGCTGCTTTTTTCTTTTTTTCCTACCTGCGCTATCCAGGAGAGAGGATACATCTAACCAAAAGTGACTTAGCAATAGATGACCTCTTCTTGAATTTTTTTATAAGTACTTCCTTGTATTTTGTATAAAGAAAGACATGAGGAAGCTGGGACTGTTCAGCCTGGAGAAGAGAAAGCTGCGCGGGGGATCCTATCAATGTGTACAAACGCACTCATGGGAGGGAATGAAGAGGACACCAGACTCTTTTCTAGTGCCCAGTGACAGCACAAGAGGCAATGAGCACAAATTAAAACACACGAATCTCCATCTGAACATGAGAAAACAGTTGGTTTTTGTTTTGGTTTTTTTTTTTTTTCAATACGAGGGTGGTCAAACACTGGAGCAGGTTGCACAGAGAGGCTGTGGAGTGTGTGTTTGTGGAGATGCTGAAAACCCAACTGCTGTTGGTCCTGGGCAGCCTGCTGTAGCTGACCCTGCTTGAGCCAGGGGGATTGAACTAAATCATCTCAAGAGGTCCCTTCCAGCCTCAGTGACTCTGTGGCTGTGTTGCACCTTTGCCTTCTCTAATCATCTCTGCATGGGATTGTTTTAGGAATTGCTAATTAAGATGGGAACTTTGGGTAAGAAAGCATTTTACCATTTACTATCTAGTGAATATTTTTGTATATTTGACTTACTTTCTTTAACTGATCTGGGCTTCCTATCTTTTAATCAAGACTTCTTCAGCTTCCCTAGGAATTCTTCCTCTTACAGTTAATGCTTGTATGGAAGATACAGATAGCCTTCAGAGGCTTAACTTATTACTTTTGTTTGTTTGTTTTGAATCCAAGATTTGTCATAGCATTTGTGGGTCAGCAAGGTGTTTCTGTGTCTAAGCGAGGAACTGATGTCTGAGAAGACAGTATTCAACTCGTACTTAATTTTTACTTTAGTGAGTTTTTAGCGGTAAAAGAATTTTATGATGTTCTTGAATAAGAATGAGATGTTGTTGAGCTGGGATAGCATTTGGTTGTCATGCAGTCTGGCCTTACACGGTGCATCTCATTACACTGAGATGGTACATAAAATAATGGAAGGCTAGAAGGCCCTGAAAACTCTAAACAGTAGAAGGATGATAAGTTAACTGTACTGTTGATGTTATTCACAAAATAATGTTTTGGTTATTAATTTGGTATGTTGCACGTGTGTATAAGTTTGTCTATTAAAATAGTAAATATCTTCTGTTTTTGTGTTACCTTCCACAGATGATGTACTTCATCCTTTTGTCATAGGACTTCATTGGCTTAAAGGAAAACTAAAGGTATAAATAACTTTCTCTGGTTATCTTTCCCTTCCTCCTTACCCTGCCCCGTTCTTTCTTCTGAGGTCCCTGGGTCTTTCCTGGGGGAAGGGAAGCTCACCACAACTGAGCTCTGGGCTTGTATTCCTTCACTGCTACTAAAATTTACGATTTGTTTTTTTAAAAAAATTCCACAAAATTGATATGATACCTACAGTTGTTCCAGTGTTTGCTTTATCAGAAGCGTGTGTTTAACTTCAGCTCTTACTTTAGTCAGTCTCCATAGATGCTTACTTTGCAGGGGGAAAGCCTTCCTCAGTTTAGAACTGTGGGTCTTGATGTTTGCCTGTCTTCTCCAAATACCATTTGCCTTGCCACACAGCTACAGGTCTGTTGTGAATAATCCAGACCTAATGTAAATCATGTCTGTGACATTATCTTACAACTGGTGTTCTCTTTTTTTCTTTTTTTTTTTTTCTGAGATTGTGCCTCTGAAACAGAGTCTCTCTTATGGCACTTTGTTAAATAACTAAAAACTCACCCAAACCAGAACTGTAATTTCATGGATGTATTTAGTAAGATAATGTAAGATAGAGTTAAAATGGATCATAATTTCTTTTTTGGGGGCACTCAGGACAGTAAGTATTTGACGAAGTCTAAGTAATTTTGCTTGTATACAATCTGTAATTTGTAATTATATTCAGTTTTTATTTGCCATTTTATGCAGGCTTCTTTGCAAATACCAGTGCGTAGGAAACAATAAAATAAAGTTAGTAGAGCTGTCCAGGCAGTTTGTAACTGGAATGCTGAGGTAGTACTGTGTTAGATGTAATTCACATTGCAGAAACTATGTTCCGCTATTCCCAGGTGCCCTTCATTTCAAAATATAAAGGAGAATAATTGGGTTTATCTTCTCACAGAAAAATATCTCAAGGCTCCTTCCAAACCTTTCTTGGTGCTATTGCCCCTATTCCCTGCCCTCCCCTGGTCTGTACGTTGTTTCCATGCCCAGGCTCTGAGGACTGCAGTATTGACCTACTGGTGCCACTGCTGGTCTGGCACAGAGCCCACATTTAGTAAACCAAATTTATTAGTTTAAAGCTGCCCTGAGTGAATGCAGAGAACACCTAACTCTTGAATTAGCTGGATCACTGCATCCTATTCTGTCTAACTGTACAGATAATCTAGCGTTGTCTGGTATTTTGCAACGGCATTTTAACAGTAACTGCAGTATGTCTGCACTGTACAATTAGCCTGTATGACTAGCAGCTCCCAGCGGTTCCTTGAATAAGGTAATCTCAGGCTGTGGTCCTTTTCAGCAAAACTGAGGTTGATTTAAAGACTGGTATGTTCTCAGCGGTGATGTCCTCAGTGTTACTTCAGTTACTATGTGCAGCAGAGGGAGGACAGAGCCAGTAATTCTTTGTGCTGAGATTCTTGGTCACTTGTTTAATGCTTGAGAACTTGTGTGGGAAGGGCATTTGGTGGATTGCTGACATTTGAGTAACTTTTTCATCCTTGCTGTAAAGTGAATGAGTTCCAGGCGACTGTAAACACAGTTTGGGGCTTTCATCCCTACTTGAAACAATTCAAGTGTGAGCAAGTTCAGAATGCAAATAGGCACGTGTCTGAGAATGTATGTACAGTTGATTGAAAGACTTGGGGGGAAAAAAAATGCTTGTCTAAAGTGTCTTGTCTGTGTAATGTCAGTACACGTGTGAACTCATAGCCCCACTTCGCCAATGCAAGGTCTGCTTTAGAGAGATATCTTTCTAAATCTTTCTCTGGAGGATTCTGCTGTGAAGAATTTAATGTTATGATGAAGAAACAAGAAGTTGAAGTGTGACAAGAGTGTCATATAATGTGATTCTAACACAATCAGATATAAGAAAGCACGGCTTGGTATGCTTTTTATTTCCAGTAATGCACTTGAATTCACCAAATTAAAAAATGAGGACATCTTAAATATCACTTCAGCTTTAATAGTCTTCATAATGTTAAGAGAACACATTTAAAACATTGAGTGACCACCTCTCAATATTTATTCATTTTGGTTGTAAGATAAAAATTATAAATTATTATACTAAAAAATGTTGAGGTTTTACTCCATGGCATAGAGTTCTGGTGCTTTGTTAGAAAATGTGTACAAAATGTATGTGCAAAATTTGTGTCCTTTCCTTGCTTGCCTTTTCCTTTCATAGCTGTTTTAATAGCAATTTTACAAACTTTTTTGTGAATCTGTATAAACTCAGCAGCAGTACTTAATTAAAATTTAAAAAAGTTCTGACTGAGTGGTTGGAAACACCTGCTGCATTTTTCTTTTTATCTGGGATTGCTTTTTTGCTTTGGGAAAGGGAAGGATTTGGAGTCTATATCCCTTTGCTCTTTTAGATAGAAGCAGGCTGTTCAGGACTTCTGGTTCTCTAATGAAGGAATTCAGGTTTTGTAGGGAAACTTACAGATCTCTGCATTTGAACTTGATATAAGTTTAACGTGGAAAGAAATGGGTCACTGACATGGGAATGATCTGTGTGGAAAGGATAAATCAAACAGATAGTCCTAAAAATTGGTTAGGAAAAGTAGCCTGGAGCCGTTCTAATTGGCAGAGGAGAGCAGGCACAGAGGGGCCAAAGGTGCAGACAGTTTTGGTGACAAATCCCTACTAACCAGAGCCCAAAGTACAACACACTACAGCCAAGTAGTATGATTTGTTTTATGCTTACTAACCAAAGCTTTACTCTGAAAGTTGCTCTTAAATACAAAAAGGTGTTAATCTTGCGAAGGATTAATCAGTCTGAAGGTGTGTCAGACTGACAGTTGTATTGCTCGTGCCCTCTTTACTGTAGAGCCTAATTGTTGGAAAACCAATGTTGTTTTCCTTAAATACTTCAAAATTACATTAGCAGCTTAATGGCTGAAGTAGTGACTAAGAAAAGAATGGTTCAGAGAAGTAGAGAAAAAGATGAGAAGAGATGCTTCCAAGATCAGAACTGAGGCACAAATTGTATGTGTAATCTTTCAGCATTGGTTGGTTTTTTGGGTTTTTTTTTTGTGTGTGTGTGGTTTTTTTTTTTCCTGAACAAGAACACTTCCTCCTGTTAATTTTTAATATTTTTTTTTTCAGTTCTGAGGGGAGAGCTTGCTTTTTGGCGTTGAGCTGTTAAAATGAAGGACATTCGAAGGAAAAACGCCAACCTTGTAGATGTCTGAGAGATCTGCTTGGGTTGTTAGACTGATCCTGACTCATGCCCTGTTTTTAGATTTACATGGATCACAGCTTTATTTACTAATATAGGAATGGGTCCACGTTTATCTTCTACTGCTATGAAAAGTTACTTTAAAAAATACTGCTATTATCACAATAGATACTTGTTTGGTGTGGGTTTCTTTTTTTTTCCCCAGACAACTGGTAACCTGTGCAATAAATCAGTTGAGAATTACTGTATGGGAGGGGAACTGAGAAAAGACCACAGTTAAATGTATTATTGATATTTTTGTATCAGAGATGAACATTTTTCTTACAAGCAACTCTTAAAGCTTGTATTTTCTAACAAAAGCATTCATTTTGAAATGGATTCTGGTTTTTTTCTGTGGTGTTTTGCCTTTGTGTATGTATTTCATTAAACACAAGTGTGACTATTAATTGTTTGTGTGGATAAAAATGGCAGTGTGTGTGTGTGTTGGGAGGGGGAACTGTATTTACATTTTCTTTAAAGGCTTTTGGTGTTTCGTTCAGAAATAAAGAAAAGGGCAAGGCTCCTAAGCCCTGTACTGAGAGGAGTTTGGCTTTGTATTCTGTGAATTTTCAGGCTGCTTCATTACCAGTTCCAGCATTGCTTAGGGAGACAGACTAAACACTTTTTGCTAGTCATGGAAAAAGCTAAAGTGACTTAAAGTATCTTTTGGATATGAATGAATGATATGAGTGGATATGAGTGAATGATCTCTAGGAATTTGCTACTGTCAGATGTGCACATTGCATAGCTGTTTTGTGCATTTGGATTTAATGTTTGTTCAAATGACTAATTATCAAAATCTGTAATCTATGCAAAGAATGCTAATGAAAAGTGCAATCTTGATCACAGTGTGCAGTGTACCTGTGGGAGGTGGAGGAATAGTTTGAGATTATATTTTTTTCTGCTCATGTTGACTGTTTACTATGAAATGAATCAGTATCAGTTTCGCAGCAGTACTGGATCTACAGAGGGACTGATATATTCATACTGTAATATCTTAAAATATTCATTGAATGCTGCTGTTGCAGTTTTTCAGTTATAGACAGGCTGTTTGAAGTAATTTTTATGGAAGTGAAGAGTTGCAGGAAGAAAAATTTTAAAAATTTTAGATGCATGAAAACATTCAGCTGACAATGGATTATTTGAGCATGGCATAAGTATAAATCTCATATCTGGTAATGATTATGTTTCAGAAACATGCTTATAACTTATTCCTTTAGGAAGAAAAGCTAGTTTTTCTGGAATAGACAAACTAAGAATTATGTATTTATGAAAGCATTGTAAAATCTCTTCTCCTTTATGTTAAATTAAATTTCTCTTTAAAACATATCAGTCATCTTTTCACTGGGGTGAATTGGTGTGGATCTTGGGAGAGTTGGGGAAAACGAATTTAGATTAAGTAAAAATGGCTTTCATCAATTACTGGTTGGAGCAAAAGACCCCAAATGAATAAACAAATCAATGCTAGGGCACAGGTTACAGGACGCTGAAATTAAGCTATGCTGTGCGTGTGCCTTATCTGTTGAACTGGCCAGAAGATGGACGCACTGACCTGTTTCCTGTGAAATAGTATGTTGGTTGTCTTCTGCTGTTGTGCTTGGTTCTGTGTTCACTGTACAAACTAGAAATAATGTGTGTATGTGCAATATTATGTTGTGTGATTATATATTTAATTTTTTTTATCAGTCCAGAACTGGTCAAGTAGTTGCCATGCTAATTCTCTTGCCTCATACCTACGTATGCAGTGAGCTGTTTGAGTTCAAAGTGGACGGTTTTGTATATATTCGTACAATTTTTTAAGCTAGCTTTCTTTACACTAGAGGGCAGGGGAAAAGCGTAATTCATTCATAAATTGCTTCTTAAGGAGCAGCTTTTATGACTGTATCTATTCTTCCATGATAATAATTTGGAATAAGAACAGCAAGTAGGTTTGAGAAGTGAACATGTCCAGTGGCTTTGCATGTGGTATCAGAATTGAAGTATTCTTGACTAGACTCTTCTTGGCCTGCGTGAGGAGCTATTTCTGAGGACCTGGAGCCTCCTGTCAACACACACGAGGGCTGCAAAAAGGCAGCAGCAGCACAATTGACTACTGCTGTTTCTTCAATAAGCTCCACCTTACCAACTGCATGCCCTTGTACCATGGGTGCCAAGAGCAGGTTTAGCAACTTTTCATCATGGATTCCCTTGCGCTCCCCAGAAGGCTGCGAATATCTTTCAGACTTCCCTTTCTTCTCCTCTACCCCTCCACCCTCAGGCCACTTGCAGATTTTTGTCCATTCCAGGCTGGATCTGAGCTGAGCCCTCATCTTCTCCCTTCAATGGTGGCTCTTTCTTGAAGTGTGTGAGTAGAACCCATAGCCTTCACTTTAGGCAGAAAGAAGAGCCAAGGATGGCATGTATTAAATTTGCCTGCTAAGATGAGGAAGCAAGTACTTTCATTTTCTAGAAAAAGAGCTCTAGTATTCTGTGAGTGAACCCAAGCAGCCAGGGACACAGTCATCAGCTGCCGGCAAAAAGATGGCAAAAATGCGCTGATGAAGCATGGTGGTAGGCCATCTCTGGAAGAGATGATTATGCCAAACTTGCACAGTTCTGAGAATATTCAGCATTTACTTGAGGCAAAGGTCCTAGGAAAGAGAAGGATCCAAATGCATAATCAAAGATACAACTGACACTTGTATTGTACAGAAGGCTGATAGCAGCTGCTGTCTTTATATTCTGACTGTGTGTACAACAACTTCAAAATGTGTTTCTATGCTCTTCTCTAGTAGGCTCTTCTCCAGTATGCAGTAGACCTTTCCTATTTGGTCAAGAGAGCACCCTTAAAGCAGGGAAGTACCTTTTTTGGTATGAAACTTCACTTTTGTCAAGGTGCGAGTTTGAATTTTTGGTCATGTGCTGTTGTCTCTTGAATTCTTCAGGAAATGTTGGCAGCATGTCAAAACATTAAATATAAAGGCTGTAACGTTAGGATGTTAGCAACTTAACGTCAGCAGTAGCAATGGGGAGGTTTTGATGGTTGCCCTGCTATTCCTTGCCTCAACTCACTTGGTAGAGAAATGCAGTTGAGAACCTCCTCTTGTTTTGTCTCATGTATTACCTGGAAGGGTGCAATAAAGTAGGGTTCCCCGTAGCGGGTAAGTTGAGGTGAGGAAAGAGAACAAGCTGTCTGGCTTGCATCTTACCCCTCTTGTCTAACAGCAGATCTCCAAACTGTTTTTATTGTTACCATCTAACTAGTTACTCTTTTAGCTGCCCATATGCATAACACAGTTGTTGCAACTGTACATAACTTCTTTTTCACCTTTCTGATTCCTGACAGTAGGGCAATGCAGATGAATTGCAAGATTTTTGTAGTTGCTTGTGCATGCTGAACTCGGTTGTATTCCTCAATTTTATCTCCCCTTCTGCCTCCTCCTTTCAGAATGTCTCTGTGTCTTTCCATTCCTTGTTCCCTTTTTATGTCAAATGTAAGACTGATGTCATTTATGTGCCATAGATTTAAAAAATAAAATAATTCCAAGTATCTAAGTCTCACTAGGTTTCGATTGGGTATTGAGTTTTAAACCTTATTGACATTTAAATACTTTGAACCTTTGAACTACTGGGCCTACAAAACTGGTAGCATTGATGCAGGTGTGACAGCGAGTGGCAGGAGGGAAGGAGAGGATGCACATGTTGTCATTGTATATGTTGTCAGTGAAAGAAATGTTCACGAACTGACTGAAAAGACCCCTGTGTAGCAGAGAGTGTAAGAGGCCTAGAGCTCTTCTGCTGTAGAGTTTGCAGGCAATGGTAGGTGCTTCATATAGACCAAACCTGTTCCTTAAGTTTGTTGTCACACGCGCCCTTTCTAGATACTAGTTGGATCTGGGTTTAGAGCTGTAGCAATGTTGAGTACTCCCGAATCTAGCTAGGGCTTTTCGGAGTTGTGCTGTGAGTGAAACACCCTGAAATTCAAAGTTTATCCTTCTGGGCATACCAAAAGACACAACGCTAGTGGAGATATTTTTTCCATCAATTGCATTACTTTAGCTCTTCAACTGTAACAAACACTGTCATATTTTCTGTGACATCAGCATGTGAGCGTTTGGGATAAGGGGACTGTTTGCTCTCTCTCTTTTTTAATGGGTGCTACACAGAAGAGCATGAAGAAATTAATTGGAGGGTTCAAATAACCTGCAACAAAGGAGGCACAGGACCACGCACAAAATGAGACTTTAAGAGAGACTGATAGCTGCTCACTAAAGGAGTGTTTGGTGTTATAGACTGAATTAAGTTTTTAGTGGTTTCAAGGGAACAATGTAGGTCTTCCAATGTAAGTCTTTCCCGTGCCACAAGGGGACAGAATTAGGATTGCTTGGAAGACCTTTGTTTTGGCATTTCCCGACTGACTTGCTTTTTGACTTTGCAGCTTTTAGCATGACTTTTTCCCTTTTGTAGAGATGATCAAGAATATAGGTGGTGTGCATAATCACTGAATATTAGTTTGGAAATAATCTACTAGCATGGCAAAAGAATTGCACTTGCACTGTGTGGTTCTGAACACCAATTTCTCACGCGTTTATAGAAGGATGCAGTTTTAGGGGGGAATAAACTACTGTGCTTATTTTCACTGATCCTTTTTAATTATCTTTCTTTTTGAAGCTTGGTAATGAATCCGGCTACTTGGAAATTTAGCAAGGAGTACATTTCACTGTTCAAAACTGTTTCCAACTTTGTTTTTGCTTAATTTTGAATAAGATGCATTTGAAATATAACTTGGATTTCAAGCTATGCTGCAGTTGTGATAGCTGGGGAAAAAACCAAAACAAAACACTTTACACATTCAGGGACAAAGATGTGTCAAAATAGTAGTGTGTGCTGATTTGGAAGTATGCAGGGGGTTGTTCATGGCCCTGCACTGGGAGAGGTTTATGCTGAAATGTAACTGAGCATAGTGTGTGTGTGTTTTTAGAATTTGTTTTTTTCTTTTGCTGTTTCATACTGTGTAAATTGTGATACCATTAAAATGTTATGTGTTTTGTTGTATACTAACAGCATTAAACTTGCTACGCTTTAAAAAAGCAAACAACAAACCCACAAACAAACCAACAATCAAAACGCCCCCCCAAAAAAACTAAAGTCCAAAATCACTGATAAAAATAGAATTTCTTCAATTAAAGCTTTTTATTATAATTCCTGATGGGCCTCTTTTTCTTAATAGTACAATCTGTGCTAGTGCTTGCAGGACTGTTCGTTTGGCCTGCAGCTAGCAAGTAGCCACCTTTCTGAAGGCCCCTTAGGTACTGATTGTCTAAATTAACGTGATGGTATACTGCTCCTGGGACACCAGAGATGCAGTGAGAGGAATTACAAACATATTACTGATGATCTTTTTATGTGCAGAAAGCCAAATGCTTTCAAGAGCCAGGCTAATTTTGCAGATGTGGGTGAACTGTACCATGTATGTGTAGGTTGATCATGTCATGAGAGAAGGCAGTGCAGTTTTCAGATGCTTTCAAAAGAGGCTGTGAGGTCTGTTGTGTAAGGAAGAGAGAGTACTGCTTTACAGCAAAGTATACGGTAATTTTCCCTGACTCCCTCAATTTTTGTTTCTTAGGCCGCATCAATGGAGCACATTCAAGGAGCTTGGAAGACTATCAGTAATGGTTTTGGACTCAAGGATTCTGTCTTTGATGGCCCAAACTGTATTTCACCTACTATCGTCCAGCAGTTTGGTTATCAACGCCGAGCATCTGATGATGGCAAAATATCAGATACTTCTAAAACTAGTAATACTATTCGTGTTTTCTTGCCCAACAAGCAGCGCACGGTGGTAAGTCTAGATTACCTTTATGTAAGAAATGTCGTACTGTTCCCATTGCTAACGCTATGACGTGTATCTGGCAAGAGAAATGCCAAGCTTCACAAAGGTCTTACTGTCATTAAGCGTGTTGTCATCACTTTGTTAATTCTAGAGGATGTCTTTTGAAAGCAGTGTATCTGTATTTTGGGAACCCATATTTCTCTACCTCAGTGCTGTATTTTTCCAGTATACATGAGCAAGAGACTTTGCTTACATATTTAGCATTAAAAGACAGTAGTTGGCTGAGCTAAACAATGATGCCTGTATGAAGTAAAACATGTAGTCATTTTCTGTCACCATTTTCTTCACATGGATGCCCACAGTGAAGTGTGGTAGTTAAAGCTGAAGCGAAGCTTCTTGAGGGAACACTTCTGTTAGATTTCTTGGAGCTGAGTGTATTAATAATAGTCTTACACAAAGTTCCCTGAAATCTAAGTTAAGCCTTTTTCTATGTTTAAGGTAACTCCATTTGCCTGCATTTCTATGACTTTTACAAGCTACCTGTATAAAATCCTGTTTCACAGAAACTTAGTAACTGTAAGAAGTTGAAAAGTTATATAATGGCTTTAAAACTCGCTTTGCCTAAGTACACAATGGTTACATATATGGCAGAAAATGTGCCTGCCTGGCAGGTTGGCTGAATATGTGATGAGTTAACTCGGAAGGCACAGCAGTCTGTTACATTATACAAATAATTGTTATTTACCTATTTATTAACTTCAGAGGTGAACAGTTGTGCAGTTTTACTGGAACTTCTAAAGAAAAGGAGAAATAATGACCTGCCCCTGCCCCCCCACCCTCCAAAAAAAGCTTAAACATTCTGCAATCACTGACTAAAACTGGTTTTTCTTTGGTCGCAGGTAAATGTGCGAAATGGGATGACCTTACATGACTGTCTTATGAAGGCACTTAAAGTAAGAGGTCTGCAGCCAGAATGCTGTGCAGTTTTTCGACTTCTTACTGAACCAAAAGGGTAAGAGTCTGGAATGTTGTATGTAAAACTTTCAACTAGAGAATGTAAAAATCTGGTTTTTAGAATAGCAGCAATAAGGCTCTCTTCCTCTCTCTTGCTAGTTTCTTTTAAAAGTGCAGTTTGGTTGTGAACACTTCCATATTGCTTTCTTTACCCCACGCCCCCAGGTCAACTCCTTCAGCTTCCTGGGTATAAAAAAAAGTTAGTTTTGTTTTAAAACTGTGTATTAAAAATGCTCAAAATTGAGGGGTACACTCAAGTGCTTGTAGTGTCTACAGAGGCTTTTGTCATACTGTAGATGAAATGATGTGATATGCCTTCGTATTTGAGGTGCGTTTCTCCTCTGCGTTTCTAGTTGGTAAACTTCAGTGCTAGTGATTCTTAGCCAAATTAAATGAACATCTCCTCTGTGTGCTCAGTTTTAAGGCTCTACGTTCCTCTACAATTTTTCAATGTTTGGATTTAAATCTCACTTCAGATATTCCTTATTTTTTGTAGGACCGGGGATGCTGCTATTAAATACCAAATGATTCTTTTACAAGCTGAGGGAGTGAAGGTATCTCATGGAGTTAATACATTTAACTTCACACCTCGTAAGGCTTGGGCTTAATGCTCTTTTAAGCCTCAATCATGAGGCAGTCATTTGTGGGTTTACATCTCTATGTAACTGAGTCCATTCTGGGGTCACCAGTAACTTTAGTGCTGAAGCACGTAATACGGCTTTCATGTCACTAAGTCTGTCATTCATAATTTCTTATGTTTTGTTTATAAAGGTATTTCTGTGACTCCATTACAGCTTCTAGGTGTCTTATTTCAAATAATCTATATATCTAAATGACTTACATGTTAAAAAATAAACAGAAAAAGAGGTGAATCATTATGGTTTCAAAGTTGCTTCTAATTTTTTAAGTGAAAGACACTGAAATGTAGCTCACTATAAGAGGTTAGCCATGCTTTTTTGTATTTGTTTTCAGTTTACTCAAGAAAACTCACAAAACATAGATCATTGATTAGGCCAGACTTCTTATCTCATAGGTAATTTTGTTGTCCCCATTTTCTCTTTCTTTCAGGAAAAAAGTGCGTTTGGATTGGAATACAGATGCTGCCTCCTTGATTGGAGAGGAACTGCAAGTGGACTTTCTTGATCATGTTCCACTAACTACACACAATTTTGTAAGCTTTTCCTCGTCTGTATTTTGATGTAAATTTATCACTTGAACCACATATTAAATCAAAGAACGTTTTAGGCGTTAAGTACCTTTTGGCTTTCTAAACAGAGGGTATTTCAGAAGTGATGATTTGATTCCTTCGCCCCTGCTCCCCACAAATTAGGTTGGCTAAATACCAATTTGCAATGGAATGCCAGAATTCCATTTATGTTTAGTGATTCCTAGGTGTCAGAGACTTTAAAAGCTCACATTACGCGTCTTCTTCAAAATTCTGATGATTGCCATTTTTATTTTATATAAATATATATCTCTGTAACTGTCATATTAAGATATCCTGTCTTTAAAGTCCCGAGCTGGGAGATAACTTGCATTTTCAGTCTTTGCCTCATCAGTGAAAAAAGGCTGGATAAATTTGGCAGCTTTGTTGGACTGTCGCTAATTGTACTGAACGTACAGAGGTGCTGTTAATTTTGCAAAGTCATGACATTGTTTTGTGAGCTAATGCTGCCTTGTAATTTGACAGAGTGTTTTTTGAGGGGATGAAAGACTTTAGATTGGTAGTTCCTTCTCAAAAATGGGTTATTTGCTCAGTATAGAGAAAATAAATAGAGGGTTTGGTGTTTGGTTCGTTTTTTGGTTTTTTTTCTTTTTCTACAAAGAGATAATGCCTAACTCTAATAGTTTTACCTTGCATTGTTTCGTTCTCACTGTGAAGGAACTCTGTTCCTATATTCCAGCCTTTTTGCTGTTTTGTCCCAGAAATATATTGTGCCAAGTGGCAAAACTAAAGGATATCATTTACATCCGTTAGAAAGGCTAGGATTGATATACAAAAACTAAAAGTAGCTTTGGTTCTACTTTACATTTTTAGAAAACCACAAATAAAATTGTCTGCTGTTGGTCTGTCACCAGAAAACAAATATTTTTCTCCAGATCTGGAAGAAGCTCAGATTTCGAGCCTTCTTCCACAGTGTGCTCCACAGGAAGAAACCCTTTGGTTCATTTTAATCTTTTTTCGTGTTTCAGAAGCTTTAAAAAAATATTAGATGCTATTTAAAAAAATAGAATTTCCTTAAACTATTTTATTTGCTAAGGAATTTATTTTTTATGCAAGGGGTATTAGTTAGTTGTAACCACACAACAAGCATTTTGACTAATAAAAAAAAATAATGAGGTGGTTCTTGCAATCTGATCTTCCTTCAGTTTTTGTGATAACAAAACAAAAACCCCAATTCTTGGCCCACCCAACTCTGTCACCTTCCTGAGCACAAAATAGTGCTTTTGAATTTGACAGAATGCTTTTCTTCTTTTTTCTTTCTCTCTCTCTCTTTTTTGTTTTTTTTTTCCGCCCCAAATAATCAGGTAAACAAAGCCCTAAATGTTTGTAAGCTTTCCAGGTTTCCAACCAAACTGGAAATATATGCAGGAATACTCAAGTGTGGCTTTAAGTTCAGTAGCAGTTTGGGGGCACTGCTAACATTTTAACGTGGTATTTATTTATGTCAAGCTCTGAAGATGTTCATCTCGGCTAATGAAGAGAAGTTAGTAGCTTGGATTAATCGTGTAACGTGTTTTCTAGGCTCGGAAGACATTTCTGAAGCTTGCTTTCTGTGACATCTGCCAGAAGTTCCTGCTCAATGGGTTTCGGTGTCAGACATGTGGTTATAAATTCCACGAACACTGCAGCACTAAAGTTCCAACCATGTGTGTCGACTGGAGCAATATCAGGCAACTCTTGTAAGGACTCTTCCTTTTTAATAGCAACAGTAATTCTCTGTGACAGACAAGCATCGTTTTTTTAAATCTCTTATCATAGAGATAAATTTGGATTGCTGGGAAGTGTAGTCACTTTCATCAATATACAGATCTTGTGTATTGATTCCCTAAAACAGCCAGCAATGGTTGTCTATTCCCAGGTGAAGGCGGCCATTTACATTAAATGCATTTTGTTCTTGCTGTAAATATTAATATTCTGGGACAAGCACACACAGAGTTTGAATGACCAGGCAGTTGCTGTAATGCCCTCTGTTTCAACAGAGTAATAGTATTTCTTCTCAAATAACACTTTTGTTAGAAGAAAAAAGGTCATGATTCAGTTGGTTTTTAGCTGTTGGAAGCATGAGTGTTCAGAACTACCACAACTTTTCATAGCCTGTTGAAAATGCATGAAATGGGGAGGAAACTGATGAAGCATAATACTTTCTAATATTGATTAGAAAAAGTTGAAAATCATTGTTAGAATAAGTCCTTTTATGCAAAAATGTTAAAGCCGATAATTGATTTTATGTGTCTTAGTGATTGTATTTTTTTATAACTAAACTTGGTCATATAGTTATGTATTTTCTTATACTGACTAGTCATTAAGAGTGTAGGATGTAACCACTTGGTGCTACCTGGGTTAACAGAACTTAAAAATTTGGTGTTGAATACCCTTTTAGGAAAATCTGAAGTCTGCTCTAAAAAGATTTCTATCTTAAGTTTAGAAAGAACACATGGAAATTTTCTTTGGGGGTCTGAGGACCTAATTTTTAGTCATACCGTACTCAGAGGAAAAATACTACGTAAAGATAGGAATGTGTTCATGAAGTTAGTTATGCTGGAAAGAAACAGCCCTTTAAATTTTCAGCTTTAAAGAGCATTGTACAGGAGGTAGTGTAGCAGTTGAAATTGTAATTGTTTTTGTTGATATTTCAGATTGTTCCCAAATTCAAATATCAGTGACAGTGGTGTCCCTGCACTACCTCCCTTGACAATGAGACGGATGCGGGAGTCTGTCTCCCGGATACCTGTTAGGTAAGCTAGTATTTCCTGTCATTTCTGTTTTGGGAAATACAGTTGTTTAAAAACAAAAAAACCAAAACACCCCCAACTCCTCAAAAATAGAACAATCTTGCAGAAGGTTGGGATAAATGTGCAAGAAGGCAACACCACTTCATCATAGATAATATGTAGCGTCCTTTATTGTTCTTAGAATCAAGCAAAACATCGATTTGGGATTTTATATTTTGAATTTTGAGTCTTAAGATTTCAAGGGAGGGTATTAAAGGTTTTCTGGAGACTTTTGTTTTCCTGCCTAAGAAAATTCAAGGCTCCCTTTGGTATTTTTGTGAATTAATTTTATTTTATCTGATCAGGTAGTATATATGTAAGGGTTTGTGACTCGTTTTGCATGACTTGCATACATAAATTAAAATAATGTTCGAATGTTATGATGACAGATAAGAGTTTAAAGAGAGAACAGTGGAAACTGAAAATACGCTCCTTTTAAAGAAAATTCTGAGACCTAAAGAGAACTTTCCTGTAGTTTTAAATGCTAGAATAAAAATTGCTTTCCTTTCAAAGGGGCCCGTCTTTGATCCTAATTTGTGCCTGTATTCTTTTCCTTGAAATTCTAGAGGCTGAAGAGGGCAGGCCATCTTTTGGTTTTGCTACATCCCTTTGAAAAATCTTGGCCTATTCAGGAATGAGGCACAGAGCACATAGCTGACTTGCAAATGGTTCTATGTATTTATTTATTTATTTTAGTGGGAACTGCGTCAGGAATTGATCTTATGTTCTCTTCGCCATCTTACTCTGTTTCCAGTGTTGTTGAACAATGACTCATTAACTTGACAGTGTGTTAAGCTTTTTGCAAAGGCTGGCTGATTTCAGTTAAGATACTTGTGTGATTTGGGATAAATAGGGTTTGAGTGACCTTAGCTGTGATTTATAACTTCTTGTTGAACTGGGTTTTAGCGTTGGCCTCCTTTTAACTGGCGTTGGGTTTCATGGCTTCCTTGCTGGCTGTTCTGTGTGAACCATTGAACAGTCTTGCAAACAAATTCGGGACTTAGCAGTAAAAGTGGCTCTTAAGCTATGCATTTAACAGGCTGGAAGCAAGTGTTTTGTTTTGTTTTAATTTCACAGACCTGATTTAATCCAGCAGAGCCAATATTTTACCAGTATATTAAATGTGATTTGATGGGGATTGAGGTGAACTGTGGCAAATATTATAACAGCAGAAACAGACTTACGTTAAACACAGTAGATGAGTATGTGAACTGACAAGATCTTACTTCAAATTTTTTAATTTATTTCCTAAGTGAATGATTCAGCTGACCAAATAGTTTAGTTTGTGTGTAAGTCCCAAATTTTTCTGTTTAAGATTCTGTCTATATTGGTTTTGAACAGGTTACATTTAACAATATTTTTTCATTACTAGAGGGGGAAAAAAATAACCACAACTTTCCCTTTCTCTCTTTTTCCTTCTCAGTTCCCAGCACAGGTATTCTACACCTCATGCCTTCACGTTCAACGCATCAAATCCTTCCTCTGAGGGCTCCCTTTCCCAAAGACAGCGATCTACATCCACACCAAATGTCCATATGGTCAGCACTACAATGCCTGTAGACAGCCGGATAATTGAGGTAATACTGGTAGGGAGGGAATAGCATAAAGTTAAACTAAAATTGCGACTGGCTATCTAATAGTCACTGGTGGTTTTTTCTTCTTTGCTTTCTGTCATTTACTTACCGTTTGCCTTAGCTGGCTGAGAGGTGAAGAATATAGGTGACACATTTGCATAGAAAGTTAATAGTTCATTCTTGCAGCGTTTATCAACTTTGCTGAAGTTCCAGATAGATTTTTGGTGTCTGTAAAGATATGGGGGAGCTTAACAATCAAGTTTCCCAGACCTGAAAAGACAATAAGCTCAGTTTTGCAGAAGAAATACTTGTTAGGCATGTCTGAAAATGTTCTTTCAAACTTAAAAATCTGGATTTCTTGAGGGGGCTGGTGTTTATTCTAAATCAGACTACAGGTACTGTAAGTCTGGAGGTAGTTCTCAGAGTTAGAATACTCAAGTCAAAGCTTACCGGCAATATGTGTTGTGTTACACCTGTACAGAATTGACAGCAATTCTGGGCTCATGTGCTAAAGCCATCTGTATCTGAGAATATTTCCGCTGTTACTTGCTTTCAAGCACCTTTTTTCTTTTTTTTTTTCCTACCTTAGACTAGCAGTAGTGAAAGACAACTATTTGAAGTCAGGCCTAAAGTGTTTTTTTTTGTGATTTGTTTTGCGATAACCTTAACAAAATAAGGGAGTGGCGTGCAGGAAACACTTGCAGAAAGAAAGTGCTGAACTGCAGGACTTCAGAGAGCGCTGTTTGTTGTTTTTCTGCTCTGGAACTGTTTAAAAACTCTTTAGGTCAAACAGAAGCCTTTGAGTACTGACTTTACTTTCATCTTCAGCTGGGCCTTTGTAGGCTTCTATGAAATGTGAAGGCTCTCTGAAATGGGCCAGAGACATTCCCTAGACCTTTGGTGGAGCTGAAGAACAGCGCACGGCAGCCCCGTGAGGCTTTTTTGGTTAGAAGCTTTGGGCCATCTGGGTTTTATGGGGAAAGGTACCCTCCCTTTCTCTTCGGTTTTCTTAGTCTTACAACCTTTTTTACTGCTCCAGAAGCCTGGCTGACCACCTTTTATGGCATGAAAAATAATGAAGCACTCAAGAAAGAGAATAGGAATTACCAAACTTCATAGTGTGATGAGCCATTAAGGAGACATTGCTTTGTTTATCCTTTGTGCATAGCAGTAAAGACAGAAATGCTTTCTATTCTGGCTCTTCACAATATCATAGGGGCTGAATACAAATAGCTGTCATGTCTTAAAGGCAATAGCTGCTTTTCCAGAAGGCTTTAAAAAAAAAAAGTTTAAAAAACCCCCAGACCACAAAAAAAGGTAGTAGAGACCACCTAGTATGACATGAAAGACCACCTTAATAACGTGGTTTACCAAAGGATGGATACCAGTCAACTTTTGGGTTTGAACAGGAATACTTACAAGTTTTACTGCACTTAATTATCATGTATGAAACAACTTAGGTTACTTTTTCTTTCATCTATCCTAAGATTTAATTTTTTAATTTTTTTTTTTATACTTCCTCTGTTCTTTCCTTTTATCTCTTACCCTGTTGGCCTAGAATAACAGCCTGAATGCTTCTCCCAGTTCCTGGTGCAGACGATTTTGTTTGAGGGGAAGAGTAGGTATTTTCTTGGTGCCTTTTGTTTTCTTGTGATTAACAGGATTGCTGTAACTTGTAAGCCATGGCAGTGTCCACATGAAATGTTTAATCTGGAGTTGATTTGATGAAAATCTGTATAGCATGTTTATACTTAAATATTGAGGATGCTAATGGGAAGAGGCAAATTGATAGAAGAGCTTCATTTTTAGTTCAGCTGGATGAATGAAATTTGGTGTGAATTTGAATAGGCTTGGATTAGAGATGCATTTGATCACACAGTTTTTAAAGTGAAACCTTCTCAAACACATCTATTGTGTGGCATTTTTCCTCTGGAAACTATTTTGTTGAATATAACTATACAAAGCCCTTAGATAAAGGACATGACGTACTATTTTTATTTCACATCAAAGCAAAGGTGACAGACTACAGCACTGTGTATGGGATTATTTGTGTTGTAAGAACAACTCTAAAGAACACTGGGTTTGGTTCATTTGCTGTGGGATTAATAAGCAAAAAAAGAAAATATTCTCATCAGGGTTGAAGTTCAGAAATACTTTTTTCTTAAATAAGAATTATGTATACATAAGTTTGAGAACAATTTTAAATTATTTAGTTATCCTTTGCCAGTTTACTTGAAAGCAGTTACATTCTCAGGCTGACGGACAAAACGCATCACTTGTTATTAATTCAGATTTTTATTGTCCTCAAAATGGACGAAAGTAGTAACTTGCAAGAGTTCTTCATTGGTAGTTTATGCAGATTTTAATCCACTCAAGTGCAGAGTAAAGTACTCTGCGAGAATACTGTACATAGAGTCAAGCCTGGGAGAATGCAACTAACTAGCTAAAATGATGTATTTCATAAAAAAAATCTTTACTAAGGGTAATCCAAGTTAATTTGAAAACTGTATGGTGGAATGTAGGCTTGTTCTGTCCTATGAAATCTGACATTTATTATTCTACTAATTAGTTAGAAAGTTTGAATTGACTTCTATTAACTTTGACAGTATTTAACATTTCTGTAGTGCATGTTCTTGCTTTGTACTTATACAGTACCTGGATATTTTACCTTTCCTGTATGTACTTTGGGATAATACATAGCAGGTGAGAAAAGTTGTAAAGTTGTATTTGTCAGAGCTTAGTTTATCTTGTGCATGGCTGTAGAATTGTGTTGTAATGAGGCATTGTGCTGTGGCATGAGGTGAGAGTTGTTGCACTGTACCAACTAGTGAACTGTGTAAGCACATGCTTTTCAAATATCAAACTTTAATCTGTGGAAAATGTTTTGAAAATTAGATAGTTTTGTATTAGGGCACAAGACGTAGCCTTTTCTGAGTTGAAATACCACAGTAGAGATATTTCAAAATGTATATTTTTGACTTGGAATATTTTAGGGGCTTTTAAAGTTTTCCTGCTTGTAAGCCAAAACCTTTTTGAGAACTTGTCCCCTAGAGATACAGGGCTATCACAGGAGCTATGTTCAGATCTGGAATACAAGCATGTACAAAAATCCAGTGGTGGGAATGCAGACAGTATTTCTGGTGTTTCTTCTTGTTCTGTGTCTCTATTTTTTTCTTTTCTTTTCTTTTCTTTTTTTTTTGGTAGCAATACCTTTTCATATGCTGTGAATATTTTTAGTGTTTTGTAAGAATTCACAAATTGCATGTTTTTTAGCACATGGACTTCCTGTAACTAGAAAGCAAGCCAGCTGTCATCCTTTGGAGGGTGTTGGTCACTACTGTATCACACTTGACCAAAACTGTCAGGAATTTTCAGTGCTATTCCTGCTTGTTCCTTTACATGTTCTCATATATTTATTAACTTTATTATCTATCTCCTCTGTTTTAGGATGCAATTCGAAGCCATAGTGAATCAGGTATGGTTTAAAAAAAAAAATATACAATATTATTTTGTGTTTATTTTCTGGTTCATAATTTTTTTTGTGTTTATTTTTATATTTAAGCTTCACCCTCTGCTCTGTCCGGAAGTCCTAACAATATGAGCCCTACTGGCTGGTCTCAGCCCAAAACCCCAGTCCCAGCCCAAAGAGAGAGAGCCCCTGGATCCAATACACAAGAAAAAAACAAAATTGTAAGTATGGTAATACGTGATGTTTTTAGGGTTTTTTAAAATATATTAAACCAGCTGGGCGTAGTGGTGCATTGGGATACATTTCTGTACATAAAAGGCAATATAAGCTGATGGTAACCTTGCATTGCTTTGCACTGTGTGTATATAATAGGAATATAATTTTGAGTAACTTGGGAAAGATAGCACTATTGCCTTGTGTTATAAATACCCAGAACGAAGTGTCTTGGATTGAAAATTAATTTCAGACAGTATTGTGAAATTATTTTTCAGTACAAGTGGCAGAGAAAGAAAAGTTAGAATAATAATGAATAATATCTCAAATTTTTTGAAGACATAGGATTTTAAAGATGAAAGTACAGTTGCTTAGTGGGAAACTGTTGTTAATCACTTAGACATTTGAGATTTCTGCTCTCAACTTTTTGTTTTATTACTTTTAAATATGTAAAGGAGTTCCTGAATTTTAGTATTGCAATTTTGAAAAAGTCAGTAAATTTCTTAAGTATTTCAGATGTCTTTAAATAGTTGATTATAAAATATTTGTTCCTCTTCAGATCTAAGATCAGGGTTTAAGTTTATAGTGCAGAACTTAATGGTAACTTCTTAAGCAGTTAAAGACATCCTAGAAAAAAAACCCAAAATGACCACCCCTCACAAATTGAGGAGAAAAACAAAAGTCCAAGCTGTAGGACAAAACCCTCAAGGTTTCAGTGCATCTTAAACTTGTATGAAGGAAGGTATTTCATTCTTGGCATATATATATATATTTGATTAAATACTTAGAGTAAAGCCATGTCAATTTTTGTTCCAGAGGCCTCGTGGACAGAGAGATTCCAGTTATTACTGGGAAATAGAAGCGAGTGAAGTCATGCTTTCTACCAGAATAGGGTCAGGTTCTTTTGGAACAGTTTACAAAGGCAAATGGCATGGTAAGTTCTTGACAAGTGTTACTGTCTTCTCAAAATGGTGATGCTGTAGGACAGCAATCCAGAAGAAGGTAAAATCATTTTAATGGTGCTGTGTGCTTATCTACCACCAAAGGCACTAGGTGAAAAATATTTATTTCCTAATACTAGCAGTGGGCAAACTAAGGCGAAGAACAGACATCAAAATCCAGACCTCGCAACTGCCATCTACGTGTTCATGATATTGGAGCCAACATCGTTTTCTTTATTACCATGTTCTAGAACAGCTTGTTTTTTGAAAACATTTCGCTTTCCAGTAGCAGGATTGAATTAGCAGGGAAATTTCCCAGCCTCATGTTAAATTATGTTTACCTTTTTTTGTAACACCTCTGTGGTTTAATTAGCATACTTATATTCAAGGTGGCAGGGAAAGGAAATAAGCATAAATTGCTTTTACTGTGGAGTTTTTCTAAGGAAAAAATGGTTGATGTGAGAGTTTATGATATAAAGTTAGCTGGAACACTTTGAAAAGAGGCACACTACAGAATTACTTTCCAAATTCAGGGCCTGTGATTTAAAAAGAAACACACACAAACCCCTCCAGGCCCTAATTTAAATAGCGTTATTGTCATAAAATAAGCTGACCAAAAAAAAAAATCTGGAAACTTATTTTCCGCCCTATATTTTTGAAGAATAAATACTTGCATGTCTTAAAACCCAAATATTGTCAACATCGATGGAAGGCCTGTTCTCATGCTAATAGTAATAGTCGTGAGCAGTTAAACTGATTTTCATTATGTAAGTGAAATGGAACACAGAAAAGAAGAGGGAAAACAGATTAAGTAAGATTTCACTAAACAAGGTAATAAATGTGCATTTCTTGTTAGTATGTTTGAATTTCATGTTCATAAATACTGTTCGTGTATCAAGAAATTTGGTTCTTCCTACGTTGGACAGGAATTGCACTGAGCTACATATTTACAAAGAACCTTCAGTTGTGTGCACAAGATGGCTGTATAGCTGTCATCCCCTAACTCGTATCGATAAGATTTAGTATCTTATTTGTGGTAACTATTTATAGTTCTCCTGATTTCTCAGCAAAGTCAAAGTTAAATTACTAAAAATTGCAAAACTTAAGCAGAAATTCCAGATTAAGTGAGAGGTGTTGGCTTTCTTAGCATGCCCACCTAGGGCGGGCTGTTTGCAAAGAACCTTTGGAGAGCACCTGTGGAAGATTGTGTACAACTGTGTGCAAACCGTAGCAGGTTTCCAATAAGCTTCCCTGGTTTAGTCTTCCCAAATAAATATGAAGTGTCAAGGACAGTCTTGTTCTGCAGAGTGCGTGTCTCATTGAACAGGTATCTTGCACTTCCATATTTTTCCAGATTGTTCTGATGGTTAAGTACTAATTTTCGTATTTGCACCGCTTCTGTTACAGACCCCATTTGGATCCTGTAGTGTCCTGTAGCATGCTTCTAAATTTAAAAGGCGGAAAGAGAACCAAGGCAGTTTAAATTGGTTGGAAGACTACCTATCATAAACACTCACATTTCCCCTTTGGCCCTGGTAATCAGTTCTAGGGTTTTGGTGGTTGGGGGGTGGCGGAAGCTGTTTTGTCTTCAGTTTGCTGCTAAACAAAACAAGTGCTATTGTGTATTTGTTTCTGTAGAGAAAACTGCTCGGGAAATGCCATCAAGCCTTAAAAAAAGTGTGGCACCTGATTCAGTAAGAACAGTGTTAAGGTTAAAAACATCTTTTCATCTGTGAAGCAAAGATCATAATGGAGAATATATTGAAAAAAAAATCTGTAATTGGTGGGTGCTGCATCCTTGCCTTGTCTTGGCATAGCTCATAGCGATATTCATCCAGTATTGGTAGACCATCTGTTGGTCTTGCATTGTACGTCAACAGGAGTTGCAGTAGGAACTGGCTACTTCAAAGCCTGTGATTTTGGTAGTCTTATGAAAGTGTAGTCTTACTATCGGTTAGGTTATTCTCCTGTTCTGGTCTGCAAGCAGAGAGATCTGTAAGTTACAGAACATTATGTATACTGCAAATGTGAGATGGTTCTCTATGAAGATGCTAGAAGATGAAATAGGAAGTCTGTTGGATTTACTGACATTAAAGGAAGAAGATATAAATGTATAATAATATGTTCAGTATTTGTGCATCTTTGTGACTTCAAATTATACAGCATATTAAGCAACAGGTAACTACAGTGGGAGATACTGTAGTTCACTCGGGGTACTCTGACACTTTCAAGTACCAGTTGCATATCCTTCTCATACTTTGTTGGCAACATTTTTTGTTAATTGAGCAGTTAGTATTCCTAATGTAGCCAATTAATCATTATATTCTAGAGACATGCTAATGTACATTTCACATATATCTTGGAAAAAAGACAGTATTAAGAAAATAATCAGTGATTGCAGTAGCAGAGAAATCTGTCACTAGGGATTTTTTTTTTTAATGTAGGCAGTGATTCTCTAATGCTAAGTGGCAGCAGCCTTTAAACTACGGGATAAGCCTGTGTTGGAGTATAGCACCTCTCCAGTCTTTTTATTGCATGTGGACTAAGATTGAAGTTTCAGTTTTCCTAAGCTGCTTTTACCTTCCTGTGACAGTGTCAAGGCAAGTTTATCCCTCTCTTGAATTCTAAAATGCTGTCCATCCGTAGTTAAAATGGCTGTGATGCTTAATTTCTTTCACTGAGAAGTCAGTGGGTCTTGCTGTTTAGTGCTTTTACTTTTGTTAGAAGAGTCGGCTTCATTCCACTATTGCACCTTTTTTGAATCGGTTCAATTCTACTGTTTTCTGGATGTACACAGTAAAGACTTTTACAACTGCATTCTCTGGAAACAGTCTCTAAGCAGATAGCACTGGGTCATCATATATTCCTCTCTGTACTACCCTTTAACAGACACTGAAATTTAAGGCAAGCACTGACACTGAGAGCAATTCAAATGAAGCTTTTAAGTAAAATTTTATAATGCATCAGCTTAAAGAACAGAATCTGCTATTCCTGGACAGGAGATTTATCCCTCCCATTCCTGAAATTTAGCAGTATTTAAACCTAGAAAATTTGGGGTTTAAATAAAGTTTATATTAAAAAAGGGGGTGTGTGTATATACATATATATATATATAAAATTTCGATATATATAAAAATCTTTAATACATAAACTTAATTATATAAAATACAAAGCTGTGTATATATATGTGTGCTAAAGCTGGACAGAGGAGGGAAAGCGATGAAAGTTTGGATACTGTTTGGAAGCCGAGAGACTCTGATATGACTGTGCTTGAAATAATATGCTGAGAATGCAGCTACACTAGAATATCTTCCGTTTGAACAATTCTGAGATTTTTAGTAGCTTCATATCCTGCAAAAAGCATATGTGTAGTTCTAGCCAGTCATAGCTGTTACAAAATAGAAGGGAAGCATGTGAACAATTAATGACTTTTTTCATTACACTGAAATTCTGGTAAATGAATTGCTTGATACCACAGAAGTTTATATGTCTGCAGGAAAATCTTCACCTATGTGCAAATTAGTAGAGGTGTACTGTGCACAAATTAGGAATTTTAAGTATACTGTATATTAATGTTATTTTGGAAGGAAAAAAAAAAGCTGTGTTTTTAGTAATATTTACGGTAAATGTATTTTCAGGGGATGTAGCAGTGAAGATACTAAAGGTTGTAGATCCAACCCCAGAACAGTTCCAGGCTTTTAGAAATGAAGTGGCTGTATTAAGGTGAGTTGGTAGTTTTGTTGCTAAATTCTGGTATTCCAAGGCACTGTATGTGACTACAACCCCTCTTTTAAGCCGTCTTGCCCAATATTCTATGTTTGATAGACACAAGAGCAGATCTCCAGAGAAGAAGAAAAAGAGAGTGCATAGTGATACTTCTGAATATTGTTGTGGAGCTGGGAGACAACAGTCATAATTCAGAGTATCTCAGTGGTTCTTCACTATTTCTGAAAGTTGTCTTTTCAGATAAATAATACTAACATCCATAATTGTTCAGGTCACATTTGGCATGCAGTAAAAGGTTAGGATTAATAAATTCTGCCATAATTCTCATCACTGGACAGAATACTTGAACTGTACCTTTTAAAATTGCAGCATAATTCCTTGTTTTTTTAAAAAAAAAGGTACGTTCTGATCTGCATAACTGTTTTCCACATTCAAATACTGTTTTTGTAGTGTCCAATTAACTACCTGTAATGTTAATCCTGAAACTGAAATAGAGGATGTAAGAACTGTCTTCTTACCTTATCTGTTAATGGCTTCACAGTTTATGAGGACCCTTTAGTTTCCTATTGGGATTCAGTCTTCTATCTAATGTTGTTAGTTTTTCGCAGCTTTCAGGGTGATTTCTGTTATTCCATTAATTTTTTGTAATACCCCTTGAGAGCTCGAATATTGGTTACCAATTTCAAAACCCTTGAATTTTCATGACATCTTTTCTGAAAGGGTGATTTTAAATAACTTCCTTGGGACTAAACCGAAGTATTTTGAATGAAAAGCAGAAAATCAGCTGATTTTATTTAAAAATTGGCAACTGTGGCATATTTTTATTATTTTTAAAACCAAACCTTACACACACATCCACTTAGCAAAAATGTTGCAGGAAACTCATGGTTTTGGACTCAAAAGCTGAAATATGTTCCTTTAGCCAGGAATGCGTTTTTAAACGAACTTGAAAACATTTTTCATAAAGATACTAATTCCTCTTTCTGCTACTTTCTATTAGGAAGACTCGGCATGTTAATATTTTGCTCTTTATGGGCTACATGACTAAAGATAATCTGGCCATTGTTACACAGTGGTGTGAAGGCAGCAGTCTGTATAAACACCTGCATGTTCAAGAGACCAAGTTCCAAATGTTCCAGCTCATTGATATCGCTCGGCAGACGGCACAGGGAATGGAGTGAGTAGGATAAACAATGCTGGCTATTTTCGTTCTTGGAATGGTGTTTCCTTTCTCTGAACCCCGATATGTGGAGTTACTGTGCTAAAATAGTGAGGGGTCCAAATGGTGTACCAAGTAAAGATTTTGTGCAGCCTTAATTCAGCACTGTTGTCTGCATTCTTACTGTCATTTAGTATTTCTTTTCCCATGGATTCTTGCCGTAGTTCGTGTTAGACCACTGGTCACTCAGCAGTCAGCTTTTCTGTATTTTATCTTCCTTTGTAGCTTGAGGTCTTACTGTAACGCGCTAGATGAGATCCTATTCTAAACATAGAATTAACTGTTTTTTTTTCTTCCCCGTGTTACTTACTGTAACACTGAAGTGTTTGGCAAAGGCTAATTTATACTCACGGTGCAGCTGTGACACGAGGGGATGGCTGTTCCCGTCTACAGCTACCGGACTCACACATGCAGTTATATTTTGGAAGCATTCTCCAGGTGTCTGAGCTGATACAGTACCACCTCACTTCTCTTTCAGAACATGTTATAATGTTCGTAGTGTAGAAGATGCTGACATTGGCTGACGCTGTCAGTGCTCGTCCATTCCGTAGATCAGGACTCAGGTTTCCAGTCAGACACCCAGAAAACTGGGAACACACATTGTGACCGCAAAGTAAAGCAGTTAGTAAAAAGTAAACCTTAGCGCAGCATACAAATTTCATGCATATGAGGACGGCACCCAGTTTTCTAGGGCATTATACAGTTACATAATAATGATGCCAGAGATTTATGGTTTTAGTGATGCCTGGGATTTATTTACTGCGTTGCTTCCACGTTCTGTAGTGCATAAGGCAGTGGTCTCAGCTAGCACTTGCTACGTTTTTCTTTTCCTAAAATAGATGCATCCTGTAAATTGACTAAAGCAAGAGTTCTGTGAAATGGTTGTGTGTAGTAAACTAACACGGCGTCTGTCAGTAAATGGAAAGGCTGAGTTTGTGTGAGCAGCCTTCATGACGGCACTTTCCTGCTTTTTCTTTCACAGCTATTTACATGCAAAGAATATCATCCACAGAGACATGAAATCCAACAGTATCCTTTCCTAACTGGATCGTAGTTCCTTTAATGGGGGAGTGATTTGTTGTTAATACGGAGCTTTGTGGGGGGCTGAAATAGCTGTTTCAAATGTGTATAACTACTAATGAGTAATTCCTATTGATGAGTAAGAAGTTACTTTTTAGCAAGGACTTTCACAGAAGGTTGTGTGCTTGCTTACCAAACTCTTGTGATAAAGATGTGAAAAGATGCGCAACTGTGCTCCAAAAGCATCTTATCTGACTCCAGTGGCATTCATGCGATTCTCTGTTATCCAAATGCCGTACTGGAGAGAAGCTGCACTTGTCACTTGACAGGAGATACATGTGCGTGTGCACGCTGATGTGTCTGTGCACATGTGGGCTTTGTTACTGTTTCCCATATATTTTTAATAAATTTAAAATGCCTTCACGTGACTGGCAGAAACAAAGCCAAAAATCTTACTTTAAACTCAAGAGAAGGCAACCTTTTACCACTGTATTTCTTGCAAAAATATAAATTTAGTAATAAATACGGAGTAAAAATGTAGTGAATTGATGTCTTTCACCTTTGAAAATGCCTGCGTTCCAAATTGCCAAGAAGAGCGTCCATTGAGCTAGCGGCATAGATTGTAACTTCCTTTCATAAAATGTGAACAGAATATTTTGCAAATGTCATCATAAAAAAATATGCCAAATTCAGTAGTTCCATAGTGTAAGGGGATTCCCATTTTCAGTTAAGCTAGTAATCATTTGAGTACATAGGAGGTCAGGAGTTTGAGATTCCTGATAATGATAACCATTTTTGTGAAATAAATTAACTCTTCTCCTGACATGGAAATGAGAACTAGGAGTCTGTCATGTTTCTATTTCTGAATCATCTTTTTGAACTTAAAACATTCTTAAGTGAAATTGTAAAATGATACCTCCTTAAAATAAGGCCAACAAAGAAAGTGCTAGTTACTAATGTTAACAGACAAACAGATTAAGTACATAGATTACAATTAGTACAGACGTGTGTATTTCTAGTTAAAATAATTAAATCATAGTTAAATCTCAGGAGGTCTGCCAGAGAGCTTTATGTAAATAGATTTTGGTTTGATATTTGTTTATACTTGTAATTGTTTTTTCTTAGTTTTCTTTTTTGGGTTGTGATGACTTCTATGTTGTTTCCCTGTGTGTCCCTTGACACCAGTTATTTAAGTACCTGCAGTCATTGATGTTAATTAACAGAGTTGATTTCTGTCCTAACTGACTGTAAAGATAAATGTACAGATAACACTGAAACATCTGGTCTTGTTTAGTCTTAAATGTTAACCCCATAAATACGGATACTGTAAGATTACTTTTCCCCTGTTTAAGCAACAACTCTTAGCAGGTTTAAAAAAAAATAATCAGCAATATTGTTGGATAATTGGCTTGCGTCTGTGATAACCTAACCAGACACTTCGTAATCATGTCAGAAAGTTCAGAATTATTTACTGAAGTTTTCTATAGCATTTCTTTAACAAATGTTTAGATATATTTCTTCATGAAGGCCTCACCGTGAAAATAGGAGACTTTGGTCTGGCCACTGTAAAATCCAGGTGGAGTGGATCTCAGCAGGTGGAACAGCCCACTGGTTCAATCTTGTGGATGGTGAGCAAAACATTGCGCTGCTTTTAAATCGCTGGCTTTCATTCTGGTCACGGACGTTTTGTCAGTCGAACGCTGTCTTAAAGCTTTAAACCTAAATGAATCAACATCTGCTGGTAGTACTGTGTAGACTTTTATTCCAGTTGTAGGCCAAGTTAAAATTGAAGAACAAAGTGCTGCAGTGCTTAATTGTCCAAAGTAGACGCCGTTCACCTAAGGAGTCTCCTTTTGATTTTTGAAGTTATTTTAAAATATTTAGGACAGAGGTGGGGCTGTCAGTGGAATTGCAAGGAGCTGTTCCGAGGGGAGAGGAGAGCCTTTCTCCTGCCGTAATCCTGCCTTTCCCCTAGTGGGCTTGTCTCGCTGGGAGAGCAGGCTTTAATCTGCTTAATGGTGGCTTTGCGGGATCAGTAAGACCCCGTCTTTCCCTACGCTCTTCGTCGCGGCCTCTTCTTCCCCTGCTCGGCACTTGGCACCATCCCTTCTCACACACGCTTGCTGATGGCACATTCGGCAGCTTTGGCAGGTGACTGGGGAGAGGACAGGGAGCGCTTCTGCAAGTGTGGGAAGGAGCGCGATTCATCTTTGGTACTGCGGTAAGACGTTTGCTGAACACCGAGATACCGCTGTTGGGCCCAGTGCTGCTCCTTACCCCGCGCCACATTGCTGCTGTAGGTTTGGAGGCAGCCCGGAACCGTAGCAGGGGAATGTCAGTTTACGTACTGAAGTTCTCAAGTTCTCCTGGAATGTTTACGGAGTTTCTTTTGGAAGTGTTACTGAAAGTCATCGTCTGAGAGGATGATCCCAACAATTGCCTTTATGGTTTAACTTCTGGCAGAACTTAAAGGGCAGTTCCACAATTTTCCTTCCAAAAATCACTGGGAGAAAATCTATTTAGTAACTTTTCAAATGTGTGAATTCAATAGAATAAGTAGAAAAAGTGGAACAGTGCCTGTTACCAGGTTAAAAAGCATCATTACAATTATGCAAGAACGTCTTATTTAGCACTCGTATTAAATAGACTATTTTGCTGAAGTTTCACTTGACCCATCTTTGTTAATATTATGCAGTTTACTTAAATTCAGCATGTAGAGTGATCAATATTTTCTAGCTCCCAGGGTAGGGCACGTAGCAACACTTGTGGGGTGTACTTCAGGGAGGTGTAACCAAATAAAAATTACTTGCTGAACGCTACATATTAGTGCATTTTAAATCTTTTGATACTTAGCACTGAATGAGCTGCAGGTGTTGCTTGAAACAGATTTTCCTTTTAAAATATTCTTCTTTATTGCAGGGCTGCCGCCTTCGTTGTTACTTAAGTATTTGTATTTTGAGAAAATTCAGGAAGTGTTCATTTAGATTACTGGGATGCTTGGCCAACATTTGTTTGTGACTTATAAAATACACAAATCACCTGAAACAAAGTTACAAAACCAGAAGCAGGTTTTTTCTTTAAATAAAAAAATAGATAAAGCCCAAGCTTTTTACAGCTTTCCATAAAAGGTTTTAAAGCTAACTTACCTAATAGTATGCTTATATATGGGAAACGGATCTTAGAAAAAAAACCTGCATTTTTGCTCTCTGCAGTTTTTTCCATTTTAATCATTTATAGACCATCTTTGCTGAGTTGTCATTACGTAGAAGGGGAGGCTGATTCAGTTTCCTTGAAAGTTGATATAATCGCTTACTGAATTTTTGTTGTATTTTAACTGGTACTTTGCTCAATAATTCTGAGGGACTTCTTTTAGAGGAAAAAAATATCTTAGTCAACTGGAAAGCTATTTTGATGGTTTATATCTTGTTTTATTAAATCATTCAACATTGTTTCTTTTAAGTTCTTTAACTTCGTAATTTTGCTTTGTTTTGCATAGATTCAAGAACGCTCTTGCATGTTTTCCCCAATCTTCAATACATGCTATTTTGTATTTGGCTTTTGCATTTCATGTTTTGATATCAATTTTACAAGAGATTAAGTCTACATTATAATTTTACATTTTTCCCCTTCCTGTTTAAGAACTGATGGTGAGACTCAGACTCGGTTGTATGTAAGATGTGACAAAAGTCAATATATATTGCAAATTGGAATAATAATAATTTTTCTACTGGTAAAATGCTTATCGAGTTAAAGCATTGCTTTTTTGTTTACTTGCAATTGTATTGGGTTTTTTTTGAATAAGATATAGAGTAGCACCGCCTGCGCTTTTCCAGAGCCTTAGGTAAAAATGATCAAAGGTTTTGAGGTGTCCTTTGTTTGCTGATTTTTGGTTGAGCTCACACTCTCTGCTTTCCAAACATTTTCCCCTTTTCTTGTCCTTTCCGTTTTGCAGTTCTATTGATATTGCTCATCATTTGTTTCTTTTTTCCTCCTCCTGCAGGCACCAGAAGTGATACGGATGCAGGATAGTAACCCGTTCAGTTTTCAGTCAGATGTCTACTCCTATGGAATAGTACTATATGAACTAATGACAGGAGAGTTGCCGTACTCCCACATAAACAACCGAGATCAGGTATGGAACATTCTTTAGAACACTGCATTTTATTTCTGGGCATAGTACATTTTGTTGTCCTCAAGAAACATAATATAAAGATAAATGCAAAACAAGAATTGAAATTTTGTTGTTTACAACATGATTTGCTTCAGCAGTGAATCTGTGTAATTGAAGGTTTACTTAAACAGTGACAGTTAACTCAAATGAAAAAAAAATTCCTTTTTTATCAACATTTCAAGTGCCCTGTTAATTTTTTCACAGGTTAAAGCTTTTGCTACATCAGTAAAATCTTGGGTTATATCTTTGTGGTTTGGTTATGTAAAATTTCCTTTTTGATGTTAAATGTGCTGTTCTTACATCAGCAAGAGTGGATTCTGGGCTTTTTACTTAGTGGGCAAAAAAAAAAAAGCAGCTATTATCAAACCTTTTAGTATTGCATGTTAGTTTGTGTGATTTAGTCTTTACTAAGGTGTAATCTTACCTAGTCAGTTAACCAAGAGCAATAAAGCACACGAAGGCCAGAAACCTCAACTGTTCTCTTTGTGAACACTTTTTCTGGCTTAGCAGGTGTAGGGCTAACTTGTTCTTGTTCTGTAGGGCATGAACTTAAGACTGTTGTATCTCTCTGATCTCTGGTTTGCTGATCCTCGGTTGTGGGTTGTGTTTTTTGTTGGTTTTTTGTTGTTTTTTTTTTTTAAATTAAGATCTAATAATGAGGAGTGTACGTGTATGGGGACAAGCTATTCAGTTTTAGCCCCTGTTATGTAGTCTGTATTCCAAGTAGAAGAGGCCAGTTTTATTTAGGAAGTTTTTCTTATTTTTAAGGTTGTCTACAAATTTGGATATTGGAATGTGTTTTAATTAATGATATTGAAATTATATGCAAGCTTTAATAATCATTACTGTCATAAAACATGTGACACTTGCCCCCCAAGTAAATTTTCCGGGAAGGGATAGAATATTTCCTGGCAAACAACACTAAGACGTTATTTTAGCAACATTATATTGACCTTTTTTTTTTCTTTTTTGCTGAGACAGCACTAATGTAAAAAGAAAATAGCGCAGTTAGTTCTGTATACCCCCACCCCACCCCACCCCCCCCCAGTAAAACCCTCAAACAAACAAAATCCCCTCAACCAACCAAGCCTGCCACCATTTTACCAGGGAATAGTCTTCCAGTATTAAATACTCAAATCTTAAGGTTACTGGAAGTCTGATGAAAATCCTAAACAACGACCATACTAACTTGGACTAAATCAGAAAATGTATTTTCCAACACTAATTACGTCTTTTATTGTCTCAAAAAAGACCAAACCCCATTTCCTTTTTTGCTGCAGTAGTTAACGATGATCTCTTCCAGCTCGCTAGCTGTACATCGCCTTTTGCAATGTTTTAGAGAGATTCCTGAAAATCCAGTTCTCCTGACGGATTGAGCTGTTGTGCCAAATTGGCCGGCTGCTTATAACTGCTCAAACTGAGGAGCATTTCTCATTGTTGCCTTCACTTGAAGGAAATTGCCGTGTCCATGTCCGTGTCATGTAGTATCTCCTGTTCCATTCCGAATGCAATAGTGCCTTCGCTTGTTGAGCATTACAGACCACGGTGTCGCTCTGACTCAATCAGGTCCTACGTGGACCATTGTTTCAGTTCGCTAATTGGGACAAATCTACAAGTATCTGCTGGTGTGTGCGCCTTTAGTACTTGTGCTTAATCATGGCGGGACACTAAAGCTATCAACCACTGAAACAACTTCTACAACTGTGGTTTTCTGCTACTTGCTGCTTCTTTTTCAGATCATTTTCATGGTTGGCCGAGGGTATGCTTCTCCAGACCTCAGTAAATTGTACAAGAACTGCCCCAAAGCAATGAAGAGGCTTGTAGCAGATTGTTTGAAGAAAGTTAGGGAAGAACGACCTCTGTTTCCACAAGTAAGTGTATTTTCTGCATGTAACAGTTTCAGAGTACTTTTTAAATTGCCATTAGCACAAAAAAGCATTCTGCAGGGATGTAAGCTTTGGTTGAGAAACTGAAGGTAGATGTAGGAATAAAGCGCAGTCTGCTTCCTAATTTTTCTCTTTATTCACATGTGCATTTTTCATAACCCACCTCCCTCACAGGCAGTTCGCAATTCCTGTAAAGGTCATTAAAAATGTTGTGTATGCAGACTGAAACAGCGTTAGACTAATGCTACAGCAATTTGCTTTCCAACAGCCGACCCATTTTAGAGATAAGCAAAAAAACCCCCAAGCCCTGACCCAATAAAAATCAAAGCTATCTTTGTGTTTACATTTTAGTGTAGGTTTGAGGGAAATGAGAGACCATTCCTCCTTTCCTTCCCCACAGCCAAGAAAAAGCAAACAAAATCTGCTAGGGGATTTCACTTTTTGGTATTTTTACAAAAGATACTTTCCGTTTTCCTGTCACTATGAGAACGATGAAGGTACTTTCTTACACTCATTAAATAGCTGGAATTAAGTATCAGCAGACTTTGGAAAAAATAACTTCTTGCTGTTACAATCAACTTTTGTTGTTTAAAAACTTCTTTCTAAATGTTGTTTTCTAAGCAGAACGTTAGGCAGAAGATGCAATTCTTTCCTTGTAACTCTGTTGGAGAATTACGTAGGTGCTTGTTAATTGATGGTAATGTCTGCGAACTAATGAAGAGTACCCTCCCATCCTCCTCGTAGCAATGAAACTGTATGGGGTACTCTCAGAGCGTGGGTTTCGGTGTCTCCACATAGTATATTGCTGCTCTTAAGGATATGCTTAAAGCCATGAAATAAATGAAGGTTTAAGACTTCAAAAGACAAGCAGCTCTTCCTAACAAGCCGCCTTTTCATTTTATATGTGTTTCTCTCAGATACTGTCGTCCATTGAATTGCTGCAACATTCTTTACCCAAAATCAACCGGAGTGCTTCTGAACCATCTCTGCATCGCGCCGCCCACACAGAGGACATAAATTCATGCACATTAACATCCACAAGACTGCCCGTGTTTTAGGATCGTGCTCCCCCTCCCTGGCTCTCTCCAGAGACGGGAAAGGAACAGAAGAAACAGCAGTTGTGCTTTTAATGCCTCAGTGTACAGGATCAGTGCCAGCAGGATTACCTGCGTCCCAGTTTTAAGAACAAGCTGCTAAGGATTTCTGCAGTTCCTATCCTGCAGGGACACAGCTCCACATTGCCTTTTTCTACAGTTTCTTTTACTGGGATAGTTAACAGACGATAAATCAAGAGATCTATTACTATTTTTTTAATAGATGCACTTGAGCCTTATTTTTCCCATACACAGAAGCAATGGATGTTTCTTTGGCAGTGTTTCTGGATTGATTTGAATCTGTTGATAAATTGGTATTTTTACAGCAAGGATGGCTTGTCTCGGCCTTTCAAGAAAGATGATGCGTTACGGTGCTCTTTGATTGCCCCATGCCCTACGCCACTTCAGCTTGGGGGGAGTTTTGCCTGAAATGGGAATCTGCAAACAAGACTGAGGGAAGAGCAAAGAACTTTGTGGAAATCAGCTCCTGCCTAAGAGCTTTCATCTAAGCCAATGAAATAAGTTAAAATGCTAATTCAACACAAAATAGTTTTGCAATAGTTTTGCACATAGAAGAAAAACTCTTGCAAAAGAATGGAATATATTCTGAACTGTACTGCTCAGAGAAGGAAGCTAGCCAGTCTTGCTACGGTCATCTTCAGTAACTTCAGCAGCTTACTTTGGTACTATTGACTTGTTTCTTGCAGCCCAATGAGGTGGTAAGTGCGGAAAGACAGGCTTTCGTGGCTGAGAAGAGGCTAATTAACATTATCCATATACTTCTGCAAAATGAGCGTAGTCTTCGTCCCATCTGAAGCTGTCGTCCAAGAGATGCACTATCAAGAGGAAACTGAGCATATACAGTTTTTCTTGCTGATTTGGGTTTTAATTTTGTTTTTATTGCTCCTGAGAAAATGCATTTATTGTAAGCCAAGGTTCCTCTGATTATCTTATTTTAATAAAATAAATTAAATTTTAGGTTTAAGATTCAATGTCATCATTTAATGTAGTAATCCATAGTTCTGACATGTACATGTAGATTCGAAAAACCTCAGAAAATGACATTCCGAATAATTTTAAAGTTAGGATAGATAACAGCAGTTCAAGTAAAAACACACTTGATATGATGACCTATAGGTTTCCAATCACATTCTTTACAATATGTTTTTTTATTCTACTGGAATATTTCAGCAGCATCTACTTATTAAGATACCTACACTGATGTACTATCAAGCTATTTAACTGCACCATTTTTGCTCTGCATTTCATCTTCTGCGAACCTGTTGTTTACTTGGGTAGAAGTGAGTGCTTTGTCTTGGCTGAACTCCACAGATGACAAAAAATAGCAGGTTTAATCTAAGAACTTATTTTTTAAAATAGCCTTCTGTTTAAATATGTTCATTAGGCAAAGAAGGGAAGCCAACTTTCCATTCTGGGACCTGGAAGCTTGGGATTTTGTGTCTCTGCATTCAGGTAAGTGTGGGGCTCCTGTCTGAATCCATGGCCGAGGTCCAGCGAGCGACCAGACAAGATGTCTGTAACCACTGCTATCGCAAGCTAAACTGCTGCCTGAAGTTCGCTAGGCAGAATACTTTTGCCGTGTATTTTGACAGCTTACCTCTGCAACTCTTAACTGCCTGTAATGTCCAAGTAGCCATTTCGGCTTCTTATTTGCAGCAAGCAAAAAACCCACAAAGCGCTTATGAAAGGGAAGAGAGGAACTTGGAGTACGTAAGCCAGACACATACTTAAAAAATTATACCTATAATATCTATAAAATAATCATATACCATTATAAGAAGGGTGGATTGTTAATCCTTAGGTGATAATTGAGCATGACCATAATATTTCCTTGCTAAAAAGTAAATTGAGGCTTCAAGGAAGCTGTTCCATACAGTTTTGCATGATTTTAAATAATATTCTAGGTATTTTAACTATTTTATCTCTCATCTTACTTTCCTTATAGTAAGAAAGAGCTTAAGAAAAGGGGAAAAAAAAAAAAAAAGAGGAGAAATGGTAAACTGCTTTTACTTTAGCTCTAATTTCCAAAAAGAAACCATTAACTCCTGATTTTAAAAACAGGTTATGTGTCTCTTGAAAAATTAAATTTTGATAAATAGGCTTATTTTGACCAGCATTTGATGTCAAAGTAGATGAAAGCTGCTAAGTGAAGAATGTAAAAGGTCTGAGTTTCTGAGTCTTACTGCTCTTACTTTAAAACTTCTCTTTATGTTGTCCCTAGGTAGCTTTGAAAACCAAGTTGGCTTTTCAATTTCAGACTGTTGTTACCTGGTTTATGTCATCTTGGGGCAAAGTAAAGCAGGAATGTCTTGTTTGAGGTAAACACCCTCTCCATGGACTTACGGGGACATATTTTGTTACGGAAAATATTTTTCTCTGGGGAAAAAAAGTGCAAGACCAGCTAGCAACAAGCTCCAGCAGGGAAGCTAAGGGGTGTATCAATATTTTGGGGTAGAAAGTGTGTCTGCACACAAGCTCTTGAACATCCATCTTGCAGTACTTCTCTCTTAGTGATACCTTTCTCTTCCGTCACCTTTGTAATTAGTGGCGAAGCACTGCATAATATGACTTACTCTAGTAAGACCTTCATTGGTGCCTTCATATGCCAGTTTTAAAAAGAAGCTGACAAGCAAGTGGGGTATAGATTGTGACAAGCTAAGGCCTGACTTTGCGGGAAGCATTGTTAAAAATTAACTTCAGGGTAGAAATAATTGTCGAAAAGTAACATTTCCGAGGTCAGAACAGAGAGCAAACTTTGCATGTTCAATTTGGCCAGCAGAGATGGGGGAGTTCTCCCTCCTCTGTGGGAACCCTTACAGAAATGCAGTATTTCCATCCAGAACGTTTCTCAGCTTCAGTTTTGACCCAGAAATGCCAACCAACTGATGAAGCGGATCATCCTGGAGTCACTAACTTGCTGCCATTTAAAAATGCTTGAACCCCGAGTACGGTTCCTGCTGTTTGCTTGATGACAGTGACCCCCGTCCTCGTTTCCAACCATCAAAGCAGTGCCCTAGTTGCTGTACTGATGTAAGGTTTTTTTGCACAAGTGTCTTTAAATATACTTTGCTTCACAATACAAATTTCTGTCATCTCAACAATCAAGCTTTCCGAAATGCTTGAATCTTTAAGCAGACAAGCAACCTTTCAAGGGGATGCAGTCTTATCCTCGAGCCATCACTGAAATGGGCCCTCTGCTTATTTTAAGACCATGTGCTGAATGTGCTTGAAAAACTCTGCTTGTACTCAAGTGTTTTAATGCTGTGTTACCCAGCAGCCTTTTCAGTTGTGTCCACACTGAATTTTTAGTTGAACTGCAACATTAATACAAATGACTTAACGGAATTCACTTCTTATATCAAATTTCACAATCCAATCGCTTTTACTCAAAGCTTTTGCAACACAGGCGTGAATTAAATTTTTAAGAAAAATATTGGGTTACCTCAGAAGAGCTGTGCCTTACTACCATGCGCCTTCAATATTGCTGTCCTTAATCTGAAGGCTGGAGCCAGCGCCCTCCTGAAGAGCTGCTACAGGCGAAGGGGCCGGCTGCCAGTACGGGACACAGGGCTGGAGGGTCAAGGGCACTCGGCAGCGCGGCCACCGCACGCACCACTTACCAGGCAATGCCTGAACTTCGCCTGTGCCGTTAGTAACGCTACCTGCCGGCTGCGACTGCGGGTGGGAGCTGCGTGGAAATGGGGCTGGTCTACCGCTCTGCTATCGCTTCAGAAAGGGACCTCTCGCTACGCTAGAGGTACGTGCAGATAGAAAAGCCTAAGTATCAGCCACACGGTTAAAAACAGCAGCAGTTAAATAATTTTAGTTACAAAAGAAACAGTTAACATTGCAGAATTGCAAACTAAAAGATCACTGATATAAGGAGATCAGAAAATTATTTAGTAGTATTATTTAGCATTATTAAATGAATTAATCATTTAGTTTTGGCTACTTTATTTAACCAAACCAAGGTTTCCCTTCCCATTAAATAAATTGAAGAAAAATTTAACTAGTTCAAATGTAACTATTACTGTTGCAATGGCTATTGAAAGTAACTACTTACTCTCATCGTACAGTTTCCAAAATCCAATTTGTGCTGTAATTTAGTATTGCTCCGTCTGTATTATTGTATTTGCTTTAAAACAAGGGTAGGAACTTGACTTGCGCAGTCTTTGAGAACCAGGTAGTGTCCCGCCCCACTACAGCAACACTCGCTGTACAAATACACTCTACTTTGAGGTATAGTGTTTTAGTTCTTCAATCTCCTTTTTAAGGAAGAAAAAGCTACGCTGACCATTATTCCCAGTGGGTTTTTGTGGACATACATTTAAGTTGATTTAGTGGAGAAAAAGAAGGGGGGAAAAAAAAGCACCCAAAATAGATTTAGCAACAGTTTTTAACAGCTTAAGCTTTAACTGGTAAGAGAGGAGCTGTACTTACACTACCACTCAGCTCACAAGACAGCATATGTTAGGGCAAAGAGGGAGAAAACCCTCTTGGGATTAAGGGATGTTTTCCATGCAATCAGTTTAACTTTTTAAATATATTTTAGGATTTTTGGTGCCATACAAAAACTATCCGAAAACTTTACCAGAACTGCACAAGTAAACCACAGGGCACATTCATTCTAACTGTGCTGTAGAGAGTAAAAGCATCGCTAAACAAATAGCTAGCTTGCTATAGAAGACAGCACCTTTGGTTCTCTTTATTGAGAAGTAGCAGAATCCTCATCAGCCCCAGAAAGGTGCATGAAAAGTTCTCCAAGTTCTGTTACGTCGTCATCTGTGCTGGTCACAGTCCGACTTTCTCTGTCTTCGATGAAGTCCCACAGACGAACAGAGTTGAAGAACTGGAAGGAGAAGAAAGTCTGCCTGAGTGCAAACCAGTACTTGTCACAGTTCCACTGAAGTATTTTCCCTTAGCATCTTATTTCTTCGTTAATAAAAAGTTAGAAGTTGAGACGCAAAAGCTGGGTTTGTGCTAGGATTTACTAACTCAGCAACGTTTGCTGCTAAATTCAAAGTGACACCTGCTCTCTTTAGTGTTACAGTATGAATACAGTGAGGCCAAAGTAGCCAGTGCTAACGAGCTGTAGTCACATTAAAGCAGTAGGGCCGCCACGACTGCTCAGGGTGGTGGCCAAGCCATAATGAGTTTTTCAGAAGGCCTTACTCTTTTCAGCTGGTCTTACGGCCAGTGAGATGAGTTTTTAATACTTTAACTGCTGAATTCATTTGAAGAAAGGTTTGCCATGAGAAGGACTGGTTGAAAAGAAAAGATAACCGATAATAAATTTTTGTTATTGAATGAAAAGTGCCTTCTCCTTTCCCTAATAACAAACGTGTGGCTCAAGGAAAGGGGAGGGATGCTTTCCTCACTCTCCAAGGCCATGCATGGTACAAAACGTATTTAAGTAGTACACTTCTACATTCAAAATGTGTTTTTAATTACACTTGACTGGCATAGTCCCTTACCCGCACAGTCCCCTCAGAGCTGAGCTGTTTCCGTGGTTTTTCAGGTTCAGCACGTGTCCCATCGGGATAAGCATGAAGGTAAAGACACTTCCCTCCAAACGGGCAAGTTCCTTTCCCTTGTTCAAAGTACTTGCAGGGTTTTTTCCTGATTTAATTAGAAGAGAGAGAGTTATTGCCCTTAGTAAGAAAGCAGATAGATGATAGAGTTCACGCTCCCATCCTGGGTCAGTGATGCAGAGCACTGCTTCTGTTAGCACACGGGGAGTTTTGGTCTCCCGTTCCTCCTAACTGATAGCAGTCAAAACAGATGGGAACAATTATTAAAAGCCAACAAAGAAATACATAAAAGCATTCCAAGTCAAAAGAATTAAACTGTCTGAAGACATGGAAAGTGAAGGATGTACAAGGAATGTACATGCATTTCCAGCACAACCAACAAATCCATTGCTATTTTTCTAGCAACATTCCTCCCCTGTATTTTCTACCACTACGTCTTTACGAACCAGTTCCTCTCATCACCTCCTTTGGAAGTTCTATGACAATACTTTGTTAATTTAACTTTCCATCAGCTTTGTTGTTCAACCAAGCCATTCTAGCTGCGTAGCAATTTTTTATGAAGATGTTCCTTGCAATTGGCACAGAACTGTACTCGGGGCGGGGGGGGCGTCAACGGAATGTTCTACAATGAATAACATCTAAAGAGGAAACTACAGAGAAAATGCAACTGTCCCTGTAAACTTGATATGGAGCGATTCCTAAGACATCTAGCAAATCTACAGGCTATCAAATAGCAACTAATTGGAGACAAAAGCTCAACAGTAACAAAAAAACCCGAACAACCAAACCCCCCAGCCAGGCAGTGCATTAAAAGCAGACTGGATTTGTCTTGGTTTGGAACTCAGGTGGTCTCTGACTTCCATGTTTCCAGCTCAGACTTTTTTTGCCCTGCGCTGGTGTATAAATCAGGATGGATTTGTGCTGGCATGACCCCTGCTCCTCACTTAGATACCCCTTTATTAGCATTTTTTCATTCCATGCAATACTAAACCCTCAAGTTAAACTGACTGCCAAGAGCTTTATCCATAAAAACCTTTTTTTTTTTTTTACATTCTGTCTACAACACAATGTATACGTCTTAGCTGAGCACTTAAGCAAAGCCCGTTTTTGTATTCTCTTCTATACAACAGGTTGACAAGAGCCAAAGCCAACTTCCGACGCAACCCGATGCCCCATCCCAGTCACACAGAAGCTGCCCTTACTGAGATCGTAGCCCTTTAGAAACTGCACTAAGCCAAGGCTTTTGAGCGCAACTTACTACCCTCAATTCAAAGTCCTTAAGAATTAAAATTACAAACCACAGCAGCAATGGGATATTGTAAACAAACCATAGCTGAAGAACCTCAGTTTAAAGTCATTGCTTTTATTCAAACATCTTGCCTGACTATTAGGTAAAACAAGACAAGATGCTGCATTAAACATTTAAAGGAGCGGTACTGCATTCAACAATTCTGCTGTGTTATAACAGGACTTCAGAGACTAAGAGCTTCCCGAGCAGCGGAAAAGCTGCAGTAGCACCAGCTGCGCACAGATGTAAGGCAGGCCTATTTTTTTTCTGTATGCCAAAGGGCACGTTTAAAGGTTGCTGCACATCACAGAATGAAGCTGCACAACCTTCAGCAAAATAGTCATCGCTCACTGGGTCAAGCACAGCTTGTTTACTTTAAAAAGAGTGAGCAAGGAGATCTGTAAGGGTATCGTACCGTTCTGCGAACTACATACCCCTTACACATTCCAGGCAAGCACAGCTTCGCAAAGCTGCTGTAAAACTACCCCTCGGCAGACCTCTCCCAGCGCTCCACGCACCGGGCAAATCGTTATCAGACGATTAAAGGAATGCAGTCATGTAGTGTTTTCCATTTCCAGCAGACATTGCAAAAGCCCTGTGAATTTTTATCCCATATTTCAAGAGACTATTACATTTTCCTTCCCCATTTGTTTTCCTCAGTAACTGACAATCTTCCAGGCAATTATGTCTAAGGGATCAACAGAAAACGCACGAAGCTGATTTTGGCATGTGAACTGAAATAGCTTCAGAGCACAGCGAGTTTAAGTTCAGATCTATAATTACACGTCAGACCCTTTCGTGGCAGTCACAAAGTTAAATAAAAGTGTTAAGAGAGATTGAAAGTTCTCTGTAGAACAGTTTGTAATTACATAGTTTAAAAATACCGGCACTTTGATTGACTAAGTCTTAGTGTATCTCTCTAGCTTATGGCCACAGCAAACAGTGCTGGTGGTTACGGAACTCACCCCACTCCCTGCTTAAATGCTTCAATCAGCTCATTTTTCTTCTCCTGGTCTTCTACCCAATACGCACTGGGAATGACAAACTCGGATATCACTCGGCACTCCGGGCAAGACCTGAATGGATCAAAACAAAACAGCAACGCTCCATTACTTTCCGAGAGCGATACTCCTCAATAAATTTGCCAGAAACAGCAGTCTCCCAAGGGAAAGGGAGATGGTTTGTCACACCGAAGCAGCAAACACCTCCTCACACATTACTGCAGCGCACGTGCACGTTTGTTATTCATTTCAGTCGAAATAGCCCAGTTCAGGGCAGTCAGGGCTTGCACTACCTTGCTTTTGTTTCTCAATTTGAACAAAAGTAACAGGTATCTCCTCAATATGCAGAAGTAAACTGTGTCTGCTGATCCCAATACACAGAAATGCACCGTAACTGGTATGCAGCAGAAAGTCAAACCCCTTCAAAAAAAGACAAAGCAAGGTCTCTAAGCCTTTTGAAATGTGGTCTGGCTTCTACCAGCAGCACTCAGTTGTTCACTTAGTGGTTTTACGAGATGGATTTCTACATGAGGAACTAAGATCAAAAATCAAACATGCAATGTCAGGTACCTCAATAAGCCTCGGAAAGGCAGTATTACCCCCTCCCCGTAAGTCCCACCGAACACCTCGTCCCCCAGCAGGCAGGGTTTTGAGAACTAAGCCAATTTTATAACTTTGCAACAACCAGCATATTCACCATTATAGATCAATGTAAAAAACATGTTTGAAGAATATGTATTAGTATTTAATCCATACTCAAAATGGATTCCAGGGCGCTGTTTTTGAAAAAACCCAGCCCCTCACAGTCCCTACTGTAGGCAGAATATCTCAGCACCTGGCCAACAGCAGCTCGACTCCCATACAGGTTATGTCCTAACGAGCTCATATTCACTTCGATTAAATTTATAATGAATGTTGTGCAGAAAGGTCTATTTTGGCAGCAGACTGAAAATATTTCCCACCTTCTCCTCAGCATGCTTGTAACTTGAGCGAGCTTTCAGAGAGATGCTTAAAAAAGGAAATTACCCTCATTGGATGTTTTAAATTCTCATTTCATCTGAGGATGAGTATGTTTGGAATATATTTTTTATAGAGCTAGAAGACGAAGGCATTTACTCAGCTACAGATAAATGTGTGATTAGTGGGAGATTCAGCTTGGGTAAGCTATAATTTAGAGAAAAATCCAGTAATTAAGCACATACACAGAAAAAAGGGCTTACTGGTTTTGACCCCAGGTTACTGTGAAGGGCAGAGGTTCACAAGCTCTCAGCTGTCCCAGAGTCCACGTGTGTGCACTTTGCCCCACCGTCAACGCAACGAGAGAGGGTGAAGCTACAAAGGGTCAAGCTCTTCTATACAGGACCGCAGCATGTAAATAAACTGCTACCAAAGGGTACCTGATGCGTCCTACTCATCTTGAAGGTAGTTATTCTCACACCGCACTCCAACGTCCTGGAATTTGCCAGCACTTGGACCAGGATTTTCTAAGCTCAGATCTTATTAACGGCTACGTTAGTATTTACAGCTATGGAATCCCTTATCTCCAGTTTTATTTCTGTATCAAGTCACAGCACACCAGAGAACCCATCTCACTGACAAAGGCCACAGAGACGAGACTCAGGTTAACGCGAACTTACTTTATGATTGGATTCTCAAACTGCTTGGCACATCTCCACTGCCGGATGCAAGATAAGCAGTACGTGTGATTGCAGTTGGAAAGGATCCCAAACCTCCTCTCGGAGGCTGACGGTTTCTCGTACACCACCTCCATGCAGATACTGCACACTTTGTCCTGACTTGCCTGAAAGGCAAAGGCCTTCTCCATGTCATGCTCAAATGTCGCCATGCACATCTGTCACAGGAGAGATGGCGTTGGTTATTGCAGTCCACATAACAGCCTGTTCCTTGTAAAACAAAAGTGTCTATGAAAAGGATCTGTTACAGGAAAAACACGGTACACTTATTAAGAGCATCATTCCTACCCTTCATCATCATGATTTAATTTTGAGAACATTAAATTCAATCACATATTTCGGCCCTTCAATGTTCTCTGCAGCTTCAGGAATATCAGAAGTGAGGCTGCCTGAGCACTCCTCACTTAACCCTTTCTACGTCTCTGACACAGAACAGTTATTGCACAAGGAGATGCTTCAAATACCCTAAACGCATCTAATTCAGGGTCCAGAATGGGTGCCACACTCAAGATGTTACTCTGCTTAGCATTAAGGCCATGCTCATTCACCAGATACCAAGCTCTACCCTAGCTAAGGAATTAGTCTCTTATTACAGGCTTTCCTACAGCACTTCTCATCACAGTATCCCTGTAGGGACAGTCAATAACCAATTTACACTTTCACAGCACGACAAGGTAAGCTGGTGGTTATACCTGCATCGTTTTAACTCTTGCTTTTCAAAGTTCTCAGGACTTGGCAAATAAAATAAATCTAAAGACTTTAAATTATAGTAATAAAAAAACCCCAAAATCCAAACCAAAATAAGTCCACATTAGTAGCAGCATTTTGACTGCTGCACCTTCTCATCCAACCCACACCTCTGCTTCCAGAGACAGCAGCAGTGACGGGACACCATGCCAAATATCAACAAGCTTCTGGGAGAAGTAAGAACTGCTACAGCAGCGTGTTTTGCAAGTATACGCCAACTTCACAAAACCTGACCGTTTTTAACCCCTTGGATTCTACTCCAGACTCTGGAGAGACTTATGATTAAGTAACTACTAATGCTGCTGGTCTTTTATCTCCCCCACCTTGAGAACTCCTGTACTTGACCAGCCCTGGCCTCAATCTGGTAGCCAGGCAGAGAAAAGTGCAGCCCCTTAAGCCCATCTTTACGCAGCCAATTCCTCATCCAGTCCCTCAAGCTCAGCTCCAAAATCTTTGTACTCCCTTCAGCCAGTCCCTACTTGACCCTGCCCTGAAATCAGCCACGACCAAGAGGATACATCCGAAGAGGTCCCGCAGCAGACCAGAAGGGTGATCTCTCAGAATGCACCAGCAGCCCACAGTTCCTCTCCCTCACTGCACATAACGTACCACTGTTAGTTATGTGCATCTATGTTAGTACACTCAGATGTGTAAGCTACAAAAGACATTTTCCTGGTAGAGTTTTAGGGTGTTCTGGGAGAAGGCTGCAGGCAAGTTTCCCATAAGGATGAAATGGGAAACAAGGAAGTTGCTCTAAAAGACTATCTGCATCATCACTACCAATTAAGTCCTAGATGCTGGAACAGACCTCTCTTAGGATCATTTTATAGCTAGATAAATGAAACAATACCTCTTTGGAACAAAAGGCTCTCCTACAAAACACATCTTTGGATTTTAGAGCAAACAAACCAAATCTTGCACTGAGCAAAGCAAATCTGGCACTGAGCAAAGCAAATCTTACACCGATTTCATGTTATTATTACCATCTCATGACCCTTCCTCTGTTCTTGGTCGAAAGGGTGAAGTACTTGCAATCCACATATCTCACACACGTCCCCATGGAGGTACAGGCAGCGATCTCCAAAGTGGCAAGCTCCTGCTGCAGCGTAAGGACACAGCTGCTCTCCATCAGCACAGGAGCTTCCAGCTACCGGATCTTCCAGTCCGCTGCAAATAGCTTCCAAATATGAATGGGGCTTCATTTCCAGATTGTCGTTTTGGTCACTGCAACAGACCACGTCGCTTGTAGCACTGGGTTTCTGCTTTTCTTCATTCAAGCCACACAGATCTTAGGAAACAGAAACATAATATGAACCATACAAGACACTGCCCAAAACCCACACAAGAAGCTCCATATGCTTTGTCTCCAATAATTACCTTTTTTTTAAAAAAAAAAAAAGTTTTCTTCTCAATGAAATCTCATCTCTAAGCCCTTTTTGCTCACAAATCACAAGAATTTTCACAAACTACCTCCTGAAAAGTCCGATTTCAAGATTTCTCCAGCTGTTTTCTGTTTACAAACAGGCTAAAAAGTCCCTTCATTTCACGTTAGGGCAATTGGCCCGCTCCGCACGGCAGTGAGAACAGGTGAGAACAGCATGCAGGCGGCAGGGCGGCTCAGCTCCTCTGCCCCCAGCTGCCAGGCATGGACAGATGGCTCCGTGCTTGTGTTCCTAAAAGCTGGCACCATCCTCCACAGAGCACGTGGCACAAAGCAGCCAGGTTTCTCACCATTTCAAATGCCCTCACATCGAGAGAAAAACGCACAAAAAGATCTGAGGGGCAGAGATATTTTAACCGAAAAACTCAAATCAAACCAAAAAAACACCCCAAAAATCCCCCCAGACAAAAGCCATCCTTCAGGATACATCAGGCTAAAAGCCAGTCAGCGGGACACGGTCATTAAAAGGTACGGATGGGCACAAGCATTTCCAGGAAAGAGGCCTCATCGGGTAGGAAGTCTGACTCCACCTCCCCAGGTCTCTGTGAAACTCAAGTAAGAAAAGGAGAAAAACTACCTAACTCCCATCAAGCATCAAGGAGGAGGAGCACAGCACCACTCCCACTCACTTCTGTCCCTGAGCACGAGCGTTTTCTTCTCCCGTTTGCCAGTCTCGTGCAGTTTGCTCCTGATGATGGGCGCGCTGTGCTCGGGAGGATGGCGAGGGTTGTGCAGCGCTGCTGAGGAGCGGGAAGGCGGCGCAGGGGCCGCTGCACCCCCTGGTGCAGGAAGTCTGGTGTGATCATACCTGCGAGAGGAAAAAGACAGAACAAGCATTACAAAGGCTCAACTTGGCACAGTGGCAGGACACTGCCCTGGTCAATATTTAAACAAAATAAAACTGAATAGCTACTTGGTTTTTTTTAAAGGATTGTTCTGACAAGTTGACTGAATTGCTCAGTCTCTTTCAAAGCCAAACTAAAAGGTTCCTCAGTCTCAACAAATGGATGCCTCTGAAAGCACACCTATATTTTCTCCTCCAGAGACACCCAGAGTAGCTGAAAGAACATCATTCATGTGCATATTAAATTAGATCTTCGTCATCCCTTCACACAAACAGGTTTGCTGGCATTTCTCAGAGACACAACATCAAAAAGCTGTGCAGGAAGGAGCAACGCTTCGTGATATCGTTTTCCCCCTGCAAACAGCAACACTCAGGCTTTATGCTCCCACGCCACAGGAGAAGATGCAGTATTTGCACACAGATAGGAAAGGACTCAAAACATCCGGTAAAGCTATGGAAATATACTCCAGCAGCAGAGCAGAAGCAATCAGTGCAGTAAAGAGGCTGGTCCAGTAAAGCCAGGGATATACCTGAATACTAGAATATTTTTGATGGGAACAAAAGTATTCTCCATATCTATTCCTGGCCCTGTATGTGCCCACAGACATACCATACGCATCAACCGATTACATGCACTGAGTGCCCCAAACTCCAGCAAAACAGCTGGAGTACAACAGCAACGCGCTTTGCAGCTATCATTACAGTCCAGTCAGCGTATGACTGGGTCCCCTTGAACAACAGCCATCAGCAACGTTAGAAGCTGCAGAAATCACTGATGTTCAATCTCTTGACCCAAGTTTGGTACCATGAAAGCAAAGGAAATATAACTAATCCACTGCAATCACAGCAATATCTTGAGATCCCCTGTTCTTGTCAGGTGAAGGTACACTGACTCACTTAACCTGAGCATTCCTCACATAACCCTTTATGTCTCTGACACAGAACAGTTATTGCAGAAGGAGATGCTTCAAATACCCTGCTGCTCATCCATGACCAGAATTTTTCCACAAAGGAGCCACAGGCTGCCCTGTGGCACATCCCTGATGGAGTGTAACAACGTCAACTAACATAGAGTATTTACTAGAGCATATCTCGAGGAGTTTTAACCAGAAGACTTCAGCAAAAGGTGTCCTACTGTTCAGCTTTCCCACCAAACCTAGGGGAGCACTAGAAAAGCACTTTGCTCTAAAACAGAACTGAGAGTCCTCAAAATTGTGTGTTAGAATCTGCATAAAGGAAGCTATGAGTTACATCGGGAGACCTGAGCGAAGCACTGCCAAAACACTGCCTGCTTCCAGCCACTTCGGTCACATGGAAAGCAAAGCATGCCGCCAAGTGCTATTTCATGTGAAGTTGCAGGCACTATTTTTGTATTTAACAGGTTTTACTACAATAAGAACTGGATGAAAACATACGTGAAACCTGAAGCTTAATTTCTAAAGAGTAAAATAATTGCTGAAACCAAGGCAGAGTAAAACTACAATATTGCATCTGTAAGCTGGTTCTAGTCAGGGGAGAAAAAAGCTTATATTTAAGACATTATTTCATTCCCTTTGTCACGTACAAAGTCTTTATCTTTTCTTGAAAGTCTTCTAAAAAGTCTTATCTTTAAACTCTAGGGTTTCAAGCTGACTGCACACGATTATTATGCCCAGTTCTTCTGAACGCACTGTTCCAAAAGGAATTGGGTCTTTACCTGCACCGAGTTCCATAGGCACACTGTCCCTTCTGGTAATACTTGCAGATGGTAGAGGATTTGCTTGTAGATAAGTCATGCGAGAACAGACACTTGCTTCCCTCCCGACACACTCCTTGCATGTAGTACCTGGGGGAGAAGAAGGTTGGTATGGTTTGAGGAACCCATAACCGTTTATTGTCACTTAGACAATTATTCTCTCACCTGATGACCCCCTCCCCACCCGGGAAGGGGAATCAGAAAAACCAAGGAAACCTGAGTGTTGAAATATAAACGCATTTAATAGAATAAGACTAGATAATTAATAACACTACAGAACCAATATTGATCCTGATACCAATATAAAATACACAAGGATTATCCTCAGCCCACTCTATCAGTAGAAGCTGTGCACTCCCAGCAGGGACAGCAAATGTGGGACACTGCGAGCGCTGCGGCTTCGGGAGGAAGGGAAGGGCTCAGGGCTCCGGCACCGGGGCAAGGAGTTCTCAGGATGGCAGCCATCACGGGAGAGAGAGAACTCCTCAGCAAACCTTCTAATTTATATTGACTGTGCCGTTCATGGTATGAAATAACCCTGTTGGGCAGCGTGGGTCAAGTGCCCGGGTCTCGCTCCTCCTCATCCCCACACCTGGCGAGCTCGAAAACACTGAGACCACACACCATAGCTGGCTATAGAGTAAATATTTTCCCAAATTCAGCCACCAGAGTCTTCTAAAAGTGCTGTTTTCCCAAGCATTAGAAGAGAAATTGGTCCTGCGTCGCTCAGACCAGGCCAGAGGTCTGGTCAGAGGAGTCCGTTTTGTAAAGATGAGGACGGGGCGGTTTCCGTCCCGGAGGAGCCCCCGGAGACCGTTTCCCGCCCAAGCCCGACCGCGCTCGGCTCCCTCAGGGAGACGGGCCGCCCGCGGGTGGCACAGCCGCGCTCCGTGTAGCAGCCCCGCCGGGCCACCGCTTCCCCGCCCGGGGCAGCGCCAGGCACCGCACCGCCGCCGCCGCCGCCGCCTCCCGGCCGAGCCCCGGCCCCCCCGGGCGGCGGGGAGCGCGCTCCCGCCGAGGCGGCCCGGAGGCCTCCGCCACCTTGTCCGGGCCGTGCGGGGTCCCTCGGGGCGGCGGGGGCCGGCCGAAGGGGCCGGGCGGGCGGCGCTCACCTGCAGGTCACCTGCTTCGTGCTCATCCTGGCCCCGCTCCGCTCCGCCCCACCGCCGGCCCGGCCCGGCCCGGCCGGCCCCCGCGCCGCGCCCCGGGGTTCCGCTCCGCCGCCGGCGGAAGGGCGGGGCCGCACGGACACTATTCACCGCCGCGCCGCGCCACTGAGACGGGGCGGGGGCGGGCTAGAGCGCCGCTCGGCCTCCACCATAGAGAGGAGGGGCGGAGCGCCGCCATGGCGGAGGCCGCCGCCATCCTGCGGGTGAGGCACTGCCGGGCCGACATCTTCTGCCGCTGTCCGCCGCCGCGCTGCCCCGCCTGCGGCCGCCCCCTGAGCGGCGCCGGGCTGTCCGCCGCCCCCGTCCGCCTCCCCAGCCCCTTCCGACAGGGCCACCGGCAGCCCCACGCCTTCCTCCTGCGGCCCACCGCCGGCACCTTCCTCGGGTAGGGGCCCGCGGCTCCCGGGCGACCGCCGCGGGGCGAGGGGGGAGGCCCGGGGAGCGGCAGCGCCCGCCCTGCTGGAGCGGTGCCCGTAGGCCCAGCAGCACCCCTCCGCCCGGCCCTGCACCGGGGAGGCGGCAACTGACTGACCGACCCCCTTGCTGGAAATGCAAATGCCTTTTCCAGTTTCTTCAGTAGTTTTGCCTCCCGCTCCGCACCTCGGGCCCAGGTGGCATCGTGGTGCCACCTGCTCCGAGAGAGACAGTGTCGGGGCCTTTCTAACGGGGATGAGCGATGCTCGCACCCATCGCCAACACCACTGCTTTTCTTTCAGAGGATACGACGGGAAATCTGACCTTCATGTTGGGATAACCAACAGTCACGGTAAAAAGTACTTTGTAGTTGCCTTACAAACCACTGCCCATCTCCCAGACCCCGTATTTAGACTGTACGCCCAGTTTAGGTCTGCCCCCTCCACCATCTGAATTGCGTGGCAGTTATTTCAGACCAACCTCCGCTGTTGCAGCAGCATCTGGTAGCTGTTAAAAATGCAACATCCAAATAGCCGATGCTTTGCTGTTGAACGCATACATCCTCAGCGTGCTGTAGGCACCAGGACGGGGAGCTTAGCTGTTCACTGCAAAAAGGTATCACGTAAAGATCAAAAAGTCTTGAGTACGAGAATTTATCTTGCCTTGCAGCGGTGAGCACAGAAATCAAAGCTGAATACCTCTCCTCTTGTGCTGAGGAGCTGCACAGAATGGAATTGAAAGGTGACTTCTATTCCTGATGCAGGGAAATAAAAAAGCTAGGCAGCCTACTTTTAAAAAGAAGCTTCAGGAAACGTTGACTTAAAACACAGTTCTTGCTAATTCTAAAAATACCCCTAATTAAAAATAAATCCCCACATTAAAAAAGCCACATTAAAAATCATATCAAGTTCTCCTAGAGAAGGCCCACTCTGCAAAATCTCACTTGAGATATTTATTTAACATAAAAGTGGTCTAATTTATGGGTTTAAAAAAGAAGCCTGGTCATCCTTACGTTGCTTTCCTTATCAAAAGACATCTGAAATTACACCGTAAAAATGAAAACAGGTTTTTGATAAAAGCAAGTGCTGCATTTTCTGCTCCTTGGCCACAGGCAGCCACTCATGGAAAGCTGGGGGATAGCTAGTCTAAGAAAGAACGGCAGTATGGAAAACTAGGAGTAGCTTTCATCACTTTAAAAAAAAAAAAAAAAAAAAAGATATGGATGTGATTCTCCAGTGCCACCTGACAATCTGTTGCTCTTTATTTTCAGGCGTGGTGTATAATTACAGCGAAGAGGGCGTTCAGAGAGCTGAAACTGGATGGGAACAGTGCATTAGTATCCCACTAGTACAGCCAGACATGTTTGGGCTCCTTCAGGAGTGGGATAAGCTCCTAGAGGATTTTTCTGTGGGAGAGGCCTGGCTTCCTCACAGGTACGTAGTCTAAAACCTGGATGCAATAGGAGTTTTTAGTCTGGGATGATAAACTGGGCTATTCCGGTTTGGATCCTGTGAGGCTGGTGGTTCATTCAGAGCCTTGCTCCTTTAGAGCACACATTTCTAACAAACCAGACAAACAACGCTGTCGGGCTGTCTTGAAACTTAGTGGCCGGCCTTCCGAGACAGAAAAAGAGTTTTTAAGTCAGAAGTAACAAACTCATCTGCTGGAATGTAAAAGCTCTAAAATAAAGAGATCGTTTTAAGGAAGCTTTCTTCAGCAACAAAAGAATTTTGCATGAGAAAACCCAGTTCAGTGAAACATTACCTGTTAGAGTATGCTGCTGAGTACAGAAGTAGAAAAGTCCAGGTGCAATTCCGTAATTATTTCTTCTAGGTTTCAGCAGTTTTTGGTGTATTTGCATTTAAGGGCTGAGCACGCGGATGGGATTCTTGCCCAGATGGTACAACCAGATGACTTCTTTGTTGTCAATGATCAGAAATGGGAAACACAGCCAGGCTCATTTCCAGCTCTTCTAGCTGGTTCGTAACATTGCTTTGGACAGTTAAATACAGAAAGACTCCCACATATTTTGAATTAAACCAGCATGTTTCAATGAGAACGTTCAGTTCTTTGTAGCTTTCCTTTAAGTTGATGCCTGATGACAGCGTTACAAGTTACACAGCCCAGCTAAAACACACACTGCCACATCACCAAGCCTGCTGATGACAAAGTAGCCTGTGCTCCAAGAAAACGCCAGGCCTTGAACTGTTTGTCACTAACAGCACATGTAATAAACAGCCTGTCTGAGCATAGTTCTGTGAAGTGTTTAAGTTAATAAAGGCAGACATCATCTTATATAAAAGAAACCCCACAACAAATCAGAAGCAGGTTTTAGCAATTCTGTATGTGCTTGACTAAAATTTCAGAGATAATACATTATCTCCCTAGTACCAGGAGATGAAAGAATTTGACCTAGAATAGAATTTTAAAATGTCTACGGAACTCGTAAAGCCAACAGGGTTTGTGTCTCTCTGATACTTTTACAGTTTCCAGTGCCTTAATGTTATCAGTAAAATTAACTTGATGTCAAAAAACCATTGGTAGAAGGTGGATAGATGTGCACATCTCTTCTACAGGCTTTCCTTTGCTTTTCCTCAGTCTGCCACCTCCTGACAAAGTGACCTACTTTTTCCAAAATTAGATCAGTGACCACTGAACTGCTGAAAACTGAACTTTTTTTAAGATGTTAAATTAACTCCTCTGTTTATTTTTTTCAATGGACAGGAACTGTGCTAAACGAATCCTGTAACTCCTTTGGGCTCAGGCCAAGCCCAATTCTAATTTTCTTGATGGCTTTTAATTTACTGGAAGGATGGCACATAACAGCAGCAGCGGCCACAGCTGTGACCAACAGTATCTTAAATTACTGATATCTTGCTTGTCAAGATACAAAGACATGCTTCCCAAAAAGGAGAAGCTAACTGGAAGACACAGATGATAATGAGAAGTGTATTACAGTCTTTTGCATTATAAATACAAAGACAGTCTGCAAACAAAAATGAAAAAGTTACACGCTTTGCTTAATTGTGGAACTGGTTCAGTAAAGCACTTGTGTACAGAGAAGTTATCCAGACATGCTGCGGCGCTCCGCAGACTCAGCCCTGAGCTGGTGAACCCAACATTTTTTTCACTGTAATTTCCAGATGTTTTGCACTGCACAGTGATGATGGCCACTCTTGAAGTTACTCATAATTGCTTGCTTACTAAACGGGAGCTCATAGGTCACTTAACAAACCAGAAGAGCTTTCAGGAAAACAGTGAGCTGTCCGGAACTGGGCTCAGGCTCACAGGGTTGCTTTTGATAGCCATAGTCCTCAGATCTTGCAAAAACACTGCGTAAATTCCCAGGGCCGACAGGCAAGCCTCACAGAAGATTCCCTGTGGCAACACAGACCATGGAGCCACTGACAGTACAAGGCAAGGAATGAGTCACAGGGCTCGGAAGAACAAGGGAAAAATGACACAGGAGGAGGCAATTATGGAAGAAGCTTGACGATTAGGCAGATGGCAAACAGGAGCCTGAGCAGGTCTGCATCAAATGCAGTTACACCAGGCCAGTGGAAGAAGCACCACGATGGGGTGAGGGAATGGAATAAATTATCGAAGTTGTTAGTGGCCAACATGAAACATTTGGGAGAATCTGAGAAACATTCTGAGACTGAAAAGAACAGGTAATTGCCATATGCTCCTAGGTTAGGGTAGCAGAGGAAAAAATAGAAAAAAGGCAAGAACATTTTAAATTGCTATTCCTATTCAGTTAGTATTTCTGTCCTTGCACAATTGGCACAAATTATTGCCAGTGGGATTTTGACTGGCACACTGTATAGCAACTATATCAACATACTAGCGATAGAATTTACTTGATTTTAAGTAAGCTTCCAAGTTAATGCTGCACTGACAGAAGTGCACATGGTGGCACACAACACTACTCCTGCAGGAAGAAGTTCTCAAGATAACAAGAGTAACAATACATGGAAGAGCAAAGGTTAACAAGGTAAAAGCCAAATAAGTATAAAAAATAAGAACTCATTATTGTAAAGTCTTTAGCCCTCTTCCCCCCCCCCCCCCCCCGCTCACAGTTTCTAGTATCCCTCTCTGGTAAGTACAACTTGCAATGACCGGAATATATTTAAGCACCAGTATTAAAGGAAAGTGGCAGCAGTTCTTGGAGAGCATGCGCTTCCTTATTTCAATCAGTAAAATATTCCTCCATGCACAGTAATTAATGGATTAGCACTAACTCTTACTAACGAGATGTTTTGCCTAGGTATGAAGAACATGACCACAACTGCTACACGTATGCACTGGCATTCATTAACAGTGTACTGACTGCACAAGGGAAACAGCAAATGAGTAAAAGTGAATTTACAGAGAAATTTGTGATCCCACAGACAAAGAAAGCTTCCAAATACCTTACTCTGCATCAGGAGCTAGCAGCTAATGATTTCTACATTGTACCCCTTCCTGATCAAGAAAAACAGTGCTGAAAATGACAAGTTGCTATATTAAAACATCTACAACATGCAATAGGAAAAGGAAGTCTTAAGAGTCCAGATCTCAGGGTTTAAGATGCATGATCTACTTAATGTATTTAAAAACACAATTAACTTTACATGTTAATCTGCACATCATGGAAGGATCAGGAAGGTGAACTTGTGCATTTGAATGAAATAACTTATATACAATGTATACACTACAGAAAGTTTTTATGGGAATTATTTATATGGAAAAATGTTTTCCTGTTTATATTCACTGGCTCATTCTGCCAAGACACTTGATACCAGAAATTGTAACTGCTGTGTAATTAAGGGTTTTAACAAATAAACTGTGGTAACTTAAGCTGTGGCAAACCAAATTTTTTTTTCCTGTCACATTTGTTTGCTGATGAGTGAAAAATAAGAATTTGTGCTTGTATGCTGCTGAAATCCAAAGTCTGTGACTTAATGCAGATTCACTGCATGCAAAGTTATTTTCCTTTACTTTAATTACTAATAAATATAACAACAAATCAGTCCAGCCTCTTTGCCAGATATATTTATTTTCTAATTCTTCTTTACATTTTGCACATTTATTCCTCAAACCAAGACAGATGCTTAGTATTAAAAGATAATCATTTAGTGTCTGCATCTGCTAGCATCTGTAATAAGCAACAGACTCCTCAGGATTTATCTCAAGAGTTAAAACCTTAGATCTCAACAAAAAGAAATTTAAGTTAAAAAAAAAATCAAAAGATCCTCCAATAGCACTTTTACGTATTGTGCATTACACAGAAGTGTATGCTGAGGTCAACATTCTGCAGTATGTAATTTTGTGCAATTTCACTTTATTTACTTACATTCTAGTTTAAGAAAATAATTTCAGTACTTTTTTTTTCCAGCAAAATAAGCTGGTTTTAATCTAGATGTGAGTCCTATTTTCTCAAAGATGGAGAAGTAATCATAAATGATAGGGGTTTTGTCCACATCCAGTTTATACTTTTGTGTACACAAACTGCATTAACCCTGCCCCCCCAATACTCTCTAGCTGCATACACCACGCTTCCCTCCCTCCACGTTCTTCCACTTCTTGCTGAATTCTAAGTTATAGCTCCTTTAAAAGCGTATTAAAAACCCACAACACAACAAAGACAACCAGCTTGAAATGCGCAATTCGGCTGCTGTTAGAGACCTCTGATCCACCCACTCCTAGTGCAAGTCAGAATTCTGCAGCTAGGATTCAGCTTACAAAAAGAAGTTATGGTATGCTATTTCTGAGTGAATCAGAATCCGTACTTCATTTAAGCACTGTATTTTTAATTAGTAAAATATAAATACAATGGCAAGTATCAGTGCTATGGTACAACTATCTAACCTAAGTTCTTTGATACAACACTACTGAAACATGAAGTCCAGTCATCTGCAGCTAGAAACAAACCACCTTGCCACGTACAGTCAACACATACATACCTGTTCAGCTTGAAAATGCTGTTATGCAATTAACATTTTTATTTTACATGTTTCCAGCAGAAGTCATATTAAATGAAAACAGACTAGAAGATCTTCCACTGAGTTGTATGTAGTTTCCTGCATTCATGACATGGCTTTACAATCTGAACTGCCTAAGTAAACAAGAATGTGGGTTTGTGTTTAGTGGGAACAGTCCGAGTTGACAGAATTTTTACCAGCCCTGGAAAATTTCCTATGACCAGGAGACACACGCCCTTTTATGGTGAATGAAAACAGCAGAAAGAAAATCCAAACAGAGTCACTGTCACCAGCTATAATGTATCCTTACTGTTGCAGTAAACGTGTTCTCTCACAACAAAGGGGAAAAAAAAATAAGTCTAAAAAACTCTAAACAGTGTGGTGAAGCAAGGAAGCCTCTTGTTCAAAGACTAAGATGGAATTCAAATGCCTGAATCTAAAGCAGCAATACTTAAAATGCAACATAGCTGATACTTAAACCTCCTGGCTCAACTTGAAAGACAGCTGAATACCTGCTGGGTTCGTTTGTTTTCCAAACGTGGCTTCGCAATAGCAAACATCATATTTAGGAACCTGCCATCTACATGATTAAATCTTACAAAGAAGTTAGAAAATAGCAGGCACCTAGTGTAGCAAGGCAGAACTGCTCAGCACTGTCTTACGCCTCACTCTGTACAAAACGCAGCTGTGTCCCCCAGTCTGTTGTACAACATATGATAGGCCAGGGCAAAGAGAGCTACCAGTGCCCTATGAAAAAGAAAAAAAAAAAAAAGTATAGAGTGTTGTAGTTGCTGAATAAAAGAGAAAAATGCAGTGATGAAACTGAGACTTAGACTTGCCAAGCTACAGACTGACTGACTTCCCCTCACTAGCTCAGCAAATCTTCATTATTTTCTACACAGTATAACCCATCTTCAACAAAAGTAAAGCGCGTCAACTTGTGGTCAAGGCATCTTGCTGTGAAAATCCCAAGTGAAGTACAACATCTTACTGAAATGGAGAAAGGCACCCCCAGCATTCCCTACTGCCAAACACCTGACATCGCGGTCAGGCGCTCTGACCCTAGAATTACTTAAAATCCTTGCACATTCTGGGAAGAGTTCCTCAATTCTGAGCAGTGCTTGTGAAAATAAGGACATATAGTTCGGACCACTAAATCCCAGGGTCTAGGCACCTAACAGCAAGCTGTTACAATGCTCAATATTGCAACAACCAGATCCCTCCCCAAATCTAAGTTTGTGCAACTTCATCAAGGCTATGAAGTCAGGTTTTAGTTGAAGAAGAAATGGTACCATAGGTATACCAAAAGGTTATTTGACTCACTGTAATTACTGCTAGTTTTTAACTAGCTTTAACTAGTTAAAAACAAGCATTAAACTTGAGGACTATCAAGTTTTAAGTCCTCATTTCTGAAGAAACATAGGACCCTGCACTGAGTTACAAAAGGAAGTTAGCCTTACAATTCCCAAGTTCAACTCTGAAGAATCTGTGAGGTATTCCCAGAAAACTGTTTGATCCCTCATTGCTTCGGCTTTCAAGGACACATTCAGGTTTTGGACTTCAGTGGCTCTGCAGGCCATAGTGCCTATTCAGCACTAATGCCTGGATCTGTCAGAATATTAAAAATACCATTACTAATCAATGCAGTCCAGCCACCATTCAAAGATACATGTTTGTAAGTTTTAAGGAAACAAACAAGTATTCTGAGTTGGGACATAGTTTTAATTTTTCCCCTTCGTATGCATTATTGTAGTTCAGTTATGTTTTTCAATACAAAATTCTCGCCAGTAAACAGGATATACCTCATTTTAAATAGCATTTATACATACCAACTGAATATGTTGATAGAAGCTGTTGAAATGTTGAATGTTGAAGTGGCAATGGTTCATCACAAGAAGATCAGGTAAAAAACAACAAGACACGATTTAAAAAAAATAAGTTTTTCCTACACAGTCAGTTAAAGTTCATCGTGCTCACTGCGCTCACGGGAAGAAACCCAACGACTTACAATCAGTTCCTGAAATAAAAACCAGCAATTACTATGGGGGAAAGAGAGGGGGGAGGTACAGATCATCAGTGAGGGATAGGGATTAAGCCTTTAGCAAATTGACAAATATTATATGATCATTGAGAAATTTTAGTAGATGACTACATTTGTTCGTGAAGCACGCTGATCTCTCACACATTGTTCTCCCTTCATTTTTAAACATACATTAACCTCACAGTCTTCATAGGTATCCCTGTTTCTCCAAGCAAATGCTTACATTCACAGTAGCAGCAACATTAAAATTTAGATTAGAAGATCTTAAGTCTTTAAAGAGCCTGCAATGCGCTTCTCATGCCTTGGGGCACAAAGGAATCTAGTTATTTTATTGCAGCTATGTGTACTAAACCCAAAGCATGCTAAAGAGCAAGCAGCAGTTCAAGGGGGCTCTTACAGTTAGCTGTCCAGCCGCCCCAAGGCGAAGCTACACAGGCAAAGCAGAGAAGTAATTACTCACCTGAACTTTAATTTTTTTCATACATTCTGGTGTCGACATCTCCTTTTCAGTCATTTCAGATGGTCTAATCAAATAGCATAACATAAGTTCCTGTTGGTAGACAGAAGAAATGAATACATGACTTTGAACTGATTTCTTTCTATACCACATAGTTTTAGATTAATTAGAAATGCAGATATCAAGTTTCCTACAAGATGTCTTCTGCATATCAAGTTGGGGAGGGCTGTATAATATGCTTTGATAAGGAAAATTAGATATGCATAATACTGCTATAAGATAAACTGGAACTGTAACACAACAGCTGAGCAGCATGGCTGTGAGTATGGAAGCACTGTGTATGTGGCTCTATCACAGAGAAAATCTTTTGGAAGCTTTCAGTTTCACTGTTCAAAAGAAAATCCTGGTAGACGGAGAGGGCTTTAAAAACAGAAGAGGCAAGCAGGAAAGAAGTCTCCCTCGGGTGTGTCTTCTGTTCCTCCCACAACTTTTAACGCTCTTATACAGTAAAGGGAACTTTATCAAGCTTCTTCCAGAATTCATCTGGATAGTGACAAAGGAAATGTGTTTGCCTACTGGCAACTCAATGTGTTCTTCAACAGACTAGAAACAGAAGGATTCTCTTTCTAGCCTCACTCCAACTCCCTGTTCTTTGGAACTAAATTGTACATTTGTCATTTTAAAGCTATTTTAAAACTAGCATCTTACACTTACCTTCGAAGCATTAACAGTTGTTCTGTTCAACCCAGACAAGGACTTCCAGCTGAGTGGTCTGCGAAGAGAACCCTCAAAATTATCATCAACTAATTCAGCAATGACAGAGTAACTGGAAAACAAACCAGATAGGACAATTCAGAGAAAGAAAATTACCATTTTAGGAAGATTGTGAAACTTAAAAATCGGAGCCTAAAAATTGGTGTTAAACAATATACCAGCATGCAGTAAGCAAGCTGTGAAACTTAAGTCTCTTTCTACTAGGAAAAGAAGAGAACAGATGAAGTTGTGAATATGCTTACTGGCACTTTCCCTCCCCACCCTTCTGTGGATGTTTGTAGCATTCTCTTATGAATGCCAATCTGATATTTATAATCAATTTATTACCTAGGAGTTCAACCTAACCAGCTAATGAATAAAGATAATTATCATCCCTTAAAAGGTTTTCCTCCCAAATTACATAAATTATCCATACCATATATTTTTAAAAGTCACTATGACTAAATAAAATTACTTTCCTGAGTGTATTCATCATGAGAGTGCTAAATATGCTCATTACAGCTTTTAATTTTTAATATCTTACTATTGTTATATAAATTCAATGAAATTGTGTTATTTAGTACCTCTGCCAAAAGGACTTTTGCATTCCCAGTATGGCATATTGCCATCTGGCAAAATGTTTTGAGTGAAGAATATGTGCTTAACTAGGGAAAATACTAAATTTTTGTGAGAGAAATTTACTAATTTGAAAATAAGAAATTAGGCAGAAAGACGAGCTTCAAACCTTGCATGATAGAAGGGGGGGCCTTTTCGATACAGCACTGAAATGAAAGAGAAACACCTTAGTTAGATAATCAGAGTTTCCGTCTGAGTTCAACACCTGGGTCCATAAATATTTTCAAATGTTTTGTAAGGTTTAATTACACAAGACAAAACTTCGACACTCTTGAATTCTGCTCAAAATTAAGTTGTCCCAGCAAGTGGAGAGAGAGGGAAAAGACAAAAAAAAACCATAGCAGCAGCAGGGTCACTGAGGGCAGGGGAATGGCAGGTAAAAGATAAAGTAGAAGAGCCAAAGGACAGTTAGCAATTGCCATGGGAAAGTTTAGGATGGAATTTCTCTGCAATACTCATGCTTTAAACACTGTATTTGCAACAGAAGTTGAGCCACGAGCACAAGTAAAAGATCACAATAAGCGATTGAGTTTCTGTTCCAAGCAAGCAAGCATTTTCCACAAGTTGTAGAAGAGGCCCAGGGCACAAGTTCTTCCATACTGCCCACCAGACCCACTAAAAGCTCCTGTGCACAAGAATACCCAAGCATCATTGCAGCTGGCCTGTTCTAACTGAGCTAGAGAGTTACATTTCCTTTCTCCCGAGCTTGTAAGAGGGGACTGTCTTTAACTAGTGCAGGTTTGCTTATACAGTTGGCTAGTATAGACCCTGTCAGGAAAAGGACGAGTAGCACTTCAGTCCAGTGACAACCATGATTTGCAAATTATCCATTATAAGCAATTGCAGTAATATCAATTCTAAGAAGGTACTGCCAAAGAACAAGTAGCTAGAGGAGCTCAAGAGTAAGAAGCCTGCTAGCCTAAACTAATCCACTTCCTTTGTCTGGCACAAATCCAAAGGTAGTGATACACTAAACAACAAATTCAGGCCAGACCACAGATGAATGGTGAACAAACTAGTATCAATTTCATGTACACATCAGGTGATAAATCGCAAAACCTCATCTACAACCCAGAGTACTAAGAACAGTGATGCTGAATTCAGCCAAACCTACATACTGACCGAAAGGACTAGCTCAGCACAACCTTGACGTACTCAAATACACAAACCCCAAAATCTGAAAACTGTTTCAGCAGTATTAAAACACCTGGTGGTTTGCATGCACACATCAGAAAAAATAATCTCCCTTTGTGCGCATTTTCCTGTAATGACAGGCATTACTGTACTGCTTATGTTGACGTGAGCTGAATGTAGTTCTTGAATTACTTAGCAAGGGATTATGGACACTACCAATTACTTCTGTAATATTAAAAACCCTACCATTAACAAACAAGCAAGTCCCTTCCCCATCCTCCCGAAAAACAGAGAGAGAAACAGTTTTAACAGTAAGTTCAGCAGAAGTCCAGCTTCCATTAAATGGGATGAATAATGAGATGCATGGATTTTGATGTGAACTGGGATCTAGATGAAAACCTGCTATTCCAGAGACTGTCACGTTAACACTGCAGAAGATGTGTTTGGGGTGGGGGAGGGACAGAAACTTGGAAGGGAATTTCAGTGCAATCCTGCATTAATTATTAACCCCATGAAGCAAAACAACAGGCCTTCCTAGCTATCTCCTCAGCTGCTAGATACGTGATGTTATACTCCACTCACCCTAACTTTACTGCTAACCTGTAGTCTAGCTAAAGACGTCTTTTGCCAACTGCAAGTAGCAAAGCCTGCTCCAGTCATGCAGCTCCTCATTCTTGAATTCATCTTTGGCACTGCAGTCTTGCACTGCTTGGAAAGAAGTCAGTTGCAAATGTTTCCTTTTTTTTTTTTAAGGAAGCTACTCACAGAGATCAGTTCCATACTTCAGTCCGACTTTGGGGACCCAACCCTTACTGCGGAAGTAGTGATACGCCATGTAAGTAGTTTTAAAATTTGGCTTCACATCGCTGAAAATTTCCCATAGCTTCAAAATAGTTAGGGGCTCCTAAAAATCACAATCAAAGGCATTAATGTGATTATATTGATATTACAGCAGATATATCAAATATCACAGTCTACTGCAAAAAGCATGGACTTCGGGTAATAAAATACCGCATTCCTAACTATAAGACAGAAGCATGTTGCTCCATTTAGTATTTTATTTAAGAATTTCACAATCAGTCCTATGATGTCCTTGTTTAAAGGAAAATCTGATGAATTTTAAACTAGAAGCATAGGTTTCAATTATTTTGTCATTAATCTATAAGTATATGAAGCTACTGCTAATGCTTAAGACTCCAAGGAATTTTCCTGTTTCAGGAAAGGGAGAGTATTCACCATATTATGCCTCCCATACTTGCTTTCCTCATATTTCCTGCTTAAATTACAACAAAAACTTTGCCCTACAGAAAGACTGTGCATAGCTGTATTTGCCTTGGTAAACAAAACTTTCAGACCAGTATTTCATAAATAAAAACTTAATCACTTTTAAGAAATACTTCGTAATGACTCTGTTTGGTGTTTCCTCCTTCATAATTAACAGCATAAATTATTGCCACAGTAGGTAAAAATTTCAGATCAAAACACATCCAAACTAATGGTATCTCCAGTCATCTAAAATTAATCCAATCTCTTACCTCACCATAATAAATACTTAAACATCCCAGTGCATACACCAAGAAAAAAGCCTGAAAAAATAAACAGAATAATTTTAACGGATAGCTAGACTCTTCCTGTAGTTTATATTCCATGCAAGAACAAAGGCTCAAATTAATTTTATACAAGAATCCTAATGTCATAAAGACAAACAAGTTGCCTGGAAGTTTCCCTTTGAGATTTGTCTTCGTGACCTGCACGTTTCAACAGACACAGCACTACAAAAAAATCTGTGCATGTGCTGTAGACTCCCGAAGGCACTGTGTTAAAACTAGCACATGTGAATATATTTAGAAGCAGCACAATCGAAGCAGGATTTATATAAATGTTATAGTCCTCGTATTTCTATACTTAAATCCTATCACTGGTCTCTTCGTCAGTGGGATTACTCATCTAAAGCAAACGAGATTGGACCCTATTTTTTTTTAACTGTATCACATAATTATCGCAGGTTATTAAAAATAAATTTAATGACTAAAACAATCCAGCTACTTAGGAGACACAGGAGAACCCTGTACTTCAGAAGCAGGTATTAAATTACGTTGTAACATAGATTAATGTTTACTTTTCAGATTAAAAGTAAAACAACTTGTACTGTACTTGAAACATACCTCTTCCAAGCTGAGTTGTAAATATTCAAAAATCCTAAATGGATTCCTTCTGCATACTAGTTTTTCCTTCTTGACAAGCTACAAGAAAAAGTTATTATGTTACTAAAACTTTAAGCTGGAAAAAATACTGAATCAGAGAATAGCACTGATGATATAATTTTTCTAAAAGATTAGGATACTTTTTATCCTTACATTTTCTTGCAGATGAGCAGAATCATCTTCAGGGCATAAACTACCTTCTTCTTCCTCTTGCACCAATACATATTCTAGAGCACATTCTTTTGACTTGATCATCTCACAAGATCTTTGCTCAGTACTGTCCTCGGCCTTGCAGCCGCAATTCACGAGAAAACCATGCTTCTGGCTACACACTTCAGCTCTCTCTTTCAAGTCACTTTGTTCCTGTTCTTTAGAGCCACATATGGTCACAGGATCAAATTCTGGATCTCCTTCCAAACAGGCTTTCTTGTAGCCTTCACTCTGATTCTCAGGACTCAGGGCTACTGCTTTTCCAGTGTCTGTAGAAGATTGTCTGGAAAGTTCTGTATTTTCTGTATTTGGACCCATTCTGTTGCAACTAATACTGGTTTGTTCAGCTCTGTCCTTTTCCAAAAATGGCAGCTCAAGAGGTTTAGTGTAATTTTCAAGAATTTTGGTAACAGAGCTGTCATCAAATCCTTGCTCTTGCAAAATACTTTTAGCCCACTGCACATGACACTGGTACCTAGTAAACAAGTAAAATAAATGAGAAGTTCTAGGGCATTACATCCTTCAGTTAACATCTTAAAAAAAAAAAAAAGATTCAGCACAGTTCTCAAAACAAATTTGAACAGCCCCCCCCCCCCCCAATAACTGCTATGCAACATACAACACGCACAATGTAATAGGCCTTCAGTCATCAGGAAGCTGCACATGACACTACTGAACATCAAGATTCTGCCACCATCTTTGGCTTTGTTTTGCCTTTTACATTTCTGTGGCAACAAACACCATTACTGAATGTTGCACAAGAACCATGCATCGAGGACTACTGCTATACAGTTTCAAGAAGCAAGAACTTCAGCAGGCAAAAAATTGCTTCTCCCACTGAAGCCTTAAGCCTGAATTCCCTGCAAAAACATCTTGGTATCAGAGCTTGCATGATTAAAATATACAACAAGACTTTGCATACAGAGCTCTCACACACTTCACCTATTATACAGCTAAGTACTGAGAACAGTATCTTCAAAACTCAGTTTTAACTATCTTTGAAACAGCAATAGCATAGCAAAAACAGCAGCATGAAAATCTTAAGCAGAAACTACCTTCAGTTTTAACCAAAACCCTCACATCCCTGAGAAATAACAATAATCCTATCAGCAAGATACTAGCTGAAAGCTGCAAATATTCCTAATAATTTTCAATTATTATGGAGTTTTTAGTGCCCCTTCAATTATTTCTCCTTGGAAGGTAACATCAATAGCCAGTTGAAGACATTAATCTGCATTCTGTGAAAGTTACAGATAGCTGACTGCAGCTTTCCTTATTCAAACCTGGACAACTCTAGTACAATATTCTTTATTTCCCCAAACAAAATCCTAACATAGCAATTACAGCCCAGGTAATGAAGAACTACAAAGACAATTAAATGCAAATTTCATGTGTCAACACGAAATATAAGTCCCTCTGAACTCTCATAATAAAGCTACATAATTCACTGCTGTACTTTTTGTTATAAAAAAATACCCCTCTTTGTCCTGTGATTTAATTACCATATAATTCACACTTACAGATCTCTACTGAGACAGATCACGATGCATTTTCTGCACCAATTACACTTTCACTGATGCTCAGCTGTATTTGCTGGCACATAAAGCAGTCACAAAGTAGACAAATAAGAATGACAAGTGTTTCTGCTAGTAGTAACTGTAGTAGCAGCATTCATAATGTTGCGACTGTTTGTCTTACCTATAGTTGAGGACTGAAGGAGAGTAAATTTAAATAAAGTAAAATTTTTAGCCTTGTCATAATATTAAAGCAAACAGAGTAACTAACTTGCACTCTCTTACAGTTAGTTCATATACTATTTAAGTGGAACAAAATAACACTCTGTTTTGCTAAATGTACAAACTAGTAATGTTACTAGAGACTATAAAAACAAAGTAAAACATTTATATAGTATAAAAGTTGAAGAGCTGCTTCATCCCACTTTATAATAATTCAATAAGGAAATGGGAGAGTTGTTTTAAATAGCCTGCCCCAGAAACTTCTCTTTCTCCTCCTCAGCTAGGAAACAAGTTTATTATGCTTGATATTATGATGAATTAATTACCCATACTACTATGCATGCACTCAATCTTGGCTTCTATTCAGCAATTAATACCTGCAAGCTTACATGAAAAATCACGTTGAATATCACCTACTCTACTTCTAGCTTTTCTAATGTGATTTATAAATTAAACACAAAGAAAAGAAATAGAAGCAAGTCATCAGCATTTATACAGCCAACAATCTAAAAACCAGTAAGATAAAATAGAAAATAATCTGTTTCATAAAAAAACCAAGAATAAATTAATGTAAATTAACTTACTTTTTGGATGCAATTATAGGCATGTTTGTGTTAGTACCTGTATAAAGAAAAATCATACATTGTTTCATCAATATAAGAATGTTTTCATGTGATTTTGATCACTGAGGTAATCTGCAGCCCAGTAATTACCCCCACCTTCAGTACTCTATGCCATTTTGGTCCCACTTGTATTTAAGACACAGCAGAACTAGAAAAGGTACAAAAGTAACAGCCTGCACAAGAGGAACAATTAAATACACTATTTTTCTCCAGCCCATAAAAAGACAGTTATGAAGGGATATGATAAAATCCAGTGATGCCTATTGAGACTTAAATGTCATGGAAAAGATGAATAAAGAATGACAGTCTTTCTATAAACAACCAAGAGCAAATCAGATGTAATTGGCTATAAGCAGATTAAAAATTTCACATGCCCTTGCCTCACAATTTCATAGACACTAAAATCTACAGATAAAAACCGGACAGGACAGTTATATGAAGAAAAGTCCAAGGATGATACCTTTACTTACAGACTTCCTAATCAAGAAATCAGTCAAGGCTAGGAGAATGCACTATGGAGCTACCAACATATGTTTCCTGGTTTTGTATGCTTCCTAGGCATCTTGTACTGGCCATCATCAGGTATGGGGGGAGAGAGATCCTTGATCTGACCCAGTAGAGAGATTATTTTTCTGTGTGTAATTTATAAACATATATCTTCAATGAGTGAAGAAAGGTGAAAAGTACTATTAGAATAGTGATGGAAGTACAACTGGGCACAATTTACCTTGCCACTTAGTAACCAGTAAAGGATCCGAAATGCTGTACACTGGTCGACTTCTTGAAAGGATACCTTTTCCAAAATAGCCCTTCAAAGAATAGGAAAAGCCTTTATTATATCATCAGAGAAAAGTGAACTTCTTTTCAACTATACGATGTTTACTGCCAAGATGAGATGAAAAAAGTAACTGAAATTCTGCAGCATTTAAGCTTTGCCTAAAGCTTGCTGCTTAGCTTCTGATAACTAGTTCAATATTAAATACCAGCACTCAAAGATTTAACCAGTGGAGGGTGTTGGGTCTTTCTCCTCAATTCTAAATATTTTTCAGTCAACATCTCCAAGCAGACTTTTGAAAGCAGACGCAGAAGAAAACACCTGTGTATTAATGCTGTGACAATGCATAATAGAAAACAAAGAGAAGGATAAAGCTACTGCGTAAGAATGGTGGTGAAACAGCACTCAGACATAAGAGGCTTAATGTACCTTATTTTACTCAGGAAGAAATCACTATGAAGTTAAAAGAATTCTACACGCATTTATAAAACATTAATATTCCAACCTCCTGAGCTCTAAAAACAAGAAAATACTTTTGCAGGGTTGCATAAAATGTTGAAAGGAGAAATAAACATAACAAACATGAAATCTTTGCAGCTGTTTTTTTAGTTCACAAAGTCACTTAATTCTAAAATTTATTCGCTGGGATAAAAATTAAATACTTTTCACATTTGATACAGAATGTATGTTTTGTGCTAATTTTAGGAGAGGAGGGAGATATGGAGGATTACTGGAGGCTACAGGGGAAGGAAAACAAGTATTAAGCTTTACCTATGTTTAAAACACTAAAAATAGTGGGTAAGCAGGGTACAGCACCTTGTTATAAAGCTGTTCAATATCTTCAGGGTTCCTCACAATAACATTGTTGTTAATGATTTCAGCCTGGCAAATTCTGAAATCCTTTCCACCTACATCCACAGGAAAGGGAGACTCATAGGACTCAAAAACTCTTCTTTTCCTTCTTGGGGGATGAAAAACTGCTTCTGCCATTTCCTAATATTAATGTTTCCTCCTAAAAAGTGGAAACAAAACATTTAATGGTCAGGTGTTAAAGTTCACCCATTTTTACATGTTTCAGCAATATTCCCCTCCCAATAGCAAATTAGCAATAAATCCTACAGCACAACACAAGTTTAATTCTGCAACTATTATGCCAGACAAACACAGGCAGCGATTTGCTGGTGTTATCTGTTAATCTTTTTCTCTTGGGCATTGCAGTATCCCCTGAAGACCAGGGAGGGATAGTTCTTAGCCAAGAATTTATAAAATAAACTTCAACATGACAGGCGAGTACATAAGCTGCTGAAAACATTTCAAGAATAAAACACACGAATTAGCAGAACAGCAGAAACCACAGCGCACAAGTGCCTAAATATAAACTGTTTTGAATAATTACGAGAATAAATTTAGAAGAAAGAGCAGTGCCTTGCCAGGTTTGCTGTCTTTAAACAGGGCACCCCTTTCACAGGGGGATCAGACAGATCCCTGAGGCTCTCTGGAAGCTCAGGGGACAGGTAACCTTCACCCGCAGACAGAACCACCACAGCGGGGCGGAGGGGGGGAGGATTTCGTGGCCGCAGCTATGAGCGCCACGGCCACAGCCCTGCCGCGGACCAGCGACCGGCAGAGAGGGAGTGAGCCTGTCCCCGGTGGAATAACCCGTACCCACAGTTCCGCCCGCCCGCCCGCGGAAGGAGGCCCGCCGCCCGACCAGGCCTAGGCCTAGGCGCAGGCCCCGGCCCGGCAACTCGGCTCCACACGCCCGGTCGCCCACCCACGCAGCACCCAACCCCCCCTTCCGGCAACCCCGCCCAGGGGCGAGGTGCCGGTGGAACCGGGCGGGGAGAGGGACACCCCAGCCCGACACCGCGGCTACCGAGCGGCCTCAGGCCTGGCGGCGCCGCTCGCCCGTCGCCATAGCGACCGCACACACCCGTTCCCGCCGCCGCGCGTCCTCGCCGCGCGCATGCGTGTGGCCACGGCCCGCGCGCGGCGTCTCCTCAGAGCTGTGAGGGAACCGTGCCGCGGGAGGGCGGTCCGGCGTGTCTCCTCACGGCTGTGAGGGAATCGTCCCGCGGCCTATCGCTTCCAGGTGTGGCGGGAGGTGGCGTCCCAGCCCCGAGGTGTGAGCGGAGGCCGGCGGGCAGTGTGTAGGGAAATGGGCCGTTCCTAGGCTCCGGGCCGGCGGCTCAGGTGAGGGCGCGGAGATGGCTGCCGTGCCAGAACGACCGGGTTCCCTGGGGACCTCTGCACCATAGCTCTGCGTTTCTGGTTGCTGCTAGCCTTGATGCTGTAGTAACGTCCCCAAAGTGCAAACCGACCGGTGCTGGCGATTTAAAAGTAATAAAGTGAGAGAAAAAAAAAAAGACATTTTGTGTGGAACACCCATCCTGAAATGAATGATGAGCTTCATAATGAGGGGCATTTGAGATACACGGGTGGATGAAATTTTATAGCTGTGGGAGGTGAGGCAGAGATATAATTTTCAGCTTGAAGCAATTGGTTTTGGCTCGGTAACAAACCCTTGACATGACCGTGACTCATATAACTGCCTGGGATAATGCAATGCTACTTACACAACTTGTTAACAGAGGTAATTGTGATCGTGCAGCTTATTACCAAAGCTGAATTCAGGAAGACGTGGTGGTGCAATTAAAAAAAAAAAAAGTACCTGAATATAATGCGAAGCGTTTTCACTGGTTGGTGAGCAGCGAACACCCCTTTTTCTGTTTTGATAAGCAGTGAACTTGTTACCAGCTTGAGCCTTGCTCATCAAATTCATAATCATACATGCCACTACAATGGAACTACTCTTTCTTATTTTGAGGTTACATTGTGAGGTGCCACTATCAAAGGAAGAGGATCAAGACGCTTTGGCTCCAGGGAGACAGGCTCTCAGTAGAGAATTCTGTCTGATTTTCAGCAGAAACATCAGTGAATTCAGTGATGAAAAGCTGTAAAAAGTACATCATTCTCAAGAGGTATTTTATCGTTTATTCCCATTTTCCAGACAGACTCATGAGGCACGGGGAGGGCAGTAATGGTTATAAGGCCACACAGAAAATGTAGCGCAAAACATGAGAATGCTAAGATGGTGTTCACAGTTCTTTCCTGCAGAGGTCCACTTTATATACCAGCTCATGAGTGTTAATTTATTTTGAATGTTGATTCACATACAAAGTGTTGAAGCTAAACCGCAGAGGACCGTGTTGTATTCCTGTCACCAAAGTACACAGCAATGCTGATAACTTCAGGTGCGTTTTTACAGTTCTACCATTAAAACACTAGTGAGTTAAAGTAATCTAGGTAACAACATGAAAGTAAGTATTGAAGACATCACTCTGTTTCAAAATTCCATCAAAATTTGTCAAATCAAGTTGCTTTTAAATGGAAGTAGAGTTTATCTATGCTAGATATATCTATATTTTCTCATTGTGCAGACACATTGCTATGAGACGTACATTGAAGTGAGAAGTAGACAAAACATAAAAAAGTTATAGGTCAGTTGCTTTCCTTCACATCTCATTATCTTCATACAGCCTTGAGAGGGAAACCGCAGCATACGCCATTCTGTCAATTAACTGAATCACACTCATACTTCTTCAACCAAATATCTGCTCCCATTTCTGATTACAAGCCCAGATTGTGCTTCAGCCAGAAATTTTGCTATCTGAAGGACAAGCTCTCCTTAAGATGAGTCATGCCCGTTTTTTTAGAATATCAATAATTGTATAGACACTTTCACAAATATCTGGATCTCCCTTTTTATGATGAGACAGCAAATGACAAGGTGGCAGCTAAGTGACTAGGCCGCAGCTCTGAAAAGCAAACCCTCAAAATGACAGTGAATCACAAACTGAGAATGAGTCAGAAATGTCACACTGCTGCCAAGAGTCAAGAAGAGAGCGACAAGTGACCTATGAGGAAAGACTGAAATAACTCAGTCTAGAAAAGGTAAAATGGGCAAAATAGACCTTAGCAAAGAGGGAGACGTACATTGTTCTGCATGACCACTGGAAAATAACGGAAGGAGCAAGGAGATTATGTTGCAAAATAATATTGTACCTGTGAGCTGAGGACAACACTGTTATTACCTAGGAGGATTGTATTGTGTCCATCACTGGAAATTTTAAGAGCAGGTTAGACAAACATCTTTCAGGAACAGTTCAAGTAAAGTTGATCCTGCCTTGAGACAAGGGACTGCGCTGAAAGCACTGAGGATGCCTTTCATGGGAGTTTTCAGGATTTATCCTTCCAGGAGCTTTTCTGATCTCTGCAGTGCGGCAGAAAATGAGATACTCTATACTGCCCTACAGAGGCTGAAAGCCTGCAGCTTCCCATTTCTGTTTTACAGTCTTTCGGTTCAGAAATGTCATTATGAGAACAGACAGTCTCATGTTGTCTCTGGCTGATTCATTGCTTGTAACGCAGAGTACTCGATTGCTTACTATTTCTTGATACTCAGCTGAATTATTCTGTTGCTCTTTATTAAACTAAGGTCCAAACCAATGTCAGCTTTCTGAAAAGACTACTATGACCCTCTTTTCCAAATCATGGTGGGAACAACTTGGTTGTAACCCTTCAGTCCTAGAAATGCATCGCCTTAAACTTTGACACAGTTACCTTTGCTGCACAATTCTGTTTTCCGTTGCCTGACTCTCAATGTCCTGATGTTTACATTGCCATCCCCGGAATTTCCTACAGCGCGGTCCCATTTCAGGACACCAGTGCATACATAGTAGTCCCTCTGAACTAGCAGTATGTCTTTCCAGGGGGAAGTTGCTAGCTTCTACTCTGTGTTGTTACAGGATTTCTCAGTCGGTGGTAGAGGATTAGAACTGAAATATGGTTACAATGGAAAGACATGCTCTCACCATCAGGCTTAGTAAACTCTTCCTGTGACCACGTATGCAGTAATATCCATTTAAATCTACATAAACATTTGCAATCATGTACTCTTAGCCTTTCTGTGCTTTATTGTGTCCTTCCACAATAACTGTTATATTACAAAGTTCGTCTGGAATCATTTAGATGAAGCATTCCGTTTATACAATAAGAGCTCATTTAACATTATATTAACTAATATTTAACAGCTAATATTAACTGATTTTCATGTTAGGAACATTCTACTGCCAGTAAAATAAAGTTGCCATATGCAGGAAAGTGCTAAGGAGTTTTGTTATCCAAGGTGGTTGTTTTCTGGCTGTTTGGGGACTTTTATAGGGAGATGGGAAGTTAGATCCCAGTCCTATCTCAGCCAAAACATACAAGCCAGGTACTCTTTAAATACATATTTTACATTCTTGGGCTTATTAAAAGAAACAGAAATGTCCGCCTGTAAAACTATTTGCCTATGTAGCACTCTCAAGGACGTTAGTCATAAAATCATAAAAGAATGACCTATTATTGTACTGTCTTTAGGTAAGTTTGGATTGCACACCAAAAAAACCCTGTTTTGCATAGAATCCCATGAAATTCAAGTAATGATTCGTCATTAGGTTCATTTCTATCTCTGGTTTCCACAGAATGTTCCTGTAAAGTGTTCTTATTCCATACTAGTTGTAGTCTGCAAAAGAAACATGGTGACACTTTTTTTCAGTAGACCCCGTTCCTTTCTCACAAGGTGATCTGAACAGTAGTTGGAGGATGGGCTGTAGTTATTTACATTAGCCAGTTCCAGTTTCCCCAGACTGACAGAAATTCCCATGGAAATTCTGGTTACATTAACTTTGACAGAGATACGGGACTGTTTTTGGAAACTTTAAAAAAAACAGCTAGGGAATAGTTTTCATTTTTATTAACATACAGTATCTTCATTTTGTTTATTAAAGAAATAAATCAAGGTTAGTTTCTGCTTAGTTTCAGATGGTTTTCACAGGAGACAAAAAAAGACAAGTCAGACAAATATTGGCCAAGCATCAACCCAGTAAGAAATCCCATAATAGCAGAAATCCCGAGGTGGACAGCAATAAAGTGAATAGCATGAGAAAAGAGAGCATTAAAAATGAGTATATAGTTAGCATACTTACTTCAGACACGGAAAATGATTTTGTGTTCTTGGAGATTAAACACACTTTGATGAGGAGTTCTTAGAGAACCGTTTGATCCAGCTGACATCCCATCACGTCAGTGTCTCTCTGCAGACATTGCAGTGCACAGTGTCCCCTTTTTGTCCTCATAGCTAGCTCTCAATTTGTATTACAAACTACATGCGTTTGAAAATCTAAACATTTATTTTCCTGCATCAAAGTTTTCAACACCCCCAAAATTATCACTTTCATTCTCCCCATGGAAACTAATGCAAAAGGTCTGAACTTGCAAATTCAGGGGAAATTAAGGGCACTTACAGCCTCAGATTGCTGCCCATCCCTTGAGCTCCTGTATCAGATCTATTTACCTTTTGTTGAAGAAACATTTGTTCCTTCATGGGTCATTAGTTTTTTCTGCTTCATCAGTCACCTAGGTAAGTTGTTAAATGACGCACAGCTTCTGTTTTGCCAAATTCTGACTGTCACCTTCACCTCATGCAACTAAGCAATGAGCCAGGCAGTGAAAAGCAACGACAAAGCTCCAGGCTCCAGCAAGATAAGCAGTAAAAGTCCATTTCATTCTTTTGTATTTTCATTGGAAAGAAAACTGTAATAATTTATGTCTCCGCTAGATGTCCACATTTCAGCAATTTTCAAATAGAACTTCAATGAATGTAGCTGCCCTGTGCAAAATGCATAAAAAATGCTATGCTCCATTGAAAGATGTAAATACGAGATAAATTTTCATACTAGTGCAGTTGTGCAGCTGGCTTTTTGTGTAAAAAGGCACTGAATCTAGTGCAAAACACTCAAAAACCACCTTTCACTTTGTACATCTTACACTCTCAGAGAAACGTCCTTTAAGGCTGGCAGAGTTTTCGGATACTGAATATTGTCTCTCTAGTTGTTTACAACCTTAGTTTTCTTATTCTTTCTCAAATTATTACGTGCTTTGTATTAGCTTGTAGGAATAAATAGTTGGAAAAAGCTTTCAAGATTTTCAGTGGTTTTTTTTTTTTTTTCCAGTTTGGCATCTAGTTTTTCTACGTACAGTTCTTTTTTGCGTTCAGATGTGTGCAGAATCCTAAACCAGTGGCTCAGATTTTTAGATACTCCTGCATAATTGTTAAATAATTGCTTTGCTCGTTACTTTTATCTTCAAATGTTGATGACTAATATTTACTTACTTTTCTGGTATCTAATGGGTTTTGGGAAGCACAGTTATGCTCGTGTGCACGTAAGTACAGTGACTGAGAACATGTTCTTTTTTATGCTCACGATTTTAAATAAACTGCATGTAGACAGCCTTTTGGCCTTGGTATTCATTTGCTGAAGAGGCTTTTCACTGCTTTGGCTGGGCAAGGGAACCTTATAGCAACTGTGAAGAGCAAGGTTTGCACTCCATTTTAAGCGTGTGCTCATCTTCTGCCAAAGTGGTGAGCGTCGTGGCATGGGAAGCACCAGCCTACAACTCCAAACATCTGTTTGTATGCGCTGGCAGAAGAGCGTCTCTGTCATCACTCTGCTCATTTGCCTCAGCAAACCTGGAGTCTTCTTTATCTTGCCAAATTGGTAACATTCGTACTCACTTCCTTGATTACCTGTAATGCTGCAAACAGAGATACTAGTTTATGTCCTCTGTGATGTGATTTGCATACTCATTCATTAATAATAGGTCAGAGACCAGCGATTTAGTTCAAATACTAGGCAATTCCAAGGAGCTGAAATGTAGGCCTTATTTAAGATTACTGAATTCCATTCTAGGAATAACCCAGAAGAGAGACTGTTTTCAACCTTTTTCTTCTGGTTTCCCAGGCATTTTCAGTTTTGTTAAATGTAAGGATCGAGTAGATTTTAGAGAATGCTATGTACCAGACCATTTTAAGCCAGCTTCCAGGACCAGATGCGAACTAGGCACTAGTGATTTATAATTCCCATAGGTGTGAGTATAACATCTAAAAGTGAATTTGTCCCCAACACTTTACCTCATTTACAATATTAAGGAAACGATAAGTTATTTTTATTATATAACAAAATGAAAATTTGGTGTCACTCCATTTAAGCTAGACCATGCCTGATCCAGGAATGTGCTTTAACATGGCTGGCTGCCTTTAAGCATACAAACAATCCTACTGGATTCAGGCATTATCTGAAATGTGTCTCAAAGCTCATCCTAAATGCTGTCTAGGTTCATGTGTCATAGCTGACAAAAGGACAAAATAACAAACAAATCAAGATAAATCCCTAAATCATCACATTCTAAGAACCGAAATAAAGCAAATAAATCAATTTGTTGCCAAAACTATATACGTTTTTAAATACAAAAAAAAAGCTCAGAACATCCTCTTATGGAATATATCCCAATCCTGACTATTTACTTTCCGTTTGTTTAATAACAGGAAAACGTTTGTAGTTCTTTTGTTGAGTTTTACATGTCAGCATCTTAATATTCCTATGGTATTCTTAAAACTTTTACCAGGAAAAAAAACAGTGCCATGGCCTATACTAGGAAATGTTCTGTTTATTTTAAATGCATTTATGAGCACACAAAGGCAAACAATTACCTATCATAAACCAAGGGAGCAACTTATAATGGCTTGGTGTCTCATTTGTACTTCTTTATATAGTTCCTTGGCTCATTTGTCCCTGCCCTTCCTGTGTTCTGCTCATTACCTCTGTCTCCACCTTTTGAACTCAAGTGTAGATTAAATCCTTTTTTTCATTTCCCCATTACCTGCTGGACTCTGCTTCTTTTGGTGTCTCAGCCATAATAAACATTGGGCTAAAGGTTCATCATACATCTGTTACTGGATCCATAGCATAAGGATTGTGACTAGCATGAAAAAGTGAATCCTAAAACTGAAGGGCTGCTTTTGAACTGACGGGCCCTTAGACTGGACCCTGAATGAAAGTGTGACAAATAGCTTTCAAAGATCGTTAGACTTACAGAAGTACTTTAACCTATTTTGGCCTTGCCTGTCCTATTGTGGCAACTGCAGTAACTACAGCAACTACAGCAAATTTTGGCCTAATCCTGTTAAAAAAGTAGGAGAGTTCTACCACTGTAGGATAGACCAAACCATATCGAATAGGCTAGTTCTCTTCACATAGTTATAACATGATGTGGGCTTGTTTAAACAATGAGTAAGGTACAAACAGCTAGTGACTGGATTCCCTAGGAATATAACTGTGGGCACAGTAGTGTTTGAAATCCAGGCTTCAGATAAAAATAAAGTAAATAACTCATAAAGGGAAGTGCAAACAGTAGGGCAATCTTGTTTCCATCTGTCAAGCTGTGTAAAGGATAGTCATACTGGCAACAATGGTTAGCTTCATGAAGGCTACTGGGGCTTGGGCTTTGAGGACATCTTATATACTTGAAGGAGTTGGAGAAGGATGTGTGATCTTCACCCACTTTTTCTGCATCGTCACTAACTTAGCTACACAACAGATCTCTGGCACAGAAACCAAAGTTTCAGAGCTAAACATCAGGCTCAGAGACCCAGGCTTCATTGGTCATATCTGTCTCCTGATTATTGTCATGAAAATGAGGTTCAGCAGAAAACTAAGGTCATTACCACCCCTTTAAAAATGACTGGTCTCGTAATCATTGAATAAAAAAGCAATGCTGTTGGTGTGAGGTAGTTTACCAATAGTTTATCTAGGAAACACCTTTCATAATTCAGACGGCTATGATCAATTATAACTAGAATGTGTCAAGCATGGCCTTTGAAAACTGCGTGCTAATATGGGCGTGCTGCTTCAGCTAAAGTGGAAGTCTTTACAGCAAGATACAAAGTATTTAGTAGGGAGGGCTCTATGAGCAAGACATCATTTGGAGCTCTGGGGATGAAAAAGAAGGAGATGGTCCAGGAAGACTTTCTACGTTATGCTAAGAATTGAAAAACATAAGCATATTAACCCTGATCATGAGCATGGTCACTGAAAGAAGTGACTGTGTTAGTATGAATATATTAATATGATATTAATAATGTGAGCAAATTAAAGAGGTTGGCACAGGACAGAACTGGTTGGTTGGGACTTTTTTCAGCAGTACAACCAGTCAACAGTGCTTTAACTCTCAGAGGATGCATTGTAGGTTGAAAATGACCTTTGCTAATGGGTTGAAAGAGTGGCATTCTATGTGGCACTTGACTTGGAAATGGATGAACTAATTCAGAAGCTACCATATTACAGAAGGCTTTGTTTCATTGCTCAGAACGCAGGCTTTTACACCTTGGAATAAATAACGGTTGGAACTATTCTGAAGCAAAAAGTGAAGACTAAGCACTTTATTTTTAGCATGATTTAACTGTGCTATTGTCCAAGCCCACAGTTAGAGCTGACCTTGGTGTATTCAACTCAAGACTAAACTGAAATGCTTGGTCTTCACTGTTCTTTTACCTCAGGACACATTAGTTCTGCATGTTAGTTGCCACAAAGTAAAAATCATAGCTTTTTTATCAGCCAGTTGTGTGTTTCTGCAAGGTTATTTTCACACATGATAAAATTTACAACAAGCTACAATTCTTTTGCTTCTCATATAAATCCAGAATGGAGACATGTGGCCAAGCAATCTGGGTGGCTGTATTTGAATACGAACAATCTTGTCATCGCATTGCAGCATGTTATGAAACCTACTGTGCAATTTATAACATGATTGGATTTCATATCACAAGGGAAGAAACTGATTAACAGTCACATGACTACTAGATATTGGTATTCAGATTTGTAAAACAAGAGATACAAAATGCAAATTATACACATATAATTGAACGTCCCAGCAAAACTATACATAAACACCCCATTTCTCATATCCTTTCCCTGACAACAGCAGACAGAAATTACACGCATAATTTACTGATCTGAAATGTATTTGCTTTCAACATTTATCATATTTCATATAAGTGGTTTCCATTCTGTTGTGTCCTGAAACATTAGAGAAAAATGAGAGATATTTGAATTGTTTATCACCTTCAACCTGTCACAGATGGAAAACTACATCTATAGATGAATATGTTCCATTCATTGTATTATACCCACAAAGTCCCATAGGAGAATCGCAATTCTGCATAATGCCTTTAGGGCACTGGATTATGTATTTGGATCTTGGATTAGGAAGATCAGTTGTAACCAGAGAGTACCCTGAAGAATACACCTCTGAGAAGGCTCACATTTATGCTTTTTAAAGTGTTTAAGGTCTGGAACAACTTACACTTACTCAAGTTGTTCTAGATATAATTGTATGAATTTAATATACAGGCTGCCTAGAACAATGGGATAAAACGTCCTGGTTTGTCACATCATTGTCCACACGGGGTGAACAGAGAATCATTGTGTGCTGATACATAGAACTTAATCCTTTTGGGAATGATAATAGAACAATATTGTGAACGGTCAGTCTCCAAGACACATTATTTCATATCTACATTTTGCATATGTTCATATTACATGCAAGTGGCTGTCAGGGGGTAGCTGCAATTTTGGACCCTAATTCTGCAGTCATATAAAGAGACATTCATTACATTTAACAGACCACAGTCTTGTAATGACATCTGAACCTATATTACTGATGGCTGAAAACATAATTCCCTTTAGCCTTCAGATATAAATTTCTGTGCTTAATTCTAAAGAATGTTACAGTTTAAACTATGCATGCTTTCCTCACTCTTTTACCAGATCCTAGAGGTCTGTGATACCTTTTTCCTGAAAACTGCTTCTTTAGCTTTCTTTTCACCTTGAGGTATAAGTTTTCCAATTGCTAATGCTTACTGATACAAGCATTTTAGATATATCGACCTTTGTAAAAAATGTTTTTCTATAGTTGTTGAATTGTGGTATAAATAGCTATACATTTCTGTCTTAGTAACGTAAGGGTTCTCATTCTTAATGTTCTTCGTTTACTTACCTTATAATACCTACTTGTGCCTTGCCTTAACCTTTTCTAGGGCAGGGACTGTTTTCAAATGCAGCCATAGAGCAGCAAAGTAAAACCTTATTCCTGCTTGAATCTTTAACACTGCTTTAATGCAAATATTGTGGCAGTACGTATAATTTTTTAAAGCTAAAGTTACTCAGTGGAAAGTCTCACGGGTGCCAAATTAGCAAAACTTTCGTAAAGTTCGTATTACTAATCTATGGAATTTATAACAAAGGTGTTGAAATCACTTATGCTTTTGCTGACTCATTTCCCCCACGGGATAGCTGATGACCTCAGAAATACCCTCACAGAAGTTCAGGGCACATAGTTGCCATCTGTACCATAAAGAACATACTGAACTCTCAACTCCAGTTCATCCTAAAATTTTTGCTTAATATACCTTATTGCACTGCTAAACCAAGTCTATTTCAAATGCCATTTTCTTTTATAGTCTGTTCTGACTCAGATGCTAAGTTAGTGTGGTATTTACAAAATATCTGTATCACCGTGAATTTATCTCGCCAAGAGAAGTTAAATGGTAACATATTAAAAAGATTTTATAAGCATGATATGCCACAGTAAACATTAGTAAAAGCTGTTCTAAAACTATTTCTGTCTTTTGTTGGGAAACAAATTACTGAGGCTTGAAGGGGAAGAATGCTTAGTAAAAGGAAGGAGAATTAAACATACTGAGGTTTTAAAGGAACTCTGGTTTGCTGATTAAGTGCTTTCCACTGAAATGCAACTAATGTTTCCTTCTTTTTTAATTCTTAAATTAGGCCCAACTGCCAGTAAATTACTTTCTTTACTGTGGGTGGAGGTTTATTTTTAGTCACAAGAACAGTATAGATTAAGACAGCAGGCTGAAAATCAAGATGTCTGCATGCTAAATAAACCACCATGCGTTTGAACTCTTGGTGTCAACTCATTCATCTCACTGTGGCTCAGCTTAGCGTTCTGTTAGAAACAACTTTTCAGTAGCCATCTGCCAAGGCTATACAGCTGCCTTACATCCGAGTCCCTTTTGTTATCTTCCTGAAAGCATCTCAGTTGTTAAGCTTCACACCTTTGATTTTACTGGGGTTGAATTTTGCAGTACTTTGAGAGTCAGAGTGGAGCTGGAATTTCATCTTCTTGTCTATAAACTTGCTTGTAAATCTAAAAGTGGGACTGCTTGGGAACTCGTATTTTTCCCTTTGGAAGTCTGAGGAATGGTGGGCACTGTAACCACACTGCCCTTTTAAAACAAAAATAGCAGTCTCTATGTGTGATAGATAAAATAGTTCAAAACAAGTCTCTCATGAAATGTTTAATATCACCAGATGACAACCTGGTAACCAGCTGGTAAAAGAGAGAATTAGATTTTTTTAGATGCCTACTGGGCTGTTTGTGCAGTTTTTCTGAGCGGGTTATCACCACCTTCTAACTTGAGGGATCCAAGAGATTCAGCTTTTAAATGAATGAGTTTCATTTGCTCTTGAAGGTATTTGTGTCCACCAATGCTGTTTACCAAACTATAGTTTATGCTGAGCTACTGCTTTTCCCTGCTGTTCCCATCTTGTTGAATCTACACATCAATAGAGAAAGTAATTCTGATACAGTCAGCATAAATTGTTCGTTACCTTATTAAAGAACAGATCATTCTCATCACGTCATCTAGCTTTCAGAAGTGTTGAAACACTAAATTGGTTAATGCTTGAGAAGTTCACTGAGATCCATACATAATCTCTGGTAAATATGCTGTTTGGTTTAAATTAAGTGCAACTCTACTCTGAAAATCAGAGTGCACACAGTGCTGCTTCTTCAGTAGAGTTGTACTTTGTTCGTATCAGCTGACTGGTTAAAAAACTTGGTTTTTTTCACTCCTCCTCATCCTGTAGAGTTAACACAACTCCAAGCGAGTAAACTGCCAATTACAGTTCACCTCCTGAAACTTCAAACAGAATTGTTTACTGAGTTTCAATCAATTCCACCTATACAAAGTCATTGTAAATGACAGGTGGGTCACTGAGGGCATAGTTTGCTGATATGGGGCATATTGCATGGATGAATTTGAAGGCCTAATCTGACCTCTAGAACTTTATGCTTTTGGACACATGCAAGGAACCTGAAAGACACTTATCTTGTGTTCCAGAACCCAAGCTACATTTGCCAGGCTTGTAGTTGGCAAAAAATGTTTCTGCAATGTCCCCCATCCTAGCAACTGTGGTCAGTGTAACTTCATATACACATAATTCTCCATGCTTGTTGCCCTCAAACACATGATAAGGTGTTTGTAATGTATGTATCAGTCCTTGTTGCTTGCTACTGAAATCATACAAAGTAAATACACATGGATTCTTGCAAAAATCTTAGGATTTGAGAGTGCTGAATACTATATCTATTAAAGGCATGGTTATCCAATGACAGCCTGATGTCAGTAATGTATATTAATGGAAAGTCTTGAGACTACAAACTATTTAACACAACGCATTGCAAGACTGTAGCACAATTGCATCAATTCTTGCAATGGGTGTATGAATCCCTTGAGTCAACACTGTCTGATTAAAAAATGACTCGTGGCTGGATTTGAATACTTGGAATAAATAAAACAGCAACTGACTATTATGCAAGGTCTATATACTTTCCCCATACTTTCACAAAAATGCCACATTTCTGACACCTTTCCAGCAGGCTATTTAGAGGCACCATGGTCTAGGCAGACAGGATGCTAGACTACAAATATGAGTACTGAATATTCCCCATTCTGACATGCACTTGGCAAATAGTACATCAGTTACTCAGTATCCCTATTTGCAAAACAGAATGAAGCCACTTACATACCACTTTGATATTAATAGAGAATGGTACTGTTGTTTAAGGCCTATTATTTCTTATAATTCCTTTTTAAAATCCTTTAAAAGTAATTATTTTACAAAAATTCATTTAAAAATGATTATGTATTCATAGGAATTGTAGCGTCTATCTAAATGCAAATTTACTCTTTCATCCTATTAAGTATCTATAATGCATGTTTAAAATCTCCATAAACCTCCTTACTCCATAAGGAATATTCTGGTCTCATAGGTAAGCAGCAGGAATGTGAAAAGGCTTTCTAACGTACACTTATGGTCTATATGCAGGTTGCAGCAATTGGAAAGACCCAGAAAATGTGGATTAAAGTAAAACTGCTCTTAAGGACAGAATTTAACTGTTCATTCACCTCTACCACTCCGAATCAGCAGTAATGGCACAAGTTCAGATTCTGAACCATAGAAAGGCCTGCTACATGACGTCTGATAAAATTAGAGTCTTGTAGGTGTTCATGTAACATCAGTTCTAGTGGGTCTGAGGACCATCATTTGTTTACATCACTGAGGAATTATTATATCAATTAAAACATGACAGGTATTTACACAAAATTAATTCCTTGCATCTGCCTTCTGTTGTTTCTGATTTTACACAGTCAAGTAACATGGAATCAGAACAGAGAGATGAAATAAACCCATGCTCTGTTAACCAAGATCTTCTTGTGTAAGTCCATACATATTTTTATGGACAGCAAATTTAAGTATAAGTATCCCCTAATGTGCCAGAAAAACAATTAGTAATTGCTAAACTATCAGACTCCAGGTGCCGTCTTCTCAGAGGCATGCAAAATAATCACACACATTACAATTGCTGAAAGGCTAAATGTTATTTAGGTCATTTCTACCTCTCATTTTTTAAATAAAAGGTTTAGGATGAGGAAGGATCTGGAGCTCATCATTGTAATTTAGACTTCTGCATAGAATATCTGTGTAGATAAGTTCATCAGTGTTTCTTCCACATATCAGAATCTCAAGGCAAACTCAACTGTTTAGTCTCTGTCACATTGCTGCAAAGCTAAATAAGGTCAATGTACATAAATAACTTAAATATATGTACTTTACTACCTACCTAATAACTTCTATTTGCACCACAGGATACCTAAATTCAGGTTGCTATGTGCTATTTGAAGAAAACAGTTAAGAGGTGTGATCTATATTATGTTTCTGTGAGGCAGTATGTATTCAGAATTAGCAGATTCTAATTATCAGTGAAGAAAGGAGGTAGTGGTTATCAACTTATTTCATAAGAAAAACAGGAGTCTGCTATATCTTACCATTGCATAGCCAAAACAAAAAGGACATGCCAAAGTACTAGCTTTCTTCAGAGATACTCCACTGCTATCTGTCTAGTGCCATTGAACAAAAGGATCCAATGTCATTTGGGTCTGACTGTGGTACACAGTATTTTGGTGACATTATGAGGCCATGTAACTCTATGGAAGCCAAGGGGGTTCATAATTTACTACCTGTTTGCAGCCACTTTTGGGGGAAGAATTTTCAGTAGCAGTCAGTTCATATTGGCAATGAAACAAAGGAAGTCTTCTCGGAAGAAGGGAAGCTTCACTTCATCAGATGCAATGGAAAATAAAGGCAGACACAGTAGAATGAATATTTTAAAACTGGCTAGGAACAATGCTAATATCATTAATTCTATGAGGTTTTTTTCACACAAGTGGACAGAATCTTCATTTTATGAAACCAGTACTACGATGTTCACAACCGTAAAAAGAAGTGGAAGACATAAAATGGACTTTTAGCCCACAGAGAATTGTTTTCTACAGTAAAATTGCTAGTATTTTATTTAACCTACTTTTAGGTTGGTACTGACCATTATTACTCAGTACGTCCTCAACATAAACTTTCTGATGATCCTAAAGTAAATTCCTCCATTCAGTTTCAGATGTCTATTAAAACTGAGAAAACCTTGGGTTTGAAAGAAGACACCACCTGAGTCATCTCCCACTCTGCCTTTGTGCAGTGTTTTTAAGCTTCTTTCAAGGCTAGAAAGTCCACAGCAGCAACTTTGATTCAAATGGCTGAACTTCCCATAAAGCAAGAATGATAACCTTGAAATAAACCCTAGAAGAGCTCCTCATCATAAAGAGACAATTAACAATTCAGTGTTTCTTAAGCTTTTTAGAATTTGTTCCCTTCTTCCCTGTAATAATGTGACCCAGGCAGACAGTCACGGCTATGCTGTGTATTGTCTAAGCTTGCAGCCTTTGGTCTCCTTTACCCTTCCTGGCTCAGAGACATTGATTCACACTTCACATGGCTGCCAGAACGGAGCGAAGTTTCAGAGGGAAGAGAAGTGGGTAGAGAAAAAAGGGGGAGAGAAGAGGGACAAAAGTCAGGACTTCCCTGCAACTTGCCACATTTGTACTCCTCCACTCCTTACTCCTCCACTAGGGTCTTCCCTCGTTTTGAGAAACTCATATAAGTGAGAAAGAGGCCTCTCACGAAGATTAAGGTAACTGAATACTAGGGTAAATTTGCTCTTAAGATCCCAAGAAATGGAACTTATAATGGAAAAAATATTCTTCCATTGTGGTCTTTCAGTTTTCCTTAATTATTTAACTGAAGTTCTTTTTCTTAATTGTGTTCCGTTATTTCCAGTTGCATTTGCAAACATATTACTTGCCCATATGAATGCTCTCTAACATCGTAACATAGAACATTTGATCATCGTACTTCATCCCCATCACTTTGAAGGCATGTGAAGGGCACCTAGGGCAAATAGACAACAAGCAGGTCTTCCCATTTCAGAGTTGCGCCAAATGTCTGCTGTTCATGAACTTCATGTAGCTTTGTCTGGTACTGAGATGAGGTGAAACTTTTGTTGCCTTTTTCAATCACAGGCCTATTGCAGCACTGCACAGTCCTGTTGCATCAACATGAGGTTTCAAAATATAGTAAAACCAACTTGGCCCTAGATTATTTATTTATTTATTTATTTGGTACTAATGTCTAAGAGAGTAGCAGCATTACTGACAGCAAGAGGATTCCAAGCATCTGTCCTTAGCTTTCCAGTGACCCTAGGGAAACAACCCATAATCCGCATATTTTAATTGCCACAGGGGTTTGTGGGCTGTGGAGGGGTGGGAATGTGGGCAAGCATATTTCTGGAGCTATAATTAATCCTACTTGTTCTATGTGTGTGATTTATGTGACAGCGTCATCATTGCGGGAATAAAGGACTTGTTATAAAGAGATGTGGAGGTATATTATTTGAAGGACGAGGAATATATAGCAATTTCACTGTCTTTAATAAACGATGCATATTGGAAAGGCTCTCTTAAAATACATTAGCACGCTGCCAAGAATTATCCTTTGGTTTTCTACAGCCTGAGGATTATTCCAAGAGCGTCCCTAGAGTTTTTTGGCTACTGAGATCAGGATTCACCAGGAATTTGAATTAAAGGCTGCAGCAGAAGTCAGAGCTTGCTAAATGACACAAACTGGGCCTTCCAGATCTTCTGATGAGAGATGTAGCAGAAGCACATGATCCCCTGCTCACCTCTGTTCCTTCCCAGAACACTCTGCCGTCAGTATTTGCCCCACTCTCCCAAAGGAGCACGGAAAGAAAGGAACAAACCATTCTGCCACAACTTTTTTTCCACTCTGGCATAGGCAGATAAGATAAAACCTGGGCATTATTTAATGCACAATCTCTTCTGAAACTTAGTCATCTTTTAAAACAGTATTGGGTATTTTAAAATTTTCCTGTGCTAACTCTTCAGCTTCATCCAGGATGATTCTCCGTTAATACAGACGTTGTATCATATTTCAGAATAAGTTATGGCACTGAAGAAGATCAGCATACCAGAAGCATTCTTTTGTCATAAAAGTTTATGCACATGCTGACGCACACATTTTGTGTGACCAAAAGCAAATGTTTCTACAGGAGTATGTCATCTGACTTCTATATCTTTTTTGTCCCCATCACTTCCTCTTTTTACGTACTGATGCTATGAGGTGATGACATGCTGAGTCACCCATGTGGTGATAAGACACATATTGTTAGTAAACAGGCTTGACTTACATAATTGCTTGTAAACTATTCATTTTAATTTCTAGGTACACAACTTGACATGGACCAGTTGCAAAAGATAATCCCCTTCTACGGCTAGTCAGAATACAGCAATTTCTTTGTCTGTATAGTCTAGAAGAATAAGGTGACTTATATCCTCTGTATTTGAACTGCTGGGTAAAATGTAAAGGAAAGAGATTTGTCATTTCGTTCCCTCAGTTAGCATCCCCACACATTGCCTCGTAGTTCAGGCTGTATTCAAGTTACTAATTTGGATGTGAATCTACCCTTAACACAGTTGCATACAAATTGATATCATTTGCTCAGACAAGAAATTACTCCATTTCTTCTCCTGTGAAAGCTTAAAAATTGCTATAGAAATTATCTGGCCAATATGTAATTATCTATAATCAGCAGCAGCTCAGCTATGGTATTAACTGCAGCTTCCAGTATACAAAATTTCAGGGTCCAAATTCAGTGCTAGTGCAAATGTCTATGGTTCCCATGAGAGTCTGGTAAGCTGGTAAATGCAATACTGGCTGTGTTCATTTACAAAAAGATTTCAGAAATAGTACTGTGTTAAATTACAGTAATTCCAGAACTTAATCCTAATGTTAGAAAATATGCTAATGCTTGCACTGTTGAACCTTGCATCATGGAGCAGGCGTTATTTTTGCTTTATACAAATGTTATGTTCCTTGAAAAATATTTTGTATTGAACACAAACCAGAAGAACTCCTGTATACATCAGCAAAACTATTGAATAGTGCAAAGGTAATGGAATATGGACAGAAGTTATATGTATTGCATAGCACTTTACAGGAAATAAATTGTTTTTAGCCCTGTTCATATAGAAAAGGACCCAGTCAATTAGTAAGCCCTGTTGTCAATGAGCTCAGCAAAGATAAGGAGTGAATGGTTACAAATGCGAAATTAAGATGCACCCCTAGACGTGGCTTTGCAGGCTATACTCTGTAGCTGTGGGTGACTTCACAAACAGGTACTTACAGCCTTGCTGCCAGAGTTGTACCCGTCTGTAGGTAAATAGACTTAATACTCCAGAGATTTGATTTATCTCATATGCATAAACAGAGGAGGAAATAAATGGGTAAAAAAAACCCTAGTAGGATTCCATAAATCCAGCCATTCTTTTCAAAATCTTGGAGGAACGTGACAGAAGGAGCAGGTGATACAGGCTGTTGATCCTACCTATTACATTTCATAGAGTTACTACTTGTGAAAATGAAATAAAAATTCTTTCTATCTAATATCCCAAGCTAATTGGTGATTGTGAGGTAGAGTCAGGGTACTAAATCTGATATGTTAGATATTAGGTATTAGAGTCTCTGCCAAAGATGTGGCTGCCAGTCACAAAGGGAAAACAAGAGAACTCTGCATATATGCTGTGGTGGTACATGTGTAGCCATTCCCAGGCCTAGGCTGAAAATAGCCCCTGTGCCTCCCTGCCATTTCGGAAAGCTTGCTTATCAATGCTGGCTCAGACCAAGGGCCAAAACACAAATTCCTTAACATGAAGGACCCGGTACACTCCTACCTTTGAGCAGCGATTGTAGGAAAAGGCTCTGGCTCAGAGGCAGTGAGGACAACACAAGAAGTTTAAAATGAGTCGTAATTTTGTTGAACTAGGAAAACTAGCAAATATTTCATGAAGTGAATGATACTGTTCTCATCTTCATGAACAGAACAGTGAAGTATAGCCATAAATTCAATGGTACTCACTTTTCAGTAACTGGAGAGACTTTTCCTGTTCGGCAGCAGCCATAAAACAAAGTGAGACTTAATGATCAGCCACCAAAAATTCGTAGGCCTCCAAGACAAGGAGGCAGGAATAGAAGTCCAGGGAACAGAGCAGTTTAGCCCATTTAAGGTGTTCGGATGTCATCTAGCTGCTTGCTGAAACAACTGAGAGTGAAAATGAACAGTCAAAAGTCAAGATAGGTAGCTGCAGAGAGTTGGTCAGAAATGTGAGTCCAAACACTCAATCAGTATTTTTAAAGCCTGTTTATCTGAATACTGCTGAGATTTCAGAAGGATGGCAATAATTCTTCACGCTGTGATTCAACTTACAGATCTGTCTGAAACCGCTTCGGTGCGAGTCATTTCCAACTCTCTCACTGATGGCTGGCATGTCGCCTCTCCTGTATGCGAGCTCAGGCTCTGCTGTCCCTTCCTCTGATGTCAGGACAGCCTTTTCTCTCATGGTGAGCACCCAGGCAAAGCCACTGCCCCATTAATCTTTGCTGACTAACGTGTGGGGAAAGGAGGTGCACAAATTACCTCTCTGTGCACAGAAAGCATCAAGGGAATTCTCTTGTGTGGCTGCATTTGAGAGCATTTTTCCCAACTGTGACTGGCTTACAGACAGAATATGCAATGTTGCCTCTCTTTCTGAGAAAATGACTCACAATGACTTCTGCTATCATCTGAGGATGTTCAGGCAGAACAAATAGCATGTGACCTGAGGCCAATTACAGCTGGGAATTTGGATTAAAAATAAAAGAGGAATGAGAACATTTGTCACAGAATGCTCCATCCTTCAAGGAGCAGAAAATTTTCTAACAGGGAATAAAAGCAGCATTTGTTTTTATTAAAAGTGCTTCTGTTTCACTATTTTTTTCTGATCCTAAGAACACTCTTATTTTGATGGAGAACAATTCTCCGTCATGAGTTTGGCTTAGGGGAGCAATCTGTGAAACAGCACAATATATGTTCTTTCTCAGACTGGGAAGAGAGAATGGTGTGCCTGTGAAAAGCTGCCTGCACCTTGCACTTCTGAACAAAGGGAAAAAAGCAATTAGATTGGGATTTTTTTACAGTAGATATATGTGGGGTCGATATTCTACTGCCAAACAGAGTCAGAACAAGAAGAAAAGTTTACACACTTGTAGTCTGGAGCAAATGTTTGGGGAGTGTCCAAACCAGATTTTATAAGGGGATTATCTACTTTGAGTTAATTGTCAGTCAGTTAACCAGAGATGAAATGCTCATGCATGGATACAAGGTCCAAACGGTATTTTGCTCTGAGTGTTCACCTTGTTTTCTCTAGAACTACTGATGAAGGAAGGTATGTTGCCACATAGGTGACAGGAGTGTGCACACAGTGGATCACCTGTTGGCTTTCTTTTTTTTGTGTTTGGTTTTTTTTTGGTGTGTTTGTTTGTTTTGTTTGGGGGGGTTGTTTGTTTGTTATTTTTTTTATAAGGCCCATTTCTGCATTGCTTATTTCAGAATAGGCGGGGGACTGTGACTGACCTTAGTAAATATAGAGCTGTACAGTGCAGTCAAAAACATAGAAAGAGGCCATTCTATTCACTCTATGCTATCTGCTTTAGCACAGCATTTGCTCTTCAGTTAATCAGTCACCGACTCCTTCTAGATGGCCAGGCTAGCGCCAAGTGGTTTGGTTTGATTCTGCTGTAGTTACACATTTACCCAATTCTGTATTCCCCAACTGGAGTAATAATCAGGCATCAGTACAGTCTGTAAGTCACAAAGTTCTCTTGCTGATAATTTCGTCATTTCTTTATCATCTGGCAGTGAACCGCTGCTATCAATTCAGCAGAAAATGAAGCAGTGGTATTCTGCTTACAGATTGTCACTCCAGTATTTTGTCTATATGCCCAATCCTACAAAAGCAAGCCAAGGAATCTTGCTAACTCAGCTACAGCACTTATACTTTGCAAAGCTCTGTAAACACAAGTTCCCAGAGAAGAAATCCAAGAGCACGTTGTGGCAGGGAAAAATATGTTTTAAATACATTTAGTGAGAATTACTTAAACAGTTCATCAATCAAGTGACAAACAAAAAGTAAGATCTTATTTATAATCCATCTTTGCTTTGGGTATAGTAAAAGGTTAGTATATGGCAGGAAATTAAAATCGTATTTTATTTTTCCACCTGCTTCTTTCTATTATACCTTGGCCAACGGTGTGTAGTCTTAGTACATTCCGTAACAGACCTCAGGGCAATGTGGGAGCAATAATAAAACATCATTATATTTTCTGGGAGCAACTGCAAAAGCTGATGGTAAGATTGAAGGCTCACTTCGACTATAGGTTATTGCACAGATTTTTCAGCCAGCTGATAACAGGGAAAATAGCTATGCTGAAAAACTGATAAACACTGATTTCTTTGATTTGCTTCAGGAACAGATTTCCAAGAGCATCTAGTTGGAAGAAAGATTTCTTCTTATAGTTGTATTTTCTTTTTTCTCATAAGTGTTGCAATCTATCATCTAAATCAAAGAAAATTTATGGTGATTAGTAGGCTGAAACCTTCAGCCTCTGCTAAACTAGTCCAGCATGTATTTTTGTCACATTTTCTGTTACTTTAAAACATAAATGACATAGAAAACTTAGTAAAATAAAGGATTTGAGGAAAGACTGTATTTGCATGGTGTCCACTTTTACTCCAGGTAAAATTAATAATCAAGTTGTTCTCAGCTCTGAAGAACAGGAATTCAAAGAAGCAGTAAAGAGCACTTGGGATCTCAAGGCTAGATGTTGCCATTTAAGGAAAGAGAAGGTTGGAGACGGACCTGAATATCACAGTTTGAAAGAGAGAAATAGAAGGATAGTTCTAGAAGGGGCCAAGAGATCTTCTAATCCATTCTGTTCCAAGGCAGGAGCTGAGAGGCTTGAACTATTTCTGGTAGAGTGAAGAGAAAAAATAGAAGTTGATGGTAGAAGTATCTGAAAGAGTGACTGCTGCAGAGGACCATTTGTGTATAGTTTCCCTTTTTCTGAGTTAGGTTTATTTGAGGTCAAATGTACAAAACTTTGTGTAACAAGATGCTGTTGTACAGTAGCAAGTGTAGCCTGTGCTCCTGCAATATCTCTTGCTTTTATGAGCAAATTTGTGAATTGCACATTCATACAGGTAGTTAAACATACAGTTAGACTGTTTGTTGTCTCAAAGGTGGGGTTTTGCGGGCTTTGTTGGCAGCTCCAGATCTGAAAGCGCTGTTAACAGTGAAATGGAAAAAAACCAGCACATTTAAGCTAAATCAAGGAAACACTTTGATGAAACACAATTAACCTGCAGCTCCTGTTATCACAGACATTGGTGAGCACATTTACTTAGTAAGCTCTTTCTTTCAGTGGATAAACCTTTGCTAATGAGAACAGTATGGACATATGTATACAATAAGAACTTCTCTCTTTGAAAATAATAAAAAACTAGCCCATTTATAGGGATAAGCACAGCAGCACTAGTTGCATTAGCAGCAGCAGCAGCTGATCATGTGATATCTGTTGCTCAATTCAACCTGTTAAAGGCATTTTATACTTTCTGCTAAAGGGGCAATTCCTCACATTTGAATACTTGGACCACACTTAAATGAAAAGTCTGCCTTATGGACCCTTCTTCTTCTGTTCTTGGATGCACCCACCAAAAATTTTTACCGCACCCACCCATAGTTTGCAAACATTGCTGCTTCTTCCAGCCCTGATTGCATATTATCCCCATGGCAAATACAATTGCCTAATAGAAACAAACATTAAGAAAGCTCTTAATGTATTGTTGCTTGTCCTCTAATAATAAATGCAACAGCTGAAAATAAAGAGGAGAACTGTCACCCGGAACAGACAGTTCTAAGCACCCAACATTTTGGGAGGGTCTCCAGGAACATGCATGGTGCATTTTGAAATGGGCTCCCTGGGAAGACTGGACCATGTTTTTGGAAAGGCAAATTTGAACCTTGTTTCTTGCATATTAAGAGAAGTATTATCATCAGATCACGCCTGTATTACAAACTCTATCTGATCCTCTTACAATGACTTCCAGGTGAATGGATTCATAAAGAGAGCTTTAAATTCAAACTTAGGATGGCCTTTGAGAACTTGATTCTGCAATTTATTTTTTTTTTTCTTTCTGAAAATACTGAATGCCCTTTAACATCTTCTTGTGCATATAGTACAAATGAATGATATAGGTTCTCCTCAAAGAAGCTCAGCACTGTGCAGGACTGAGTGTGTATTCAGTAAAGCAAATCTCTCAACTCTCTCAGCAAAGCAGTGTCAAGGTCCCTAGGAAAAGCCACTGACAACTGACTTCATTGAAGTGAAATCATTGCAGCACTTGGGCATCCTGAAGACTTGGAAACCATCTTGTCAACCACATCCCAGTATGGGGAGAAGTGTATACAATCACATCGAGTGGAGGGGATATATAATAGAGTAAAATTTTAGATTTTTTCAGACAGACCTCAAGTTACTCGTGCCTGAGGTTTCCTTTGCCTGACACAAAATAATTGTGTCCTGGTTATTTTACAAGTCTCATGAATGTGAGGTGAGAAGGAAAAGAGGAGACCAGAGGAAGAAGAGGAAGAGAAAGGGAAGAATGAACTAATGACATCAGCTTTGCTAGCTTCCATAGATATATATTATCTAGTTCTAGTAGCAGACTTTAAAATTTCATATATTATGTGAGAGAAAGAAGCCTTCTGTATGTGACTGGAAAGAAAATATAGGGTGTCACATTATTGTAGAGCGTATTATAAGCTATGATTTGTCTCATTTTTATTTAGTTGTCTAATATTCACATTCATAGCCTTTAGAAGGAGTAGCATCTCCAGAGTGCAATCCATATCAGAGCCTGAAACATCGATCTTTGCAGGAGATTAATGCCATGCTGAACTCCCTCTTTTGTAGAATGAGACTACTTGGATGCTTGGCTTTTAGACAGTTTTAAATTAAGTAATATGAAATCATGCCATAATATACATGCACATTCTTGCCTTGTAAATAGTAAAATAGCTAGAAGAGAGGATCTAGAGGGAACCTAGAAACCCATTCAGAAACAGATGCTGACAAAAAAAAATAATTGGAGACTCTTTGGTGTAACTTACACGTCCTTTTTTCCTACATAAACGAAGCCCTGATAATTAGCCAAGATATCTTTCCTGTATCTTGTGCCATAGTTTTTTTCTGCAGTTTTTAGATCATTACTGTCCATTAACTCCTGAAATATCAGAGAGAATGTTAAAAAAAAAAATCTATTACTTCTCTAAAAGGAAAAGAATGTTATGAAAACAAACTGCGGCTTTTTAGGACTTTTTGCAATTTCCTGAGGCTTTTTCTTGAACTGGGGAACATCAAGTCCTCACTCTCCAGCAATTCGTGGGAACAGTAGACTATGCACGAGAGACTGGTTAGTGTAAGTCTATTAGAGAGGGAGAGACGGATTAATACAATCATCTGGTTTCAAAATGTCTTTCGAAAGAGTGCTGCTGTCTGTACAGCATAGCCTGGATTTGAAGCATGCATTGTCAGCCAGTGTTGGCATAGATATATTTGAAATGCCATCAAGAAAAGACTATAGTGAATGTATTAAGGGCTGGTTTACTACTGGCCTGGGAGGACAAATTTCCCCACCAAGAAACAGCGTCTTCCTATGGAAAGAAGTTCATGTCCTACATGCGAAATGAAATTAGGTGGGGTTTTTTTTATTTCCCAGTTCTCCTTCCCCGTCTCCTTTTCAGGCATCTTAGGACCGTGCCATCAAACTCAAGGCGAGGACATAGCAATCGTGGATAGTGGTGGTAAGAGTCAGTTGTCAGCCAAACAGATGTTTTGGCTACCAAGAAGTCCCTGCCTTTTTTAGCAACAGCAACATAATACTGTTGTGTATTGGGATCACAGTTTGCTTTATCCAGATACTCGTGTCATGCAGCAACATTACATTGCCAGTTTCCACAGTTTGTAATAGCATGTCAGAGTTTTTTCTTGTACAGGTAAAGCTTCACATCTATGTTTGCTGAACCTTGCTGTATTGATTCCAGACACTTATTCTAATATCTCAAGATCAGGTTGAATTAAAATTTTGTGCTCCAGAATGCTTAAGTCTCTGTGATGCAATTTAGAAACATTCTAAGTGCACTGTACATTTTTTTTATCCTAGTCATTAAGCAAAACTGCACCCAATTTTTCTAGTATCCAGAAAAATTCTTGTGCATCCCAGCTGCTATGATTTCTGTTTGACAGCAAACTATTGAGAAATATTTTTTCATCCATTTTTGCACCTGTAATAGCTTCACCTTTCAATGCTTCACTGAATGTTACATTCAGTTGTGCAAAGTCATGTCATAGCGTATCTATTGCTTCCCCCTTATTCACAAGGCCAATTATTCTGTCAAAGAAGGAAATTAAATAAACATGGTGTGATTTTAATCTTGACAAAAATATGTGGACTGCTTATTATCTTGCTATTGGCTGGATATTCTAAGATGGATAGTGACTTGAACAAATCAATAACCAATTGGGTATTTGAAGCTACACTAACCTGTAATTCTCCTGGTCCTTTCTTTTTTCTTTAAGAAGGAAAAAAAAAAAAAGGAAGAAAGAAATTTGTCCTTCTTAAGTCCTTTGAGACTTCACTTCTCCATGATCCATGAGTTCTTAAAGATAATCATTTAATGGTTCAGATTGTTTCAGCTATTTCCTTAAATACTCCAGGGTAAATTTCCTTACAGCTAGTTAATTTGAATATATCTAACCCAGCTGAACATATTTAACCTCTTCTTTTCCTGCTCTCTATACTCCAGTTTGTTGCTAATTTTAATTATTCTAAGCATCTGGTAGGAATTAACCTTTTACTGTGAAGACTTAAGCAAAGAAGACATTGAAAAATTAATCTTTGCTTTGTCTTCTGTTATTTCCTCATCTTCCCTTGGTAGTACTCAACCCTTGCGATTTCTTTCTGTTATTTTTATTTAATGTACAGAATCTTTTCTCATCTCCTTTAATGCCTCTTGCAAACTGTAGTTTTCTACTTTAATAGTATAACACCAATGGATATTTCCCATCATGGGTGGCTTTAATAAGTCTGCACCAACAGAAAAGAAACACTTGATTTTAGAGCCAGTGTATAGTAGGGGAAAAGCTGTCCTATCAAAGTCAGCTCCAGTGATATGCTCTGGCCCATTAACTGGATGCAATACATTGCTTAGAGAATATATCATTAGATAGTTTCATTTTGGCTTAGTGTTTATTAAACAGCTACACTGACCTGAGGTGTTCTAGAGTAGTGGTTCTTCACATGTTATCCATGAATCCCTGCTCTTCTATAAGCCATGAGAAAGTAGCACACAAAATCACTAGGAGGAGGGAAAAAAAAAAAAGAAGAGTATGCTCACTTGCAAGCAAACACATAACTGGGAAAATCAAATTTTAAAGGAACAGTTCTTGCTTCTCTTTCTTGTTCTTATATTAAAATCTTTCAGGCGGTGTTTTACAAGACAGCCAGTTGGACTTTTCCTCTGAAAAAGCAACATTTTCAGGAATACTGCAGAAGATACTGTAGCAGGGGGATTAAGAATGAGGCTTAGTATGCAACTAGCTTTCTGGATGATCTCAGGTTAATCACTTACCTGCAACCCCAGTGTTCTGGCTTCCCCCATCAGTAAAATGAATTCAGCTGATACGGATGGTTGTAAAGCATTTTGAGCTATTTTCTGAAAGACCACTCCTGAACTAACCTTCTCCATTGGACTGGTCATGCATAGTGTTGTAAAACCAGAGAGCTGAGAATGGTTTGAGTAGAGCAACATGTTTTCTTTGGTAAAGGTGCAATTTGGAGGCTGAGATTTTATCTTTGAAACCACATTTGAAAGACGTATGAAAATGCCCAATAAAACACATTGGATTCTTAATCCATTGAGCAATTACTCATTTGAAATTATAGCAGCAGCATTAAAACGCAGCTGGGGTAATTTCTAAGAAAATCAGACGATATAATCGTATGACAACATTCTTGTGCCCTGCAGTCCGAACACATGCAAAATGCCTACTGAGCTCAAGGAGGTCTTGTGTGTCTAACCATAGTGGAATAGGCTTTATTTTGAATAAGAAGTTCTTTACCATGCAGCTACCAAAGTGAAATTTTGTTCCTCTGGATGTCAAGCAGAATGTACCCACTGTCTGTGATTTAAGACTTACCAGGCATGCCAAGAATATATTAGCTTACTCTTGGCAGTGGGAATTGCATTTGTGTAACAACAAGCTTTAAAACCCTGTTAAGAAACATTGTCTGATCTGTAACATGGGACTCATTCATTTTGTTGTTGTTGTCATTTTACTGAAAAGAAAAAAAAATGTGCACAAGCCATTTTTCCAAAAATCTGTAGGGTACTTTGGAATGTCTTCTTTTTTAAGAAAAAAAAAAAAAAACCAAACCAAAACCAAACACCACAACAGATTGGGTAATAGCTCCATCTACTACTTATTTAAGGCTTGTTTATAATGTAAAGGAGAATGTTTGTTGTAAATGTCTCCTAGACACACTGCTGTCCCTACACTATCTCACAATGTGAATTGCACAAGAGTTTCAAAACCAGTGCCTAAAGTTAGGCTCTTAAATCTATATTTAAGTATTCAGAGTCCAGTTGCTTGTTGCTCAGCACTTCTGAATACCAGACCTTGTATTCATTTGACTAAATGCAGATCAGAGAAAGATCAAACAAGGGACAAGGAAAGGCTAATGAGTTAAAGCACTCACCTGTAATGTGAGGGACGCTGCCCTCCAGATGAATACTGTAACTTTCCCTGGCTATTTATTTATGCAAAGTAGACGAGGTCCATCAGAAAAAAAACTGGAAGAGAAACTGACTGCAATGGCTAAGATACCTGCCAGACATTCCAGTACTAGCTCAAGAAGACTAATAAGAGTCTGAACCTGGATTTTCACAAGGGCTTTTCCTCATGTAGTCATGGAAGTTTCGAACTGCCTCATTTTTGTCCCAGTGCAGACTAGAAGCTCATTTTGTGGATGACATTTGAGTTTGCTTTTGCAGAAGTGCACTTCTGTTTTCAGCCCCACTGCAATAATTTTAAAAAACCTTGATCATGCGTTCACGCTCAGCAGGAAAACTGCCTGTAAGTTCTCACTTAGTTCTCTCACAATCAGAGTGGTCGGGGAGAAGGTTTGCTGCCTTATGGAATTGGCAAGATGCTCCTTCCCAAGATGCCTTAAGGTTGCCATTGACCTCAGGATAGCTGCAGAAGGCAGGAACAGCTGGGTCTGCATAGCTCCCATCCCCTGGCACAATGGTTTCTGGGGAAGGAAATGCTATTATAATTTGTATCCTCAGCCCCTTGGCTGCTAACCAAACTATCATAACTCTGAGCAAGACAGACACTCACACCCAGCAAGGGCACAGGCCGGATGCAGGGAACAGGAACTGGGGACAATGGGAAGAATCTGGGGTGCAGCAGCAGACACAAGCTGTCCTCAAGTTTGCACTGAGCGTCAGCTCCTTGTGCAGCTACTTCTTTGTGGAAAGATATGAACTTAGAAAACCAGTTAGACACACTCTTGTGTACAACAAAGTCTCCTCTCTCCCTCTTGTTTGAATAATGCCCGCAACTGAATGTTGCCGCAAGTGGAAGTTAGAGGATTCTTGCTGGTACAGAAGGAAATTTCTCAGCCACTGAAAATCAGTCAGGCATCAGCTTAGCCCAGAGATGGCAGAGTGCTGGCAAGAGATTCACATTGTGCTTATTATTGAGCATGGATGTATTGCTTCTAAGGGGGGAGTAATGGCACTGGCAATCCGGTTTCATTATTTTTAATGTCTAACTTATTTTTAAAAATACTTTGCATTTACTGTTCTTTGCAAACACCTTTTCTGCATGTTTGGGACAGGTATCCCCAGTATTCTATTTAGGATCGAATCCTGCTCACTTTGGGTACTAACACTACCCAAACTCCTCACTCTAACAGTATAGTTACATACTCTTGTATAGTTATATCCTGTTATATACTGTTAAGAGTTTTATATATATATATACACACATAGGGGAGTACCATTTGTGAGCAATCTGACTGTCTGCAGTGTGCTGTAGTGCAGTTTGGGAGGCATTGCACACAATACCAAAAAAGCAACAGGGATATTAAAGAATGCTGCTGACACAACTTGAGTTGAGATTTGCTCTCTAAACCTACTCTGTTCTGCTTGCACAGTACGTATTTCTTTATACATGACTGAAGAGCGAGTGGTAATGGTCGAGGGCCTGAAACTCGTTATTATGCTTCATTCTCTGGAGGCCAATTCTACACGTAGTCCTGGTCTGAAGGTGATTTCACTGGGACTGTGCAATGGCAGAAGCACTTTTGTGAACAGAAACATAGAACTGAATAGAGACAGAAATATTTTTAAAAATGTTGTACCTGGAGTTCTTTTTTAATGTCTCTTCTCCTTTGATAGCAGACCCTTTCCAATACTCAGGCGAGCTGATCTGGCTGGAAATGCAAAATGGGATGTGAGATAAGGAAACATCCAAACGAGAGTGAAGATGTCATTATACTAGTGAGCTGAACGTGCCCAACTCTTAAGCATTGAAGCCAACCGGCATAGAACAGCCCACGTCCATTCCACTAAACTCAAAATCTTGCCTGGTTGAGAGCTGCCAGAATCGAAACTATGAGCACTGAGGTCATGTCATATATAATGTGATGTGATTTTTCTCTAAACATAAACAGCTACTACATGCTAGGCTTTATCCCAGATTTGGAGATTTTTTCCTTGGATTTAGAAGGTTTTCAATGAAACTCTATATAACTTGGTTAATTACATTCCAGGCTTGGTATTAGTTAACGTATATAGCTTTACTATGTACAAACGGAAGTGCAGTGAAGAGCGAACATCTATGAAAGATTACCTATAAACATCATAAGCAGATACTTTACAACCCATTGTTTCCTCCCTCATAATATATGTATTAAGTTGTATAATGTCCAGTAATGACAATTTATTATGGTAGCACAAGGTAGAAGTACACTGCACTTACATTGTACCTTGCAGGTAAGCACCTCACAATATTCTACAAAGAGCAAATTAAAGTTTATGCTTATGGGGATCCAAAAATAGCTTGCATCAGAAAATACCCACTTTACGAGTACAGGATTTTTATTGCTGGGTGCCAAAATTATCCTCTTCAGAACTTAAACAATCTAAATAACTCCTACATACCATCTTCACAACTCTGTCGTGTTTTCAAAATCCATTTTTTAGTACAATTTCTTCCACTATGATTTCATTTTGGTATAATGCCATTGCTTTTAACAACATTATATCAGATTTGAATTATACTTGCAAGCAGACTCTGGACATTTGCATTATGATGGTAAATGCAATGATTACTTCTTGTAGAGTTCACCCAGAACTGAAGGTAAAGAACTCCCAGTGACTTAATTTTCCATTATCTTTGTACATTTAATTTTTCTCAATAACAGAGGAAAAATAAAAAAGAGATTAATTTACTAAGTATTTAATATGTTTTATTTTTACAATGAAAAAAAACCCTGTTTCTAATAGTCTTCTGCAGTATCTTTTGCTGCTGAACTGCAAGTGCAAGCTTAATAATAAGACTCAGGGAATTTTATTTCATAAATGGATCTTGCAAAGGCAAAGCACCTTGAAAGTCCAATTTTTCTTGAAGCTGGAAAATGACTTATCTTTATATTTTATTGTAAAAATGCATAGACTACAAATACTTGATGTTTGTACCTCAAACTGTATTTGCAAGGTCTGGATGCAGAAGAGCCTCCGTAACATCGTATCTTGCCTGAGCCCAGCTGTTATGTGTTTGATTACCTAGCAGTCTAGAGTTGATCTGGCAAAAAAACGCTCTTGTAAAATAGGGAAAAATGTGAAAACAAAAGAAAAAGGAAGTAAAAAAGATGTGTAGAAATGTTTGGCTAAATAGCTACTAGATCTTTTGATTAAGCTCGGCTAAGAGATAGCAAGTATAACCTGGATTCAGACAGACTGTAATGAAACTGTTCTTTGCACATAAGGGTGGACTGTTGGATTGGGCACATCAGAAGCCACTTCTGATTGCATGACTCTAATCATTCCTTTCCTTTCGATTTATTCTGTTTTGAGGCTGAACTGTGAAGGAATTTTCTGAGACAATGTTCTTTCTAAAAGGACCTCTCCATACAAATGGGGAAATTCCCGAATTGGAATTTTGAATTTGAACTGCTTTGAATTTCTGTGTGTGTCCGCACAAATATTTGGAACTCTACACGTAGATTAGCCCCCATGGTTTTGGTTCTGGGTCATATACATAAAAAGAAGGAAAACTAGCAACCAAAGTTTCACAAGAACATCTGATTTGGAGAGATTTCGTTGACCAGTCCGTGATACCATCCTGCTGGCAAATACAGACCCAAATCCTTTCTTTTGGTCTAGAACCCAAACCTCGTCCTGGCTATGAGAGCCACCTCCTCTGCTCTGCTGTGATTTTTTATTTAATATCACAGTAAGAAGAGAGATCTCCTTTGCCAGCAAGCAGATGTCCACCAAAAAGACTTTACTAACTGATCAATTGCAAAATCCCTCACTGCAATCCTTTATAAAATAAGATGCCCTCTGTCCTTCCTCCCACCCCAAGCTTAGTTGCCAAAACTTACATACAAAATTATTACTGTAATGTTTTATAGTCACTGGGAAAAAAAATAATATCCATTTGGTCTTGCAGAATGATGTGAAATGAATCTCTGGCCTCAAAAGAAAAAAAAAGTCTATTAAAAGTAGCTCTTTTTCCTCCCTCCTCCCTCTCCCAGGCCCCTTTTGCTCCCCTCCCCCAACAATAAAGGATGTTTTGGAACAGCCTTTTCAGGAAACATTTCCACAGCAAAATGCAGCATCATTTATAATATTTAAAGCTACATTTTTGTTGAGATGGCTTGGCAGGCTTTGCTTGCAAATCTGGCAGGATATGGCCAGCTGAGAGTTAGCACTAACAAACTGAGGATATGCTGACACAACAGAATGCTTTAATCATCATTGCAGCAAGCAGGACAAGATCTTCTCCTGCACTGCCAGCTCTTCCCAGTGTGAGAACCAATGGTGCTGCGTATTTCTCCTTCCCTCCCCTGCCTCTAGAGAGTACAGTTTTCCCTTGTTGTTTCCACTGAACTAAAAAAACCTTGTTGGGTAACAGCATATAATATAATGAGCAATGGATATTCCTCTTGGCCAATGCTGTTTTGAAAATGCTGCCCATTTCCAGCACAATAAAGAAGCTTAATAATTAAAAAGAAAGTCCTTAAAAAATGTGTCTCAATAGAAGGGCTATTTTCATTTGCAGCTAAAGCTCTCTTTCTGCTTTACCATGCATGCCCTTTTCTAAAGCAGAGCTGAAAATTATATTCAGTTAGCAAAATCATAATTAGAAACTCGTCCCATTTGAGAGTTGAGAACTGATTCTAGCTGTTTGCAAAAATCTATTGAAGTAAATCAATTTCACATTTAAAAGAAGCCCTGAGGAATTTAACCCTGAAGATCTAAGAGTCACTGCCTGGAGTAAGGCTTGCCCAGAGAATTCCCACTATATGATCTAGATACGCTACAGTGTAGAGATTATGTCCTTGCAATAATTAAGCACAGGATTTGATACATCAAACAATAAAGACATGGGTTATGAAAGAGACCGTGAATTGAATTAACCATTCATATTTTGGGATCCGATCGATGTATAGATGCTGTTTACTGGCTTCGGTAGGCTAAAACTTCTTGCGAACACAAAGTCTCATAAGGCAATTGGCTGTTGCAAAGTATGAATGTAAAAACCTGTAAGAGGCAGCCTGAGCAATTGGGCTGGGTACTAAGCTGAGTGTTGTTTCATGTTTGTGGATCCTGAATAGCACAGCATAAAATTCACTGGCTGCTCCCTCCCTTTGTGTGCCTTATCTTGCTGTGTAGGTTACGTGGAACAGTGCTGGTGTCTATAAGGCCAAGTATTGCAGGAGTCTAATCTCGTTTAGGAACTTTAGGTGCCTCGCATACGAATAAGTATGATTAGGATACATTTCCAAGATTACATACTGTACGTGTTGGGAAGAAGAGTTGATATCTTTGCAAGTGTGCAGCTTTTATAGAGAACACTAAGGTCCAGGGTACCATAAACAGGGATACTCTGTGTAGTCCTTGAAACAGTCTGTGGTTGCCAGGTCTGATGCACGAGCAGACATAGTGAAACTACACTGTCTCCATATCCCGAGTTGCAGTTGCTCATACCCATCTCCAACCCAGCACTGAAACTTGAGGTTACAGGATGTATGTATCAAAAACCAGCTCACATACTGAGGAGAAAACCAGCTGAATTCATATGGCTTGAATTCAGGGGTGTGGCAAATGAGGACTGATGAAATAGAGGGCCAGATGGCAATGCAGGTTGATCAGAAGCAAAAATACTTATATCTAAATATTCTTCTCATACTGGAAAATGAGCAGTATATATTTTGAGGCAATTCCCAGGATGTATGAGAAAAAGGTAACATGTAGCAGGTTTTTTTACTGTTTGGAATTCTTCCACCCACAGATTACTAGTAATGGTTCCTGGTTAGGAGCTAACACTATGAATGAACGTTATGTGTGTCCTTGCTTATGTGCACACACACATATATAATGATATTATATTGCATCTGAAGTCTTGGAATCTTTTCCTTACTTCATTTTGGTTTGGGCCAGTCATTGGCTACTGAGTGTTTTCTTAAAGCCAGTGAGCAATATTTAAGGTGTGCTGCTTTGCCACTCTAATTTCATATTTATACCCTGCATATCAAAATGAAAAATCAGAAATTCAGAAATTGGTTTTGCTACAATTATCAATGTTTTCAGGGCTAGTTACTACTGATAAGTGTAAAAGCACATTGCTGTATTGATGTAGTTGGAGACACAGCTATGCGGCTGATTTTTAACCACCATGGGCAAGGCAGTTAGAATGGGATTTAAGATGAGGCACATCATTTTCCAATGCTTGAATGAAAACCTGAAGCATTTGACGGGTGTATGATTGAGCTGGTGATCCAGGAGGCTAGTTTGTTGGGGCTTTTTTTCCGCTCATTTTTGTTTTCCTCCTTCTGTAAGTCTCTAGCTGCAGCTTTGTATTGCTTATGTTTACAAAGTTGATGTTAGGTCCGTTTAAGGGAGAGATACTACCTCTTATTTAAAAGTAAAAAGTCCCATTAAAATGCGTTCAACTTCAAGACAGAGTTTACGATTGTAAATCAAATATTAAATCCTGATCCCCCAGGGCTTAACTGTACCAGTGGTGAGTTGAAACCCAGGGCAGGGCAGGTCTGTGGCACCTCTAAAGCTTTGTAACACAAGTTGTGACAACACTTATCAGGAAGTCCATTTTCTAGGCTTCAGTGTTTTAGACTACTGAAGGGCTGCTGAAGGGCTGCCTATGTGAGGAAAAGATTATGTTAGCAACACACAACACAACTGCTTCCTTTCAAGCAGTGCTGAGAGGCGGCTGGTTACCTGCATTAGTAGGATAAACAGATTTTCATTGCTGTTATGGAAACAGTGATTAAAATGGTTTCAGCTGCCTTTGCTATAATAATGGTGATGCTGGAAATGTTTTTCTCTCATCTAAATGTTCATTTTAGGCCACTGACAGCAATATTTTCTATAGAAACGGTCACTGATGAATTTTGTCTAAAGTGGGTCATTTTTCCTGTTAAATAGAGACCTTTGAGCCAAGAAACATTTTGATGATGCTTGCCACAGTGAGGGAAATTGGCAGATAGTTGCTGGATATGTGCAGGTATACCAAATTACTTTCTCTGGACATGATTTATCCCCAGTGTTTTTCTAGTGAAGCAGCAGATCAGTGTAAAATACAAGACAGAATGACAGCTCAGAAGTTTTAAAACCTATGGGAATGTACCGGAAGCCCACTCAGCACATCACCTCTGAAGATGCTATGATGACTAAGGAAGGACAGTAAAACACAAGCAAAATGAAGTTCTTCAAAGGAAGGCATATACCAGCTGACTCTTTCTATTTTTGAGTTGTTAAATGTTTTTAGTAGCACTGAAGATCAAAAAACAAATTGTTCATTTATGGCATGGCCCATACTAACCAAAAGAATCTAGAGAGTCTGAAAATATTACAACCTACTTATAAACACCCATTAGCAAGTTTTTTGTTTTTAATAAATAAAGTCCCATAGAAACAGAAAGTATTTACAATTAGATCAAAATTCTGAATATAATTCACAAGAGAAAATGCTATTTTTTGAGAAAATGTTTTCATATCCTCATAACAGTCATTTGCTCTAAATTAGTACATAGCAATTGTCCATTAAATGAACACTTTTCCCTTAAGACCTATTCTTGTAGAAAAGTATTTTAGGCAAAACTTCCTAACCATGATGTAACCACTTAGAATCAGAACATTTCAGTCATTAGTAATTCACATAAAAATTAACATTTTCCATGGCTTGAGGAAAGCATGATGAATAACTGTCAAAATGTAAGAGAAGACAGGACGTAGGGAGAACAATACATTTTATTAGAGCAGCTTGTACAGTTGAAAGAAAAGTGTAGGCTTTTGGGCATTCAGTCCCTTCCTCCGAATAAAGGGTATCACCTGTTCCTGCAAAACTCTCTTCTCTTTTATCCTTAGGCCATTATGACTGCGATTACGCTACCACTCTCAAAATACACGGATTGCATACGTCCACATTGGACTCAATGGCTTAAACACTGTCACTGCTAAACTGCTACTTTCAAAAATATTACCACTTGCAATAAAGAAGAATTAAGCTCTTGGAGTTAATGTGCTTCTCGGTTACACACAAGTTTTTCCTGTAACAAAGTCATGAACTTGATTTCATTGTCATCAAGTGCATCTCTTCCACTGTCCTTTTCAAATAATTTTTAATATCACTTACATAAGAACATGCCCTAGAATTCTTCTTCATTTAAAACTAATTCTGAACTCTCATTTCTAGTGATGCCAATGTAAAATTGGATTGTATAAGAAATGCAGGCTGACATTAACAGTTTTTGCTGTGTGTTACTATTATAGGAATTCAGTGTTGGAGCTGCGGTCCATCTCAGTGCCAGTTAATCTTTATAGGTCCTCCTACAGGAGGGGATGAACTCTGCAATTAAATAGAGGTTCTCTCACTAAGTGATAGATGGCAAAATTTCAAATGGCCAGTGTCCAGTGGAAAACAACTTAAAATGAGAAGAGAGAGAATATTTTCTTTTGAATTGTAACACGCACAAATTATGTGCGTATGTAATTCCTGTCAGAATCCGACGCTCAGCTAGCACAACGTGCCTATCTTGAAATGTGCAGGAAACATGCAATCTTGAGCATTAACATGCAATATTCCAGTTGCTTTAGGGCAATCATTTCTAAGTTACCTGAAATGATCTCATTGCAAACTTAGTGAAGATCAAAGCTGTTCACTTCAGCCTCATACTGACTTCGTCTCGGTGCAATTTAATCTGTGGGTTTTAAACCTTGAGGCTGAATGATTCAATTCTCCAAACTTCCTGGGGGGCATAATGCTTACTACTGACCATAGGCCCAGAGGTTATCTGAAATAAGTAGCAGGAAGCATTTTCAGGTGTAGAAGGCATGACCTTAAGGATTTATTGTAATATTTGCCTCTGTCAGCCTCTTTATTGCATAATTTGTACCAACTTAGATTTTCAAGGTCTATATTGGGAGTAAGGCCAATTTCTACTCCCTGAAAAACACATACATACTTACATTACCTCTTGGTCCACTTACATGTCATCACTGAACTTGCCTCACTAAGTTTAAGCTACACTCTTTGCGACGTAAATAAAATGTGGACGTGGTAAGGAAATTGAGGATATTCAGTTGAGGACCGCTCCTTACTTCAATACTATGTTACAATTAGTGGCTTTTTTCCCAGCATTCCCTCTCCTGGTCCACCAGCGTGGATCACACCTGCTTGACTTTGTCAGGGTCACATTCCCAAACAGTGAACGTGGGCAGGCTCAATGAGAATCTAAGGGAATCTCACATCAGTACTGAGCATACCAAAAGAAGATAGCGTAAGTAAATTTAGCTTCTCTTAAATTTATTCACTCTCCTATGCTTTGCTCCCAGTGGAAACCTTAGGTGACATTATAGGGTAATATATATAAAACAATTAACAATCTTAACAGCAGTGAATATCTCAAAGCCTTCTTGTTGCCAGTGACAAACAATGATAGCTCAAGTCAAACTTACACAGTAGGGTTTCCATTACAGGTTTATGTTTTAAAGACTGAATCCAAACCTTGCTTTTGTTTAGGAGTCATGCTATTCCAATTCTCCATAACATTTTTGAGTGAATATATTGTTCAATGATAGTTCATCAAATAATTTGGGAGAGTCTCAGGCCAAGTGGTTTGTACAAACCTATTCCAACTGCAGACTCAACAGAGTGACTGAAAGCTGCACCAGCACTACCTGCCGTGGCACGTGCCGCGGAGCCGGGGGGGACAGCTCCACAGCGCCGCCACGCAGGCTGCTGCTCCGCTTGCACGATCCGTCATTGAAAATACTCTGCTTCCTAAGAGTGATGAGCAGGGCATATTCCTTATGAAATGGCATTTTGGGTTTGCCCACAAATGATGGGCCTAGTTCTTACTTACACAAAGACCTCTTTACAGAGCTCTATCAGTGTAAAATTATGTTACGCTAGGCACAAGTATTGTCAGACCTGACATTTCTAACTTTTGGCTTTTAAGGTCTCACAGGAAGTTACACTAATCTGTGATTCAATTTTACTCTTATTTTGCTGCTGCCTTGGGAGCACAAAATCAAACATAATACTTAAAACGTTTCCCTAGAAATGTTTAAGGAGAAAGATTTTTATTTTTAAGTTGAAAATTTAACTGCCTGCTTAACCAACTTCAGCGAAGCATCAATCATACTGGACGAGCAATAAGAAATAAGATAGTTTAAAAAATTAATTCTGAAAATACTGCCAACAATTTCATGATATAGATATTTTTAATATTAAAAGTAAATTGTAAATGTGTCTTTATAAACAATATGCATAAAATAGATCTACTATACTAAGCTCTCTCTCTTTAAATGCTGTTTCACAGTAATTTCTTAGGTATGCAAAGTTTTCCCTCAAAGAAATAGTGCAATCTGAAGAACATACATTATGTCAGCGGATTAGGACTACTATGGTCATTAATATAAGTCTTTATAGATTTCTTGTAGGAGTGGATGAAGACTCATATCTGTCTCCGTTTTCTTTATTATTTGCAACAGCTGCACGTGTTCCGTTACAATCTGTCTGAGGTCCGTCATTTTCTGAAGCAACTTTGCAAACAGCTGTGATGATTCTGGATGATTCAGCTTTAGCTGGAGCTCCAAAGCTTGCAACAGATTATCTTGTATATCTTCAATGGGCTTCACATTTAACAAACCTGGGCGATCTAGGAAAAAAATTGGGAGTTTTAAGTTTATGAAGACTACAGAAACATCGATCTCATGTATTATTTTCTTAAAGATTTCTCAGTATGTTAAGCATTGACACATGGCACTTCCTCAGAACCATTTGACAATTTCTCAGTGTATTTATTTGTAAGATTTTACTAGAATTTGCTGCAAGACGTCTTAGAACTAGTCTTAGAAACAGTTTGAGCATTTGTGTGGTGCAGATACAGAGACAGCTTTATACAATACTACAATGCATTTTCCACAGTAAACTGGAAGTGTTTATGGAAAGGAAGAGTAAGATATAGTTGTGGGATAAACAGCCTGTATCAGGTAATTCACTTTTGGAAAATCAACATATACTCAGATGGATTTGCATGCAGTTGCTACCATTAAAAATGTTTGCTGCTACAGTGGATGCTACCCTATCAAAATAAAGGCATGAATTCAACTTCTGCAGTCATATTAACCTGGAAGATTTCAAAATCACAGGTTCAGTTCTTCTCCACAGCCAAGTTCCAGTTGCTATTAAGAAGTCTCATGATAGCTTTTAGCATCAGCTTAGCCACAGATGCTTATGGCAGTGGAAGACCGCTAGATGTGGCTTCTACAGAAAATGCCTTTTCTGGGCTCGTGCCAGCAGAGAGTTCTCCTCCATATGGAGGAATCTGGGATGGATGTTTACAACCAAAGTCAGCTGCATGCACTGCCACAGCTGCGAGAATCCAGGATTACCTTTGACATATCTTATTCTTCAGCAAGAAGCAAAATCTTTCTTTTCTAACCATTACTACCTTTCATAATAATAGCTGTTCTGTTATTTCTGTCTGTCCCCAAGTACCTTGTTAAGTAGTTGCAATTATTATTTAACATCATTTGTAACACTTGCTTTCTAACTTGAGGTAATAAATTATTTAATTCTACAGCCATGAAAACTAATGAAGTTGCTTAACATTATTAAATCCTCACATATGATAATGACCATCAGTAATTTGTTACTGCTAAACTACTTTACAGTGGGTAACGCATCCTGATTATCAGAATGCTCCATGAAAAAACAGTCAATAATTTAAATAACATTTGCTGTGTTGCTATGAAATTAATTTAATAGGTTGATCAATAAAAAGCAATGCCTATAGCTAGCCTTAAATTACATCCCTAAGGCAATATTTCCATTTGAGAAAGGACAAGAGGTTGATCTATATTAAAAATGTAAAAATAGACTGTTATTTCCTATGATCTTAGTAACCTTTCTGTGCATCCAGTTCTACTAACTCAGCTTGGCTTGTGTTGTATACTAGAAAAAAGGCTGAGAAAAAACAAAGCTCTTTATAAATACATCGGATTTTTACTTCACGGAGAAGAAATTGCAGTGTACACTAAAAGGCAAAGCTGGCATGAAAACAGATGAGTATACACAAGCCATGAATACATGTAGGTCACTGATTAGGACAGGGTAGTTAACTCTCAGAGAGGTGAGGTTTGGGGATAGTTTTTCAGAAATAGGAATAACGGCAAGATTGAACATGGAGCCTCATATTTGTTTGACGGTGGTTTTACGAAGCGACTGCTTTCAGTTGTAGGTGACCGGACTCAGTGACCCATTTGGCCACTCTTTCCAATTGGTATTCCATGCTAATAAGCTGTGCTTGTCTTGCAGAGATTACTTACTTATACCGTTCAACTGACAATACCATAAAATATGGTTCAGAAAGTCTGTAAGTAAATATCTGCATGCAGGAAATCATCTCCAAACAGCTCCTTTTTGTAATTTCCTTTGGCTATATTATCAAGTCATTTTTTAAAGATACTTAGAGAATTTTTGATAAATTGTAGATATTTCTTTTTAGATTACCTAAATACATTACATGTGCTGCAAAATCTATCTGCTTTCTTTACGTCTTTCAGAATCTTCCCAAATTTCAGTACTTCAAATCTGTTAATAATTTTGGCTTTGGGTTGCGATAGCTTTAAATTTTACTTCTGTGTTGCAGATGAACTCTGAACTGCTGGGTATGACTCAGTGTACAGTGATATAAAAAAATCAAAAGCATAAAGACTGTGGCCTTGATTTCCTCTGAGATTAATCTCCATTTGCTCCCTGCTTCTTTTATGGTGGGAATTTTTAGGGTGTGAGTTTTTCAGAAGTGAAACCCAATTCAAACATTGTGCTCCTCAGTGCAACTTTAAGAGTCCAGGAAGCAAACCCAGGAGATCAGTACTGAGACTGGAACTTACCAAGGAGCTCCCCAAATTTGGGTGCTCGAGGTCAATTGACGTTCAGTGAGACTTGAGCACCTAAAATCCTTAAGCTCCTTTGAAAAACCCAGTCTAATGGTTTTATAATGACCCAGTGGAAATAGAGTCAGAAAAGATGACTATGACAAAAGCCTAGGAGATTATAAGATGTTATTTTTAAATAAGTCAATTCAAGAGGAAGGAAAATTCCCATTGAAGGCAAGAGAGATTTTTCATGAATGAGAACTTCAGGAAATGGACATTATTTTTTGGGTGTTGACAGTTTGCTGTACTTTCTCAGTAAAAATTTCTTACAGAAGAAAATGCTGTTTCTGTTCCAAGAAACATATCTAAATCAGAAAAAAAAAAAATAAGAGGCAAAAGCTTTAACATACAGGTATTATGGTATGTTTCAAGTTGTTAAGGTGCTCTTAAATATATATGCTCCAGACTCATTGGGTTACTGTAGCAAAAGGTATATTTGTGCAGTAAGGAGGTCCAGATAGATGTGGCTTGTGGAAAAAAATACAAAGCCTTGAGAAAAATTTAGATAGAGAATAGGAAGAAATAGAATGTGAGTGAAAGAGATGTGACACTGTGGTAGAGGCCTTTGAAGAGGCTAAGTAAGACAGAATTGCCGTTTGAAAGCTCACAGAGAAAACTGCAAAGGGAACTGATGAGGGAAGTGAAAGACAAAACCAAATGAGTTGTAGCAGGACATTCTTATCATACAATGAAATTAGGTTACAGAGGGCCAAAGGACAGAGAGTTGAAATGATTAAGGTGAGAGATGACTAAAAGTGAACTGGACACCTCTTTTAAACCTCTGTGATACCGAAGATTGTTAATTGAAGTTTAGCTTTTTACACGTGCTATTTGTGACCTGCCTTTTATCCATTCAGAGTATGCCAAGAGACTACCACATTTTTCCTTTTACTATTACTTTTCTTTATTCAGTTTTTCTTTAGGTTTTCATTCATTCTCATATGGCTGTTTCATTTGGGCAATTCTGCAGGAAGCTGTTCTAAGTAAGAACATGTTCACAGCAACTGGGAAAGGCTAATAGCCCCTTAGTTTGGCCTGTCAACAGTATGACTTTGCATAAATTGATGTTCTGTACTATCTTCGGGAAAAATATTTTGTTTGTTTATTTACTTACAGATTTGGATGCTTCTTTCATGTTCCTAACAATAATTACAATTTTTTTCTGGTCCTCACAAGTTTCCATCTGCATGCCTTTACCCATATCTTTATATTTTAATATCTTTGATTACATGCATTTTGCATTTAAATACACATTCTAAAATCTTAATATGACAAAACAGGCAAAGATACGGCTGGCTGAACAACTGTGCTACTTCTTTTGCTGAGGCAGATATGACTCAGCACTTTGAGGTTCTTCTTCTGAGACTGTCATATGTATTATAGGCATCAGGATTTCGGGTCAAAGCCCACAGTGATTATCTGCAGTTCTTGCTCTGATTAGGAAGCTTTTCTTTGTTCTAAAAGGTTTGCTACAGCAGGATTTGTGTAGCAGTCAAATATGAACTATTTCTTGGTGCTATTCAGTGATAAAACTTCAAATTTTGCTGAACACATATTGTAGCAAAATTATTGAATATAGTGTTTAAACAAGCAGCAGCAATTCACAGCTCAAAAGTTACTGGAAAGAACACACTCAGAAAACAGAAACAGTGAATGTAGCAATATTTCTAAATTCAAATACTAGTTTGACTTCATGTTGACTAACAGATTCTGGGTCTTTACAGGTATAGCCTGCTACAATTCCCAAACACCACTTTATCCTAAACACTACAGAAGATAAAATACAAAAGTTCAAGTCCATCCACCACATGTAAACATGCTACAAAAATACTTTTTGAGCTTTTTCTTTATTTGACAACAACCTGCTTGAGTGAGTTTGCTCTATTTATAAATGTGGATTATCCCAATAAGGCTTGGACTATTATCTTTCCTGCCCAAATACAGACATCCGACTTGTTCTTAAACCTTCTTCTTATGATAGACTTCATTTTCAGCTCAGGTATATATCGTATTTTTAAAGATGCCTCGAGTTGTTTAACATATATACCATGGCATTCACTGGTGGCTGAGGATACGCCTTAGTGGCACAGGGGAATACAGTAGCGAGAAAGAATATCTCCTTGAAAATTTTTTCAAGTCTCATTTTACCAATGCGTAGTTTCCAAAGTTACCGTAAGTAAAAGAATGTTGTAATGAGAGTTTGGCATTGCTGTTAACGGCATAAAGCATTTCTTTTGTAAAAACAAGGCAAGACCCTACTGGTCACACATACAGTCTCTCTGCCTCATCAGCATTAAATTCAGAGCATTGGAATTTGTTTGCCATTTACAGTATTATTTTAAAGTGCAATATACCAACATTAAGAACAACTCTTCAGCTTTGTAATAGTGACTTCAGAGTAACATTTGGAATCATTAAGACACAGTGAGGCTGCACTGAGCAGCTCAGAAACAATAAAATGATTGGCTGTGGAAGTGGGAGTACTTTCATTTTGTTGCTACTATAGCTAATTTGTCAGCTTCTTATTACTGTTTTATAGGCATTTTGCCTTTTTACATATAACGCAAAAGCAACTCTTCCGATATCAAGAGGCTGAACTGTTTTATAGGTTTTCTGGCAAATTCCAAACACTTACTTCACAATGAAAAGCTTTCTAAATGCAATGTTCCAGCTGGAATTATCTTTCTCTTTCCCTTCTCTCTTCTTTTTAGAGCTGCAGAAGAGATAGCACCCATGGAGCCAGCAGAACTAATGTAATTTTGCTAGGCAATGACAGAGTCACTTAGAATTAGAGTGTTTGGCTGGGATATTTTTTTGTTTCACAAACTGGTTTTCTTTTAAGATATTTGTACACAGGATTTCTTAAAGTGACTTAAACATTACAGTATGCTAGTAAAGTCCTTGAGGTAATATGAACTGGTTTTGAAATCCTATTTTCAATAAAATCATCCTGGTTCAATATTCATATAGTTCCTACAGAAATTAGTTTCGTAGAATAATAGACTGGTTTATATTGGAAGGGACCCTAAAGATTATCTGGTTCCAACCCCCCTGCCCTGGGCAGGGACCCCTCCCAGTAGACCAGGTTGCTTACAGAAACAAGAGCACCTGAGGCATCTGAGAAATAGGATTTCAGTTCCATATCATGTAAGACATTATAGTCCCACAGAATGCATACCGCTCAATCTATAGCATATTTGACTGTAAATTCCATGATAAAAGCCACTCTCTGATTGGCAGCAAAACTTAATTGTTTTCAAAATATAAACTCAGTTTTTCAAATAACTATCATGCTCTTTCGAAAAAGAAAAAAGAAAAAAAAAGTTCTGAATAAAGATAGTGAGAGATCTTTGTTATCAAGAAATTAAAGGATTTTTCTAGAAAGGACTGGGTTATATTTATATGGATTTATAGATTTATATGGATTTGCTTCAGAGTTATTTAAAAACTAACTATTAAAATCCAGGTAGTTCTTTACAGATCTCTGTTTACAAGTTATTCTTAAAAAAAAGACATGTCAATAAATCTGGTTGAGCACAGTCCATTTTTTTTGGAGTGGATCATTGTCCTCCTGAGATCTAAAATGTAAGATTAGTTACATCATACCTATTTCCTCTAATGTAAACCAAATATCACTGAAGCATAGCAGCCCTAGCTTTGCAGATTGCAAGTTCCCTTTTTTCAATTAGGAGTGGATTTTGAGAGGCCTGTTTCTCATCTGTCAAATTTCATTATATCGGAAAATGCAAAATATTGGCATGGTTTGTGTAGTACCCTAATAGGCTTGTATAATTTCTCCTCCCCCATCAAAGCCAACCAAAAATATACCAGTAACGTATTCTCCCTTTCTGAATTAATTCAGAGTCCTCAGGGATTATTGTGTTCAAAGGTTTGCACAAGAAAATGTCTTCTGGGAACTGTACTTGTTTGAAGTGGATTTAGTTAGTCTACTAAACCATATTGTGATACCACATTTTTACTGAATGAAACACAATGCCAGAAGTAATTGTACGTGATTTTAAATGAAGCTATACGTAACAATGCACCCTCAACAGAATGTTTGTTTTCAGAACAATAGCATGTGGTTGTTGTGTTTGATTGCTTAAACATAATTTAATAACAAAATACTCTGCATCGCTCTGTGGAGGATCTGAATTCAGAACATTCAGCGCATTCCTCCCATTGATATCTGCAGTACCATTCTAAGCCAAAATACACACAAATCAGTATTGATGGTATTGGCCAAAGTAAAAGACCCTCAGTCTGACCTGAAATGTATCTCTGATATCTCAGCTTCTCAGGGGAAAGTTTTCTAAGGGAACTAAACCTGGGTAGCAGTCAGTAATTCACTATAATAGCTGTAAATATGTATAATATATAAATATATATAATACACATATAAAATATATTATAAATAAATCACTATAATAGCTACATCACCTCATACTCAGATAGAACATAACGACTGTCTTCAAAAAAGCTGAAAATTCAGTGTGTTTTTTAATCAAGTGTTAGAATGCATGTAGTCTGATACCCGGGCTTTCGGGTTCATGCTTTGCTCAAAGCGTAATGCATAAGCTTTAATACAGACAGAGCAGCTTAGGAAATCTGACCAGCCACAATGCCTGTTTTTCTGAGGCATTAGCAGACCATCGTTTTCCAGAGAAATGCATTCTTTTTTCCCCCCTTTTAAAGGCAAACAAAACCTTGCATGAATGAAAAAATAATAACAACAATAAAAAAAAACCACCATAAAATCCTGTAAGCCAAATGCCACATGTATTTTGAAATTGTTATGGAGTCAAAGCTGTTTGTGTACAATTAGCAAGCCACACAATCTAATTGCAGGTTTAAAAAATCCTCATGCAGAATTTTAACTTTTAGAAGCTCTTGCCAGTTAAATTCCACCCTTCCTGTTTTCAGAAAGATAGTCCTGATTTTGTTTTCTAACTAAATGAACTGCTGATTCAGCAGGCATTTCCAGGTCCATCATTAATATCAGGTCATTTACATTTTCAGTTTTTGCCTGAAACTGAAAAAAAGGCAAACAACATCAAGAAAGCTGAAAAATAATAGAAAAAACCTATCTGCAAATAAACTCACTCCCATCCCACAGTGCTTAGCACTTTCGTGTTTGAACAGGAATTAAAAGTGTCAATTCTATTAGATAAAATATATGAAATAAGACAGCACTTACCTCCACTTAGTATAATGACAGCTATAAATATTGCCAGGTCGCTGTCATCTAATTCCAGTGCATTGAACTTCACAGCAAACTCAAACTTGGGCTCCATAAAGTCACAAAAAGGTTTTCTCAGGCTCTTCAGAAACTCCCGTGTCATGAATCCTTGTCCATCAGATATAAGAACTCCGTCTTTATTCATCAGAGAAGCCAGGAGAGTATATATGATCTCATGGACCCCATATTTCAGGAGAGTTACTTGATCATTCAGGTCAAGATTCACAAAACCTGGAATGTTCTTGGCAAATTCTGTAATCTCCTGCACTGCCTCCACAGAGCGAAACTGGCATCGCTGGAAAATGCGAATTGCTACCTCTTTGTTCTCCTCCTGCAGCGGCGACACATGCTTGCACTTGATCTGATCTTCTCCCATCATTAAAGAGTTCATGTCATAAATAACAAATGGCTAAAAATAAAAGGAAAAGACAATTTACTTTCAAATGTCCTTTCTATGAAAATTTGAATCCTGAGAAACTGAAGTAACATACAGAGGTATAACTCATCAGAAAACACTTAGAAATCTGTAAGGAATGTATCAAGGGTAGCTGACCCAAAAGGGTTAAATCCTCGTGAACCTCTTAAAGCAAATATCCTCACAATGGTAAAATGACTTACAGAGAGGACAAGTGGGTCCTAAGTTTTTCTCACATGTTCCCTGAATCTACATCCCAAAAATAGGATGTTGGCTGATACTTTTTTTACTAATGAGGGGAGGAGGGGAGTAAGGAACACTATTTTCAAGTATCCATGATTTTTGCCTTTTTTTGTTTGGTTGGTTTGGTTTGGTTTACAGAAGTTCTGTAATACCAGAATTCAAAGTCTGGAATGCTTATTAAGGAAAGATTAAAATGTTAGTCCTTTTACCCAAATTTTACTGGCTTCTATCAAACACAATCTAGTGTACAGTGACATGTTTGCACTTCTGATGACAACTTCTTTTTTGTAGAAAGACAGAGTATATTCACATTTTGATTACTTCACATACTGTCATGTACTTTTCAAGTTCTAGCCTTCTAGAAAATGCTGCAAGTAATATCAACTTTATGGTATTGATTATCTGATAAATTTAACCTTTTGCTGTTAATTCCTTTAAAACAACAAAGTTAGGATATATTTTCACTCAAACAACTTGTCAATGGGAAAGAAAACACAAATAACATGATACAAACTGCAGCAGCACAATTCAGAACACAAGAATGAGTCTGTGAAATAAACTCAACTGGAATAAATCAATTTTGAAAGCAGATTAGAAAAAGTAGTGCCAGGAAAACTTTCGTTAGGATCTGGAAACAATCTGTTTCAGAATATACAAAAGAAGCTTCTGGTTTTAAAGAAGTGGTTAAGTAAGGATTTCTTGAATATGTCTGAAGAATCTTTTCCTTAGAGGGTAAATACTAAATAGTTCATTGATGCACTGAATATCTCCTGATAATAATAGATTTGTTAATGTACTTGATTAATTAATTAAAATACAAGGAATTATACACCAACAATTGGACTAGAGAAACGCATTTTTAAATTTAAAATCTTTTATGATTACAGATCCTAATGCCTTATTCACATGGGTTCTCATTCTCGTGGTTTTATATTCACTATAAGCTGCAGACCAGATTCAACAATAATCCAAGCCTTCCTGTACGTAGTCAGCGGTCCTCTCCCACAGAATCAGATTCCAGAAACTCCTAAAATTCTATTCCTATTTGATTAAACCAGTTTTGACGTCTATTCAGTGTTAAATTATGGATTTTTTAAAACTGGAAATAGCTACTTTCTTTAGTGGTGCCTTCTGAAGAGGATACTGCCCACGGCTGCTTATCACTGCCCACCACCTAGAGGTTACTACTCCCACCTCCCATCGTTCTGCAGACGGAGACTGGGAAAGTGTTCGGTCATCTGTTCCAGGCTGTCGAACACAAAGCTCCGACCCGCTCTCACTAGGAAGAGAGGGAGGGATGACAGCTGACAGCTTTGTCTTTGGCTGATACAGCTGCTTGGAAAGCAGGGGTCTATCTGTGAACTGAAATAATGGTATTTGCACGAGAGGATTTCAGCTTTCAAAATGCTTTAGTTAAATCAGTATTCTGCTGCTTACAAGACCAATGAAACTTGTGCTGTCACTTTCACAGTAACCGCAGGCAAAGAGAGCTCCAGACCAGGAGATTCAGCTCAGTAAGTGTGAAGTATAACACTATTTTTCCACTTGCCCTAGGATTTCAGTGTGAAACTGAAAAAATAAACACTGCAAGGAGAAAAGCCAGGAGGATAAGGTATTTTTCAAGATGCAATGCTATCTTGGCAGCAGAAAAAACATTTTACACATATCTGTACATGTGTATATGCATACATGTGCAAAACAGTGGAATAATGAGACTGTAGAGTAGGCTTTTAAAATGCATGTTTTAGGTCATTCCTTTCTTTTCTTTCTAGAAAATGTTAAGCGGGAGCACCAAGTACGAGAAAAAGTTATCTATTCTATACACGTATATGTACCTTAGAAAGACTATACTATGTCACCAGCCCACTGACATTAGAAGATGAAAATCAAGAAAGAGTTCGAAATAGCTAAAGAAAATTTTAATATAAAGATTCAGATGAACTTTGTGAGTAGAATCTTATGTCAAATGAGCACTGTATATCCCAGAAGAGGATGAGTTAGTCATTTTAGATTTGACACACCCATTTAGCATATCCAATCATTTTCAGTTAATGCAGATGATATAGCAATTAAAAAATAACATAAATTTAAACTAGGCCCATAGTGAGCAGTTTGATATTCCAAAGCACAAAGTCCATTACAGCTCAAGTAACATAGTTGTGACCATTAAATACCGAGTGTCACTCTTTCAGTGTTATTTTTTTTAAAAAGACTTGAAAATTTACAGCAATGAAAAGCTGAATTCTATGTCTATTGTTTTATTGCTATATTCTAATCTGGCAAAGTTTTAAAACTTTCAATAAAATATAGAACATCGTTGACAGCATACTATATATTTACTGTGTGAGTATTGCATTAGTGCAACTTTCAGACATGACCAAGTTACGTCAGCCCAGACATTCAAGTACCCAGCACAGCAGAGCAGCAATCCACACGCCAACTGGTTTATAAGACAACTTCATACAACCTTACAGAACAACAGTAGGACTTGTGGATGCACGTGGGACCTCAGAAACAAACTTCCCAGATTTCTAAACACACGTTTGGAAAAATGGAAGATGAGAGGACTGTAGGTAACCCTGCCCAAACTTCTGTTACATTCCAGAGTGTGCACAGTGGGCAGCTGTAGAAAGAAGGAGCAGGCCTCCCGGTCACATTTTTAGGATGAAGAGGAGTAAACAGGATATGCAATTACACACCCCACTTCTGTTCTGTTTCCCAATGCAGGTACATAGTTATTAAGAACACATTTACAAAAACCTAAATTGCTGTATTAATTCTTTCCCAGTAACTTATGTTTCTGATATAGAGGGGGAACTGCAGAGAGACTTGGAAAAGGCAATGACCCTCAAGTGGACTTAGCATATCATCTTTCTGCAGAATAAATAAACTATGCTCGTTCAAACTTGATATACTCCATGAAAAAAGTTACTCAAATTGTACGTGCCCACCATATCTCAAGTTTTTATGTGAGAGTTACAACCAAATTAGGGACGATATTTAAATTATGATTTTAACTGCCTTTAAAGAAGGAAAGCCTAAAAAACCCTCTAAATTATTTCTTGTCTTTGAAATTATTAAATAAAATAAAATACAGTCTCTGTCGTAATCCTGACAATAAAATTTCTGCTGAGCATTTTAGAAACTCTACCAAATTAAGAGTTATTTGGGAAACTGCTTTACTCTTTAGGTATTAAAATAGTGCCAAAATTTAAAACCTACCATAATTAGTAGATCTTATTTATCCTCCTTCTCACTGATATAGAAGATTGTTATGTATTGCCAGTGAAGTTTCCAAAGCAACCAACAAATACACATATCTCTACTCCTTACTTTTAAAAGATTGTCTTGTACATTGTCCTAAAATTCAAATTGCATCAACACAGGATACTGATCTGATGCAAGATAACCCAGTTAAATGCAGGAAGTCATCAGAGCATCATAAGAATAAGCATCATAGTTAAGGCTAACAATGATGTTGGTACTGGGAATCATTTGACACTTGTGAAAAGGAATATTCCTTTGGGTACAGCGAGTACTGATAATATGCTGTGATAATGTGCTATGATAGGGATGCTTGAATAGTACAGCAACCAATTCCTGACAGCTAGATAGCCACCTCAAACAGATAGCGTGGAAGATAACCTTTGGTGAAGGAGAAGGAAAACGGGAAGAGTGGATCAGAGAATACAAAAAGGTTAAGATGACCTTCAAATTCTTGTACTGGTTTCAAGTATTTTATTAGGTGAACTTGGAGTTTTTTCAAATAATGTTTACTTATCCTATCTAAAAACATTTCCTGTGTTTCAGACACAGCTTGAAATATGTAACTGCCAACAGCAGTGGTTTTTTTTTTTTTTAAAAAATATGTGTTGTCAATGTTGTAAATCATTTACTCAAAAGAAAAAAAAAAAAAACAAAACAAAACAGAGGGAACTAACTGATTTGTCTGTCGTCTTTCCTGTCAAGATCGCCCTCGCCTTGGCTTTGGTCAGAGGGAAGGACTTTATGTATGAGTCATACAAATGCTTGGCAAGTGCTCGTAGATCAGCAGATTCAGGGTTTAACTGGTCGATGTCGCTGGAAATCTCTGCCAAGAGCTTCTCCTTCTCCGCTTGTGGCATTCGCCCAAACCTGATGGCTGAAGAAGATGACAAGCAGTTACTATAGCTATAGTTGCACCTAAAAAAAGCGTATTTTAATAGCTCTTTATATCGCCTTTTGCTATGAGCTCTTCAAATTTTTATTGAAACAGTACTTGGGCAAGTAAGAGAAAGATGATTTTCTCCAGTAATACAGGCAAAACAACTGAAGTGCTTTAAAGAAACACAAATAAACTAATATCAAAGAGGAAATAATTTATGTGCCCAAAGAGTAATATTACAATATCTTGCTTGGAAATGCAAAGCTATTATCAGCTCACCTGACAAAGTCGGTGAAAACCACAGATTCTACCTCCAATCTAAATAAAATGTAAAGAATCTTTAAGATATCAAAGTTATGTTGGCTTAGGGCAGGAACCACCGTTCCACCTTGTATTGTTTTGAGCAAATCACCATATGGATCTCAGATTCTTCATTTGTTTAGAAACAAAATACTCACATGCCTTACAGTTATAAATTCCTAAATAGTTCAACAGAACTTAATGTAGCAAGTGCTAGAAAATGTTACCAAAAGAATTAAGGAATGAGAAAGTAAGTCGTGCAGGGAATAAAAAAAGCCAGAAAAGGCTGAGTTCTTCATGGTAACTCTATATGCATGCAATATTAAAAGAACAGGTCATATACCTAGTCATATGATCTCACAGTTGCTCAATACCAACGTAAGGCAGGCTGTGAACCTCCTACTTTTACACCTATGTGCTTAATATCCAACGCACTATTTATTCATACGGGGACTGACTTGGAAAATATTTCAAATGAGCCATCAAGATCAAGACTGATTTATCATATGATATTTCAGTAAACAGAATTTAGTTTGTTTTATGAAAACAGAACAGAACAAAAGAGCATCGAAACAAAAAAATACAAGGAAGAAATAAGGGTTTGCATTTTGGCCTTAGGAGGAAATAGAAATATTATAAATATTTTTTCTGCAGTTAGTGTCTTCCCTGGATAAAGTAAAAGTGCTGCTAAGATCATGCATCTGGATGATTATACTAGGGATGTTTATTTTAGAAGTGACCAGCCACTTTCCTTTTATGAGGATGCTTGCAGTGTGCTGCTGGTCAGTGCATTACACTTTTCAAGAATAAATAATTGTGTCAAAAACCATACAAAAACATTTATCACACATTATGTTTATTGATCAGTTGTCTTATTTCATGGCTGTAGAAACAACGTTATTTATTTAGGCAACTGTCCTACATTTCTCTTTCAGCAAACTCAGTCTCCAAATGATGCACGCTGTATGTTTCTTATTTGCTTGGGTATTCTTAGACTTAATATGTCAAAATAAAAATCATCGTGAAAAGAGACCTAGATCAATAGGTAAAAATTAACATATTCTTTTTTTTCCCCTGAAAATGTCTGTTGCTTCTACTTTTTCATATGGGAAATTTTAAATAATTTCCAACAGATATTTGTTTTAGATCATACATACCATGCCAGATATTTTTTTTTCTCTCTTATGGGGAACACTGAATATTCTTAATCAGCTACTAACAATAGTTTTCAGGGAGACATCACTGCCAGCCCTCCTTATTTCTCGGAGCAAAATATTTAAAGAAAAATTATTAACTTCGTCTTAGTTTATGACATACTACAAAGAGTCAGAGAGACTGACACTGTTCTGTAAAGAAGTAATGTGAATGGAGGAACATATGGTAATGTTAGTGATGTATAAAAAATTGATATCAAGCAAAAGGAGAGTTCATATTTGTACTTAGTGTAACCTAAATAACACGACGAAAAATTTCAGCATAAGTACGAAGGAATTAATTCAGCTACATATGCTTCCATGAACATTGTGAATCAAGACCATTTTTATATTTTCATTTTGCAGTTAAAAAGTATTCTCTCACTATTAAAATTTCTTACTTGTAGTTAACACAAATCCTTTGAGGTTTTTTAAGAAAACATACAAAGATGTTGAGAATATTAAACCTATGGTACTAATATATGCATTTTAGACATTCTTGAAGATGTAAAATGAATGAAGTATAAAGTAGTTAATGAAGTAAATAGAGTGAAAACTCACTGAGAATATTTTATAGCATTTACAGATATTTTTCTTTTGGCGATACTTAAGGACTGATTCAATAAAAAGAATCAAACTGTTGTCAATATAATAAAGCTAAAATATATTTTAACATACATATCGTAAGAAGTTGTTACAGGGACAGCAAGCATAACTAAAATGTGGGGTCAAGGTGGTGTTAAAATAATACTGCTAGTAAAAGCGTTAAAGGTTAATTAGAAGTCTATGTTGAATAGTGCGGCTAGACATTTATTAAATTCATATTTTCATTAAAAACTATTATGTTCTTAACTAAATCTGATTTCAGATTTAATATTAAATTTGTGGCATTCATAGGATTATGTTCTAAGAATAATTTTTCCACTTTTCAAATGTGCATTTTGCAATAGCTTCATCAATGGAAAAAATTTTGTGGTACTTTGATGCTTCTGATCGGGATCTTGCCAACAAATTCAACTCCTCCTTAACATTTTTTTTTGAGGAAGAATTTGCAAACTGAAGACCTATGTGAAGTTCAGCAAGACTTCTCAGACTTTTAGAGGTTTTTTTAATTCGTTTTTTTTATTTCTTTTTTTTTTTTAATTCTTTTAATCTAGAAAGAAAACAAGGCAAACAGCCTCATATAAAGGACTGTTAATAAAAAAAGGGAGATCAGAGTTGTCCATGTCTATAAAATGTTGATCACTTCCAGAAATATGTGGAGTGCAATTTATTATGACCTGAAGACTTCTTAACACATAGTAAGAAATACTTAGGAACTCTAAGGAACACGTCCTTTGAGAGATTTCACAACCATATCGGGAACTAGGTGCTTTGGACCAGAAAAGTGTTCTGTTAGGATAAATCCTACTTTGATATTTTATATGGAATACATTTATAACATTATATATAATATCTTTACAATAAATTATGCACCCCTAATGGCCTGATATGAATTCCATAAGCTCATTCTGTAAGCATACTAACTCTTTAAGCATTATGGAAATGGAGCTTGACTAAACACCAGTATGAGATGTGATTCTGTTGTGGGCCTATGCTTGAAAGTTGGGGTTTGCAGAAGCAAGTTTCTAATCTCGTGAGCATAAGACTCCCTTTCATCAAGGTTATTTTTACAACAAGGGTTAAAAAAAAAAAAAAAAGACAGTATATTGCTTTCCCTTCCTATGTTTTAATATTAACTTAGCTCTAAAACAGTTTATATACTTCTCCAAGGCATAAAAAACAATAGGAATTTATTTTCTCCCCACCCACCCTTTTTTTTTTTCTTCCCCCCCTCTTTTAATCAAGGATCTACTGGAACATCCTTAATAATATACCAGCTATGACGCTGATTGCTGAAATAGAATTGTTTAATGTAGAGATTTTATTGAAAAGATCAGGGATTTTCAAAACAGAGATTGTTTTGTGATGAGAGAGCAACTGACTAAGCTGTATAATTGCATTCTTTTAAAGAACAGAAACCAGACTGGTAACAAACATCTTGCTAGAAATTCATAGATGGGTGAATAGACTAATGCTTGTTTTTTTTCAAGTAAGTTTCCCAGAATCGAGGGGGATAGATTCCTTTTTAAAACTTACGGCAGTTTTCAACATAAATGTATCTATCTACTGTTGCACTGATAGTGCCAGTATAAAATAGGCTTACTTTTAGTTTCTAGTACAAAATGACAGCATAGCATGTATACTGGCTTTTCTAAATATGCCCCTTATCCTATACTGATTCCTGTGCAGAGTCTTTTGTCTCCTGTCCAAGAGTCTCTTGGAAAGTAAATTACAGTATTCATGCTAACAATTTGGTAGGTATTGCTAAACAACATATTGTTGATAGTTGTCTGTTAAAAGTTTACAATAGCACTGGTGTAGAATTTATAATAAATGACAACTTACATTGCATTTATTTTCTTAATGGAAAATAAAATTGACTAAAGGTGTTGCAGAATCACATTTCGGGTGTGCTTATCTGTCCTCAGCAAAGGATACCAAATTACCTTGGCAAAGTAAGCCTCAGTGCTTCTAATATGAAATTATTTCCATTAATTTACAGATTGCATTGGAGTTCATCATACTGTTTGTATTTCATTTACTGTTAATAGTTTTAGAGTTGATGCCTTCATCATCTCATTTATTTTTATTTTGCTTGTGATGGTGATACTTATTTTCCTGAAAAGTTCTTTGAGATCTCTGCATGAAAAGTGCTATAAAACCCAAATATTATTTATTACTTTGCTACTTTGCTTTGTTTCAGTACTCTTTCTTATTGGAATTATATCCAATTTTTTGTTTCCATGTGTTTGAGAAATTGTGCTGAATTTTATGAACACAAGCACCCTTATGTATAATCTATTTTGGAGTTAAAGTGCAAAGACATGGGAGAAGACTACAGCAAATGATACATGATTAAAGCTGCATAGGAATTTGCTGTATATTTGTAAGGAATATTTGGCATAGGTTTAGCATGGGATTTCATGATGCTAATTTTTCTATGAAGATCAGCTGCCTGGTTTCTTTTTAAAAAGAGATTATTTTAAATTCCTTTTTTGTGCAAATGAAATTTTGCACAAACAGCAAAGTAAGTAAGTTCTATTGCCAAAGGCAACACCGAATTATATGCAAACCTGTTAAAATGCCGAGATTACTTTGAAAGAAAATTAGCACATATGTTGTTATATGGTAAACTAGGTTGTAAGCATTCACTTCTACTCTTGCATGCTGCATTCAGAATTGAGTTAGCTATACCAAAGCTTACTCATAGTACGGAAAGCTATTACATCAATGTCAAATCAATCCAAACTACCTGCTGTTATCAAAGAATGCACCAGCTGATTAGCTAATCAAAGCGGTATAGCAGGGTTATCTCTTGCTGGCCTAGAGCACCTATCGTTGATTTAACCACGTGCTTGAGCGGGATTGCCAGCTATCAGATCACGTCAGTTCTGCAAAACAGCCACTAACATTAGCAGAGTTTGCATTTAGCAAATAGGACCAAGTCTTCTAAATTCCCGAATTGACTTCACCAAGAAGGGAAATGAGATCTCACGGGCCTTTGTACTAGATAAAACCTTAGGGTGTATCTTGTTGCCTACCATCATATCATCAGAATTTTACATAAAATAATCTGGCAATAATGAAATCCCTCAGGAATCTCATAATATTTTCTTGTGCTTAGAATGTGAAAACTGTGCTTGATGTAAAGTTTGTTATGCATCTTTATTTTTGTATGGATTGTACATTTATTAGCAATCTATCATTCCTGCATGCGTTTGTTTCTTTGTAAATGTGTGTTTTTAGGATCAATTAATAGCATTAGATCTTTCACGATCCACTTTTAAACACTGTCCCTATTTCATGAAAATATGTGGCTTGGAAGATTTCTGACGCAATTCATGAATTATGGGAATAAAGTTTCCTAAATATGAGGTGATCAGAACCCAAAAATATATTTTAAATATGACAATTTGTTAACAACAAAGTTAGAGAGTTGTGAATCAAACATTCCTATCTTATAATTTGATAGGCAAAAGGATCATTTTCAATATTTTTTAATGTTTAGAATGTATTTTAAAAGACATTATATTAGTTGCAGCAGATTCTGTTCAACGTTTATTAGCATTGCAGGCAAAATTTGGGGCAAAATTCAATTTTTTGGTACTAACCTAGTAGTTTCCTTTTGGAGAAGTCCTTGTCATTTTCAGGGGACTGAGACAAAAGTCAGGAAGAGGTCAAGCACCAGGAGGTTTACAGAAGGAGTTTGGAAAGTGGGATTTTGGGTGAGAGGAGAAGTAGGAGGGATTGGTGATACTTACAGAGGTTAGGGTGGAAAAAGAAGAGTTCACAGGGTGGATAAGAGTTCACAGCATTTCTGGTGGTTGCAGAAAATGTAAAGGATAGGATCTTCTCCCCTTTCTGCTTCTGTCTCCACATCCCGCCTGTGACCCTGGCCTCATCTTCTATTTCCCTGGACCACTTATCCTCTTTACTACTCTATCTTCTGTCTCCTCCATCTACCCTCACAGCAGGCCCAGCTTCCTTATCGCCTGGGAAGGCAGGAAGGGCAGGGACAAGCCAGCGAGCTGGTATAAGAGATCTGGAAATACGGCGTGCTGCTCATGCTGCAAGGGTGGAAGGGGTTCAGATGGCAATTTTTTTTTCATAGTAATAGAAGATTGTGCCAGTTTGGGCACGTGCCTGCAGCTGGAATGTATGATCTCTTTCTTTCCTGGGGCAGTTATTTATTTATTTGCATTTACAGCATTCTCCAAATGTCAGTGATATAAAATCAATTGTGAATATAGTAAGACACTACATGCTAGATTACATTCTTTGCCTTTCTGTGGAAAAACTAGAATATTTATCCTTATGCCACATTTTATGGCTTGGAGTCATTGCGATTGCTTATAGACTATTCTGTATAGCACTCTACTCTTCTGATTGTCTAGATTATTTCTGAGCATAAATGAGTCCCCAGACAGACCATAAACACAGTTTCTTACACTAGAAAATGGAAGAGAGAGCCAGGGCGGATACCTGTCTGAATTTACTGGAGGCATGTGCCCAGACTGAGCAATTCACTGCTCTCAGAACTTATAAAGACGTATTGCCATGTGTGCTCTTTTCCCCATTACAGCAGTTGGTTTTGTATAAATAGTACTTCTAGCAGAAGAGAAAAAATTAATCAAGTTTCTAAAATTAAAGAACCAAGCTTCTGCTTAGTGGTACTTCAGAATACAATCTGAGCAGTTAAGGGTTAAACACAGAGCAGCACTGTGGCTAGAGAAGGAAAGGAAAACAATATTCAAAGCATGAGAACACTACTGTCTTTTTTAACCTTCAGCCAAGTGGTATGTAGCATTTATACGTGAAAAAATGTAGCTGTAGCTACTAACTATCTCCTTGCATTCCCCGTTTTTTTAAGTGCCCTATTCATTTTGCAATAATACATCCTTGCAAAGACAGTCATAGATTGGAATCCTCAGGCACAAACAATGCACATTCTGATTCCAAGCATTTAAAATTCAGATAATTTCACTACCGGAATGGACATACTTTAATCTGTAGATGTAACATAAAAATGTGTCTCAGTGTCATTGACCACATCCAGTGCTGCATTTCTGCATACTTCTTTATATAGGCCTGTGTCTTCAAAAGGCAAAATTTAGTTCATTTTTATAAGTCTGTTTGTTTATAAATGATGGAGGAATGAGGGTGTTGTTTCATGAGATGTAATGTAACCAGAGTGGGCAAAAAAGGCAAATGTAGAAGCCAACACTTGAATATAAACACTACTAACTCCCTGTTAGGCAAACTCATGGTGAGAGCAAATGAAAGCATTCCTCCAAGCCCTGGGACAAACGGCTTTGCCCTTTCCCCCTCCTCTCTATGCCTCCCCCTGACACCCATAACCATGACCCCTGCTGGTGCCACAGCTTCTGCCTTGGCAGTGGCTGAATAGGAAAAAGTGGCAGGTGAAATGTTAATTTTAAAAATATTTCTTGGGCCCTTTGTGTTACTAAGCCAGAGAGAACGGTCTTGGCCTTCCTTTTCTTGATAGAACTGCACATGGTTCCCATTGACATAATTGGAAGCTGTGTTGCTAGGTTATGAGTGAATTTGGCATGCACCTTGAAAATAATAAACCCTCCTGAATTACTATAAAAATACCCACAGTAGCATTTCAAAATTAGATTTATTTTTAAGTGTTACTGTTGCATCCCAGGAACTTGAAAACCATATTTTCTATTAGCAAAACATTTCCCATACCAATTTACATTCACTGCATGTATTAACTTCGCAAACCACGGTTAGGCTTTCCTCTTGGGGACAGCACACTCATTTTTTTTATACTGAAAATAATGAAAGTTCTAAAAAAACCACAGAGAAATTATTTTCCCAGTCATGTTTGCAATTCTTTACCCTTAGAATTACATAAGTCTCTATGTTATGACATTCAATTCCTGTTTTTACTCAACTTTGCCAAAGCAAGGCAGCAAAGAATCTTCATTATGTCTTTCTGTCCAAACGTTCGTAAGTAAGTATTTCCACATGAATTGATATGTCAGTTTTAAAGTTCTGAGGGACTTTCTTCTCAATTCTACGCAAGACAGCAGTATCATGATATGCATAATGCTATCTGGTTACCTACCACAGAGAAGGCAATCACAGAACCATACACAATTGCAAACACCTTTGCAATCTAAGACTACAACATTTCAAAATGGAAACACTGCTTACGGTTCACAGATGGGAGGGGAGATGCACCTCTGGATGGTGGAGAGCTCAGACAGTGCATATTACACAGGAATCACAGCTATACACACTATACGATGAGAGGTCGACAGCTGAACGAGCATGCTAAGAAACACTACGCTCCTACTTACCACACATTGGAATCTATGCCCAGATGTGGGTATCCTAGGAAGGAGGAGGACAGGTTTTTTTAAAAACAGTACAGGGGCTGGCCCATTCATTTAACGTATGTTGTGTTCTAGCATGAGGAAGTGGTAACTTAGTGATGCTAACAGTCCTCAATAAGTGTCCGACACATCAAATTCAAGTTGTTATTATTCACAAACTTTCAGTAAATTCTCTAGTCCATTTTTCATAATTAAGTTTCCCAGTTACAGGAAAGGAATATTGAGCTACACCATGCAAAACAGTCTTGTCAGAAAATAAGACAATGAACTGAAAGATAACAATTACACTAGGAATATGTTCAGGAAGAACAACCAACAGTGTAATGAGCAGGAATGATGTAGAATAAAACCAACTCATACGTTGTATTATGTATTATATTGATAAGTGCAGATCTCTACCTATATGATTTTTATACTGAAAGTAATCTCCAATCATATGCATAGTCTCCTAAACTCAGAGGCAATCTCTCGGATACATATTTCTAAACTGCCTGGTGTCAAGAAACAGAAGACTCTAGATGTTAAAGCAGCACATTCAGTAATCAGATTAATTTTTCATGTTATTTTTCAGATGAAACATTATTGTTTTAAAACATGCTATGTGCACTTACCATTATGTGACATTCCAACAGCGAGGCATTTCTGAAATCTGCAGTATTGACATTTATTTCTGCTTTTCTTATGGATGCGACAATTAAGATCACACCTGTCATAAATTAGCTTTAATCTGATTGTTCTTCGAAAAAAGCCCTGGAGTAAACATAAAAGCATGTAAAAAGATGCAAGAAACTGCCAGTGTCATCGGCTCACTTCTCTATACATACAAAGCACCTTTCTGTAGACACGCTGAACCTAACTTTGTTTTTGACAGATTTCTTAAGGAAGCAAGGCTCACGCAATCATTGTGTCTGCTTATCACTCTGCTCCTGTTCTGATCTCAGCACCATTTTCAACCTAACTTGATAAAGGGGGGAAAAGCCTGAAACAGCTGGGGAAGCTTATGGGAAGCAATGGGGTTTAAAGGACACTAGGGATGTAAGCTGGGAACCCTACGGACATGCTGAGCATGAAGAACGCTATGCCAAAGGAAGCGAAGCTCCATTTGTTCCACTGCTCATGGGACAATTTGTTATAAAGTGAACATGACATTTTAAAAATTTAAAGTTCCTAATAATGTAGAAATTTTTTTTTTATAAATCACAACAAACCAAAAATTCTGCCAACAGCAGTTTGATCTCAAGTAACTAAAAAGGTTATGGGTTATCTGTTTGTTTAAATTTTCTTTCCCAACTAAGCCTTTTTTTATTCTATGTAAAATATTTATTTCCCTTTTTGAGCCTGAGTACTTAAAGAGAATGTATGTTCTTTCATCTATTCTATTTCTTTGTTTTTGCAAAGCGCTGAACTGATTTTGCAGGAATGACATATAATTGCAAAATTGACAGAAGTGGAAGAAATACACAAAAAATTCAAATAGATCATTAATATAAATAATGAAAAGAGCAAATTATATTTTAAAAATCTCCCACTTATTAAGTCATAAAGTATATGTGAAACAATTTACTTAAAGACCTAAAACTTTTTAAAAAAAGCACAGATCTCTTATTTTACCAAGTGATTATTCAGATGGAAATAGTATCAAATCTTACTTCAGAAAAAATACAGTTGTGACAGCTTACCTTACAACCCTCACATGCATGCACACCGTAATGAAATCCAGAGGCCTTGTCCCCACACACACGGCATTCAATAGCCATAAGGGAGTTGGAAGATTCCTCATGAGGTTTATTGTACAACTGAACTTTTTCTGAAAAATAGGGTGGGGAAGGAGGCTCCAATTTGATTGCACCTGTGTATAGAAAAGACTTAAATTATAAACTCAAAATATAATGCAATATCTAGAAGAAAAAGCACAGAATAATCATAAGCAATCACAATAAACATAGCAGGATTCTTATAGTCTGCTTCATAATAGACAATGAGTAGTAAACAAAGGATGTAAAGGCACGTAAGCTGTAAGCAGCTATTTCACTGGCAGCATGTAGGCTGAAAAACCTTAAAGGGGCAGATTCTGATGTAGAAAGTGTATTACAGATTCAGTTTTCAGCTCTGTAGTGTGGAATGATTTGAAGATAGGGTTATAAAAAATTTACATATGGAGACCTCATACTTGAAAGGCCTTACTTTTCTCAGTACCTGATCTGGTTGTATTACTTTAAGGTGTTCAGAACTACTGCAGGGAGATGGACTGGAGTTTCTAATCTAGTCTAAAAAAAAAAAATTAAGTATCTAACAGACCTATACGTTGAATAATATATTATTGGATAATATAACATTAGATATTCAAAGAAATTTATCTCTCTCCTGGGGAACACTGTCCAACTTTGGATGCAGTTTAGACATTCATTTTCTTTTCTGAAAGTTCCTAATTAAGAGAGCAATTTGTAACATTGAACAAGCTCAAACAACCAAATATGGCATCAATTGTTACTGGTCAAAGAAGAAAGCTGCGACATTTGTCACTATAACATAACATGAGATCGTGTCTCAGGAGCGAAGTAACCGACATAGTGTTACAACAAGGTGAATGGTTTTCTTTTCCAGACTGGCTACACTATACAAACTAAAAAGTTTTCTTTCTAGGAAGAAAAAAGAAAAGTGGAAAATTATCTAAGTAAAGACAAAGAGGATTTATCCTACCTAAACTCTACTGCACTCTCTAGCTTGTTATTAAAGTCTTATGGACATTTCTAATTAAACAAAGGAAAAATAAATTATTAGCTGGAAAAATGTCTTTTAATTTATTTCATACGTAACCCAGAGGTACACAGCACCTGCTTCACTGTACAACCAAATTTAAATACCACATTTTTCCTAGCAAGAATTCCCTGAAAGAATTCCTGTACAGATTCCTACCAACAAAAGTGATGTCAGATCTAAGCAGGCTAAGCGGATCTTTAAAAAAGTTCCAGGCACGGCAACCTCACATTCCTACTTTAAGCAGGAATGCAATAACAACTTATTTAAGAATAGGTCACTTCCTTTCTTAAAAGGCAAGTTCTGTGTACTTTTTTTTTTTTTTACTGTAACTGGCAAAACATCAGTGTTTTTCATAGTATATAAATAATACTAGTCCATGAAGCTCCCAGGTTATGCTGGCATTAGGAACCCTGATAAAAGTTATACCAACGTTGTGACTCAGATGTAGCCAATATTTCTACTCCATCAGTTTCTTAGACTGTTTGGAATTTAAAAGCTACACATATTAATAATTAATATGCTACGTATGCTGCGGCATTTTTTTAACATCCAGGATATTTATTTTGCATTGCGTGCATAGAGCTTCAAAGGGCAATTTACATGCAAGATACATGAATAGGAGACTGGAGATTTCAGGAACAAATGCTGGGGTTCATGTGTCTAATAAGAGGTGTTTAATGTAATTTTAAGGTACTTTATGATACCTTGCCTAATCTCCAACTGCTGCTCTGGAAGGGTGAAGGTCTGCTATATGTATTCTATCTTTTCTATTTGCCCTGCAAGAATATCTTGTGATGACACAGGATACCAGCATTTAGGCATCTGAATACTTCTAAATCCTTATGCTGATAGTACACTTTCCAGAGAACGAAGCAAATATGAACATGAAGGAAATACAAAAAAAAAAAAAAATTAAAAGCATACTTTGGCAATCCTGGAGCTTGATATCATATTTATAATCAATGCTTGTCTGATCAGTTCTTGCAAGAGGAATATCTTCATAGTGCGGTGAAGAAATGCTTGAAAAATCGACAGTGGTAAATGGCTTTATGTCAAAGGAATGTGTATGGTCATCCATTGCAGACAGATCCACTGGACTAATTCCAAAATTAATGGGCCAAAACGGCATTTCTGTGTCAACCATTGTAATCCCTGAAAACAAAAAAAGAAAGACATTTTAAGAGAAGCTAGTTATCTTTGTAATGAGTTCAGGCCCGAGCTGAGGTCCAATTGTCTCATGTCCAAAGGGCTGAGATGCAAACTCGTAATCAAGCGTAGGTTTTAGGGGAATGTTTAGGCCTCATCTATCATTTGGCTTGAGTTTGTCACCATATAATGCATTAAGCTGTACAGTAACATTGCACGGGTAACGCTGTGCAGTTAACCCAGCTTCGAGGTTCTTCTTAGCAAGGCTCTGTCTCACATCGTAAGAGCAAATGAGATTTGCTGGCATCCAGGGCTCAGGCTAACCTTAGAACAGAATGGCTGTCTTTGGTACGCTACTGGACTGAACTGATCTGATCTGTACTTCAAAAGGCAGCAGAGGCAGCTAGTGAGCTCTCAGAACAATGGTTAGACGAATGACTGACAAAAATAACCATCTAAGTAATTATGAATGGCCAGACAAAATCCAATTGCATTGTGATAGTATATTTTATAGAACTTTTATGTGCTTTAGTAAGCATGCAAGTCATTAAAAAACCCAAATCAATGATGTGAAATTAAAGCAGCACAACTGGGAAAAAAAAAAAAAAAAATCACTTTTTTTTAAACAGACAGATAACACTGACTTTAATTGCATCTCTCAATAGCATGCAGATGAATACAGCTAGAAGTCTTCCACAGTTAATTTTTCAGTTTTGTGAATTCTAATCATCATTCTTCCAAAGTAACTGAAGATCTTAAAGATTTTTATATTAACAAAAAAAAAAAAAAAAAATTGTTGGTGTTAAACAGTGGTGTCTTTCCTCCAAATAACCAGAAATATTTGAAATCTTTACTCATTCAAGTATGTACAAAGTTTTATCCCAGAGTCTTAAACCCAAGGCTCGAGGAAATTTAATTTATGACTTTTCAGATTCCATGTGTGTTTATGTAGATCTTGAAAGTAGTAAACAAAAAGCTTCAATCTGCAAAAAACTTCAGCAAAGTGAGTGAATTTAGATTGAGATAGAAAGTGTTTTTCTGCATCCTCTTCTGACAGTTAGCTGAACCAAAATCTTTGATTTTGACATGTATCAACTATGAAAGACTCTGTAACAGCAAGTGTAAAACACTTGCTGTTTTGTAACTAGAGTCTGTCTTTAATTTTCCATGATTTATAAAAAGAACATTCTAATCTAAAAATAGAATAGATGTTATGGAACTAAAATAACTTGGTCACTTTGGCTGTTTAATTTGGACTTTAGACCCAATCAAGTAAGTAGCCTTTAACCTCTAGATAACAGGAACTTTGATTTGATCTACTTTGAATCAAAACTACTCTGTCACACTGCCAAAACTGTTGCTGCAAAATGAATACAATGGAACAGACCTGCTCTATAATTTTGACATCATCCTGTGTTCTGACAGGCCTACAGGTAAGTAAAACAGTGAGTGTCCTGCCCATCAACTATGCTGAAGTGCTAAGGTAGTAATGGCTACAAACGGTTACAGTTCTCAATCTTTCCTCAGGAAAGTCACCACCATTCTTCCACCTTTTAGGACTCGCAGTACAACCCTCTAGTTCTTCTACCTTGAACGTTGACAACAAAGGCTGTGAGATATTTTTCTTATTCTTAAGTTTCAGATAAGAAATTCTCACTGCAGTGGGAACAAAAAAGATGCTACTGTATCCCACGCTGCACAACATACATGTTGCTCCAAGTAGAACAGGAGAGGAACCCACAGCTCCTTCATACTACCACTCCTATTGCCTGATAAAGTAGAGCTCTGTGAAGCAAACAGTTTAAGGGTGAACTCTTGGCAAGGTTAGCTTAGTGGTCAGCCCGCCATCTACCTTCCAAAAGGTATACATATACACACACACACACGATATATATATACATGATATATATATCCCCGTTGGATGGGGATATACAGTCTAATATTATCCTTAATGAAAGTAAGATCTGCCTATGAGTAAACAACAGAATTTCTAATAGCCACAAGTGAAAATTATCCGGTGAGAGTACATTAGAGGTTGTCCAAGTAGTTTGGCGTTATATAGTATCTTCTAAATAGCCAATTTTTCTGTAAGCATGAAGTGCAAATCCCTAGCCATCAACACTGGGAACCGTCTTCCTTAAACAGATTTCCAAATAAAGCAATAAAATAGAATAGACTTCTTCTTAAGAGTCCATATTTGTAATTAACCAGACACAACGTTAAAAAATAAAACCAACAGAAATCTAGAATTTGAACATTGGCTTATATTCCTTTAAGCAAGTGACAGTTACGTGCGCTGGAGGGCTGCCTAAAGGGTGAAGAGGAAGGATGCCTACAGCCATGGTCCCGGTTATAGGCCAAGTTCATCCGACGGGGTCCATACAACTCACTATGCGCACGTGCACCCATGAGGCTACTGCGTGGCCGAGAAACAAGTGCAGGCAACCACATCATCAGAAGGCAGGAGGACCATACTGACAGCTGCCCTTGCACAGACACCTCCCCGCTCTAGAGAAGCGGCTGAAGAGGCTTGAGTACATGCTTCAAGGGAAGTGCAAGCTTAAGTCACTCATTGAATAGAGATATAGATGTTAAAATTAAACAGTTTTCCTGCATCATCCATAAAAACTCCATAAAAATATTCTCATAATCTTGAGGCGTTACCACTTTATAATTTCAATTTAAAAGACTCTGGTTTGCAAACCACTGTGAGCTAAACAGCAAGTTAAAGCTAGTCGATATTTCACTTTATAACACAAAGCATGACTGTGATGTTTTGAAGAATTTTATTATGTATAATGTGATTAATTCTATGAAATTCCTGAATCATTATAACACTGTGTATATGAAATTCACTATGTACGGATATAGCACAGCTTAGAAAGACTCATAAGCATGTAAATCCAGAGGTCTGGCTTGCTAGGCACAAACTCCAAAAGCTAAGAGGGTATAGTAATTCCTTAACAGGACTTTTCTGGTTTGACAGTCAGCACAGCTAACTTGTTTCAGCAAAGTCTACCAGTAACGCCAGAGCAGTTTCATGGTAAAAGTATTTCTAGCCTAGAACTGTGATGGTTTAGATTTTTATAAAGTTTTAGAAGAAGCAAAATAAAAATAAATAAATTAATAAAACCTAATCTGCTATTTTAACAATCACTTAACATGAGGGACTGTGTTCCATGCATGTTGCTTTTATCTTACTAATTGGTTGGGTTTTTTTTTTTCCTGTGCATCTGTTCACATCACACACACATTCTGTATGCTGGGAATAGAGGAAATAAAAATCCTGAGATTATACTAAAGAGAAAAACAGGAATTGTGGGTGCACCTATCAGCTACTACGGGTCACAAAGTAATTCCATTTTATGCTACTCATATTTCTGCTCTAAGGTAATAAAATCTGGAATCAACAGCCATTTACAAGTCTTTGAGCAAAAGCCTATAAACTCCACCCCTTCCAGAGGTTAACATCCCCTGACTAGTAATACCAGTTCTTCTGAACTACAGGCGACTAAAAAGGCGTTGCTAAATCCTTCCACTACAAAAAATGTCTACTTTTAGTTTCAAAAAATCATTATGTTGTCTATATTATAATTTTGTCTAAGAAGTCCACAAAGGTACCTAGCAATGACACTATACATATACGCTCACACTTAAGTCTGTATATCTGAATTCTTTTGTCAAAATATGAGCTTCTGATACGTTAAAATGCCTCAAATAGATAGGATTTACTCAACACTAAAAAAAGTTTGCATGTACATATTTATTTAGTTTAATTTCCACTCCCAGTCTTGCATGAACCTAGGAGGGGTCCTGAACACAGAACATTTAAGCTAACCACAGCTGAGAATCTTTTTGCCTCTCAGGTCTCACAGTTAAGGACAGTACATCTCTTCTGAGGGGTGTAATATTCTCCCACAACAGCACCACCAGACAGGACACGATGGCTGTTCATAGGCATGCGTGTCTGCGCAGGCAGAAACGGAGAACATGTGGCTTCTACCTAATCTTGGCTTGCCTCATTGCTGTATAAAATAAAGCAAATTCTGTGCTTTCCCAGCTGCAAGGACTATATTTCTGCTACTTACTGTGACATCGGTGCGAAGAGGTGGTAAAGGATTATTTTCTTACTATATTTCATGACAACAAAGGGACTAAAATATTTGACTTTCTTCCATTGTGCACATATTTCTGATTTGTTTGGTTAAAAAAAAAAAAAAAAAGCAGCAACGTGACCTGGTATACAGATATGCCAATCAATAGCTATTTTTCAAAGACACCAGTAAATTCAAAATTGCTAAAGGAATCTTGAAGATGTCAGTGTAATAGATTCTGTACTCTAAGAATATCTAAGGTCAAATCAATCACAAGACAGCTGTTTCGTGCTTCCTTTCTCTATTTCTGGATAACAAGATGCATATTTTTATAGCATTTCAAACAGCTAGGCATCAATGATCCCACATTAATATTATTCATAAACATTTCTGAATTATGAGAATTTTCAGGTTTGCTCAGGTTTTGGATATAAAAATCAAAGCATTTTGTTACAGTTTGAAGCTTTGAATCTTCGCATATGACTGCTAAGTTTTAGTCAAATGATGGCTATCCTGTTCAATTTAATAAAATTCATTATTACACTGGAAACAAAATGAATTTTACTGCTCAGTTTTAACTTATATTATAAATACCAAAGTGAAGAAAACCTTCTACGTGCTAGTTTTATTCTTGCATTATTGAAAACTAAGATGTGAAAACTGTTCCTCTGTTTAATAGCTAGTTTACAAATATTTTGATTTTGCATGTAACTATACTTGGCTTCTGCTATGTATTTTGTCTTTTTTACTCCCCATAAAAGATGAAGGCCAACATTTCCCTCTGTGGTCTTCTCGTGGCTTTTTTTAAAAAAAAAAAAAAAGCAAAACCACCAAAACGTCCAAAGCATAAGTCCAATCAACAGACTACTCCAGGATTCTTTCATGAAAATCACACATGCTCACACGAGATACAGGTAATAAAGACAACTAACATTTGCTAAAAAGATTTTCATGTGTAAAAATCATTCTCAGCCAACAAAAGACTACGTAGAATAGTAGCAGAGGTGTTATTCACATAAAGTCAGGTGAATATGCTCTAACAGTTAATCATAAAAAGACCAGAAGTGAAAGAGAGAATGCTGTTGAGATAACATTAAACACTGAGATATGAAACTAGTTGCTACAACTCCCTTTACTTGCGTTTAATCTCATGTAGCCAACTGCTAACTATTATTTACAAGGAAGTAAAAGAAGGCACATAAACTCATCTGTACACTTCTGTAATGACTATCAGCCATAGTGACAGCTAACAGTTAGTGGATCTGGTACTGATTGTGAGAACTATCACATCATTTAATTACTTCACTCAGTAGCAATTGCAAATTGAACAGATTTCCAGTTCCTAAGAAAGTTATTCAGTGCATTGTATATATTAGGAAAACATAAAATATCACATAAGAGATTACCACGGTATGAAAAACATCTTGGATCACAAGCTACTCTTTACCATAAACACTACCTGCGCTCAGTTAACCTGAAAGGCCTGTTGCACTACATTCTAGACACACTCTTTCCAGACAAAACTACCAAAATATGACCCTAGAGGTATTTAATGAAGCAACCAGAACATCCTCACCTCATACAAGTCACAGAAAATCAGAAGAAAAAAAAATAGTTAAAGACTCTCAGCTTTGAAACATTACAAAAATCAAGGCAATGGTGTAATTTTACTATATGGACAGGTATAAATATGGACAAATATATACGTGATGTAAATTTTCTTTTTTGATGTGTTTTTTGTTTTAATTAAAATATATTTCATGGAATAGTTTGGATTTCAGCTCATGTAGACATGTGTCAGTTTGTCAAGTAAACTCGTATGTAAGTGCTGCAGAACTTAATGGGACTTCTGCGAATTAATTTACTTAAAGCACGCTGAGATCATGTCTGAAATAATGTTCTATATAAGTTGGTTAAGATCACACAACCAGTCCTAGCTTTTAAGAAAAATTTAGAGATGGTGAAGGGTCAGCTTGATATCCCCATATATTCAATTTATTTATCTACTTAAGACGAACAATAAAATGTTTTATGTGCGCCTTGCAAAAATACATCTACCCTAAATGACGGAACTACAGCCACTGAATTAAAGACCTTTATTGATCTTTTAGAAGAGAATGCTCCAAAAGGACTATAAGAAGAGAAAGGACAGTCTTGTGATGAAACAATTGCATCCCCCTTTCAATAACTCAGTTCGTTCTTTGCCTCTGACACAGAAATTCTATGTGGCAACAGACAAATAGTTCAAGCCAACATTTTCATCAGTGCTGTTTTCAGATCCTAGATGTGAGGCACAGGATCTGGTGATAAATTGTGTTCAGAACGTGATTAACTGACGTCTCTGGAAGGTGTAGATGGTCATCAATTCTAGTAAGACTTGGAAAAACGGTATCACTTTGTCCTAATTATTGTTCTTCTGGTTACTTAGAGAAAATTGCCTCATCTTAATGCATTTACTTTTTCCTGGAGAAAAAAAAAGATGCTACTATTTAAACTTCTGTCTCAGTTCACCACTCGTCCAGTGAAAGAATGTTATCTTCCCTCCCTCCCTTCTCTATTTTATCATTAAAACAGCAACCTTCTTCAGCAGAGACTCTACACATTTTTAATATTTGTGATTATGTCCGAGTACAATGAGGCTTTAAGCTTAGTTTAAGCCTTTAGGAGATCTTCAGTCATGAAAATGATCTATTTTTGATTCATAGTATCTGACATTATAACAGACTTTATCTAGTAGATAACATTTGCATAAAATAAAGGTAATTTGGTTTTGGATAAACCAAGATATGTGCATTTTTTCCCCTATATTGCAAACAACGACTAAAGCTGTTGGACATAGTCCAATACATTAAAACAACTACTGTGTGGTCTGCAGGTTCGTAAATCTAACAACCGCTCCGTAACGTAGGACCCCTACGACTTCGTGTCCTGTTGCTGCAGAGTCAGCAGAGGGAGCACAACATAACTAAAAAACCCCCTCTTTCCAAGAACTCTGCTGACACAATCAGTGATGCTCTTAAACAAACAAACAAGCAAAAAAAGTACATAAAAAGAGCCTTGTTGGCTGATACACCCAATTCAGTGTTTGACAAAATCACAAAGGATTTTTTTGCCAAACTCAGTAAGCTTCAAACTGCAGCAAGAAAAACAAAGTAACAGCAAAAAGCTATAAAGACTTCCTTTAAAAATCTGATTATAGAATTTTGTATTATTATGTTTGCACTACCAAGAAGCAGAGAAAAAGGATTTTTTTCTTTTTATCCATGGACATTCAAAACATTGGTATAATTCAGGGCAGAAATTGTTTCATTTATGTTATGATGTTACATCTGAACTGCAATATATTGGTAGGACTTAAAATAGTTATCCAAAGCAGTCTTTTTCCAAGCAAATTACATATCAGAAACCACTGTGATTGTGGGAAAAGGACCCAGGCTTACTTAGGCAACTGATAGAATAAGTACTGAAAAATTTTTGTATTGTAAATTCAAACTGTTTTTGAAAACTCAATATTGCCTTTTAGCATTCCTACCCTAGAACTGGGTATTGTAGCAGGAACAAAGGAAAAAGATGCAGGCACGCATCTTGGACTCAAGCACACTCCTGCTTGTACCACCCTCTCAGTAGACCTCCTGTTTTTCAAGTATGGATTTATCAAAAACATTTACAGGAATGAACATTTAGCTCAGTGCAGAACAAAAGAACAAAACTTTTATGGATTTGTTGCAATTAGAGAACTCTAAACTAAGGCTCCCCACCCTCCTTAATTTACCTGCAAAACCAAAGAAAATACCAAGTGTCCACTAGCAAATGTTGAGTGTCAAAAATCAGCTCCATGATAACAAGTGACTTAGTGAAGAAGTACGTTCATAGATGATTTGGTGCACTGCTTTTAGCATCAGCCCTGACTCACAAGCACAACGTCAAGACAATGGATGACATTTTCTTCTCTGTTCCTCAGATCCAACCCTCAAGCCATTTAAACATAGCCCCAAAATGAACATGTCCATGAAAAAAGATACCTAACAATACCAAAAAGATGCAACATAGACAAGATACTTTTGAAAGCATTCCATATAAAAACAAGCCTCGTGGCTCTAGGGAAAATGGTTGTGTTACATCTTTAAGCAGAGGAGGAGGGATGTATCCCCATTGTGGCAGGGTGCAGCCAACAAGCACATCTCAGGGGTTAATCATTGAGTGGGAGTGGTATGAGCTTATGAAAGTCTCCTTTTACAGTCTGCTGTACTAACCTGCAGAACCAGCACGGGACCAAAATTCTGATAGCAAAAAAAAAAAAAAAAAAAAAGCAGTAAGCTGTGGCTGAGTGGAATCTTAAGGGTGTGACAACAAACCAGATACTCCCAGGAACACCTTGAAACATGGCCACTGGATGCAAGTTTGTGTCACATCTCCACAATGCAAACTATGGAGGAGTGTTGAAGACTGGATGGCTTAAGAACCAAGCTGAGAAATCCAAGTGATGCACTGTGCAGGGGCTGCAGAGAACAGTGACACCGAGATGCTTCAGAAAGCCAAATAAAAAGTCAACCCATTCATCCTCTCAGCAAGGCTGCACAGTAAAACTTCAGAAGAAACTTGAGATACAGTGTAAATCCAAACACTTGAAAAGGCCAAAAGCAAGCAACTCATAAATCAGTAGGAAGTGTATTTTATTCCTATAACTGCATTATAACTACAAGCTGTGATCACTAAAAGCACAGTCCATAAAATTTACTACAATGTTTAGGAGGTAGCTGCTAATAGAAACAGGAAAAAAAACCCCAACATTCAGGGAATAACAGACCTATTTAATTTAAATTATATTTTCTATTTTGTGCTCACGGAGTTCACACAAAATGGTAAATGGCCTGGGTTCTTATTCGAAATAGCAGCATTTTATGCCCTTGCAGCAACAAAAACCATTGTAAATATAAATGCAAATGAAACAAGCTCAAAAATGCCACAGGCTACTCAGATATGCTACAAATTCTGCCATCCTATTTTAATTATTTAATGTAGGGTTTGTTGCATTCTGATACTGGATAGATATCAATGAAACTTTAAGTTATTTCAGATATAAAAGTAATTGATTGCAAGGCTGTGCTCAAATAATAGCTTAAATAGAAATAGAGTATCAGACAATGGAAGATAGCTGTATAAAAAAATACTGATTTATAGAACTGAAAAACTTCATAGACAGAGAGATAGCTCAGATTTAAGAGGAAGAGCACTTCAAAATCATGGAGAACACAACTACAAGTTTCTGGAAATGCCACGGTGTCGGGCTCCTGGTGGTAACAGCCTGACTACAATAGAAATGAAAGTGTTCTGCTACTGTCGCAAGACTGACAGAACACTGAGCTGTAGAAACAATTTCTGCCCTGCTAACTCAGATTCAAAGTTTGTAGGAAAGGACCTTCAAATTGTTCTTAGAAATACTTGAGCAGAAAAACTGCAGTTTTCTAGGTACAGGTAGCTGCTATCTTTGCTTTGTGAGGTGCCAACCAACCCTTATGAAAGGCTTGTCTTCCAATGCTTTTTGTTCGAAAACATCTTAAAAATACCTACCACTCTTCAAAATAGAAATTATTATTTCATTCCATTTACCAAAAAAAACCCTCAAAACAAAACCAAACCACCCAGAAGCATAAAAATCTGAAAAATAAGGTATCATCTGATTGCCAATATAAAAATCAGAACAAACATCTCCAGAATTCTAATGGGCAAAGATTATATTTGGGTATTTACAATAGGCCTACTTGCATTAGTTGAGCTCAAATCTGGATCATTTTGGTTTTGAGGGATTTGAGGAAACCAGAAACAAACAACATGTCTCTAACTTGCACTGGCAATATTGTAAAACTATCCCATGATATAAAATGTAGGCGTTACTCTCTATGAATCATTGTAATTTAAAAAAGGATACTGATAGATAGGCAATGAATCACGTTTAATTTTGTAATCAGAAAAAGCTGGCTTCTTAAGAGACCTTTGCCCCCTTTGGCAAAGTATATTAACTAAATGTGCTGAGCTACTAAGGAGTAGGACTTCTCTTGTCATGTAAGTGGCCTCATAAGACTGAAGGAAGCCATTGATTTTAAAATATACAAAAACATGCTGTGTTGTATATAAGATAGCAAAGCTTTATCAACTAGAAAGTCACAACACAATTCAATTGACGAGAGCATTAACAGTCTCAGAACTGTGCTCGGCTCCAAGACTTAATGTACCTTTTATAACCGGCACTTACTTATACTGGGCAAACTTCATACTACTCAGTTCTAGTGAAAGCTTCACTAGCTACAGGAAATTCATATAATTAGAAAAACATCATCTTTGTGCAGCTTAGCCTACACTTTTTTTTTTTTTTTTTTTACATTGTTATTCTTTTTTTTTGCCACTGACTGAAGATGAGAGAACAATCTGCTTCCAGATTCTTTGATACTGGATTCTTGCTGTGCTAAATAAGGTGACTAAGACAGTGTTCCAGAAATCTTTTCATATATCCCAAAGATGTACAATAAGATAATATAACATTTAATTAATTTAAAAATAAAATGTCACATCATATAATGGATATAAGCTCTTTTTATTAACAGTAACAAAAACAGAAATTACCAAGGAGTCAAGAAATCTTTTCATTCTGTAAGTTTTTGGTCAGATTTACAAGTTCAATGCATGCCATTAGAAGTATTTTAAGAGAAAATTCCACATTCAGAAGTTTCATATGCAGACTTATACATCACCTGTGACTGTGCTTTTGGGTGTCAAACTTGTTTTGAAGCCCACAAAGTTTTCTAGCTTCAATAGAAATTCAGTGTTTAGGCCACAGTTAAACAAAGCTTATGTGAATTAAACAAAGATTTATGTGCTTTATTTTGAATATTGTATTATTGCTAATGGTATTTAAACACCTGTTTAAAGATAAGCACTTTTGAAAACTGAGTTCCTGGCTGAGGAAGGACTTCGTTAGCCAGGGTATGTTATTAAATTACATATCATGGACATGTATACACAAAAATAAATCAATGTATGTTGTAATACATATCCATAAGAAATTAGGTTCTCAAAATGCCTTATTTTCTATGTAAAATTGCTGTTTCTCACTAACCACAGTGACAGAGTTGTTAAAATAAACTCACAGCTACCATGAAGCACTAGCTGCAATGTTTAGCAAGACACCTACTGTATGTTTAAACAGGAAACAGCACTGTCCTTAAGTATTCAAGTATAGTAGAAATGCTATCTAGTAAATTTATTCTGTGCTCACACATGATTCATTACATGAAAGTTTGCAGATTCCTCTGTGTCTTCATAAGCCTTTGTGAGATTATCAAAGATTTACCCATGTAGTATGGCAAAATATTCATGAGATGTGTAAGCACTGCAGCTATTTACAAGACAATGTTATGCTGCATTGTTTATTTGGTTTCATTAGGTCATTATCACTGTGTCTTTTAATGTATTTTAATATACTAATCATGGAGTCTATTCTTTAAAAATGGTGCTTAGCCAATAATTATCAACTAAGGTACCAATTTAGCACAAAATTTTAGAACAGAGGTACTCCATTGTGGGTCTCAAATTTGAAATCAAAGCTTGTCTTTCTTTTTGAAATGTTAACAATTTTAACAGTAACTTTCATACTATGTGCACAATACCCAGTTAAATTTTTCTTGTACGACATCTTAGGTGCAACACATTTTATACTAACACTGAAGAATTTTTATAATATTAATACTTAAGTAGCCACATAAAGCTTTCTCAACCCACTTAGTAGTAGTAGAGAATTTATTGAGATCTTTTTACGGATGCATAATACTGTTGGTAAGAAGCCTGGGATTTTTTTCTTTCCTCAAACTCTGTTATGTCAGTGCTTTTTAACGTTCACAAGACAGGCAACTTAAGTATTGTTTCCAAGAGATGAGCTAATAAGGCATACAACTGTAACAGGGTAAAATATACTCATTAATATCCTAAACGCAGTTCCCTGCCATGGCAGAATACTGAATACTCCCACAGGAAGAGGAGGAGGAGGAACAAATGCAACATGAGTTTAAACTCATTCCTTGAATTAAATCCCACTTTTAAAGTTTTTCCTGGCAGTCAAATACATTGCAAATTATCCATAAAAATGCTTCTCTCATATCAGGATGAGCCATTTTCATCACAAAGCTGTCATCTTCTAAAATATTAAAACGTAAAATGTATTTTAGTATGGTAAGACTATATGTAGGGCCCATATAATTTGATTGAGCACTACTTTTTATTGAGTATCACTTAAAATATTTTAACCTGTTGGACAATCACTAAGTCCTAAAAGCTAAACAGCACCATGTTACAGAATTCATTCATTAATGCAAACATGCTGAGCACTATTTGTGTATTAAATATAGAAAATAGTGTACAGCCATTAAACTCTGATGTCAAGCTAGTTCAAACACATCAAAGCTTAAGGAAGTCGATAAATAACACCAAAGGGGGCTTAATGTTTAGCATTCTCCTCTTCTAGATGTCCCCCAAACTAATCTAGCACAAAAATACGTTCAGATTTTGTGTGGGATACAGTTAGTTACACACTGTTATTGAAGTGTATTTTCATTAGCCGCTGAAACTCTTCTATCAGACATTTCTAAACTTGGATGGTACCACCAGTGATACGTGTACCACTTCAAAGTGCAATGCTGCCCGACGCAGAGCTGAAGGACCCTGCTCTACTGCAGTGTAATTGTTGCCATTACTCTGACAAGATAAACACCAGGCAAAAGAAAAATGGGTACCCCACTTTGATTATATGTAACAGCAGGCTTTGTACCAGCCTACAGTAAGAGCACTTAGCTAAAATAATTTAATAATAAAGGCAAATGAACTTTCCTACACCTATCATCTGTTGCACAAATATATCTCTTTCATCTTTTAAATTAGCAAAAAAATTAACCTTCTCAACTGTACAAACTAAGCAGCACATAACCTGCTCAGCCACTTTTTAGCAATAGAGCAATCTCTTGTCATCTGACTACTGTACTTTTGACCCTCCAAAATATTCCCAACTAAAATATGTTGACATGTTTTTACATGTGATTCAATAATTATTGTTCTCAATAGTGCAGGATACTTATCACATATTTAGATCAATGTTCTTTGCATCTCATGTTCTCCATCTTTCTAAATATTAATTTTTCCAGATAGCTTTAAAACTACCCCATCAAGGTGACTTCAGGCTGCCTACACAAGGAGTGTAGGATCAGGTCATAAGTTGGGTAAGCTTGCTTTTGTAACTGAAATTGCAACATTGTGCAACACTGTCAGAAGTATTTAATGAACACCAGTAAATTAATGATGAATTGTGCTCTAAATTTAAGTTACCTTGAACAGTTTCACTTCTCAATCTTCTATTGGACTACAGGACAAGAGCATCAAGAGAATCTTCCCCATTCTTGGGTTTTTTGGGTCAGTATAAAATTCAACATAATATAACATTGTACTCTCTAATTTATTCCAGAGGAAAAATAGGTGAAAACTTTGAAGGAAATTTAGCACTGAAAACTGGCTATAATAAGAGCTAGATATAAAATATTAATTTTAAAACCTGCCCATGACTGAATAATAGCAATATGAGAAAAAGAATACTAAACTATCAACTATAACTCAATTATGTCATTTCTGTTCCTACCATCTAATAGTAATAAACAAAACTTCCTTTACGACTTAAAAAGAAAATATCATAATACATGCATTTAGATAATGGATTTTCAGGGCAACACTATATAATAACTCAAAGAAGGGTACACGCTCAGTTGTTTAAGCTTTCTGTCACCCATCCCTCAGTAGTTTTCTGAGAAAAGGCCCCATCACAAATTTTTCTAAGGATCTGACACGAGTCTCTGGGAGCGGCACAGAATTTGACAGAGATATTTAACTCTTTTCCAAATGTACTTTTCAAGGAAAAAAACCCCAAGATACCTTTTTCTTAAGGATGTAGAAGTAACTTGTTAAAAATACAATGGGTAAGTGCTGTTAAATCTTGAACTAGGAGATGAATACTCTCCCTGCAGCCCTTTGATAAGAAAAAGTAGACAAAATATTCGTGGGGAAATAACACGATTTCATCTTTTATTTCATTTCAAAATCATTAATGCACTTCAAAAAGAACTTAAATATAACCTAGATAACAATAGATTAATGCAAAATTTTACAAAGTCCTGACTGTTATTAATGCATAAACTTACTGTATTTTCTAACAGAGATCTGGCAAGGCTTGGATTTTACAATGTGGATGAAAACTAAAAGGAAAGAATTTCTTTCATCTTATTTTCAGTTGCGTTATTCTTCCTCTTTGTTATTAAAATCCTAAGAATAGGTCTGCTATGACTTGGCCCAATACTTTTGCCAACCTTTCTGTTTTGAAGTAAAAGTTTTTCCAATTAATCCATTGAAATTGCCTTGCTTTCCCCATGAAGGAATAAGCATTTTACCTGCCAAGGTACGGAAGATTATTTCACACAACTCAGTTGTTCCTTCGTGTGAACCGTACATCACTCCTGCATTTCCTGTAAGTGTCAGTCATCCAGAAAGCAGCGTATATTTACATTAATGTTTAAGCAAACATACATGCCTGGCAATTTAGCAGTTCCATGCTACTGTTCTTCGCTTCTGCAATAAACTAATATTTTAAAAATTGTCTTTGATGTTATTCTTCAGTTATTAATATCGGTGATCTTTAACCCACAGTGTCCACAGATAGCAACTCTCACTGTTGTCACACATTTGGACACTCAAAGTCAGCAGTTTTGGTCTACACAGTCACTGTGTAACAGTACAAATCATTCTATTAAAAGAAGATGGAAACTGTTGTTGCTATTTTTGACAATAAATTTTCAAGAGTTAAAATGACATCATTTTAGGACACCAAACAGAAAGCAGAGTATCCACAACTAAGAACAATTTACTGTTAGGACAAAGTTATTAATGTATACTTTCAGGGTTTTCTTTATTTTTAACAACTAATGCTAAACAAATGCTTACCAGTGATTTTTGTAAGTTTTTTGTTTTCAGCTATAATCCACCCATGCTTAACTAAAGCAGTAAAGACTCTGACTGCACTTCGTATTTTGCACATAAATATTGTGGAGAGCATGAAGCTTCTATGAGCTCTAAGCTAGAAAATCTCTTTGTGCCCCAGTCACCTACATTTGTATGGATTTCAGATTCCTTGAAGCTCTGTATGAGACTGACAATGGCCTATAGGGATCCAAGTTCATGTAAACTTGCCTGTTTTCTTTAAAATGAACTGCCATTCCATTTCTATCTTTGACAGAATTTGCTAGTTTCAGTTGAGGAGAAGAGTGTATAATCAAGTTCTAACGCTGTGTCAGTAAGATTAATAATTATAGGGTTATGCAACATTAACAATAGCGGTACAAGCAAAGCAGCTATGTTAAATTTTAACAGCATTAAAAAGAGGGGAAGAAAGAGATTGAGAAAATGTCAGTTCCCTTCTCTGTCATGTGTTCTTGTCATCATCATCTTTTTTTCTATATTTAAAATACTTTAATAATTTCTTCTGCAAGTAATCTAAAAGGAGAGCTAACAGCAAATCTTTCAGTTTCATGTCATGATAAACAGATTGTACACCACAATTCAAGACAAAAATGTGTATTTAAATACTTACATTTATGTCTAACTCCTTGCATATTTTTCTAGAACATTTATTGAGTAAGTCAGTATACTGAAAAAATCATATTAACTTACTGGAAAGTGTTATTTTGAATGATTACATGCAACTATTTAATCTAAATACGCATGTCATTTTCGCATACGAACTACAAATTATACACTGGAATTTTGCCCATATACTCTGGAATACTTGATAACTTGATTATTTTATTTTAAAATCAGCTATTCATCTTTAATTTGGACAGAATACCCATAGTGAACCTTTCAATAAGTTATATTGTCACATCCCATTATTCTTCTAAGGAGATTCTTTTTCGAGACAAGTATGTTTAGTGTGAGGAACTAAAAGTTATTACTGTGACTTTTGATAACCCCAACCCCTCAAGCAGGCTTGTGAACAGCTAAATATCATGTGGCTCTGACATATACTGAGGATAAGTTACTGTGACTTTTTACTGTTCTAATTATTTTTGTAATTGCTAAACAAAAATCAATTATTTGCAAATTTCTATATGCTGAATTTGAAGTGTGATCACAAGACAGATGGTCGATCTCTTCAAAGATTCAGTTGTATTTAAAAGGAATCCTATTAAAATATTATTGAGATTATCACAAAAAATAAATTCTTAAGGGACATGTGGATCGCATCCAGTGCAGTGTACCGTAATAGAGCTGAGTATCAGGATAAGACCCTTCTTGCATTCACGGTGCGTGCAAAACTCCCACTGAAACTTTTTGAACCACCTCTAATCCAAAAGATCAGAAGGGGTATTCAATAGCAGACCACTTCCCACACCCTATACTTCCTGTCCTTTGTGTAACAAGGTGTGAACATCTGTTTTAAACCTTATTACTATACTCTGTACACAATAAGAAATTATCTTGCAGCAGCTTAGGTGACCCTTCACCAACAGGGACGTACTTGGTTTAGAGGGATATGACAAGGATGAAAATACAGACAACTATAATCTAATTCCATTACACCCATCTAAACTGGGAGAGCTTGGGAATTTAGAACCTGGTTTTAATCTCTCACCTTCACTTTCTGCTATCATCACAAAATAGGTTAAACACCAAATGATTTGCAAAGCAGAAACTGGTTTTCATTGGGTTACAAGATGACAATATTCACCTCATAGCTTTATACAGGTACACCCTTCCAGTGTAAAGGATGGGTTTGTAAAATGTGGCTGGCATACTATGTAAACCTAATACAATTAGACAATGGTGTCCCCTGTATTTTGAGAATTCCTAAGCTGTTCCAGATGTAAACTGGTACCGGACTTGGTTCACTGTTTGGAACTATGGAATATTTTATACAACTCTACGTAATATGCTCACTGAGTCAGACAAGATAATTTGGGGTCAAATACTGGCTCCTTTAAAATTGACTGTAAAATTTCTATCGGTTAACCTAATTTACCTTTTGCTGGACAATGATGATGGCATACGTTTTTGAACAGGAATTCTGTACCTCATGGTCGATATCTGAACATAACATACTCAAAATCTCTGCCAACACAAGCATACATACCATACTAAGCAGGCTCCCAAACTAAACCTCCTCCTTCCTCAGACATTCTGAGGAAATCATTGGTCTATAATGCTAGGTTAGGGAAAAGAGTAGAACTACTGTTACTGAGATCACAAGAATAAACAAATTGATCAATAAATAGCTTCCTCACAAGATTTACTTCTCAATGAGAGCAGAAAAAGTTGTCAAATCCATTATGTTTGTCAGACACAAAGTCCCCAGATTATCAATGGGCTATGTACCATGAATCACAGAGAGCTCAACTGGATCTCGTATCTTGCCAGTTGTATCTTTATTTTACTATTTGTTCTCGGATGTTAAAAACACTATTGGAAGCAGTTCAAAATTACATTGTTGGAAAATTGTTAATGCCCTAGTCATACAATGTCATTTTGAAGCTCCCTGGGAATTTAGATTTGCACAGCTTATTAGGATATGACCTTTCCCTTGATTTTTTATTTTAAGATCAAGTTAACATGAAATTTCCCCAGTGGGAGTTTCTGTGTTTCCTTCACAGATAAGGAAAAAAGCAATGGCAACTCCATATAGAGACAACTTTCATACATTTCTACAGTACGGACAACTTTGTGGTCTTGACAGCCATCCAATGCATTCCTAGAGGTTGAGAGGAAAGTCATGCGGTACGTTAACTAAAAAAAAAACCCAAGAACATAACAAAGGTATTTCCCTGAATCTTTCACCCAATTATTTTTTTCCCCAATGTCATTTGAGATAAAGCTTTGAGGAATTTTAAGGCCTATGGACTTCTTGCATTCAGATGATGAGGGTAGCACTGGCTGTGAGATAATGGCTCATTTCTGGAACCCATTCATACTGCTTTGGGTGAACAATTACTACCTCTACAGCACACTTTTTCTTCACGATACACATCTTGTCTCACAAATTCACACACTTCAGCATTTTCATGCTTATTATATTAGCATACTTTTTCCTGGGATCTCGTGAAGCTGATCTAAAAGCAGGAGGCTGAAAAATCAGTTCCCAAATTTTCCTGTGTGGCAGGTATTCATAATGGCTAACGAAAATAACATCTCAAGTTCCTTGGTGGTCAGTAAGAGAGGTTCCTCTAGAGGCTGATTCAGAACAGCTAAAGGAGTCTCTTGCTCTAAATTGTCCTGTAGAAGAGAGATCTCTTTGCCATATGGACTGACTACCAACTACCAATAACAGTGTTTAAATACTTACGTATAGTAAACATTTTTTAATAGTTTAGTGCAGGTATATTCAACTTTTCTCAGCCCTTATCTCTATGTCAATGAAGCCCACAGAGACAATTAGTTAAATAATTAGAAGCTGAATGATGCTGTTTATATTTGAAAATTTTCAAATGGTCAAGATTGCAAAAACTAACAACTTTTAATAAGTTTTTATTCAGGAGAGAATAATTTCCTAACTGAAAGTAAAATCAGTCAATAAAGAGATTGCTAAAAAGAATTGCATTTTTTGCTTTTTGGATATTCAGGGTAGTTTTACACATTAAGCCTTTGCCAAGCAAACAACATTTTTGCTCAGCTACAGATACCAAAAGAAGAGAGAAACTAATGATGAAATAAAATAAATTACTTTTTTTAAGCTTTTCATATAAGTAGACTGTTGACTTAGTACTTTGGGTAGGCACTGTGCTTATTATGTTCTTATAATGATACCACATTATAATATAAAGTGATGCAGTATAATACAAATTCATCATGATCATATTTGAATGTCATAGCAATGACATGTCCAACAAAACAATACAAAGATTCAAATAAATCCTAAACCAGCTTCAGCCAACTTTATGAGTTGCATTGATCTGCAGTTCGTCTCATAGTAGTTATGCATAGTCTGCTGTAATTTGGCCATGCAAACAAAATGTAGTCCTTTAAATTTTCCTGCAACAGCTGTTAACAGGGGGATATCCCTATTAGTTAAATTTGCATTTCCAGAAACAGCCCTTCCTCTTTCAACGACTGACAAGAGATACGGGTTTAGTACTCTAACAAGCAAGTAGCAGACAGCCTTAAAACCAATTTAGATTATAGGCAGAACATAGGAGTTAATTTGCAATTGATCTGAGGCTAATCTGTCTCTCTTGGGTAAGTACAAAATCATTATCTACATCACCGGTGAAAGACCTCTGTGAAACTTATGTATCTGACAAGGGAGTAAACAAATCCAAACTGATGTGATTTACTGCATGTCTCCGTAGAGTACACAAATATATACTCAACTTCTCTGCCAACAAATCTACCAAGATCCTAGAAAAAATGCTAATAATATAGAAGGAAAAAATTACAAGCTGAACACTACAAACTTACAGGAAGAGATCCGTTGGCTAACAGCATTGCGAATAGAAGAGTGTATCAGCAGGCGTGTTTGAAAAGTGATTCAACAGAAATCGTGTATCTCTTCCTACTCTGGTGACATAGACTCTCAATGCAGATGCATACTGTAAGCACTAAAAGTTTATTTACAGAGGGCAGGACTGAACATTTCATGTTCACATTCAGACCATGATAAAGAGCTTTGTCTCCCATTAGTAATTTAAAGAATTGTGATTTGCTACTCCCAACACACCTATAATTGAATTCCTCAGTCATAAAATCACTGGTGCCAAACAAGTTCTGATATCTTTTATCAAGCCTCTTTTTTTCTTGTCATTTGTTAGCATATTTCTTATGGAGCTTTTCTTCTTTTTATAGATACATTTGCTTTAGTTATAAATTAACCCTGGAATTTACTCTCCCGGAGGCCACAAACTGCTTTTTTATCCTTTTGAAAAAGTTTCAGGCTATATGAATTTATAATTTGGAACCATTTTGAAAAACAGTTGGTGGTTCAAATACAGAGAAAAGGAAATTTCAAAATATTGACAAAGCAATAAAGAATAAACTGAAAATGTTTAGATGCTTTTCTGTGCCTTCTCCTCTGGAAGCCATGATTAATTTGCCAAAAGGGAACATATTTGCCTGTGGGATTTCTGGTGCTTCTAGTTCCTTGCAGTAATATTAACTAAGATACAGTCTCATTCTGAAAGGTCTTTCTAAGAAGGTCCATATTTCAGTGGCTCCTAAACATGGCCAGCACATCCCACAGGTATGCAGAATACCTTAAAATTTAGACTCAAGTGCAATTTGAACCATATTATAAAAACATCAATATTTGTTTAACAGATTGATTCAAACAACGACCATTAAAAGACTAATTTTTCATTTGATAAATGTAATCCTAAAGAAACAAAGCTTATAATATTCACTGTCTCCTGTTGTGTGTCTTTGTTGGTCTCCTTCTCTTCACCCCCAAAAGCTTTGGAAAACATCATCTTGTTTCACCCAGAACTAACTACAATGTAGGGGAGCTTTAACACAATATGCCTAAATTGGTGTTAGTATCACCAGTGAAAGAGCAACAGTTTGAGCTCACCCTGTAATAAATATCAGAAAATCCAAATGAAAAACTCCTAGAAGACTAGGAAACTAACTTAATTGGTTCTACTGTTCAAAGAGCAATTTGTATCGGGACAGAATAATCATTTTTTTAACAGTCACGATAATACACACGCTATTTCCTTTATTTGTCCTTCTGTGCTACTCTTACCTGCATTACAAAATTGAAGTTTGAAAAATTTGATTTGACATAAATACAACAGATATCCATTTTTTATGGTTTAACTCCTGTTTTAGCTAAGATTTTCCAAGGCGGAGCAATTTGAAAAAATATGCCTGCAAGATTCAGAAAACAGGAAATGATCTTAGGGAACTTCTCATTTCTGGATTACTCTTCCTGATCCAGTTTAGATTGGCTGTGGTCGTGCTGCTGTCTACACCACATGTAACAAGGTGCTGACTTAATCCAGTTTGGGATGGGTTAAAAATGACATTGGTTTGTTTATAAAAAATTATTTTAAAAATTAGTCTTTAATTAAGAATAATGCAAAGGATTGAGGACCCCTGGGGTATTTTTCCTGTGTAAAGAATTTCCATGCAGTGCTTTTCCCCCATCTCTAGTTTCCTATATTCAGGACAGTGTTCTTCTTGCAAAGGTAAACAGAACTTCCTTCTCTACAAACTGTTTCTGAGATTGCCAATCAGTTATTTGAAGTTAAAATATTAAAATTTTCACCTTACATTGTACTTTTCTGTATTTTTGGAGTAAGTTAGTGCCTCATCTTCTTAAAAAAAATGTTATAACTTACTCTATGTTTCTTCTTGAATGCTTCATCTGCTGATTACCTATAGTAGGTTCTTGCTGTATCTTTGTTAAGTCTTAAGAAAACATGGTATTTTCTGCTCCTTTAATTGAATTGATAGTGACACGGCTGAAAGGATTTTAACAGTCAAAATATTTATCAACTTCTACAACAGAAATGAGGTTTAAAATAGTGGCCACATTGTCCAATATTTTAACTCTCAAATTTTCAAGTCTTGAGATACTTGTTCATCTGTTTAGATTTTACAATTCTTTGCTTTTTATTTAATTTAAAAAAATCCATTACCTATTTGTTGACACTAATTGCCGAAAATCAGTCAGTCTGATTTAGCCCTAATATTCATTTGTAATCCCATTCAAATCAATGAGATGGTGAGCATAAAGGACAGATAGCATTGACTACCCTGAAGGATCAGAACCACAAAGTTATACACAAGTATAACCATCTCCTCTCACACCTTGTGTACACATTTCATAACTTTGTTTGCACTGTGTACTTTCACTTGAGCCAATAGGAATTTTCAGAGCAAACAAGTTGTAATGTATTCTTTAAAGGTGAGCTACAATGTTAGTGATCTATAGTTCTTGGAATAGACAGTAGGACAGTAAAAATTTCAAAATATTTTTCATATTTTTCAGAGCAATGACTATGTCAGAAGTATTTTACTAACATCGGCTCAGGACAGATGTATAAATAGAGAATTTTGCCATCACGCAAAACAAGATCCGATAACAACTCGACCCTTCACCAGAGGTTAGGAAAAAATTTTAGGAGTATTTTAAAAGATTTTAGGCTTTACGTTATATGTCCTTTTATTTATTTATATGACACCCAAATGGACAGACAACATTGAATAGAACGACTACACAGATTTTTCTTTTCATAAAATGCCAACCATACACTTTCCATTTCTCTCTTGCGTGACACAAGCTTTCACAATTACAAAGATCCTGAAGTTATAAATTATTAAATTTTTTTAGAGCCAAAAATCTATGAATGGAACATTAAGCACAGCTCATCTTGGTCCCTAGGCAGGAAGAAATGTAAAAGGAAATTATAACAAATCTGAGAGGTATTAAAATGAATTCGGTTTCAGCTATACTAATAAACTAGAGTACCAGGACTCACACTCTGGACATATTTCTTCCACTTGCATTATCAAACCCTCTTAGGCTTCAAAACTGGGTGGCAATACCTAAATGGCCTGTTGCAAATGGTCCATGGGCCACGCTAGCTCCCAAAGTATTTCTGGAAAGTGAATGGCTGTTAGTTGGCTGAGCTAAAACTGGACCAGGGACAATTCTAAGAATTTAACCATTTAACAGTCCAGTTCTGAGCCTGTGCTCAAGTTACAGCACTTTTTAGTTTACTGGTATGGATCTAGCCTCTCTATTCTGAGACTAGGGAATATAATTGCTTTGGGTTTTTGTTTTGTTTTTCCTCAAATTCACAGAGTTAGTTAATTCTGTATCAGCTTTTTTTGGTAAATGTGGTCCCACTTTCTGCCTGCAAGCTGGCAATACATGTAGCAGGTATACTTAGCTTTCAGGAAGGGGAAGCATGCAACTCTGAAGGTGTTCAGCATCATTGTGAATGTGAATAAGACTCTAGAACTCTCATAAATCTGCATTTCCTTTGTATACTGTTTTATTGAGCACTAACATAAAATGTACTGAACTATTTTTCCCAAACTCGCACCTCATTTCAGTGAAACATTATATCTGTGCAAAAAGAAACTGCAGAGATGGAAAACTGAGATACAAGTTACATTCTTGATACTCAGACAAAGCAAGTAAAATTATCAAATTTCTGTAACTGACATCTAACAGAGGCATTTACCTATCTATCTTCATGTCATATGAAAACAGAAGTATTTTGCTGCTCCAAAAGTCCGGAACATAAAAATGGCAATACTATAGCAAACTGGAAACTGCTTATTATTTATCTCATCTCCCGCTCTGAGAATAGCTAACGTCATACTGGATACAATAGGCACCTCAAAATCATCTCCAGCTTCTATAAGCTAAATAATCCACATGCCTTATGGTTGTAGAAGAAAACTGACTATTCTTCAGATGTACTGTACAGCATCAAAGGGCATAAGGGAAGCTGTTATGAATAATGGCTCCCAGAAGACGAAGGGAGTCTTCATATAAACAACAGTTTATATGGCATACTGGAATCAGAAAACAATACTGTTTAGTATTTAGCCTACATTGCCTTTATTTAATTTCCGTATTCACAAGTAAATGAACACTCTATCACTCCTACCGTTTTGAACTCCAAAGAATTCCTTTCTCCCACAAAGTAACGGCCAGGTATAATTACTACATTCATTAGCCCTTCCTGGAGTAATTGTCAGGGAAGTGGCAACCATACCTGCATCAATTCCTTCTTTCTCCTTGCTTTTTTTCTGCTTTCCTTTCAGGACAGAGTTTCTCTCTACTTTATTTCTCCCTGTTACACTGGGTCTCATCTTATTGACCTCAAACATTTTCCTCCCTTTATTCTTCCCTTCCAAAATGCTGATTTGGGGAGGAAAGGGAGAGATGGTCCCCCTCGTCTCTTACTGTTTTCCTGTCTACCAATTTGTTGTGGTTTTGGTTTGTGTTTGTTTTGTTTTCTTTTTTTAATTTGAATCCATTCATTCTGACATTTTAAGGAGATTCATAGTACGGTTATTTCATCAGTGACAACAAAAGAGTTATCCTCCTGTCTAAGGGTCAAGCTTCAGCAGAAATTTAAAATTGCCACATGCTGTATAACATTGTGCTGTGCCTTCCTGTTAGTGGACGGGGGAGGAGACAGGAATCTGTTGCACAGCCTGCGTCAGAGAATGTAGTCACACTACAGTATATCATATTTAGTGTATGTACAAGTTATTGTTATTCTAAACTTACCTCAGACTTCAGCAATATTCACTGCCTGTTCTCCTCTCCTAAGTGACAGGAAAGCTGTCACTTGTTGTTAGCATATCAGACAGTTCCTGTTCTCAAAGGAGTAATAAATAAGGCTAGATTTAAAAAACAGAACAAACTTGGGCAGAAAAAGAACAATGAGTAGGAATGCCAAAATACAGTGAAAGACCACGTTATGGCATTGTCAGCATATCTTAAACCAAGAAAAGCTGACAATCTCATAAGAGACCAGAGAGAAGAATTCAAAATCAAGAAGGTTCCAACAATAAACTTTAAACTTTGAGAAAGAAATTCAAACATCTGTATTTTTAAAGAATTTCCCTGCTTTTTAGTATCTTCTTTGGCAAACATAAAAAGGGCTGAATAAATAAAAAAAACCAAGAGTCTTAGCCAATCTTCCCACTGCCTTCCTTCAAAATTTCCTTTAATTAATTAATTAATTCCCTTTCCTGATACTCATTACGGACAGCTTTTTCACTTTTTCCCAACTCCCTTCTCTGCTGGGCCTATTGACGTCCCACATTTGCCTTTGATCCCTGTCTTAATCGACCACTGCAATTATTCTAATCATACTGAACACCAGTAGCCTCTATTAAGATTAAAGATATTCTAGCTATTTCACAATATTTTAAAGCCAGACCCTGTCTTAACACTGCATATTACTCCACCTATTCTGCACAAATTTTGTTTTATGGATATTTTCATTTGTAAAGAAGCAGAACGCTGTTTATCTTTTTAAAACAGAATTGATGAAATATACAGAAAGCAGTTCTCTGGGTTTTCATTTGATCTCTCACCTACTCAAAACTGGCACCCTGGTGACCCAAAAAAGAATGGCAAGAAACGCACATGACTTCCACATCCTCAGTATTACATCATGAAGGATGAAACAGCATATTATGTACAGCTCAGAAGGCTGCAGTACTGTATGTAATTCTTTTCTTGCATTAAAAAATGCCTTTCTTAATGAAACTGTGACTCATTAAAAATTTGAGAGATACCATATTCCAATGCACACAATAACGAAAACAGACACAGACTCATTTCATAATGGAATCAGTTACTGTGAACTATGACATAAGCATGCTAAGTGTGGGGGTTTTTTATATAAATTAAAACATGAAGGTATTGTTTTGGGGGAAAAAATATTTTTAATATTCTATTTTTGGATTAAGATTTCCATCGCCAAAAATTTTCAAGACAACATGTCTACGAGAAAGTATCTTTGTTGGAGGAAAAATAGGTTCTTGATATTGAAGGGTTTTCCAGTACTACTTCAAGCACTGTCAAGAATTCCTGCCTACGCCAACTGTGCTGTAATAACTATTTCTTAATAAATTAGTAATCCTGGTCTAAGAAATTAATTCCTTAAATGTCATTACCTATGTCAGAAAGTAACTTGCATAACCTGATGTTTTATCCTATCTAGCCCAAGTAAAACCTAAACCAGTGAGATGATTTCAGGTGTATATTTCACACAAGGGATCGGGGTATTGGATTACTGTAAAAAACCCCAAACTAAACAAGATATTGTGAGTATAATAAATATCCGCCGCACCCAATTTAAGTGGGTAAAGTTAGCCAGCCTGATCACATGAGGCAGACCCAAAGAACAAGTCTTTGGGCAGTGCCCAAAGGAAACTGTGAGGAACCCCCTTGGGTCTCTTATTCATCATGCCATAATGTTCTCTTCTGCATCATAAGAACAATTAACCAGTTGAAGACAAATGGCAAACTCCAAGAAGCTTACAAAACAGAACCAAGATCAGCTGGCAAGCTAATCATGGAAAGCAAGTGTGGAATTTGCTTGCAATAGTGTTTCTTAAGTGCAAACATCCAAATGATTAAAGAAAAAAAAAAAAAAAGCAAGCTGGGAATTACTAATTAAGCTTCCATAGAATTTTTGGAAATTATCTTGCATTGCCTTGATAATGAAAAACACTTTAAAACCATTTTTAAAACCTGAACCTTTCAAAGTAATTCTTCAATGTTTGCTTATTTCCTATTTTAAATTCAGGACCTGTCATAATAAACTTTTGTAAAAGCAATTTTGAAACTTATTCTGCAGCTAATGGTAACAACTCATACTTAGCTGAGATCTGTACTAAATAACCTACTGCAGGCCAATTTAGCAATTCTGGCAATAGCTCTAGTGTAAACGTAAGAAAAAAAATGCAGGAAAATAAACCTTTTTAATGGTGCTTACTTCATTCAGAGAACTGATTTAATGCAAAATCCTTTTGTTCTAAATAAAGCTTAAAGTTTCATCGTGTTTATCATCTCAAAACATCTTCAGCAACAGCTGGAAATTCTGAAAGTGAAAGCATATTTGCAGAACTTTTGTTTCCACACTCTTTAATCATGTTCTAGGCAAAACTGAAAAAATCTACACCTTTATAGGAGCGTCTTGCAATATGCAGTTATTCGTCAAACTTTTTACATTGACAATTACTATGGGATATTTAAAATAAATTAAACACTAGCCTGCTTTTCTTAATATGTCTAATCATCTTAAAAATCAACTACACTAACAAGCCTTGATGTACAAATAAGGCATCTCAGATATGCAGTTTAAGTGCAAATAATGGCATCCAGGAGTGATGACAGACAAGAAATACAGTAAAATCCTCACAGAACTTTAGTGACGCAACAAAGTAAATCCATCCACTATCAGTAGTTAACTTTAGCAGATCGGAGGAATAGCTACATCACTAAGTCAGGGCAAGAACTTTGTTTCAGACATACTACAAGCTAGAAAGCAAATAGATAAAATAATTTTTCCTTGCCCTGGAGGGAATGAGAACCTCAGCCTGCAGCCTCCTCAAAATTTCTCATGATTCCATTAAATATGGTCCTGAATAAGGTTAAAGAATACAGATAAAATTCTGTGTAAATAAAGCAACCGTTTGCCCTCATGTAATTCTGTACTTGCTTATCTATAGACTTTTCTGGGTGTAACTGAAAATAAAATTTGACTTTACATATATTTTTTACATTCTTAGGTAGGATTAAAAATCAATTTAGCAATATACCACATTATAACATGCTTTTATTAAGCTTAAAAACTGAGATTCAGCATAAAATTTTGTAGCTGAAATACCACTGTAGGGAACAGAGAACTCCAAGTAAAACATATTCAAGATGAAAGGATAAACTCTTCAGTTTTATTTACTGTAGACATAAAAAGTCAGTACCTAAACCTATCATGAGGAAATATGTACATTATGAATGGCAGTAAATAGAAGTGGCCGCATTTTTCCACAAGCCCCCATATTAGATAGCACCACAAAGCACCAGGTCTAGGTAGTAAAACCTGTTTTTCTGACCACCCCTACTAGAAGTACTTGTGTGAGTGTTAAAGCCTGTAATTAACATTTTTCTTTCCATAGTTCCTTTTTTTGGTATAACAGAGTGACTCTTTTGGTAGTCTGACATATGTTTTAAACCACCAGGGTTGAGAACTTATTTCACAGCAATATTAAAATATTCCCCTAGCATAAATATTGAAAATGTACATCATTCTATTTGTATACAGATAACAACCTAAGTTCAAAGCCTCTCAAACTTCAAGATTGCTGCTACACAACCATGAATAGTTACAGCAGTTACACAACATCTCTGTTCAATAAATCTACACAAACACACAAGTACTATGGACTTATAATGCAATATTATAACATAAAATCCTATTTTATGCAATGCAGCGTAATCACATATTGTGTAAAAAGTTTAAGACAAGATCATAATTCTGGGCAGGGCTACTTTGTGCAAATATGAAAGTCTCTGGAAAGTAATTCGCCCAAACTCAGCGGAAAAACACAAGACGCGAAAGGAAAACTTCCATCACTCTCACTTATTCTATATACCTATTCCATGACAGCTAAAAGGGTTTGTATGAAAAGAAAATATTTAGGATTTTATACATACATACAGGTAAGTTAGAGGAATCGTAGCTGGAGGTCTCCGATAAAAAAGTATAGGATTTTGGCAAAAGGGACTCTAAAATATGTCACAATCAGATTGTGATAAAGAGGAAAGACATGAGTCCCCATGGAGCTCATGAAATTCCAATAACCCGTAAAACGGCATGAAGTACAATATTTTCCTTCCATAATAGCTGTTATAAGACCAAAACTAGAACTCATGTCTAATTTGAAGGTCTAGAATAAACTGCAACGTCTCTATCAAAATGTTAGTATTTCATTTAGAGTTAAAATACATTAAGAAACGGATCACATAAATTCCAGAACAAAAGGCGGATAAATATCCTACTCCTGTTACACTGGCATTTCTTAAATAATTTGAAGAAAAACATGTAGGACTGCTGCTATAATATATATTCATGGTTATTTAATTTCAGGCATTTACTCTCAGTGCGCAAACAGCAATTCACTTAGAGTCAGACCCTATATTTTCAGTATACTAAAACCACAGATTGACTTCAACAGTAATTGCATGGAGGCAAGCCATATATTGGACAAAATTTCTAACACTGCACATAGATTGCAAACCTGATCCTACAGAAACAGCAGCACCACCACTGACCTGAACGAAGCCGGGATTTTTTTTCTAGCCTCTATGTATCCTCCAATAAACCAACATTATCTTTTTTTGATAGCACGGAATGTTCCGTATATTTCTTTGTTGGGATATTATCCAATATTTATTATACTGTGTTATCAGATGTTATATATAGCCTTTCAAGTTTACTGAGATAAGTAGGAAGTCGTTCTATAACATGGGATTAATACATTACCTACACACACATCTCCCCTACAAGTATGTACATAACCATAGATACATGTTCATCTTAGCATTCGCCAAGCATACTTCTGCCTGAACATACATACACAAAGCTACGTAAGCTCCGTGTTTTTTAAATTGCTAATTATCAACCAGCAGAGTAGACTTTGGGATTCATAGACTTGAATTCATAGACTTTGTCCTGAATGTGCAGACTGCATGGCATGGAGGTGATCTGCTTAGTCATGAGGGAAGGGGGTGGCTTATGCAAGTCCACAAAGCATCATCTGCTAGTTGATTCCAGAAATTCACAACCTGGCTTTTGAGGTAGTTACTTGTCTTCCCCTTTCTAAGCAGGATATTTTTTCTATTTGCAGTGTAATCTAGTGAAACTGCAAAGTAAAAACAGCTGTATTTAGACAATAGGGTGCTGCTTAGAAGTTGAGGGGGTTTTTGCTGTAAATTTGGGGATTTGTTGTCACACATACACTTAACTTTTTTGTATTTGTCATGATGCAAATTAGAGTCTATTACTGTTGTAAGAATCTATTACTATTGTAAGCACAAATCTAAACACTGACATTTTAAATTAAATTTTTTGCATCAATCTCACTACTACCTTGTGTCTCCATTGTAAATTTGTAACTATTTTCATTCTTATGTCATAGACCATATAGTATTAAGGACAGGGACAATCTTTTCATTTCAGTGAGTAACAAGATGGCCCTGATATTGACTAGGCTGCGAGGTACTACTGCAACACAGGTAATTAAAAGTATCTATATAGTTCATGTATCATGAATTTTACTTGTAGGATGATGTAACTGTTTAGTTTGATTCTATAAAGTGCTTTAGGAGAGGACAAACAGGCCAAATAATATAATGGAAGGTGTGGGTGGAGTGGGAGAAAAATGTGAGCCTGATCAAATTAAGTCCTCCGAAAGTTTTCAGATATGAAGACTGCAGACTAAGCCTTGCTTCCCCCACCTCCGGCCCTGCAAATTAAAAGAATAAAACCCTACAAAAGATTTAGTTGTATATTTGCCTTATGGTGTGAGAAGAGCTGACATCTTTGTAGCAACAGGCAAAAGAGAAGTCCATGTTCTCTTCCAAGAGAAGACCTGATGCTGAAGTAGAAACTTTGTCTTTCCTATGGTTGCCACACATATTTTCTCCCTCATATCGCCTTATACCTGTAAGACCTGAAAGTATCCCAAGTCCCGCTCACCACAGGTGCTAGTACTAGGGTGATAATTTGCTTAGCACCTGCATTTTCCACATACTTTGTCACTGGAACCTGAAAGGAAGCACAACTGAAAAAAGACTGACTATCTTCATTAAAAAAAGCAAGGGGGTGGGGAGGAATAGACAAAAGAAATGTCAGAGATTTATCATTTAATGTAGGAATCAATTTACATTTCATATTCCTGGGAATCTAAATATCTGAAGACAAATCTTATGGCTTGGTCATTTTTCATTCTGCCTTGGAAAGGCCTTCACAGAGGAAAAAAAAAAAAGGGGGCGAGGGGGAGATTTTTTCCAAGTACTCTGTAACAGTTAAATGAAATCCTTAAGAACGGACCTGTTAATGAAAACCCCCAACTTCTGTTTGTGAGATGGGCATGTAGGACTTGAGTATAACAACGTTCTCTTGCTTTGGCTTATTTCTAACTTTTTCTTTTGTTAGTTCGCAAAAAGTTCAGTGACACACAGAGAACTTTTGGTATGAAGTACCTGAAAAATAGATCCCTGCTGTTAAAACAATATACATCATTATGGAAATACAGCATGGAATAATTAGCACTCATCATCTAATATCATACTAAATTCAGTGAGTCTGTCAGTGATTAAAAAATGAAGCTAGTAGCAATAACTAATGGAAAGTACTGTATCCATGACTTCAAAAGAACCTAGCATGGAGATTTTATAAATTGTATTTTAATTTCTCTTGAGCAACTGCACTGGAAACTGTTTTACTGCGTGCCAGAGGAGAACACAGGAATAATCCTTGTGAGAAAAGCTAGTAAGAGAAACTCAAATTCTGAATATCAAACATGCACAACTAGCGATTCACAATTAGCCTACAAAAAATGGCTAGTAAATATATTCAACACAATTCTGAAGAGATTATATGTAAAAAAACCCAACCACACAAAAGAGGGCCTCAGCAATCAAGGTGAAAAAAATTATTAAGTATACTTTTCATTATTTGGTCTAGCTTTGCACAAGACAGAGTTTTTGTTCTGCTTTTAAACTTTTCCTTGTTTTTACAATACAACTTTTTGCAAAGTTCATTTTATTAGCCACTGCTATAAGTAGAAAATTATATTGATAATAATTGAAGCTGGGCCTAAATTTATTTTACTGACTTAGAAATGGACTTATGTGTATTTAAAAAAATTCACAAAAGAGATTTAGAAGCAGTGATGATAGCGGGTGTTTTTGTCGGTATCATAAGGAAGGTTAAAAGGCATAACTTCAATATTCTTTAATTAAGTTCTAATATTTTTCCACCGTCATTTTTTTTTGTGATAATTTATTATATGAAATATAAATTTATATCAGGAGAAAAAGAATTATTTGTATATTCTATATTGTAAGTTTCATTGAATGCCAATGTTTAATAAATTGTATTATCCAGGAATTTGACACTGAGGCATTTCTAAGTAATACATACTATCTTAAGGCTGTTTACAGATATAGAATCTCTGAACCACTAGCTGTTAATGAGATAATTTACAAAACTGATGCCTAAGAACATTCAAATTCAAAAGCTGCCTGTGTAAAAATACCTTTAAATTATATTTCTGATTGGTTATCATTCAAAGTCCATGCCAACTATTTTTTCAAACATCTTTCCCCTTGACAAGTCCATGCTTATGTTGTACCACATGCCTTAACACACTGCTAAGAGTGATTTCTTATAATCTCATAATTAAATCTCTAAGCAATTTTTGCAGCATTTTTTTTGTGACAGCCAAAGAGAATGATGATGTCAAACACGCGACTTCATGCAAGAAATTCTGATATTAATGGGAGCACAACATATTAAGCTTCTTTTCAACGGAGAGCACAGACTATCGTATGTCATAGTTACTTGGTGTACACTGGGAATTTTTAGTTAACTAGTAACAAATCATAGTAACCTTTTAAAAGGTAAATTACTGATTAAATTACAGACTAATTGGTACCAGAAAAATATATATTTTTTAATTTTGAATACTCATTTTTAAATGGAACGTTACAATCATGTTCCATAGCAAATCTTACTCAGAGATGGGGCAGCAAGTCACAAATACAAGGCTAGCCCACAACCCTAGTTACTTTAAGTATAATTATAATTGATCCTTCTACTTTAAAGGAACCTAGAGCCCACAGTACACGGAGAAATTGATAACGTCCTCAGCTTTTCATCAGAATAAATACCAGTCTTACGTCATTGATATTAATAACTACATCACTGTTAAGTCAGCATTGTATTGTCGTGTGTACACAGTGCCGCAAAATTACAACACCACAGGAACTTGCACTCTCCAGTTGTAGACTACCCTGGAGAGAAATGACACCAGGAAGATTACAAAATACTCCTGCAAACCTGAGGCATGCCATCAAGACATAATATATTTCAACATAGCATCTCAGTTGTTGCAGGCTCAGAAGGGCTCCCCGACTTTCTGCGGTTGAGAAATTTAAAAAAAAAAAAAAAGAAGTCTGTTCATTCATTAAGTGAATTAGCCAGGTGAGCGCCAACACTTCGCTGCCCGCGCCTTTCCCCTAACGTAGTACGAACGGACACCCTGCGGTCCACCCCTTGCAGCCACCGGACACATCGATGCCCATCACCTCCGCCCCGGTAGCGGAGGGGACCACCCCCGTACGCACCTTACACCCTCCTCGGCATCCTCCTCTCGGAAGGGCCGTACCCACCCCAGCCCCTGCCCAGCCCCGGGTACAGCACCATGGACACAGCGCCCGCGCTCCCCGCCGCCCGGCAGCAGCCGCCTCCCGGGCACAGCCCGCCGCCTGCCCGGCCCCGGAGCCCTCACTGCCGGGGCGGGCGGAGGGGGGGGGGGGCGGTAAGCAGCCTCACTCCCCCCTCTCTCCTCGCCCACACAGCCCCCACGGGCACCAGCGGCTTGTCCTGGCAGACCTCCTCCCCTCAGGGCCATGCCTCGGTACCGAGGCATGGCCCTGAGGGGAGGAGGTCTGCCAGGACAAGCCGCCGGTGGAGCTTCTCCCCTCCGCTCCAGGAAAAGCCCTCTAACCCCGCCTCCCCCCCCCCCCCACCCCCCCGGCTCGCTCCCGCATAGCCACCTTCCTTCCCCGCCACCCCAAGCATCCCCGGCACCTCCCGGGGCTCAGCCCTCTCCTCAGCCCGGGGCGCAGCTCCCCGACGGCGCAGGCTTCCCCTCAGCCCCGACAGCCTCTCCTCGCCCCCCACCCCCGAGCCCTGCCTGGCCCCTCTTCCGACAGAGGCGCCCCCTCACAAAGCGCCCCCCACACACACACCCGCGTCCCCCCTCAGCTCTCCTCACGCCTCCGCCGGCCCCCCTCACCTCGGGGGAAGGTTCCCCCGCAGCCCGCACTGACCTGGCCGCTGTCAGGTCTCAGCGGGAGAAACTGTTCCCTTCTAGTGGGATAAACTCCCCCGCTCGGCCCGTCCTACCGACCAGGCACCGCCTCCCCCGGCCCGGGCACCGCCTCCCCGCCGGCCCACACAACCGGCGCTGAGGGGCGAGCCGGCGGCGGGAGCGGGGGGTCGGGGCGTCGCGCGGCTGGGGGGCTCGCGCCGCCGGCCGTTGGCGGGCTGTGGGGGCGGGAACCGGGGCTGAGGTACGGGGGGCGGCGGCGGCAGCGGCGGGGTAGCGGCGCCAGGAGGGACGGGGGAAGAGCTGGACGCGGAGAGGGAACGGGTCAGTGAGGAGGAGGAGGAGGAGGCGGAGGCGCTGCTTCTCCTTCTTTTCCCCTTTAGACCCTTCTCCGTCCACCCGAGCCGGTTCCCTCCGGCTGCGCGCCCGCGGAGCGCAATCACAAGCGTGTGTACCTGAGGGCAGACCGCGGGCCGCGGAGTGGGTCTGGAATTTGATCTCTGCTCTCTGTAATCTCCTGTAACTGAAAAATCAGTTTTTCCGGCTGCTAACTGCTTTCTCTTTTGCATTCCGATTCTCCAGCTAACTCCTCTCTGCGCTGCCTGTAGTTGGCTTGGTCACCTCACGTCAGTTTGTATCCTCTGTGACAGGAGTAAAGGCTTTTCTGAAAAGATTCTTAGCAGTAACGGAGGTAAATGAAATTCTTTTTTCCCTCACTTTTTTTTTTTTTAGCTACAGATTATCTCTCCCCCTTCGCCCCCCCCCCTCGCCGCAAGGAATGCAGAGGGAAATGGTATAGGCTATATGTTCGGTAAGTCTCAAGAGAGAGCAAGTTCAAACAAGCATGTCACCTCCTTCTAATTCACCCGCTGATTCTTTTAAAAAGCAGTTGGGGGGGGGGGGGAAGTCACAAGATCAACAGGCTTTAGAGAGTCATCTTGTAAGTCAAGATGCCCCAGGATACAACAGTTTATCTTTAAAACCTCTTGATCTCTTGGACATCATTAGAAGATTCAGAAGATCCTAAATTTACCTCATTATGGTTCTTAGTCATCAAGCATTTTGAAATAGAGCCTACATTTGCTTTATTATTTGTATACTGAAGGCAATTTATAGATTAGAGTTGAATACGTCAAAATACCTGGTCTACTTATAGATACTAACATCGCCTACAGCTTTTTGTTTATGAGAACAATCTTTCTGTCTGTAGAGGCTTGAAGCCTTTTGTTAATTTTTATGAGAATTATCTGTCTATTTGTATACGCTTGAAGTAAGTGCTGCTTCTGCCTTGACATATCAAGGAATTGTTTGTAATTCACACTTTTCCCTCCATCTGAATATTTTAGCCCTAGAAATGTGGAAATCTTTTGTTTTAAGTTGTTTTTATTGTTTGTTTTCTTCTTCTTCTGGATTGTTTTTAACATACTGCACGAATATCTATTCAGTAATACTCTGGCTCAGAATTAGGAGCCAGGTACTGAAAACAAGTAAAACAAAACCTCAGAATTAACTCAAGATGCCGTGGATGAATAAACAGGCAAATGTGCGTAAAATAAGCTAACAATCACAGAGACTTAAACACCTAAATTATTAATATTTCTAACCATTTTACAGCAATATCTCAGGTAAAATTGCAATAGAAGGTTAAAAGAGGAAGGATCTTAGCTGGAGACCTCTACAGAATTTAGGTTTAGCTCTGCTGAGAACAGAAACACCGCTCTTCTCGTGTGCAAACTGCTGGAAAATATACCCATTTAGTTTAAGAGTCTGAATAATAGAGGAGCCCTCCCAAAACTCTAGGTTTTAACATGCAAATTTTTAAAAACTATGAAACAGGAAGCGTTTCAAAAATTGGCAGGTATTAATGAATATCTGATTGTGACTATAAACTCATACTTTGAGCCTAGACTTTAATAATTTCATAAGTGAAGTAGAAATACAAAGCATAGTTCAGATTTTAATTAAATTGCATGGACAAAATAGGCATATCTATCTCCATCCAGAGAAATCAGCCAAACAGTTTTCAGAGAAGTATTATAAATACCGTATAATTTTATTTCTGTTATAAGCATTATATTCTTTTAGCAAGTGCATTCTTTGAACAGAACTCATAAAATAAAGCAGAAACAGTAATACTGACTTACATACAAATTACTTAGGTTTTGTAAATACACATTTTAACAGGTTGAGACAGGAAAGGAAAAAAATTACTTAGTCTGATTTCCTGCTTAACACAGAATTTTAGGTAGTATTTGGTGCCTTGTTAAATGCTTCTTTTAGAAAGACAGCTAATCTTAATTTGAAGAATCAAGAGATGAAGAACCTATAAAGTTTCTTTGGTAGTTAAAGATATATATACACCTTGTTTATAATTTGAATTAATCTGTTTTTCTTTAGCAACAAAGAGTGGGGGGTTTTTCACACATGGAACATAGAAAGCTAATCATTTTCGTATTAGTAAAGAAATAAAATAGGCTACAAATATATTATCTGTTCTATAATTAATTCTAGAGTTTCTTTATACAGTAATGAAATGGTCACAATAAAGAAATTATCAATTTCTCATACAGCTTTTGTTTGCATTATTTGACTGCACAGTTTTTGATTATGCAGACTTTCTCCCCTGATTACCTGAGAGAATTCCTAGGTTTGGCTGGGGCCTTTAAGCGTTACGAAATAAGAATGAAATGTCAGGCTCAGGCCTTCCTGAATCATGGGCAATTCTTCCCTAAGTTCAAAGAGAAGCAGAAAAGGGCCTCAGCATCAGTTCTAGTTTTAAAATTAGATAAGTTGTCTTCACAGAAGATCAATTATACTTTTGTTTTGTTTACTGGATATAAAAGCATTCATTAGTTCTTTTCATGTAAAAGAATCACTTTTTATATTACTTTTAATCATTCCGGTTTTCATGGTAAGTCTTTTTGAAGAGTTTGATGCATCTGAAAAAACCCCTTATTTCTGTGTACACTTGTTACTGAGCGTATATTAACAAGTTTAAGTATTAAGAAAATTTGAAGCAGATTAAATTGAATCATATGGCAAAAATAGTCCCATTGAAATGAGAAAGAGTACTTTGTGGAATCTCAACATGGATAAGGGTAGTATGGACCAAATAACCTCCCTTAAACATTTTTATTTCTCTTTTCCCTCTTAACGAACAAATTTTTGTGCAACAGGTTCTAAGGTATGCAAGGTAGGGTTTTATGGTTTGATCTGAGGTTAGAACAATGAATATATTAAAGAGGCTTTGTCTATGATACTGTGATTTTTATGATTGGCTTGAAAAGGGTATAAATCTTATAAGGATATAGAGGTGAAAGATTTATACCTCCTCTTCTCTCTGCAAATATACTAGTTCCAACTTTTACTTAATTATTTTGATGTTTCCATTGTGTCTATGCTTTAAGTCTCTAGGTGCATTACAGAAGTTTAAAATCACAAATCACACAGAGTGTCCCATCTCAGTATCCTGAATAGAATGAAAAATTATCTAGGCAAACTTTTAACATCTAGAGGGCAATCTCATACACTAGCAGTGTGACTATAAATCTAGCAGTCGGAAGAACAAGTTCTGATTGTGGAAATTGCATTGGTTTAAAGTAATGGGGTTTAAATAAGCTAAAAACTATTGTATTGCTGCCTTTTTTAAAGTTACCCTGTGTACCTTCTCTTGGGTTATGTAATTTTCTAATTTATATACCTGGTGTTCTTTTCTTGATAACAAGAACTTTGTCTTAGCATATCTTATTCTGTCTTTATTGGCAGGTTTTGGTCTGGGAACATATGTTTGTGAAAAAGTATTTCACAATATTCCACCATGCTCCTATTGTCAATTTTCATATTCTGTATGTACACACTTTTGCTTGAAGGAAATCAGAAGTTTCAACTGCGATCAGTGGCGTTGTATACAGATATATGGCAAAACCCATAGCATAGACTGCGTTTCTTTAAGTGATGCTAGAGGACCATCCCTTGGTATGATTCCAAACTGTTTGGAGATCGCACTCCAGTATTGTTATACTGCATTTAGCATGCTGTGCTTCGGATCCAGCAAAAGTGATAGGACTAGGCATAATGCAGATTTTTCATAGATAACCGTAGAGCGGGTCAAAACAAGAACGCTTTAAACTAAAAATGATCCTCCTTTTCCTGAACTTTGAGGCTTAGATAAAAAGAGAACAAAATCCAAATCGTGCCTGCTTTAAATTCAGTAAAGCCAAGATCACACCAGGCTGCCTACCTCTAATTGTAATGCTTTTTTCATGACCTCTGGTCTCTCCCCAACTCTTGACTTCTCTGATTTCATTCTCTCTTGAAGAGAATAACTTTCTCTCTAGGATTGTTTGGTTCTTCTGTAGTTGAATATTGTCTTTGTGTTCTAGTCCCATTCTGATCGAACGGGTCCAAATTGCATATCACGCACACATAGCAGGCAAAAGAATATATGGGCATAAAAAGCTCAAGCGTATACTACTATCAGTCAGATTTGTTAATCCATCAGAAATTTATTTCTGAAGGAATAATTTTAAAGCAACCAAAAGTGTATGGTTGTTTTGAGTCTTATTTAAAAACAGTTTATCTGAATTTCTTGGGTGAGTAAGTTGAGAGATTGATGAATGTAACTGACTCAACTTCTGAAATCCAGATTTCTACAATTGTACATGCTTAGACATCTTAAATTAGTAGCTGATGCAACCAAGACTTAGAGTTGTGCTAATATAAGATGGGAAGGAGGTGGCTAGTCTTGTGGTTAAAGCATGGGACTAGCTGCTGAGAGGTCTAGGTTCTATTCCTGGTTGTGTCACTGACTTCCTGTGGGTCACTAAGTCACTTAACTGTGCCTCATTTTACTCATATATAAAATGGAAATAATACTGACATTGTGATAGCACAGTGAAACTGAAGTAATTAGTGTTTATACAATTATTTTATGCTTTTAAAAGTACTTTGTGTATAACTATCAGCAGGTCAAAACCTATATTCCTAATGTAATTCCTTTCATGTAATTTGCTATGTCTTTCTCATACAGCAATTCATTGATTCGAGTAAAGAAGATGAAAAACTCAAAAGTGCAAATTTTAACTTAAAGCATCTAGAGAACTTTGCTGCCAGGTTCCAGTTAAACATTTGTTCATTAAGAGAACTGAGTTTTCTTTGTAAGAGTGTGAGAAAGGTAGTTTTGTGGTATTTACTCCCTCATAATTGTTAGAAAAGAATTAATTCCTCCCCTCCCATTGTTTCTTTTGGAGGATTGCGTGAAGATCTCTTGGTACTTCCATTTCCTATAACCTTTGTCCTGTTTTATAGTTTTTATACATTGTTGTGATGGAATTAATTTGAAATACTATTTTTAAAATCCCTGCTTTTTACATATTTTACCCTAATCTCCAGGGTGCTCCAGATAGATGTAGGAAACACTGTTGGTCAACTAAATGATGATTCTGTAGAAAAACAGTATATGCTGCAGCGACTAAATCCCAGCGACAGTCCTGGAATCAGGAGCATCTCCTGGTATACTCCCTAGCCTTAAGGATTAGTTTCCCAGCATTTCAGTCACAGTGGCATGGATCTCACCTTCACGTTACCACAAGTTTTATTTCTATTGCTGAGGGAAACTGGAGGGTTTTAAACCAAGGAGATTGGTGCGTCTTTCAAGTGTCTGGTGAATTGGCTTTATATGCTTAGATACTTAGAAACATTTTAAACATTTTATAATTCTTTAGGCCAGATATAGATAGTAAAGACTGAAAGAGAATTATATGGCATTCAGACTGTTCTGTAGATTTAATTATGTTAACTGAATTACCTTCATTAGTCTTTACAGCAAATGGGTTGCATGGCTTTCAATAACTAGACCAACGACTAAATAAAGCAGTTTCTTGTTTGTCTTTGTAATTAATATATATTATTATCATGCTAAACCTCCTAAAATTATGTTATTTTAGTAATGTTATTTCTGAAAGAATCACCAGGAGGAGCGGCATCACAATAAAATGGAAGCATCCTTTTGTTACGTCTCACAAATTGTATTGCAGAGGCTTCTTTTTCCACAGAAGTTGTGACCACTGAGGTGTACTCTAAAAAAATACACACAAAACTCTGACTTCTAACTTTTACGCATGGATTTATAGGCAGCAGTGTGAGACTACTGACAGCAGCATAGTGAAAAAGCACATAAATATTTGTAGTATTAGGGCATAATATTTTTCAAATGTTGTTTTGTGTAAATGTACACAGATGCTAAACTCAAAGGCCTCAGATGACAGTTTCTACTGCGTAAATAATATCTGCTTACTCTGTGATTAAATCTTCATCATAAAAATGTGCTGCCAACATGCATGGAATTTTGCTGGGCAGAGAATCAGTAACTTTAATCCTCACTGATTGTTGAACTCTGTTTTGCAGAAGTACAAGAAAATAAAATATGGTCAGGCAATACAGCTTGAAATAGCTATTACATTAAAGTCATCATGTTTCATTCATGCAAATAGTTCCACTGATTTGTCAGCTGCTCTTCCGAACTGACTCTTGTTAGTCTTTTAAATAAATATTTATTTTCATTTAAGATCTTAAGACTCTTAAAAAATAAAATTAATAACTGGTTTTCAGTCTGTGCTAAGCATTAGAGGATGCCAGGTAACTTTAGCAGTGAATCAGGGGCTATTTTGGGAGAAAAATATTACAATAATTTGCAGGAAATAACCTTTTTGTTCCAAAACAGCTGTCATTGAACACTATTATATCTACAACAATTAAAATTATCTTTGGTAACTTTTAGTATTTGGCATTGCTCCATTATTGTTCAGTTAAATATTTTTCAAGTAGGTTAGGACTTCTGCCCACTGTGTGCTTGAAACCCTTCATTATCAATACAGAAGCGCTCTCTCACTTTTGTCACATTGTAGTCGCTCATGGCAGGACGTGTGATATCTTCTGTGAAGATTCTTTGCCATTCTATAGAACGGCAACAGGACTTCTACTGAGCTCTGATGAGTCAACATCTACAGTATAGAATTTGCTTTTTAGTATGACATGTTGAATGCCAAAAAAAAAAAATAATAAAAAAAAATGTACTAGCTAACATATAAAGCGAATTAGGAAACATGTGCAAACATCCTGGTGAATTTAAATAGCTGGTTGGATCAGAAATGGAGGAAAAATAACACTGGGTCAGGAACAAAACACAAAGCAGCCAGAAACCTTGTATTTCTAATTTAGGATATAAATACTCACTGCTAAAAAATTCTTTGTCACAAAATGTAATTGATTAAAAAAGGCAGTTTTAGGGGGTGTTGTTTGTTGATGGCTTTAATATGCTTCAAATACTAATCAAAAATACTTCCACAGTGCTGAGACTTTTGATTCACTCAGATTGCAACTGCCTGATATGCACCAAACATTTTTGTGAATTGTTTTTCAGAATGAAATCTGTATTATTTGTATTGTAATAGCACTTGTGATTCCTATGTGTGGCTTTGAGTCCCCAGTATTAGCACAGCAGAACTGAAAGAGTGTGCTCTTCAAAGAGTCTATTATATGTATGTAACATATGGTACTGTTTTATTAATAGCACATTTGCATACTATGGTATGCTTACTTGTATTTGCATCAATATAAGTTAATATAGAAGCATCCCTCCAACGTGACTTGTATCAGATCCATCAAACTCATTTTTCTGCATAAGATTTTATACTGTGAACTTAATTATTAGTATTAGTCTTAGCTTACATATTGTTATGTTAGCAAAAAAATGCAGTCTTGGGATTATATAGAGGACATAGTGTTGATTTCTGGTATTTGAGTTTTATATATACTAATAAATAATAACGTGTAGCAGTTTAGTACACTGTGGACTAGAACCTGGCAACCCACTGCTGTTTCAGTGAACTAAAGTAAATTTAATCTGAACTCTCTTACTTGCATTTGAAAGTTTCTGACATTCGGGCCAGCTCACCCCTTTATGTGTTTATTTGTCTCTGTGGACCTTTCATTGTACTGTGTACAGTTCTTTGGTCTAGCAGTTGAACCTGAAGTAGTACTAGGTTACCCAAGCATAAAAAAATAGGAGTAGAATAGTAGGAGAGAAAATCTGATTACATTGGGAAATTATAATTGAAATTTATTTTGTATTTCATTTATTCCAGATCAAATATGCTTAGTTACAAAGTATCCACATATACAAAATTATCTGTGTTGTGTGGAGTTAGACCCTTTGCTATTTTATTTGCTCTAAAAAGGCATTATAGATCATTCAACTTATAAACCACTGAAACACTAATTTTTTTAAGGATGACATCTAATAACATACAGATAATAAAGTGTATCAGAAAGCAGGATTTTCTTATCATAGCCTCTCTTCTTAGAGTATAGCAGTATAAACTGGTTCATAACTGAAGTTACATTTTCAGTAACAGCTGGTTTTTGAGAATTTGTTTTTTCAATAATCATTTACACCTGCTTCAAATGAACACAGGGTGAGCAAATCATAATTTTAAATGTGAGTGAAAAATTTTTACAGCTACTTCTTCCAGACAGACCACAAAAGTTTCACCTCACCGGGGAATAGCTCTGATAATTTCACTCCTAGAAATAGATGGATTACTACTGAGAGCATATGGAAGTTGCAGCAAAAAATGATTTTTGGGAAAAAATGGTTTGTTTGACTTGCATTGTAGACTGTGGCCTGGACAGATTTGTTCTAGGACATTTTTGCAGACAGTATGGAACAACTTCTCATCTGAATTACAGTCGTCTATATGGAGTAAAAGCGTAACAATAAATGCCCAAGATGAGAAAAGGAGAATTTCAGATTTAATATTCCATATTTTAATGCTAGATACAGAGGAGGAGTATTGTAAGATTTTAACTTTCATTGTGATTATTGGGAGAAAAAAGGTAGCAAAATTACTTTTGTCTATAGATATAGGTCCAGAAGATTACTTAAAATGGAAGAAAATTACTGGTTTTAAGAATTTAACCTATTCTTCTGAATTAAGTTATTAAAACTGCTAATCTTAGAACAGAACAAAGAAGTGATTTAGGGTAACTGCTCTCACATATGGCAGCAAACTCCTTCCATTCTATCTTTTCTGTCTCCAGTTTCCTGTTTACTCATCACACAGTTCCAGTCTCTTTTTGTCTGGAGTTCTTTATTCATGAGTGTACCTTTTTTCATTTATTTGATTTTTTTGGTTGGAAATGTCAGCTCCATTTGTACAGGTTTTTACCTCAGCTTTTTTGTTATGTAGTCTTCCCATTTTTTGAATTGTGTGATGTGATCTGTTTACCAGCTTAGGTTTTAAAATATTCTCAGGCCTTTCTTTAAATTAATGTTTATACTTTTGAGAAATGGTCCTTGTAAAAATATATGCATTTCTATTACTGGCCATATTTTTTGAAACAGACAACAGTAGATATTATTTCCCAGTTATGTTAATTTGTTTCTCTAACACTCTGAAACCACTTAAATTGGGAAAATAAATAATGATTTCTAGTAGCCAGATGAAACTAGGAATATGGGAAAGAAAATAAGCCAATCTGCTTTGAAATCTGAGGGTATGACAGCAAACCCAAATGTTAAATTTACCTCTTTCCGATTGTATTATCTTTCTCTCTTTTAAAAATGATTATTTGGATAGTTTATATTCATGTTTCTAGACAATCTGGTAAAGTTATTTGTAAGACCATATTTGTGTATTCCTTCGCTCATTTAAAAACAACTTTATAGATATTTCTTCTGAACATTTTGAGTAGTGTTGACTTCCGTCTACACTTATATGTACTTACGCTTTTACACTGTACTGCTTTTCCATATGCCAATTGTCTATTACCCTTAAGCTTAAATAATAACAATTGAGCTGGTGCTGAAGCTCTTCTGTATGACATTTATATAAATTATAAAACTTCCCCATAACTAATTTCAAATTAAATGTGTCCCTCAACCTATATTAAAAGTAGAGAGTTGCCCTGGATGCAAGCCAGTCTTTTAAAATCCCTTTTAAGTGAGAAAGGACTAAAACTGTTTCAGTATCTTTGGTTTGCTTAACTATCTTTTAACTGTTGAGTTTCAGTTGGAGAAACATTATCAGTCTGCCTACGCCCCCAAGCTTTTAAAAATCATTTCTTTACACTTTTGTTTCTATTAAAAAGACAGCCACACCACTCTTGCTGATGCATTAAGACAGAGCACAAGTGGGCATATCCCGCTGTCAGAAATGTGCACACATGTGACTTACAACAGGAATTGTGTGGGTGTCTGAGATCAGAATTTGGTCCAATGCATGCGCTGCCTGAATTAGCATCCCCTTTCGCTGTGCAGTGGCAAAGAACTTCACCCAATGTCCAAAAAAGGAAAGAGTGCATCGTGATCTGCAAGTGCGCAGCTGGGGTCCCAGGGGGTCTGGCTGGAGCCCTTGGCGAGTTGGCTTCCTGATGGGAGAGCGAGAAAAGGGAAAGGAGGGAAACTTTCTAATGTAGTTGATAAATTGTGTGTATGGTAGGGGTGGGGTCACAGACAAAAGGAAAAGAAGGCTTTCTGAGGTTTCTTATAACAAGGAGCAGATTTTCTGTGTTCTTCTGACCTCATTATTACATTAACTGAAACACTGTCTTGATTTTCTTCTTGTGCTTGGGGAAGCAAGGAACTAGGAGGGCTTTTTGATCTCTTCTGGGTACTTTGCAGCAATGATTCCAGGTGTATGCTACAAAACACATCTTTTAGAAAAAAATGGCATTAATAAGAACCAGTTGTCTCTTTCCCCTGCTGATCCTTTCTGTTGTTTCAATTAGACACCTTTTCTGTTCTGAACCATTGCTAAAAGGGATTACAGAGTAACACAAACTAGTTAAAAGAAATACTTTCTTAATTTAGAAATTTATGCTTATTATGTAGGGCACAACAATAACAGCAACAAAAATCCCGAACATCCAACCAGAAGTAAAATAACTGTCAGAATTATGATTAAAAAGACTTTCCAGCATCTTTAGATTGACTCACATAATAAAAAACATTAAGCAAAACCAAAATTAAATTTAAGAAGGGTTGACTTCCTCAGTCTGCATTCTGCTGGTGTTTAAACACAGGTCTCCTCTTAAGTTTCAAATCGTCACCTGTACTTTCTGAGTCCTAGAGACGCAATACAAAGAGACCTGTGTACGTGCTGCAGGCTGCTGTTTGCCTGAGCTGAGGGACATGAATCTTCTTGAGTTCTGGAACTTTCTTCCTTGCCTGAATGGTGCATCCTGTGACATATGTTCCCCAACATCCCATTTGTCCTAGTAAGAAACTGGCCAATCTAACAGTGGGAATTGAAATTCAGAGGAATAATCCCCCTAAAAAATTAGGACAGCAGTTGGTGGAAGGAGGATAGATAGTTTGATTAATGACCTTCTAGCCAGCTGTGTTTCAGAAAAGACAAACTGCAGGTGGGGAAAACTGTGTTTTAGAGAGGACATTTCCAAGGTATGCATGTTTCTAGGTTTATTTACTAATAATGTGCATCTAAGACCATTCACATGAGACATTTTGGCAAATAGTTTTTCCAACTATAGAATCTCCAGTTGGTTTTTGAAAGTTTTTTTGTTTGCAATTTTTTGGTTGTTGTTGTTTTCTGGTTTGGTGCTAAAATTTTAAGTCTGCTTTGAGCTTTCTAAAAAGGACCGCATTTCTTTCTTATGTGATGTTACCTATCCTGTGATTAGAAAAACCAGCATTAGTGAGACATGTTGAAGAGAAACATAGGCCTGAATTACCTATCACGTTCCCTTAGGTGAATGTCTTTCACTGGTAGTTTATGGGCAGAAACGTTAAACATTAAAAATCTGCTCAATTGTGTACAAGATTCTTTGAGTAGATAAATGACCCTGTAATAACTTAAACTCTTAAAGCAGATGTTAATTAGGCTGTGAGTAATTTTTAAAGCATTGCCATAGTGATAGTTTCCAGAATGTTCTCTACTCAAAGTAGAATTTGGGAAATTCCTTTTACCAAGTGGCTTTAGTTATTCCTGGAATATAAGTGAATAAAAATGTTCCCATAAGTTATTAATTTTTAATGTTAGTTTAGCTGCTTAAACCTGTGAGGTGATTTGACCTGTTTATGGACTTGCTTAAAGTATAGAGCTGTATTTTGAGTGATATAAAAGTTAAGGAAGTTTTCTGTGTCACCAAAGATCTTTTATATTCTTTGTCAATTTTAAAAGTTGCACTGTAGTATTAGCATTTAGACCACAATCCCACACGTGTACACATATCTACTGTCACTACCATGGAACAACTTGCATTAATGTAGTTATTTGTGTGTGTGTGTCAATGACTGCAGGAGTCAAGACTTATGTCTGACAGAATATAATCCCTTGCTCCCTTCCTCGTAACTCTGGGTAGTCTCTGAGGAGGTGCTTTTCCCTAGCTCGCTGGTTTTGGTTAGTGGTCTGCGGTCCATTATGGAGAATAGACATTTGTGAACTGAATTAAAAAAACGGTTATTGTCTGCAAGTTTGCTTCCCAACTCTGAAAAGCTGTTTCAGACACCTATGCAACTATAGTTGTATGGATGAAAGATAGTAAGCAGACAGAAATATCTATTCCTACTAAAACCCAAAACATACCTCTTGTACAGAAAAAAACCCCTTCAAAAATGAAAACTGTGAGTGGCAGCTTTTGCTTGAACTTCCAAGCACATGCTTCCTATCTGTGAGGGAAAGGAAGATGCTAGAAAGTGGCAAACTCAAGACGCAAGAGAAGTAGCGTCTATAAAGATACTAAGTTCTAAAAGATGTTCTGTACACACTTGCTTTGCTCAAGTGTTAATTTGTGCCTGAAAATGACCTTCAGCCTGTCCTCCTTACAGACAACTTTTCCCTGAATCTTCTTTTCTGTGGACACAGAGGTGCTCTTTTATCTTTGCTTCCTGGGTAACTGCATGCCAGGTATTTCTGCCTGGCTTCTTTGTTGGTGGCTCAAGATAAAGTGTTGATACTGAGAAAAGGTCCTGACATCTTTTTGCACAGAAACTTTGCGTTATCAGAAAGTTTTTGATTGATGTATGATTCTATTTTGGCTATATGTGCCAGAGTGGATTTATAGACATGGCACGGAGCATCTTTACATTTGATTTCAACAACACCAAAGAATCCATTTACCAATGAGATAAGAAGTGATGGAATATTAGTAAAAATAGGTAATGTTTTCTGAAAAGTTTAACAGTTTAAATGGGCTTTTACGTTGTAAAGACTATTGGAGGACTGTTGGTACAACTTAAGTGTAATAGTGTGTGGGGAGCTGTACTAGAAGAAAGTAAGAGAGCTGCACTACACTTTACAGCATTGTTATGACTTGTAGACATCAGGGACTTGGACCAACCTATAGAAGGAAAAGGTCAATTGCCTCAGTAAGTACCTACGCAGGGAGGGTTCTTCTAGCAGTGGAAACTGGAGAAAGAGGTAAAAGATGTAATAACTTACAATTTCCACTACACAGATTCAGATTAAAAATATAATTAAAACAAGTCATCTAGAAAGTGATGTATTACTACCCAGAGCCTAAAAACCAAGTTTTACTACATCTCTAGAAGATATGGTTGATTACCAAGAATTAAAGGCTTGCTAGAGCAATTTCTGGGGAGGTTTCTATGTTTTGTATTATGCGGGAGATCAAATTAGACAATCTTTTCTGTCTTTTAACATCCACAATATCTTTCTTTATGTGCCTCATTTTTGAAGATTTGTAATATCAGACAATTATTTGCCTTTGTCTGGAGTTGCCTTGATGCATTCTTTCCACTATGGTAAATAATTTAATAAATAGTAAAATCGAGTTAATCTTTCTCATAACATTAGATTTATCATCTGGTGGGTTTTTTCCCTGTGCATTTCCCTTATTCCTTCCATAATCTGAATGAAGGAACATCAGTGCCTCTGTAGCTATTCACAGTATTTTATTTCTTATGCAATACTGCTTCTGCTTTATAGTTTAATTCTGTGAAATTCTGTATTTAATCTTAAACTTCCTAAATGTTTAGATTTACCACTTTCTAGTTCTTCTCTAGTTTTATATAAATGTGAACCATTTGGCATGTCTGACATCACATATTCTGCCAAACAGCAGAGAAGCTAATTGAAATACTCTGAGTATTTCAAGTTCAATCTTTGGGCCAAATTCTCAGTTGTCATCAACTCCGTTGTCGTAATCATGGAGCTCCACAACAGTACGTGGAAATATGCCGATACAAATTGAGACTATAGCCTACTCTCTGTAATTGAGATCCGTTGTTTAGTTGCCTGATGGAAAGGAAATTTTTTTTACATCCTGATGCTGTTTTCTCCAGCAACATGGTTTCTCAGTAATTGCCACCTTTGTCCTCCTCATTACAGAATGTGCTATATCTAGCAGCTAAGATGAACTGTTGTACCATCCAGGATTGAATGGGGCAGCGGTCACATCCACTCTTGGCAAATAGTTTCAGCCTTGGATCCTGTTTCTTGTATCCTGATGCTGAGAGTTCTGTTTACTACAGTTTTCACAATAGCCTTTGAGAACGAGTACTCTGAGAATACAATAGTGTACCTCCAAAAGAGTTGCCAAGAGGAAAAAAAAATAGACTTCCTTCTTTGGCAGTGGTAGAATATAGGTAAGGCTAAGCGGCATTCTTAGCCGGCAAGAAGGGCATAACAATATATTTTGCCTCCAATAGCTCAAATGAAGTTTCGTTTGAGAAAATGCATTTTTCTTAGGCAAGGGGAGTCTAGAATGACTTTTCTTGTTAAAGAAGATTGCATATAGAGGGTAGAGGAAAGGAGGATGGAAGTCAAACATTTAGGGAGAAAGGAAACTAGGGACATATCATGATTCTAAACCTGCTATAAGCCATATATAACAAGAAACGCAATTTAAAATAGAGGATGTTGTGAGTATCCATGAAAAATATTAGGACATCTTGTTTATAGGCAGGGTGTCGCATCTGTTTATTTAATATCATTAAGAGAAATTCTAATACGAAAACCAGACTGTGATATCATGAGTACCCATGAGATGTTTCTGGAAGTATAGGAACAGTCAGAGAATGAACCAGAATGTACAGGGCTACGGGTCCTCATCAGGTAGGCTGCTGCTTGATCTAGTTCCCAAGAATTTTTTTCTTATATGGGAGAAAGACAGAGGGGTTGAGGTAGGAAGGAAAGACGGTATCTGTACTACTTTTTACTCATCTTCCGTGGAGAGTGGAGAAAGCATGGTATACCTGCCACTGAGATGGGCCTGGAGACCAACCATAACTCTGGAAGCAATGTGGCAGAGGTAATGGTGCTAAAGGACTGTGGATGCTCTTTGGTTTATACTATAAGGGAGTATATCAGTAAAGGGCTGGAGGATAAAATCTAGACGAGAATACTTTATTGGGAAAGGGAAACAGGAGAGACAGACATATAATAAAGGAAGAAATAGGAAGAGAAAATAGATGACTAGAGAAACTTCAGCTTCTGGATTCTCAGTCATTAAGATTTCCATATAGACTGTTACAGATTTTAGCAGTATGGGTGCTGATTTTGAGTCAGCTAACAAAAATGAGAGCTGTAGTTTCATAACTCAGGCACTAGCCTGATTGTGGCTGTTGTGTATCCATGAGACTTTTTCTTTTTTTCAATTATAGTGTTACTTTTCTTCATCTTCAGCAGCATTTACAACAGAATTAGTCAGACTTCCACTCAACTCAAAAGACATGTTTTTTAAATTAAGTTTCAACCAAAGAACAAATGGATTTAAATTGCAGGAAAAAAAATGTTTCATAAAACTGAAAAGTTCAGTAAAGCCCCAAACTTATAAATTCTAGAGGTCTGATGAAACCCCCCCATACTATAGCCTCCTTTTTTCCTCATCTCGGCTACCCTGTGCAGGACTTTAATGCCACTGCTTTAATCCCCAATGCCTTTGAAACAAAATAGGGCTTGTGCCTTAAACACAGCTAAATCTTTCTATAATCTCACCTTCTTTATTCAGAACTTCTGTTGTCTGTGTTTCAGTCATTACACTGAGGGTGCTGGAAATTGTGACAACAGCAATAGACTATAGGTGAGATACGCATGGGTCATCCGTAGGGCAGGTGTACCCTGGTAAGGCATGTTGGAAACTTTTTCACATTATACTGGCCAGATGCAGCAATTGCTCTGGGGAAGGGGAGGATGAGAGAATGAGCGTGGGCGGTACACGGGAATTCACTCTGGTTGGCTGAAGGCTCCGCTCTAAGTAGAAATATGCTGACTTTTGTATGTATGTGATAAATGTGTTTTAAGAATAGCAGTGATTTCTTAATCCAGTTTTGCAAGTACAAACAATTACAATGCCTTGTAAAATAGTTGCTTAGATTCCATAGTCCCAATGTAACAAAGATCAAACTGCTTTTCAGCTTCTGATGATCATTTTTACTCCTGCTAGAAGGAGGAGGGGAAGGAATACCAGAGTTTGAAATCAGAAATTTACATCCTAATTTCTTTATATAAACTTTTGGAGAAAAATATTAGAAATGGATCCTACTATTTTATTCTTTATTCATGGATGGCAGTAAGCTTTGGTGGTTTTAAACACAATTGCTGTTTTGTGCTGTAAATGCAATATGAGTTTTGTGACGACCCAGTGTATATTGAAGTAGAGAAGAAAAGCATTTTAGTTCTTCAGGACAGAGTGAAACAGTTTTTTGTTGACACTTTCGGCATTAGTGATGGGATTTGCTAGATTACGCTGTTCTTTTTAAGACACATGGGAGATGAAAATATTTTATTGCTATATGTGTGCAGCTATATTTCAGTTTTGAAAGGGAGAGGAAAGCATATAATGACATTTAAGCTCTGTATGCCTGAAAGACCCCAAATCTGGATCTTCATTTAAAATAAGAAATGTGAGTTACTGAGGTATTCTCTTTTTAAGGCCAGTCCCTAATGAACAGTGCTGCAGTGGCATTTGATAACACACAAAAAATAAATCAGCACAATGTGACACTGTTGGCAGGAATATTTTTTTGCGTGTGTGTAAGATAATCCAAGGACTGATCAGGCATATGCTGTTTTCTATCCCAAGGGTGAGTTATTCTTCTAACACAGGGCTCAACGTTGAAGGTGTTTACCCTTTTAATGTAGGGATTACAGAATCTATGTACAAAACGACAGGGTAAAAAATTATGAAGATGTGTGTTGTTTTTAACTGGGATGCTATAACGTTATGAGTTTAATTGCAATTGTATCTTTCCTATAGGTAGTATAGCCAAGACCTGTTTCGGAGCCCATGGGTGGAAAAAACCAAGCCCTATTTCTCTTCTTCTGTTCCCTCGTTTCCCTCCCATCTCCCTATTGTCAACTGGGGGAAATTGGCAATGAGGTTGTGTGTGCGTGCACTTGGGTTGGGGCCAGAGGAACAACCCCAAAAGCCTCCTTCCTGCAGCTGCAATAAACAAGAAAGTGAAATGTAGAGTGTGCATATACTCAGCCAAAGAACTTGACATGAAAATTTTAACTGTAATTTTCTTTCCTTTTTTTTTTTTTTTTTTGTAGAGTGCTATCTAAGGTTTTTCATTTACAGCAGGCTTTTAAAGTCATGCATTAATTTTCAAAAGGATTTTGCCATTATAGGTAAAATATAGGACATGATTTGGCTGTATTTTTTTGTAAGCCATTCAGTTATTTGTAGCTCACTGTGTCTGTGTTACTCATATTATTTTCCTCTTTTTGCAAACCCTTTTCATATGATTTCTTATTGCCTGGAGGTGGAAGTTTCCAAGCTAATGCTGCCCAAGCTGAGTTTAACAAAAGAGTAAAAACGAGGAAATTATTAAATGTATTTGAATTTTATCATGCTTTGAGTTTCAATAGCATTGGGACACTTAACTGCCATATAAATAGTTTGGAACAAAACCTAATATGTTTATTGCTGTATCACATTCAGTACTAACCTCAAATGTCCTTATGGCTGTGGGCAGTAGAATTTGATTGAAAAGTGTCCACTTCCACTACTCGACTAGGAGCAACTCCCCTATTTGCTGCAAGTATAGGGTTCATGGCATGTGGGTAAGCAATTATATATGCCATTGCCACCTGCTGGAAAGCATGTGAAACACTTATTTCTAGGTAAAACAAACTTGAGCACAATCGGTTTTTTCTTAGTTGTTCAGGAATTAATGTCATAGTAGACATGTTCCTTCTTCCAAATTGATGAACTGCTTCAGTTTTCGACATTGAAACTGATCTTAGTAAATAAATTTAATAGCACTGTCTCAAAATGTGTTGTGGTATTAAGACAGAGAAAGCTTTATTTTAAAACTAAAAGAGAACTGAAAGCTGCCTTATCAAGTTTTGTTTCATATATCCACAGTGTTCATGTTCTAAAAAGCATTTATGTGGTCTTTTCTTTAATACTTTACATTTTGGCATAATAAGCAGTCACTCTATCAAACAATGTAAGTTCAAATTCAAAACATAGGCGTAAAGGTGTAAAACTCTTATGAATAGTTACAAATGAGCTGAGATTAGTTACTAGTCCTCTCACAAAATCAATAAGATTGATCTCCTAAGTGTTTGCATCAGACAGAAATTGTATCAGATGTTTGTCTGACGTTGGTGGAACTGGGTGTGGTAGCAGTTGTTGAACTGGTGTAATGCCTTAGCTTTTAGTGATTAATGTAAAAGCAAGGAACTTACAACACGTGAACATTGTATTAACAGCAGCTCAGCCAACAGTGTAATGACTGAAACAGTCATTGAATGACAAATCATTAATTCAACACATAAGCAGTACTACTTTCAGGATCTCTGTGCATTGCAGAAGGGGTAAGATAGCAGAAAACTTAATATATCCTACTAATTTTCCTTCTTTTTGCTTTTGTTTTAATAATATTGTAAGTATCTTTACAGAAGTTTTCATATGAGGTTTATTTTCTTCCAAAATATGCGGCAATTCTATTAATATCAGGAAACCAACCGCCAAAGAGCAGCTACAGGGTATCTCTAGTGAGAAGATGGCAATAGACCTGGAAAATCCATTCAAACCAAGTCTGCTGAAGAGAAGAGAGAGAATAGGCCTTTTATGTTGAAGTGAGTTTTTGGCATACATTTTCTGTACGCTGTTACAAAAGCTTATGTGCTTGGAGTAAGAAATAATACAGGTCACTAAGTGCAATCACATATGAATTACATATATTGTGTGCATTGTGAAGCAAGAGGCTGATGTGAAGTGTCTTTTCTCTTGGTAATTGAAGAGGAAGTCTTTGGAGTAAGATGCACAGAACTAGTAAACATATACATGTATATAAAATTGAAAAATATTTCAGTGTTCAGAGTGCACCTCATACGGATTTATTTTTCTTTTTTTTAATTTACTCTGCTTCTGGGAAAATCCTCTTCCTCCCCCAGGAGCATGAAAGACTTGCTAAGACCTGGGGCCAGGGCTGTTCTGCTGGGTGGAAATGGTACACAGAGGTCCAGTGCAAGTGCACTCGCATACCCATCCGGACTTCTGTCACTGCAGATGGCACGCAGTACCGGCAGTGCCTAAGGGCTCTATCATGGAACAGCTCACCTATTGCTCTTCAGTGTTTTTCTTGGAAGTGTCCTATAGCCTCTTGATCTCTGTTGACCAACATTTGATCCCTGTGATTTATCTTTCACAATGGAACAAGTATATTAGTATTCTGGTATGCTGTTCATTTCATTGCCACTTTTCCTGTACGGCAGCATAATTGGTCATAGCTGGCAGTTACCTGCTTTTCAGGATTTTTTGGTAACATAACTCTTGGAGAAGATAGCTTTGGACAGAACGGAGGCTCCTGATTTTTTTAAGTAGCATGTTTCTACCCCTCTTTAGCCCTGAGATTTTTATTGGTATCTTGAAAATTATGTAAGAGTATTTGCATTTGAGAAACAAGTATTTCCTCCATTGAGAGTATACTTTGTGAAATGCTGATATGCATACTAACCCACATTTCCAATTGTTTAAAATGTAAACCATCCTTGTGCTGGGTAGCAATCAATTTTGCAATGTTATGGCCTTTTCTGGCTTGTGTATTCCTTGTAGTACACACCTGATTTTTAGCCTTCATTGATATTAAAGTAAGTGTAATTGACTTGTAAATGCATTGGGCTCCTTTTGGTGTGGGTTTCATGAATAGAGTACGCTTACTGTAGTGGCAGGTTGGGTGCCAATATCTCACATAGAAAACCAATCTCCTCAAAGTCCAGTCTGTTCCAAGAAAGTGAACGACTCCTACAAAAATGACATAAATTAGTTTAATTATTGTAAAACAACTTTCAATACTGTTGCAGCAAGATCAGCTAAATAAGCAGAAAGTCACTTAGTCTTTTTTGTGAGTGTCAGAAGCTAAGTAACTGGGGGTTTTGATCAGTTGTGCTGTTAAATCACTTTCGATGCTGATTCAAATGGGCATGTTGCTGAAAACCACAGCTGGCATTAAGATACATTTCTAGATTAGATGATGGATTGCATTTTAGAACTGTATTGTGCAAATTGGGCACAAAAGTTAGTCTTGACTTCATCATTATTTCATCACCTATTTCAGACTTATTGAACTTGATGCAAAGGAAATGGGAGACTTCAAAAATTGTTTTTAAAGTTCCTTTCAAACTTCGTGAATATAACCTAGAATATGCAAGTTCTTATTTCAGGAGGGTGAACAGGCTTTCTGGAATATGGTATAATATTTGACAATGATTGATTGATTTAAATGAATGTTTTTTTCTTGTCTGTGTCAATTTTATCCCCATATGTTTGTAATTGTTAGGGATCTTTTCAGAGTACTTTTCTAAGAACAAGGCTAACTGAAAATGTAGCTTTTAGATTCTTCCGGTTCTTGAAGACCACTTTTTAAACGTAGCACAGCCCAAAGGAAATGTTTAGTCTGTCATTCTCTGATGATGAAATTTAGTCTGTTAAGGTCTTGTGATATCTTGTTAAAGTATGCACAGGTTGTAATTGCTTCCTGTCAGTGGTCAAGGAAGTGATTTAAATATTAGAAAGCAGGTACAAAATTGAAAGTAAGGTGTGATCGTCTGAATTTTAGTCAGAGGGTGCTGTAGTTTTGAGAGCAGAGGTGCCAACCTCAGCTGATGTGAGTGGTGAGGCAGAAGTGTAGAAAAAAGGCCAGATACAAGGATAAACTGCCTGCAGTTGGATATTAACTCTGGTACTCAATGGCAGACCAAACAAACAGCAGAAGTCCCCAGAAGCAGGTATAAATTTTCCTGATTCCATGCAGACTAAGATCAAGTATCCAGGTAGGTTTACTCAGTTTTCACAAGTCTCTCTTTTGAGGAAAGGAACATAAGCATGCATCCTTCACAAGTAACTTGCACAGTGACAATCCTTTTTCAGGTGAAACTTTGGCGATCCCACCAAATAAACTTTAACTTGGGCTGGCTTAATGTAATGGGTGCAAACTCATTACTTAGAGGGAAGAAAAAGACCACAAGAAATATCCCGCTGGGTCAAACCAATGGTCAATGTAATTCAGTATTACATCTCTGACTAATGGCAATGAATAATAAGAAAAAGATATTTTACATAGTTATTTTTGATAATCATGGTACTTAGGTGTAGTATCCAAAATATAGACTACTGATTAATGAGAATTTCCTGAGATGTTTTATTTTTTCTTTGAACTTCTACAGAATGGACAAAATTCTGGTTTGAGAGGGCCAAGATCATAGAAAGGACAGGCTAATTAATCAACAGAATTACCAGGAATGTTTGCTCTCACAATTAAATTTTAATTCCAAATTAGAATTTCCTGTGCTGTGTGTTGTACTAACTTGCAGAAGTGAGCTAGTAACTCACTAGGGAACAGCTGCTGAGCTGTTGAAACAAATTTCCTGCTACTATTGCAAAGAAAGTATGTGCTAGAATGGTATCAGTGAACTTTGTATGGCTCTTATACTACTCCCAGTAAAGGCTGTCAAGCTATTTCTGAGAAATCCAACATCCCCATTTTGCCTGTTTCGTGGCATTTTAAGAGAAAGTATTAGTGAAGGTTCACCATCTTCCAACCGGAAAGAAAATGGAAACACATTCTTCTGAATTGCTGAGTCACTCTTACGCTCTGAGCCAAAAGCTGATGCAATTCTTCTTTTATCACCGGAAGATCTCTTTGGTAATCGCAGACACACCTCTTATTTCAATAGCTTTGGTAAAGGACTGTTGATTCCTCAGACCAAACCCAGTGTGTACAAATCACATTTTTGTTTTCTAGTCCCAGTCTCTAAGAATAAAGGTTTAAAACTTGAGAGGCTGCAAGGGGCAGACAGCTAAGGAAATTTCAGTCTTTTGACAAGGAATTGCAAGGTGGCTTATGCACTGAAATCCAGAGGAAAAGGACTTCTAGAATATGGAAAGCTATTCTAATGTTTTGATGTGTATTTCATTCTTAATACTAGTTAAAAGTGTTCATTTTGTGCTGTTTGCTACAATAATCTGGTTTTAATTGTAGCAGAAATTATTTGAGCTTTAGCTGAGTGTAAATACAAGCACCATAAAATAACAAATCCTCTGTTTTCAGTCACTTCTGCAATGCCGTTCATAATATCAGATAATATCTGTCCAGTATCCTTATAACTAAGCAACTTCTGTATGTGGCTAAGTTAATAATGTTATGTTACCAATAGAACGAGGACCAGCAATGCTGTTTCATTTACTTTCTGTGATCAGCTTCATTAAGGAGAGATGATACTGTCCTAAGAATGTTAAGCTTGAACTGGTAAAAATTGTAATAGATATACTAACTTCTGCATCAAAGGAATAAGCCCAACATTAGCAAAATGTTAAACTGGCATTTAAGTTGTCTATAAAATTAAGCACCAATGAAAAATTACAGGCATTTTCAAGAGAGTTGAGAGAAACAAGAAATCAATGTATTGCTCGTTTTACTGTTAGAAGATCTCCAGTTTAAAAAATAATTGATATTCTTTCTTCCACACCCTTCTGCCATAATTATGTAAAGAATCTGTATTATGCTTCCGACTTGATTTAACTGTTTTATAATAAGTCACAAGCATACCTTGCCTACTTGATGATATTCCTTTAAGGTTGTGCCAGTCTTTCCATTATTAAATCATGTTTAGTGTTATATACTGGTTGCTTAAAAAAAATTCATTTCAAGCTTGAACTTGCTATGCATTCTTAGCTAGCCATATGTGTGAGGGAGCACAAAAAAAATCAGTACTATTTAGCAACTTAACACACTATTTTTCAATTTAATGGAAATTTAGGCTTCTTAAAAATATGAAAAAAAAATGTTTATCGTGACGGCTTCAGTTTGTTAGTGGGGAGAATAAGCATAAAAATAATGAAGATCTGCATTTTGTGTATGGTCTGCCCCCCCCCCATCATAAAACTGTCCTGTTTGTAGAAAATTTGACTTTTGGTTTGAACAGGAAGCAAGCAACTAAAAAGGAAGACTTGTGCGTAGAGAGTAGGCAGGATTGTAAGTTTTAAGCAATTCAGGTACATAGATAGGTACAGGAGTCCTAGTTACCCACTCTGCTACTATTCTGCCTTGTCAGTTTTTCCTGAAGTCCAGAATTAGATGAGAACTGAAAACAATGGTGGGTTTTTTTGTGACATTTTTAGTTATGGATTTTCCTCGCACACCACTCATCCCCTCCATATCCCAGAGAAACAGAGACTTTGCAACTCAGTATGGCTGACCAGTCTAAAGAAAGTCTTAGTATGGAATGCTATATGTTTTGTAGAACAGGGTAGAGATTTTTAATACCTGAATTAGTGTTTCAGGACTCTTCAAAATGAAACACTAGGTCACTGATGGGTCACTCTGTAGACTTCATAGAAGGAGGGAAGCAAGTACACCAAACAGCTAAGTTTTATGCCTGATCTACTGAAGGTCAAAAAGAAATGTTGATTTGAAATACCTACACCTCAAGAAGATGTACTAAAACATATCTGAAAAAGTTACTGTAGGGATAGTAAAAATCTCTTCTTGACCTTGTCCTGAAGAACAAGTGCCCAAGTAACTTTATCCAGCAGCTCTGTTTCCCAGTATGCTTCTGCTGACTCTAGTAACATACATTTTTATGCCTTCAGTCTGAAAAGTAATCTGGTCTGTAGTCTTTCTTGGACATAATTATATTTTAATCCCCATTTTTCAGAACAGATGGTTGAATTCAGTCTTTTCAATCATTCAGTTTTTATTATCTGCTATTTGTTAACAGAACTCAGACCACTTAAGATAACCCTGCAGTTTCTTTTTTTTGGGGGGAGGGGGGGGACGGGGACACGACACAACACGACTTTTGTTTGTTTGGGTTTTTTCTTTTTAAACCTATTTCAGGCTTTTGCTGTAGCCAGAGAGAGGTAGGCTAATAAACTCACCCTTATCCCTGTTTGAAAGGTACATTTACTATATCTAAGTCTGATGTTGTGAACACCCCTCATATCCAAGCTCTCAACTACAAATGCATCCTGTGCTGATGTCTAATGCTACGTGGCATTGCCAAACGGTTTCTTATCCAAATACTTACTAGGCTAGGGACTGCCTAATCTCTGAAATCAGGGAGACTTATTCTGATGTGGCTGTAGACTCTAGACAGTTAAATTTGCAGAAATTCACTGAAGGCAGTTTGCTTTTCAGAAGTTGCTGAGGGCATAATTTGGCTTTTTGCAGTTTGAGGGTGGGCTGTTTAACCTGAACAAGTTCCAGCTTGTTCAATTATAATTTAACAATATATTTTCCCCATACTTGCTGTGTTCCTCCCAAGAGATGCTTGCATCTCCTTGATGCATGAAAGGATACCTGTATTTAATGTACATATTAAATAAGTCTGTAAAGTAAATTCTCACATAATTTTACATTTAAAAGTACTATTTGAGGTGTGTGTATGTGTATATAATTTTGTTAGATGCATGTATAGAAATAAAACAGTCTTTGCTCTTCCCTTTTGTACCTCCTCAAGACATGTAATCTACAAAGCAGGAGAATTGCATGATAAAATGTGCCAGAGTGGAATGCATAATTATTCCAGAGGAGGGTAAGTCAGTTCAGAACTTGTACTAACATTCTTAAGGGCAGCAGGAGTCTTCTTGCCATGAAATTACATCAGCTCTTTATGGCCCAGAGTCAATGCACATGCTTCCCCTTTCTAGTAAAAAAAAAAAAAGGTGTGAAAAATGCTAATGTCTTCAAAAATGTACTGTAGAACAAAGCTGAGTAAACGAATATACATTATAGCGTGGTGTTCACCTGTAAGTGAACTTGAGTTTAAGGGGAGAAGAGACTGAGACATTGTCCTTTTAGAACAGCCATTTCACTTTTTTAATAGATAAAGTCATGGCTTGCAAACAGACAAAAAACATCTAAATAAGAAAAAGAATGCTTCCTTGATCCTAGTTCAGAGACATTCCCATAACAGGTGGGGCAGAGGCCTTTAAATTACAGGTCTCCTCCATATACCCAAATTTGTTACAATTCCATCAAGCAATGAGAAAAGACATTTTTACAGTAAATAGCAGTGGATGTGGCTAGCAACACCTATTTTCAAGATTGTTAAAAGATGACTGTTTGGTTGGGATTGTGGAGTAACAATATTGGAGGTAGAATCTGTGCTATATGGAAACTCCAGTTTCCTAGGAGTCTAAGATGAAGCATACAGCACTTACTGCTAACTAATATACTTAAATTGTCACCAAGACAGTTAACTAATGCAGCTCAGCACAGTTCTGATTTACTATCATTTCTATGTAGTAATTAGGCCTGGTTCACCTAGTGAATAGAGAGTGACTAATTTCCATTTCCCCACCAGGAGAGGGGAGGAAAGGAGCATTTCCTTTTTCTTAAACTAGAATATCTGGCACTTACAGCTGTTTGGTGGATTGTACGTAGGCTGCAAGCTGACATGGCAACTTGGCAGTAGAATTTGCACACTAAATTCTAGTGGCAGTCTCTTTAGTGGCACACCATGTTTCTTACTGCATGAGGCCAGTGGAGTATGTGGTCTCAAGCTATGCACGACAGAAGAAAAAAGTATATGTGGGGAAGACATGCCTAAAGATCTAGCCATGCTCATGACACTATTGTTACTGTGGGTTGCAACGAAAGAAAAATGTGCAAAAAGCAGAGACTACAGGAGTTTGGCTTGAACCAGCCAAACCCATGAAGTATTCAGTGATGATAGAGATAGTCAGGATAGTAATCTGCTGTTTAAAGGGCCCATCTGGAAGATTTACATAATCATCAGTTTGAGAGATCTGTACAGTAGATCTCCAGTTAGAGCACACTTGGCAAGTGAGGTGTTAGCTTATGGCATTCTGCACTTAGTGAAAGGATGCTTCTTCCCTTCCTCCCCCCGCTTCTTTCTTTATATGTTAAAACTCCTCCTAACTTTAGAGGAGGCGGCATATTATGAGTGAAGCTGTGAAATGCTCACGTTTTATTATAGTGGGTGGGAATGAAATAAATCTATTCTTCTCTCACACTGACATATTTTTCTGATTATCTGCAAAATTTTTGCTCAATAGCTCCAGTTCCCACAAACAAAGTTTCAGGAGATTTAAATGGCAGAATTTTGTGTGAAATACCTCAGGGGTAGGGGAAAAGAAGCATCAACTTATGCTGTTTTTCCTTAACAGTGGAACTACTAAAAAGCTAACATCCGTGGTCCTTATTGATTCTTTGGGTGATCATCTTCAGTGTTCTGAGTTACAATAAAATCAAAACCACACTTTAGGTTTTGCTACAGCCTCAAAAGGGCACATGGCATGCTAATGAAGCACAGCTCTTGTTAATTTTAGTTTCATGCATCTAAAGTATTGTCTAGTGTTTCTTCAGCACTGCAGTAATTCTGTAACTGATGGAGCAGATCTAGCTGTATACTTTTAAGTCCCTGTAGAAGATCATCTCTTAAAAATAGTTGTCACTCAAACACTTGTAACAGACTTTTGAGACATATCTCCGAAATTGAAAAATGGTTAAGTACCAGCCCGTATGCACTACTTTCTTTTCTTTTTGTTTCTCATCTGGACAGATAAAAGTTCTTTTGTATTTCCTGTCTAGGTACTTTTAAAATCTACATAATCTTTACCAAAATTTCATTCTTAGTTAAGAAAGCAATAGAAGAACATAAACAGCTTTCAGTTTTTACTACTTACTTGAGCAATCTTCATGGTGTTAGGAAGCATAGATCAGTGCAAGGTAATTAAAAATCTTGCCTTTAAACAAAAATTCAGCTACTTCTCAGAGCTTATAAATCCTTAAAATAGAATTTGGCTTGTTGGGATTGGTCAGAAAAACAGGCACATGTGAGTAAAGTAGTAATGGTTAGGAGGAGAGACAAATGCTAACAAAAAACATGTGTAAAGAGTTAAGCGCCTAATTAATCCATTCTCAGTCTTGTCAGGTTAGCTTACATTTTACTCTGTTTCTGTTACCCTGTTACCATCCATCACTTTTATAGAATAAAGATTTAGCCATAAAGCCAGGTACCTTCTCCTCCATAATATATATGCTGTACTGGGAAACTTAAATGTCAAGTAACAATGTGAAATGGATCAGTTTTTAAACACCACGTCTACCCTTAGAAGTTCTGAGTAATGCCACTAAGTCAAAACTCCAGTCCCAGTAAAAGATACAAAAATCTGTTTTTTAAAAAAAACTATTTAATTGATACTGTTTCTAGTTCTTTGTAATATAATCTGGGGGAAAAAAACCTCATACCTCTTTTCCTCCTGGGCTATCTTAAAGTGAAACGGGGGAACAGTCTTTCTGTTATTGTTGTTGACTTATTTTGAATTTAAAGAACTCACTTGATACTCTAGATATTATTTGAACTTGTCTTTTAAAAAAGTTCAATTTTATTTGCATTTTTTCTTGAATTAACTTTTGAGCTGCAAGAATCTAACTACAGATGAGCAAATCAATGTTTCATGAAACTTAGCGTAAACTGTCATCTTGAGGAGGAATATTCTTCCTTAGAAAATGCGGAGGAATTAGAGGACATGAGGAAAACAAGATTTTGCAAATTTGGCTGCTTATTTACATGACTGAATATGCATTTAGAGAGCTAATTACTAATTTTAGGTACCTATTTTGAAAATTCTGATACGAGATTTTAAAAACAAAAAAAAAAAGAAAAAATTGCTTGTTTGGAAATATATGTCTAATAAAAAGCATTTCCATGTTGGAGACATGTATTGTCATTCAGAACTTAAATTCATTTGTGCTGGCATATGTGACAGTTTAATCACCTTTCTTAAATTACTCTTGAGTCAATAATTACTTCTAGTTATTTTTTGGTATGGAAAAATAAACTCTACTAGTGATTAGAATTTGCAAATGCTTCTTTGTTTGCGGCACTGTCTTGCTAGACAGCTTAATTTTGCCAGGGGAAGAAGAAAGGCAGAGCTCAATTAAGTTGCTTACTTCCTGCCTGAATGGTTACAAAGGATAAGATAGCTGAGGGTCCAGGCATAAGAGGAAACTCAGTCCCAAACATTGGCAGCTCGTGCCATTTTAGATCACCTTTGTATATCCTGCCTACCCTCCAACTGCCATTTTAGTAGAGCCCAGGTGTCCCACAGATCCCGTATCATGCCTGCCAACCCCTCTGTGGCTATCTTGGTTACCAGGATAGGCATCATGACATGAGATCGAAAAAGGCACTAGATAGCTATGTTGGACTCATGCAGCCACCTGCATCCTGCCCAACCTCACTGGATGCTGCTGTTGGTGGACAACTTGCTATAAAATGTATTTGTAGCATGCAACCAAATACTGGCAACAACCATGTCAATGCGCAGACAATATGCACTGGCTTTTTCAGTTTTGTAAACAGGAGCTTTATGGTATATGATCTGTTCATTGAGACAACATTGGCTCAGAGAAGTGACTTTGTTCATGTGGAGTAGGAAGTATACAAAGTACACGCAATATTTACAAAGTACCTAAGTACTATTTTGACTAATTTTTACTGGAGAGTTAGTGGTTGTTTCAAAGCTAGATTAGCCACTTTGTCCATAATTATAATCTCTTGAAATCTGCTTCAGCATTTTGAATTGGCTTGAGGCCTACTGGTCAGAAAATGGCTCCATCTCAATCTTGAGACTGAAATTGCATCATAAGCCGCATCTCCATGGAAAAGGTGCAAATGAAGTACAGACCTTATGTTCCTAGGCTCATGTTCATAAAGATGAACAACCACAGACACTCGGATTATTTCTGTGTTACCATTTATGCAACTCTAGATAGCATTACATTGGATAACTGGGTATTTAGAGTTTGCACACGAATTCAAAGCACAATCTATTTAATGAAGTGAGACAAAATGGACAATAAACGTTTTAATAGACTTTTTATAAAATTTTCTGATTAGTATTTTGGAGATGTGTTATAGATTGCTTAAAAACGTCTTAACCATGAAACACTGCATAAGGAACACAAGCATGCAGCAGCTTGCATGTGACACGCTTTAGCACGCTTGGAGGTATAAAGAAGTTTTGGCATTGTGGAGAGGCAATGTGTTATGTACATTGTGTGGGAGGATACACCATGCAGATTTGATTGCATCATCTTGCTCTCTCTTTTCTTTTCTTTCTTTTTTTTGTTCCAGATGGTAAAACAAAGACTGTAGTGAAACCCGTTTTCTCCCAGGAAGAGGTGGGAGGGAATTTTATATGAGCGAGAAACTTTGCCTCAAGTCGAAATCTAGGGCCTGGACTAATGAACTACCTGTAATTCACATTGTACTAAATATTGCTGAAACTAGGCATGTACTAATCACGAACCATGCCAAACTATGCATAATTACTATGCTTTCTCTGTAGCAGTAATTAATTTGCGTTAGCAACTTTGATTAATCTTTCTAATCTAAAAGTAAAGTGCTTCTCAGACATGAAAGGCTCTATATAACAGCTCAAGGTTGTTATTGCAGCCCAGTGAAGGATGTTTCAATCCAGTGGGGGGCAGGAGGGGGACAAAACATAAAAAAATCAAAGTACGGCTGATCTGTATGAACTAATGAAAACTATTAACAGTTAAAGCCGCCTGTTTTGCCACAGAATACATCGTCTAAACGACAGGCTTCTGTACACAGTACATTCCTCCTGAAACAAGAGAGAATTGTCAGTAATTCAGTAAGAGGGCTTCTCTGAGGGCTGCTCCACAAAGAGGAGGGTTATATGCCGAACTGAGAGACTGAGATTACAGCCTATAGAGGGCAATGCTATGTATTTAACATTTGTAATGTTGCAGTGCAAATTTACCCATAAATTCATTTTAGTCTTAACCTGGAGGAAAGCATTGTTCAACTACGGTATTGAGTCAGTACTCATTGTCAGTCCAAAAAGGGTGTTGGTTGTGTTGCCTGTGAGTGATTTGGACATGCCTGCTTTTCAGGAAATATATATGCTAAGATCATCAACTTAGACTATGTTGACAAACAGAGAGCTATCAGATGCTAATGTACGAGCTAAAGTCTGACATCACTGGAGATTAAAGTTTCCATCCTTCATTGCCAACCTCCTGGCCCAAGCCAGGCTCTTCACCCAAAGGAATCCAAAACTGCTGAAAGGACTTATGTCATCACATGGTGATTGTGATTTACCTAGACTTCGTAAACTACCAGATCTACAAGAGGTAAAATTTCTGAAGCAAGTAGATGTGTCTCCACAAACCCATTACGAATCCCATAGGGTTTTTAAGTTAACATTGTGTTGCTTGTTTTCTCCCTCAGACATGCTAATATTACAATTATTTTTTTCTTGTTTCCCCTTTTAGCACTGTTTCCTGGCAAGGAATGCTGCTGCATGTAATTAATGATAGTCAGAATAGCATGATTTGGAACTAATGAACTTCAGTTTGGTTTAGATAATTTTCAAAAAAATGCTGCTATTACCTCAAAGTCTGGGATCAATTCTGTTTCCGCGAGTTAGAGAAATATTTTAAAAATACATAACTTAATAGAAAATGTAAATGTGATTCTTAGAATTTATAATTTTTTATTATGCTGATTCAAAAAGGGAATAATTTGTGATAGTTTATTTTCTTACAGTTGTGGTTTGTTTCCAAATATTTTATAATCATAAAGCTACCCTTTTGTTATCAGTCAAAATAGACAATATATATTGATGTTGAAACAAGCTTTGTAGCAGACTTTTTTTTAAATCAGTCATGGGACTTTACATTTATTAGAAGGTGTTCACAAAAATAAGGGTAACATCATGCATATTCTTTGCAACTAAACCCAGTTATGGTTACAATTTGGAAATAAATTTAAAGAGACATATGGAGATACAGTAGTACATACACACTCTATTTATGACATTAAGTTAGTGTACTGATAACTCTCAGCAATACATCAGAAGTCGACAACCAGCTGATGGAAAGATTGTATAAGGAGGAAGAAACTGCTTCAATATCTCACGTTATTTATGTGGCTTGACAAGAATGTCAGTGTGAATTGCCTCCTAAATTTGGGAGGCAAGAACAAGTCAAGACTATACTTTTGCAGTACAAAACATTTACACACAAAATACACATGCATTGCAATGCATTGGAAATGGGTAAAGCAAGGAGAAACCCATCACTCAATGCTTTATTAACACAATTCTACAAAGGAGTCTCAAATAGGATTATATAGTTCAGTCACAGTAAGGCCACAATATTACAATGGATAAGGACCTTAGAATTCGGCATTCTGTGTTAGTTATAGAACCCTTCCTTCTTTATAGATTTTTATACATGTTCCTGAATGGTATCTCATCAGTCCTTCTTCTTCTTTTTTTTTTTTTTTTTTTTTGTAAGTTTAACATATTGCTTAATACAACAGTTAGCACAGTAGAGAAGGGTACTGTCACAGGGAAAACAAAACCTATGTAACATTCATGTGGTTTTTAGACTATATGCTTGGTGCATTTAGATGAAGCTGGCTAATCAGAAAAAAGACTAGCAAAGGATTTCCTCAAGTTTCGAATAGTTTCAGCTTTTGCTTCATCTTCATTCACAGATGATCGGAAGAAGGATGATTCTGTGAAACTGAAGGCATTTGTCAAAGACTGCGACTTGCTGCAAGACAAAAATGCAACATATTTTGTATGGTCATATTGTCTACCAGCTTGCATCCACATATAACTTGTATCATTATGAGAAAAGGAAGAATGTCCCTGAGATGTAGACAGTTTGCATGTGAACGAAATGGACATTCAACATAAGCAATATAGTTAGATGTAGCATACAGAGCTGCTGCAATACAGCACGTTCCTTCTGTACTTTGATTTGGGAAGTAGGATAAGCTTTTCTTTAAAAAACATACTGCTTTACAGATCTGAAACACTGTATTCCAATAGATTGGATGATGTAAATTAGAACTTGAGGACAAACTGGGCCTGCCTTGTAAATCCAAATCACCACCCAACACAGGATGATCAATAATTGTGTTCACTAAGGCTGCAAACAGTCATGCACATAGAAAAATTAGGGATATCAGCAAGAGTTTAAAGAATGAATCCTAAAGTTGTAATGTGCGCTCTCTCTCTATATATAGCAGACATTTGATCCTTAATGCAGGCTTAATGACACTTTATATCTTTAAAAAAATTCCCCAAATCAAGTATCATTTTTCTTGTCTAGAAGCAGTCTAGCAGTGCTCTTCTGTTTTTAGTGCTAGCATGTAACTATGGTATAAGTCTCTGTAAGTGTGAATAACATAGCATACAGGAAGGAAAATGGCTGAAGTTAAAACTTTAACTCATGACTTGTCAGATAAAATAATATTTAAAAAGTAGGCTTGAATTTAAATAGAAAACAGTAATGAGGTAACATAATCTTTTTACGACGATACCCATGCATTAGTAAAACTCGTTAACTGATTTCATTTTTATCTCAGTGCAATAATAGGATTTCAGTTTTGGCTATAGTAAAACTGAAACACTTTTCTTATACTCTCCATGGTTTGCAACTCCTCTACCTCTAAACTAATAATGTACAGCAAACAGTGCTACAGGCGTTTTAGGTTTTTCATAAATTATAGTTGTGTTAATGAGAATAGACTGATAAATGTTTGTTTGTACTCACTGAAAGAGGGAGGGTGGGAAGCAGCACTTGACTTGATTAGTAACACAATAAGTAGCCTAATTAAATATTTATTCACAGATTAATAACATGTACATACAGGTTAGGCAACAGCATGTGGGTGAATACAAAGCATACACATGCAAATAGAGTTAATCCTACAGGCAGGAGATCTGAGTCTTGGTGTGGACCTAAAAATGCTTCTTGAAAGTTAGAAAAACTACTCGTATTATGGCTTGCATCTTAAAAACTTTAATTTCTCCTTTTTAGTTTTAATAGAGACGATTCCCTTCCATTTGAAGAAAAGAAAAATTAATCTAGATCTGAACAAGGGACTAAAGGAAAAGGAGAAAGCTGGGCAACAGTGTATTGTACAGTTCTTCTGTACCTGTTCTTAACCCTCTCTCTTAAATGCCAGAAGTTCACAAGTTAAGTTTCAAACTAATTTAGAGTCTCCCATCTTGCTTAAGAAAATTGACCTCCCTGTTCTCTACATATACTTATAATAATGGATGAACTAATTTGAGTTTTATGATTATAAAACAGAATAAAGAAATACACCATTCTAGGAAGGCAAGCAAAATATTGTCATCTTTGCATAATGTCACCTAACACATCTTTTCCACTGAATTGTGCTCAGGTGAGAATTCAGAATTGGTTCACGCTGGTATTAGCATATGAGTGGGTGGAAAAAGGGGATCTGTGTTACTTGAATAAAACAAAGACTACGTGCCAGTCTTTGTACTTACCAAGACAAGCAGAATGTGTCTGTGACTCTACTGGCAATAGCGTGTGTCAGGATTGCTATGCTGAAAAACCAGCAAGTCATTGCTAATACCTTCCCCCATGTTTTCTGTTCACTGGGTTTAAGCTGTGAGAGGGGATATGCCGACAGATACTTTTCATATTCTTTACTGTAGCGTGCGGCTGGCTAGATACAGCAACAATAGCCCACTGTGTCTTAAGAAATCTTCCAGTAGTAAGATAACTACGGACAATTTTCTGTGCAAGTGCTGCAGCCCTCTCTGGAAAGGGCATGTGGGTATTGCTTGTGCTGTACAGACAGTAGCAATGTATAACCATGAACGAAGTGCGACCGTAAAGAAACACAGTTTGGCAGCCACTGTCTAGCATGTTCATTTGGATTGTTTCTGAGATAGGCCTTTTGAAACTGGAATCTGTTGTCTGAGTGACTGCAAGGTTAAAAGTTTAAATAGATAAGACTTCCTCTTTTCCGTGCAGGCTTACAGCACACCCAGATCATGAGTCAGTGACATAAAAAGGAGAAAAGAAATATGAGAAAGATGACGAGTTTTCAGACCTAGCTGGGGCAGAAATTGCCCAACTAATAAATGAAATTTTGCATAGTGCTTAGGATATAACTAATGACATTGTCTTACTAGTCATAAACAGAGAATAAGCTTTTTGAAATGTTATAACCTCATTTTAGACTTGGGAACATACGTACATTTTTTTCTGCGTATTAGACCAACTCCCAAATTACAGTTATGACAACAAAATCTGTGTTATGAGGAGAAAAGAAAATGGATAAAGCAAATCTTACTTAAGTTGTGGGTGAGACTGGGGCTTCTGTTGTGGAGCAGGCTGAGGAGCAGGCTGCGGAGCAGGCTGTGGAGCTGGTTGTGGAGCAGGCTGTGGCTGCTGCTGTGGCTCTGCTTCCTTTGATAATCTGGTGCTGGAAGGACCTTGAGCCTGGGGACGTGGTTGCTGAGTTGTAGGTCCAGGCGGACGCTGTGGCTGGGAAGTTGAGGGCTTTGCTGACTGCCCAGGGGGGTACATGCGCTGTGGCTGCAATGGCTCCTGGCTTTGTGATTGCATTCCTTGGGGTTGCACTGGGCCCCCTAGGTTCAGTACAAGAAAAACTTCATAATGTTATAGTATCAAAGAATTCTTATTAGATTTCATATCCAACACTTTAAAATAATCCTTGAATGTGACTAATTCTACTTTTGAGGCAAAATTCTATTAATATGGACTACAGTTTCACGTAGTCAATACTACTTATTACAGTTGGTACATTAGTAACTTGCTTGGAGCCCCTATGATTCATCCTTAAAATTTCTAAGAAGTACCAAATTTACCCCAGCAGTAGTGGCACTGACTTCAAATCAAATCAATGGAGTTACACCCAGTATAATTTTGGCCCAGCTCATGGAGAGGCTGCGAGATAATCGGATTTACCAGTAATATCTATTTCAGCGATACAGCTACTATTTTCTGTGTAGTTATTGCAGTTTTATTCCTCCAAAGTTTTAAAATTAGTTCTGTAATAGTCCTCTTAGATTCACTTTTACAGCAGTAAAACAACTTTATACTGAAATTTTCCAGCCAATTTAAAATCTTTTGATAACTCACTCAACTCCTTAGTGAAATATGTCAAGAACATTACAAGAAACACAGCAAAGTCCTTACTAATTCTTTACCGAGGAAATCCTTCCACTGAGAAGGAAGTATACTGGCAAAAAACTGCATCAAGCATGAAACTACAATGTGTAGTGGAGACTTAGGTTGTGAAATCCATGGCTGAAAGATGCTACATCATCATACAGGGTTTGTTTTTTTCTGCTTTCTGACTGAAATAGCGCTGTGTCAGATATCAGTGGGCATGCTGCTTTTATCTCGTATCAGATGTCTGAATGTGGTTTTCTGGGCTGACAGCTGTATAACTGAGTATTTATTCTGCATGTGACAAGGCACACAGGACATCTGAGTTAAGGGGAAGAAAGGACAGGATGAAATTCTGAGCAAGTACTCAGTGTAAGAGCTTTGCTGAACAGTAAATATTACAGAAGACAACTGATCTAGATGTTCTGAACCTTTGGGAATTTTTAGTCTTACATAGATATTTAGGGCAAGTAAAAGACTTAATCTATTCAGGTCTCTAGAAGAAAACCTTCCTATCTGGAAGTACTGTTGCAATACATGATTGTGTTTTTTTTAATTGCTATTATAGTTAGCTTTCCACTTACTATATGAGATTCCAGTGTATGTGTCTGAGAACAGCATGTACTAATGCTTCAATAAGTTTTAATACAGTTGTAGCAGTGTGTTGTGGTGTAGAAAGATAAATAGCATGTACTGTATGTTAAGGAATGTGCCTTCGTTGTTTATTAATTTGAACCACTTTTGTAGGAAATATTTGAAGGTGATAACATGGTCTTGCAACATCTTAATAAGGATTGTTTTCTTATTAGTCTCCTTTCACTCAATATTGAAAAACAGAAAGGTTTCTTTCCCCCACTTGTACATACAGGCTTGAATGCCAGAAACTTTACACTGAAGACAGATATAACTTTCTTTTATTGCACATTAAGCTGTACAAGATATTTCACATAAAAGATATACTGCTGTCACACTTCCAGCATTTGCTCACTTTCTTGCAGCTGGGTTGTACAAAAGGCAACAATCATGAAAGAAACTTTTACCAAAAATAACTCAACAAAACTGAACATTAAGCCTACACTGTAAAACATCTGTTCCCTGTTACCCACAATATTGCACCTAAGCATGCTTACATGCAGAGAGACATTTTGGCTTGCTTCTTGTCTGTGGTATGTAGTAATAGTGTGTGCCCTTGTAAATCCTTTACAGTCAACAAGCTGAAATCCTATCTGAAACACCCATCGCTTCTTTGCACACACAACTCACAAATGTCGTGTGAAAAGCACTTGTGAATACTTGTACTACTACATGCAAAAAAATACCAACTGCTTTAAATAAAATCAATCATCAGATTCATTTCTTCACCCCAGGGCAGTATGGTTTATTCACTTTTATGGTGTCTGGAGGTAAGGATTTGTGAACCTGATTCTAAGTGGAATTTTCTTAATATAGAACAAAATAGCCAATGCCATCATTGGAATGATCACTGACCCAGACAAATGCTGATCACTAAAGCAAAATATTCATGTAATTTACTGATAGGTAGTAAACAGTAGCACTTACCACAAACATTTAAATAGCTAATAATGCATACCTTAATTCTCATCTTACCAGCCAGCTTGTACAAATAAAAGAAACACTGAGAATGATGATTCTTACTGATAATTTTTTCTAGTGTTTGTAGGGAAAACAGAAGTAGAACATAAGGCTGTTTTCCCTTTAAACAAGATTGTTTGCACTAAACTAATGGCCACTACTCATCTTTGTACATATTCAAGATTAAAATTATAGTTTTGTGGCTCACTTGCAACTAAGCTTTATGGTATGCTAGCAGTGTGTAGCTTGTGATTCTAGGCTAGATTTCTCACAAGAGATTAACTGCCTGCCTGTGTATTTCTTGTAATATTGCATTATACATTGGTTATGCAAAAATCACAAATAATTTACCTACAGAAAATCTAGCAGTTGTCAGGCATCTCAAGTCTTTTTGCATGTTTGATTTCAAGCAATTATCATAAACCCTATTCATGTGGATAACACTGGGACTGAATTTTCTTTGTAGCTATCTGGCTATTTCTAGGTTTAAAATAGTAGACCTGAGTTGGTAAAGAAAACCGCTGACATTTTTGTCTCGCGGTCTAATCAAAGGGCAGGATCCCTAGCTGGTTAAAGGTACCTTGGTCTACCATCTCCTAACGTCTCAGTATTTGAAAAAAATGAGCTCTTACAGGAAGTTTAACAGTCCTTGAGGTACTTCTCACCAAATAACCTGGGATTTAACTCTTAGGTAAGTATAAGATTTTTGAAAGTATTCGCATTAGTTTTCATTAAAAATCTCCATAGATTACTAATTCAAAATGACAACAAAAGGTACTACTTAATTGAAATAGGATACATTAAATACTCACACTTTCACTGAGATATTGCACATAGGTGGCCCATTTACATAGCTTTGTAGCTAATAATTTAATGCAGAATTACTAAAAATATGAATACCAGTATGTAAAATAGAAGATATTTTAAATATTCCTTGGGAAGAACTGTATCTTATGGAGTCACTGAAATATTAGACTTCCACTTGCGTATAAGTAAAACTCAAATGTTAACAAACTTTATAAAATTATAAATAAAAAGCCTCACTAGCAAATTCTAATATAGACTTTTAAAAATATATCTGGATCACCTGCCTATTAGTCATGCACACGCACGAAAAAATAAAGGCTATGAGTACAGTGTGCACACACTCACAAAGTAAGCAAAAGTATTTAGATTTGAACCTTGGTGGTATTTTACTTAATGATATATAATACTCAAAAAATACTGTCTAACCATCCATAATGTACAGTTGCACTGGGCTCTAAAGAGGCACATTCTTTGTACACTGTTGACAACAGCCCTGAAATCACAAATTTTACAGAGGAAGGTAGGTAAGCATTACACGCACAGACATGAACAAGTAAACAACCAGACAGTATAGTTGACACTGCATAGAAAAAACACAGTCCAGGTCAGCACTGAAACAATGCAAAATTTGAACAAAACTGGTATGTTTGCTTTTAAGATTGTGTGTTTCTTTCTTTTTTTAATTTTTATTTTTGCTTTAACCCTTGCTTTTAGTCTCAATTATCTAAGTAGCCTGGACTTGTTTAGGTCCTACTGCAACGCCATTACAGTCGAGAATGTACTGTAAACAACCTTGAGGTGGTGGTCGCTGAGGTGGGATTTTGTTTGGCTCTGGCTCCTTTAGTGATCCACTCTGGAAAATACATTTGAAAACAGAAGAGAAAAAAAAATTAGAGTAGCTTAGTTCCAATTTCCCACTAATTTGTCTTTATTTTCATTAGAAATCTCTTTATTGGTTGGGGCTGAACATATACTTTTAATTTATTCCAGATAACATTTTCTAATTTAGTTGCTGTCTGACATGATATATGAATCCTGGACTAATCCAAAGCCGAGTTCTTAAAAACAATTGTTTTCCCTTTGCAGCATGTGATCACGATGTAAGGAGTGCCTTCTCAAATCTTACCTCCGTTTGTGTATGGTCTTTCTCCTTCAGTTCCTAGCACCTTGAACGACTTTTCTGTATCTCATTGCTTCTGCTTTCTTTTTTAGGATAGACTGAATAGAAAATGGACTTCAACAGATACCTTTGTGTAATTTAAGAAATAATTTATTTTTAATTACATTCACTTGTATCTGGAAGGTTTTTTTGCTAGTGATAGTTTCACTTTGATTCGCTGACTGTAAATGTGAAGGGAGACGGGACTACTCTAGGTTAGCTGTTTTGCTAAGCAAAATGAAAGGAAGCAAAAACCACAGACAAATAATAAAAATAATTGAAATTACTTCATGCTACTCCATCTGACATGTTATTAGAAACACATGTAATACTTAACTTTTCAAAACAGGAGATTTATTTGGCAGTATCCTTTTCAAATGTATACTTGTCGAGAGGAAAAGATGGGCCTGAACCAAAACCTTGGAGCAGAAGACCCTCTGGGAACATTAGTATTGGAATCCAGACTTTGTCTTAGGCCCATCTCTAATATTTTGAAAAGTGAAATATGTTAAATCATGGGACATAACAGCTTGGGTTTGTTTGTTTTTTTTAAGGATCCAGAAATTAAATTGCCATCTGTCAAGAGGGAAAACCCCTAGAATGTATTAAATAATAAATGTAAAATTAATTAAACATGTTTCTTGCAAAGCTTACTGTTTTTTTCTGATAGATTTGTATTTGATCTTAGAACTACAGAAATAAATCTTACTCATAGTGATATGAAATCCTGCACAGCAATCTAGAAGTTACACTTTTTAAATATTACAAGACAACACTCTATTGTATGCAGCTGTTGCAAATTGCTTTGTCTGCTTTAGCTACATAAATAAAAGGACACAGGACAGGTCCAAAACTCTAACTATTCAGAGTTACCAACCTTCAGAAGAGTAAATGAAGAGTAAAAATGATACATACAAAATGAATGAGGCAAAATCTGATCCTTATATTAACTGACCAAGTTACATAGTTCTCGGTAAGCATCATTGTAAGGATGAGGATATGTAGAAAAGAGAAGAATTTCATAAGGAAAGACACAGCCACCAGAAAATTTTAAAGTGCTTTAGTGTGGCTTAGAGTCTTCTCTGTTTTGTTTCTCTCCTTCCTCTAATTTTGTGAACCACATGTAAAAGTTGACTTTCTATCCTATGCATGTTTCAGTAACGTTAAGTATTTGTGGTATCCACTCTGTATAATGCTCACTGAAACAATATGCATTTACATCAGTAACTCCTTGGATACTGGGGAAATTAGCCCAGAGTGGAAACCTTGAAAAGTTGCCCTAGAGGAGCTAACTCCTTTCATATTCTAGTACCATTGTTCTGATGCACCTGGCACCTTCCTCTGTATGCCTTTAGGGCATTCGGGCGCTCTGCATTACAGAGAGCGCCCGTGTCTCCTTTGGTGGTGCAGCATGACACATGGAGTGTGCCCTTAAAGGGAAAGTACACGTACTTGGGCTTAAGGACACCCAACAGCGTCTTTCTGGAGAACCAAAATGATCATATGACTCTTGTTAGAAAGCATGCATAATATTTTATAAGGAACATTACTACTATTGCCATGTGATAGAGTTCCTAGCCTTAGAAAGGGCCACAAACCAATCTGTAGCGTTCCCTGCAGTGGCAGAGGATGACGAGGGAGGATATGAGTATTGCTATTTTTCTACTGAAACAAAAGATTATGTTGGTAAAACTCATTGTGTATCTAGAAACTGAAAACACAGGCTGGCAGTTTAAATTCACATCTACTTTAATGTTAAGACAACATCTGCAGGGCCTCTGTCTCCTCCATGCCTTGAGGCGGAAGCAAATCTGCCATTTGTTCTTGCACTGAAATGGTCTTGGGCTTTATCGCACACACCACCTAACTGATTTGACATGACAACATCAGTACTTATGCAATCTGCATATCTCTCCATCTTAAAAAGAAATTATTTTATCCTAAATTAAGCTTTCAGTAAACCTTATAGGAGCTTGCTGATCCTCACCTCAACTGTTCTGAAAGTTTCGAGCCTTTGTGCATTTTCTGTAGAAGATGTATTTCCCCCTCTCTAGTCACTGACTGCAGCTGTCCTGATTTTACCACCCACACATCCTTTTTTTTTCACCAGATATCACCTGGTGCTTCCAGGAACCTCACCCACACTCCAGGCCAATCACATGGGTATATTACTTTTGCTAATTAGCCAACCCACCCAGGCTGACCCAAAAAGACTAATTAGCATTACATTCCTAATTGAGAAATCTTACTCATGGTTTTTCAATGGTCTGTAGTAATCCAGTCCTTTCCAAGAGTCTTTCTTTCAGACAGTCAGAAACCTTGATACTTGATATTAAAGACGGGCTTTGAACCAGTCTTGTTTGCTGTCCGGAGCCAAGGCCTTTAATAAAATCCAGGCTGCTTCTAAAACACCAGTTGTTGGCAAATTAACTACAGACTGCTACTTCTCACCTCTCCAAGGTGGTGTGCCAATGTAATTGTAAGAGCTGCTAACTCTTTATGGGCAACACAATCTCTCTGAACAGAGATGCTGGACTAGACCTGTCCTGCAGATGTATTCACCCCTCTTGGGTTTTTTTTTCCCTTTGTTGCCCAGCCTAGAAGCTCACCCTCCTACCACTTTCTTTTAGTACAAACATGTTTTCCTGCACTGCAGTTCTGATCTACAAACTCGCCTATTGCTTAGTTCAAACACTGCAGGAATCAAGGATTAGAATGCAGACTATATCATGGAAAATGACCCTGAACATTCTTATTTGGATGCTCAGGGTTAAAGAGCAAAATTTGTAGTAGAGAAGCTAGAAACTACATTGTTTAGTATGGTTTAGGATTACCTAAGTGAGGTGTGGTAACTGCTGTCATAAGGCGCCCTTTTGGTTTTCATTTTATGGAACACGACTTTCACATCACATCCAAATTCCCCAAAGAGAAGGGATTGCTGATGTTGATAGTAACATTATACAGAACTGCTTACAGAATCTCTCCTGTTCAAAGGGGATTTACTGTTTATATAACTATTCTAAAAAAATACAACTTTACTTGTGGAAACCTCTAAGCCACATGAATGCTGCAAGTATGCTATAGTGATTTCTCAACTCTGGGCATAACAGTTGATGCTTTGGTTGCATAATGGTCTTTAAGAATATTGGCTAAGTTAATTATAGCCAGAGCAGAAAACCCACTACTTGTCTAGAAGATAGATGTCTCTAGATGTCTCTGTAGTACTTCCTTCCTTTTCACACTTACCTGAAACAGTCTCCTTAGAATTTTAGGGGGTTCAACTGGAGGAAAGAACTATTTGTTCTTCAAAGCATGTTGTATTAGAATTCGATCAGTGGTAGTACTTCTTTTTCCACCTTGTATATTTATATAAATGCAGACTGGATTCACATATACTTGAATTTTGAATAGTCTGGAGAATGTTGAAATGGGTGGGAGCAAAAGCAGCAACTTGGCAGGGAAATAGCCCTTGGGCAAAAGAGATGCTAAACTGAGTCCCAGCAAAAATTGATTTTGATTTGGCTGAGTTTGAAGATCTTGGGAACTATAGTTGGAGCACGTATAGTTGTTTTTGGGTTTCGTTTGGTTTTCTTTGTAATGCAACGATAGAAGCTTTTCATAGGTATTTCGATGTTTGAAGGAAAAGCCATGTTTTTCAGGTCAAAAAGTAGAGGGATCAATTGACAATTGCCAAAATACGAGCTGAGTTAAATCTCATGAAGGAAACAAGAATAAATTGTAAAACAATTAAGTAACAGGAGAACTAAGAAAAAATGTGATTGCTAAGCAGAGGTGTAATTTAGATAATTGAAGTAGGGTGTCAATAGTAAATGAATGTTTTAAGTGTCCTAAATTATGATAAATACAGGAGCAAGGGCATGATGGCAGGTGGGATAAAAGCTAAAAATGAGATGGAGGTAAAAATCAAAGGTCTTCCCGGGCTCAAATTGGTCAGACCAGATAGTCTTCATCTTGGAAATCAAAACCAGCTGATTCATGAAATACAGAATTCCGTACCAGATATCTCTAACAACTGGAAATGTACATGTTACACTGGAGAAGGTTAAGCACTAATACTACAGGAATTATATTGCAGGTAAGGAAGTGGCTACTGAGGAGCTAGGCAGTTATTGAAGAAAAAATAATGGGAAGGATATAACTGGGATGTGGGACTCAAGTAGAATTTTCATCAGTTAAGTTGGCACAACAAAGTAGGTGTGTGCTACTACAACCTGTAGATGATACAGAGATGGAAGACTACAGGACCAAAATATCCTAAAGAAAGAATGAAATTGATGAGTGGAGTTTAAAAAAAAAAAAAAAGGAAAGAAAGAAAAAAGAAACTTAAATGCAATGTCCAAAATTATTTATGGACCAGTAACATGCCTCTGTCAGAAATGCAGAGCTCACTAAATGAAATCTAATGGGAAAAATTTGTGCAGTGAAAAAAACAAAATCTTATCACACATTCAGTGAAGTATTTCCAGCAGTGTTAGGCATGATGCTGTGTATCATTTACATCACTCCTAATCAAGAAAGATTAATGTAAGCTGATCTGGTGCAGAAAAGTGCTATTAAACTGACCAGGCAGATGGAAGAGTCTATACCTACAGCATTTGGAAGATCATGTCTTGCTTAGTTTAGCAAAATGAAGGCTTGAATGCAGTACAGTTGCTTTTTATAAATACATTGGACTGGTAAAGAACTAGGCAGAAAACAAGCTAGACTAAAGGACAATGCAAACCAAGAAAAAATGGGTATAAACTGAGTAAGACTGGGCTGGAAATAAGCATATATTGTATAATTTAGCAAAGCAGTGAGACCTTGAAGTGGCTTTCTGATATGGAGCATCCAAACATAAGAAACTCCTTAGCTCCTTGCTGCTTACTGCTTTATACATTTAACGTGTAGTGAGTATGGCAGGGATACTCACCCATTGCTGCTTCAGACCTTACCCTACTTTGGGTGAATCTGGCGTAAGTGATGTATCTGCTTCACTGTGTTGTCAGTGGTACTGAACAGGACTAAAAACGTTTTGCTATTTATTGTCTTATATATTCCCCGTGGACTGAGAAAGGCAGTAAAACGGGCCTAGTTACAGTTACAATGGAGAGATGTGGTAAGGCACACCTTAAAGAGAAGCTACCTTCACTTTGCCTAGTGCAAAGGGGGCAGCTAGACGAGAGCTGGCTCCTGCTTTTTACGGGTTTTATGGAGCAGCAGTGTTCAGTCTTGCCCTTCTCCACTGAGGAAATCTCTATGGAAAAGATACTCTCAGACAAACAGATGCCAGCCTAGAGTTTCTTCATGTTGAAGTTGTGGTAAAGAATTCAAAAATTTAGAGCAGCTTTGTTATTGCTCAACCAGCTTTCCAAACTACCTGTGCAAAACTCATTAAGATCTTCTTCTGAATGGGAAGGGAAATGAGCGCTAAGACCAGAAAACAAGCTATACAGCCTAATTTTTACTTAGAATAGTATTTACAAAATACACTGAAAAAGTTTTTTTTTAAAAAACATCAAAAAGTATTCTAACTTAGATTTTATAGACTACGTGTTTTCCATTGCTAGATAACTAATTACTTCCTAGAGAATAGTTCACTTCTTGAATATTTTTACACGCAGTCTTAAAAATGAGTGCCCTAGTATGGACTCACTGCTAATAGGTACACTCCAGTAGTCTCCCTGAGATACTGAAACTGGTGACCTCCCATTGTCCATTCCATCCCAATTTTCTGTTATTCTGCTGCACAAAAATAATCCTACCCACCAAAGAGATGAGGTTTGCAGAGAAAAAGTAGGATGTCAACTTACTAGGGAAAAAGAATTTCTTAAGTAGCATCGCTTGTTGAAGCTAGATGGTCCCCTTCCATAACCAATCAATAATTCTAATGGATAAGGATACAGTCTTATTTTATTCAGCTTTTGCCAGATTTCAACTTGCATTTTTGAAAAGGGAACATTAAAAGCATGCAGTTGCACAGCAGCTTTCAGGCAGTTCTTTCCAGTGAAAAAACTGCTCCCCATAGACAAGGAAGGAATGTGGACTATGTGATAGGAGAGAGCTCCCCCTGTGTGTTAAAGCAGCTGAGACTAAAATGTGTATGCATGCATGTTTGTACCAGAGAAAGAGCTGAAAGACAGATGGACAGGCAAGTGAAAGTGGTACAACATATCTAGAAGACTGTCCAGTAACTGGAAAGTTAAATTTCCTTACACCTTTCTCAGTGTACATAGATACCTCTGTGTGCATAGAGCATACAGTAGCCCTTGGGGCTTGATAGTGTCAAAATCCTATGCTGCTGTTGTATGGAAGGTTTTGGCCCTTGAACCCAGGGGCTTTGACTCTGGCTGATGCTATGCTGTATCTGCTCCTCCAGTCTTAAAAAAAAAAAAAAGAGCAGATTTGGTTTTTTTTAAATATGGGATGGCAAGTGATCCTTGCATGAATAGGAAGAGATTAAGATCTGCAGAACTTAATCTTGAGTCACAAAGATCCATCATTACTGGATCCATTCAGAATTGAAGTTTATGCTTTAAACAAGAGTCTGGAAAAAAGATGGTGGAGCTAACTCAAGTCCGGTCTTAAAGCCCACATTTTATCTTAATAGTATTGTATCAGTGTTACAGAGCAGTGGAGTGGGAGGAGGCATGGACAAGAGGTCGTGCACTGAGCGAAACACTTGCGCTCCCCCAAGCAATAGCAAAGTTCAGAACTCTACTATATGACGAAAGCGTAAGACCTCTCCGTTAATGGTTGCGTGAGCTTCTCTTCTTGCTTCTCCCGGTGCAGCACAAGTACACAGCCACACAGAGGAGGTGAGGTGTTGGTGGCTGGTCTGAACTCTGACAAGCTTCCTGAGGCTCTCCTAGGAGTTGAGATACTGGAGAATGATGTATAAGCAGCTGAAGACAAGCTTGCTCTACTGGCAGCGAGCCAGATGGAGCACTGATCCACCGCTAGATTAGTGTATGAGGTTGTGGTGGAAGAGGGAGGTTGCTTCTTTTTTCCATGGACAAATCAAGAGTATTTGAAAATGAGCTGCTCTGTTTTGGATTTTTCTGTAATTTCTCTTGGTGCTTATCCTTGTTTAAAAATTTTAATGCATATTTAGCACATAGTCCTTATTCAAAATAAACTGTGGCAATGACTGCTGGGGAGAGGGACAGAATCCTTGCAAGTTAAACATGGACTAAAGCCAAATAGCTTTGCTTAACAGGTTATGATTTAAAGGTCAGAGAAATCAAATAAAAAAGTCAAGTGGAGACAGAGAATGATAACAAAAAAAGTAGAGGGGAACCACCCACCACAGTGGGGAAAAGAAAGGAGACCAAGGAAAAGCCTCCAAAAAAAAGATAGTTCTATTAGGTTCAGCTTAAATAAACAAAATCAGAGAGTAAAAATAGATGAAAAATTAGATAAAATAAAAAATCAAAAGGATGTTATATGATAGTAGTTATAGCACTTAGACAATACAGAGAGATCTAACTTAGACACTCCATTTCTATTTGTGTATGTGGCAGCTATTGCCTGTTCTACAATGATGGGATTACTCTTTTCCTTGTTTTAATTTTGAAAAGACTGATTTTTGCTCTATAATGGAATGAGGACATTTTCTGAAGTCTCCCCAAAAATGCCTGTGGGAAAAGAAAGCTATTTCTCACAGAAGTCTACTAAGAACATATAGACTACTCTACAGTGGTGGGCTCATGATTACTTAAAAATGGAATGTTTTCTTTGTTCTTGAGGGTAGTCACCATGGAATTTCAGAATTCTCAAAGATAGTGCCTGCTTCTGCCAATACAATCGGCAGATTGTGAGATGATCAGAAGATCATTTGGCAGAAGATAATAAAAAAGTTAACAAAAGCATGATTTTGTAGTGTGAACGAAGACCAAAAGAGAACAGTATTGTTATTACGTTTATAATAAATGGGGAAAAGTGTCTATTAACTACTAATGCCTGTTACATTTTTCAGTTTTAGCTAGCATTTTGTTGCCTTTTGTATCATAAAATTATTAGCACTAAGGGTAAAGCACTATATCCTACAGACAATTGAAGTCATCCTAGTCATCCTGGCCCGGGAACTTGACTCTCTCAGGTTGCCTGTGGGGCTTTTTCCTTTGGGCTCTTCTAATGAGTATTTTTGTGAGCAACTTCTCCTCTTACCAAGCTTTGCTCGGCTTGTCTGCAGGGATCATATATTTTTCCAGGTACGCTAGTGGTGACGAGCATTCAATATAGAGTATTCAGAAATAAAAAAAAGTATCAGGCCACATCCTGAAAGCTTTTGGACAAATTTTGACAAAAATCTGTTGATGTCAGTAGAAATTTTGACCAAATAATCCTAAACCTTTAATATATACCCTATAGTAAATTCTCTCTTACAGTCTAAACGTCATCAAATCCCTTTAAAAAGCACATTGTAAAGGCACATTGTTTAGTTGTTGGCACATTACTTCAAAACAAGCTAAGAAAGATAAGCACTTATTAGTGTTTTGATTTAATCATCCTCATTTAATGGGTACATTCACAGCTAACCACTAAAAGCATTTATGTAGACATTTATCACTAGCAAATATCCAGCAAGCTATTTACCTGTTACTTCTGTTCACCAGTGAGACGAAATAAGCAACAGAATTGAGCAATACATGTACCTCCCTTACTAATTACTCCACCTAGTGGTACAGAGTCTCAATAAGCATTTTAAAATAGGTTATCTTTCATGATCAATTTGTCAGTAAAATCTCTGCTCAACATTTGTATGTTGTGTCCCACTGTTTTTTAATTACTGTCAATATTAAAAATCCTGGGATTTATTTGCCTGCAAGAACTTTGCTTTTAATATATTACGATACCTGAACATCAAGTTGAAATGCTTAAAATAAATCAAGCTTTGTGTAATGAAATAGTGACTATTTTAAATATATGGACATCCTTCATCCAGCCGTTAAAGTCTGCATCTCTGTCTCTGTTGTGATCTCTGTCACTTATACGAAGAACACAGTATCTGCCCTGAACAGGTGTCTCATTCGAAGATGGATAAAACATCCTCGGTGTAGAAAAAAATATATGCTATCATTTTATACTTGTGATAAATAAACTTGATTGTTGTAAATTTTGCTGCCTGAAATGTGGCCTTTTACCAGGATGTGGTGAGCTCAGGGTCCGTACATGTTTATTTTCTTCTGCTTTTCTTAGTTCCATACTTTTATATTAGGATCTAAAAGGGTAACAGCTTTTTTTCTTATATTTTCACAAACATAAAATAACTAAAAGGTTCTCTTTGATTAAAATAAGCATCTCCTCTTCCAAATACCCACAGCTAAACATTGTGTGTATATATATATGCTTATATATACATACACATTAAGGCAGAACGTTAAAATACATTCCATATTAAAATAATGAAAATAAATGAAATAAATACCTTAAAATAGCATTATGAGAATTTTTCGAATAAGAGCATTTAGTATTTGTAAAATGGATACCCAATTTCTTGTTTAATGTGATACAGCTTCTCTAATACGCTATAATACTAAATAACTCTCAAAAAGAGTTATCCCCCAAGAGAAGAAGCCACAAGATGTCGCTGTGATTCAGAGAACCAATGCTCACTGCGGTAAAAGAGCTCAATCCCTTCAGTATTTCAAGAATGACTTGTAAAAATCGTTTTAACATGACAGTTTTAGGAATGGCTTTTGACTTATATAACCTTTGAAAGGCACCGTGTTGCGTGTTCTGTGATGTATACATGCCCCAACAATATTTTCCATTGTTCCTCATGAGTTTTGATAACAATATTTTAGATTCTTTGCCAATATTTTTAGAAAGGCATCTTGCTGCTGCCTGACTAATTTTCCTTCAAGTCAGAACAATAACTCAATAAACATTTTAATATGAACAGTCATTTGCTCACTAGGGACTATGATTTAAAAGAACTTTTAGGCAGATGTACAGTGCAAGCGGTAAAGAATTAACTTAGATGTTGTTTGTAGTCATTGATGGCTGTCAAACTGCATACAAGCTTTCTGAGGTAAACAGTGATCAGAAAAAAACCTTATTGATTGCTAATGTAGACTACAGAAGATGCTCAATTAATATCTACACAGATATACTGCTTGTTTATTGACAAGCTATATTGCTCTGTTTATATGGAGTAACCTGATGGAAGAGTTTGGACAGTTAAATAATTAAAGAGGCATACAGTAAAATCCTGTCCAGACTTTTTTCCAGGGTCTCTGTGCTCCTTTGCCCTGAGTAGAGAGAAAGTCAGGCTAATCTCTTGAGTGTATTTAGGATCTGGGCTTCCGTCAGATGTTATTCCACAAATCTGGGTCCGTCAGCTTCATGGTCATATGATGCCATAGCTGCCATTTATCCCCTATTTAAATGTCTTCCTGAGAGAAAGAAACACAGCACATATGGTTTCAGGGGTCATTAGATCATTTAGCAGCCTTCTTAAGGCAAGCTGTTCTTAAATTACTCCTGCTGTCTGTTAGTATAGATGTAATTACACCAGGGAATGATTTGCTTTGCACCAGTTCAGCAGGATTCTCAGATACTAACACTCAAACTCTGTATTTACCCTCATTCATGCAGAATGATTTAGTGTGGTCTTTTAATTTGTTTATTTGTTAGGCAGTCTTTCCTTCCAGATACAAGGAAGAAAAATACGTTCCTGCAAGTAAGTGCCACGGGACTGTGACAGAAAGAAAATTCTGGTGGTGATGTTAATTAGTTAATTTAGCATTGGGGATCTGAAGGATAATACAAAGCTGTAGCTAACCTACAAGTCATGGCCCTGTTCCTCTTCCCCTAATCAACGGTTAAAACTTCAGGTGAACTTCTGTGAGCCTATACAAAGCAGAATATCATTTAGAGATAAGGTCCACACCTCAAATTTAGTGCAGAGAAGTTCACTTCTCCTAATAAGCAGACTAATACTGAATTCTAGAGTTCCATATAGCTCCATGATAAGATCCTTCCCAATTAGGTGCATTCCCCATCAGTAAAGATCATATCAAGTCTGGCCATCATAAAGGCTTCAGTGATTTGAAACAAATTGCTGCTCATCATAAGTAGTTTGCTTTAAAAAAAAAGTAAATCCAACAGATGGAATGTAATAGAACTGTGACTACTCTTACGGAAGCCCAAGAATAGGTAATTTGATAATGGTTTGCCTTTCTCTCTGGAGGTAATACTTTTTGTTATTTACACTATGTTCACATTTGGTTCAATTTTATCTCTGACCATAGAAAAATAAAACTGGAGAAAACTGCCTGGCTCTAGTCAAATCATAAAAGGGGTCAAGGAATGAAGAACGAATAAAGTAAAGAGAAAAATAGGAAAAATGGAAATAAATTAAACCAGATCTCTAAATAGCTGAAGGCAGCTGAGTAAGGGCTCCTTGACTCGGTCTCTACTGAGCTTAATGTAATTGTCCTGAACTCCCTCGTGGGCGAAGAGTGAAGAAGGTATTAAAACACTTTAGAAGAGAGTGTTAAGAAATGAAACACTTCAGGTTCTTCTATTCTAGCCTCAGAATAAATAAAGTACCGTCCTCTTCTGCATGATTTATTGCTTTATTACTGGTGTGCAACTTTCTTTTAAATCGAACAGAACCAGGATACAGCTGGGAATGCTGTGCTCTTTGTGATGTTATGTCGTTACGGATATTGTGTCTCTGGTGCACAAATGTCTTCCTTCCATTGAGGATAATAAATTCTTTATTCTTTTGTGGATAACGCAACATGGGCTCAACAGAGCTGGACTGAAATATCATTTTCCTAATATGATTTTCCTTAGCTTCAACTGCTAACATGACCGTAATAATTTGCATTTTACGGTAATACTCATGCACAATGTAATACTCTACACAGAATTTAGTTCATCACAATTCATATCATGACTTAATATGCAGCTTTGAATAGATGCTTTACTATTATTGTTTTATATACAAATGCTGCTAACCAAAACAAACATAAAATAGCCTTCACTGAGCAACCACCTGCAGAGCTTTGCAAATCCAGACAGCAGAAGTTTCGGCAGTGATCTTTCCTATCAACAGATGGAGACAAAGATAAGTGTTTCCACTGGCTAGAACACTTCACTGGATAGATTAACTTACTGGTTTGGTTTTTAGGAAAGATTTGAAAAAGGCTTCTCAAAAGATCTGTCAAAAGTATTCAAAGAGGTTACAAAAGGTGGAAAGTTAGATTTCCATCGTTTTATTGCCTGCAAGTAGAGCGGGTTTGTCTCATGGAAAACTATTAAAATCATATTCCTAGATAAAGTTCTATTATATATTTTCATCACGGTTGTGAGTAAAACTGTCATGTTTTCAAATTAAATAGAGACAACTTAATTTTTGGAAAGAGTTTTTTGACTGTATGTAGTGCTATGAGATAGAATTTCTCTGAGGCCAGGGACCGTTGCTTTTCTTTGTAGTGGGAAGACTTGTAAAGTAGCTGATAAGAGAAAAATGACAAGCTTTGAATCCTGTAATCAAGAACACTTTGTATCCCAATATGGTTTGATCCTGCTGTCAAAGGTATGCAGTGAACTGCAGCCTGGGACCACAAGAGAAAAGCACGAGACACCGTTTGTTGGCAGCAGCCAGTCAGGTGGCATGAGGAGCAACACACGGAACTGCAAACTGTAGCTTTTCTCCTTCACAGATTCTCTGCCAATCTGTGTACCAGTAGAACGTGTTATAGAGCCTGTGCACATGTTTGCAGATAAATAAATAAATATGTAATATACAACATATGTATTTAAAGATTCTCAGTATATCCGAACGGCTTCCCTGCCCATGGCAGGGGGTTGGAACTAGATGATCTTTAAGGCCCCTTCCGACCCAAACCATTCTATGATTCTCTGATATCTCAAATTATAGATTCAATGTGTTTAAGAATCACAGGATCTGCACCTCTGAGGTTTCAACACAAGCAAGACAGTTGCTTGAGGTCCCTGCCTTTGGAATTTGCTCCTTCTGGCACTCTGACAGAGAGCACTTTGTCGGCCTTCAGAACATACTGCAAGGCCAATCATTTCCATCAAGATTTGGCTGCATAGCTCTAAACAAAGACTTATTTTCCTAATCATTGATTTGTTTTCTGATGGATAGTTAATTGGAACAGTACTGACCATCGCGGGCATTTATAAATTGAAGCATTCTTTTATGTATGATGCACCCAATGCCACAGTAGTGGGTAGATTATAAATATTTTTTAAAACCCCATGCAAATAATAAGGGAATTCAAAACATGGCACATCTATAGCTGTACTATTGACTGTAAACTGGGCATTGAAAAGCAGAAGTAGAGAAACACACAAATTACTCTTTGATATTTATATTACTTTGGTTTCTAACACCACACATACATGTGCATATAGTTGATTTGGGGTAAATTACTGGCTTTGCATTTTATGCGACCTGCAGAAATATGCAGTATCCCCCTGCCTTGCAAATCAATGGATTGTATTTCTTAAGATTAGGAAATAATTTCTCAGATTAGAAAAGGAGAAGACTGTTCAAAGATGAAAGGGACATCTTGTTTTAACAGACTGATTTTATTCTTAGGAAAACAACCTAGCTAAAAATTAACTACACATGAGGAGATACTGGTTTTAAATACTGTAGATCTGTTGCATGATTTTCCCTTAAAGTTGGGAGGATTAATGGGTTTTTGTAAATAGTATGTTCTGTAGAAATTCAGATCCCCTTTGTCTGTCCTAAACTGGTGGATAATATGACAAGGCAAATTTTAAGGAAGCAGAGTCTGATTAACTGAGAGGAAAACTAACAAATATTGCAAATATTCTGAAGGGATATCTCTGGTTTTGGTCAACTGCAATCCATAATTTAAGGATAGGATAAGGAAAAGAAGATTAATGTTGAATAACATCCTGTTGCCATTAGCAAAGGCTGAATTCTTCAGTATCCTAAACTAAGTAGAAATCTAATACAAGTTCAGCAGCTAGCCAGCAAATATTATCTTTAGAGTCATCCAAAGCTTTTTTGGTTTAGAAGGAAAAAGCCCTCTTCGTGGACATGATGAGTGACAGCAATGACTGAGGAATTCAGGAACTTTCTTAAAATGTTCCTTGTGTCCTATTTTCATTCTGAACTTACACAGGCAGTTCTTCTTTGGAAATGAGTAAAAACTTTATTTACATACAACAGATAACCAGTTTCTTTGGATGACACCAGTAACCATAAACATTCCTCCTTGTCTTCTTTAAAATCCCAAGAAGCATGCTGACCCAAGATCTTACTTTTTTTTCCCCCCAAAATATGAAATATGAAATGCTGTACATGACTGTGAATCTATTAATGTTGCAATAATGTCTATTACTGTTTTAAAATTTTATTTATGTTGACTCGTATGCTCCGGGCAACTCTAAATTTGACTCTTTGCTTCATTTTAATATATGGCTAATTTACTAGTCCTAAAAGAAACATAAGGCATAAGGGGATTTTTTTTTCCCCCCTCCTTGTCTTTCTTTTTCAGTGCCCTTTACAATGGACTTGAGTCATGTTGGATGGAAACTTCTCCATTGTATGTGGTTCCGTGGTTGAAACAATTTTGTGCTTAGCTTCAAGTGGCTGTAATATAAATAGAAGCCACACCACTTTTTTATGTGGGATGGTGTATTTTTATAACTTAAAGCATGATGATATATTTGAAGAACAAATTAGTCACTCTGCCTCAAGAACTAGTCTGTCTGAGGTATGCCACAAAATTGTTTTCGAATTGTTTACCTGGTGTGGAGCCTACTGAGAGTAAAAATAGATTCTTGATTTAGGCCTGGTAATTCCTGTATTACAGTTTGGCTTATTCTGTTGCTTAACTGATTGCCACGGAGCTGGGCTGGTACAGAGCAGCAATACAGTCCCCGATAGATGATGTCAGAATGTATTGTGGCCTAGTCCTTCAGTATATTAAAAGAGGTAAAGGAAAGTTGTAGCTTATAATGACCTGCTGCCTAGCTATGAAGACATAAAAGACGCTATTTAGCATGAATGGCGCACTTTTCAAAGAATCATAGAACTGTAGAATGTTTTGTGTTAGCACAGACCTTTTAAAGATCATCTAGTATGATCCCTCCTGCCCTGGGCAGGGCCACCTCCCACCAGCCCAGGTTGCTCAAAGCCCCGTCCAAACTGACATTGAACACTTCCAGTGATGGGGCAGCCACAGCTTCTCTGGGCAACCTGTTCTAGGGTCTCACTACCCTCAGCATAAAGGTTTTCTTCCTTATATCCAATCTAAATCTACCCTTTTTCAGTCTAAAACCATTACCCCTTGTCCTGTCACTACACGCCTTGGTAAAAAGTTGTTCTCCATCTTTCTTATAAGCCCCCTTTAAGTATCGAAAGGCCACTATAAAGTCTCCCCGGAGCCTTCTCTTCTCTAGGCTGAATGACCCCAACTCTCTCAGTGTTTCTTCATAGGAGAGGTGTTCCAACTCTTTGATCACTTCTGTGGCCCTCCTCTGGACCTGCTCTAACAGGTCAATGTCTGTCTTGTACTGGGGACCCCAGAAATGCATGCAGTACTCCACATAAGGTCTCACGAGAGCTGAGTAGGGGGACAGAATCAACTCCCTCGTACCTGCTGGGCGTGCTTCTTTTGATGCAGCCCAGGATACGGTTGGCTTTCCGAGCTGTGAGCACACATTGCTGGCTCATATCCAATTTTTCATCCAATAGCATCCCCAAGTCCTCCCTGCAGCGCTGCCCTCCATCAGTTCACCACCCAGTCTGCACTGCTACTGGGGGACTGCCATGGCCCAAGTGCAGGACCCTGCAATCCAGGTCCCTCTGGATGGCATCCCTTCCCTCTAGCTTACTGACTGCACCACTCAGCTTGGTGTTATCTGCAAACTTGCCGAGCGTGCGCTCACTGCCACTATGTATATAACGAATGAAGATATTAAATAGTACTGGTTTCAGTGCAGACCCTTTAGGGACACCACTTGTTCCCGCTTTCCATTTGAACATTGAGCCGTTGACCGTAACTCTGGATGCGGCCATCTGGACAATTCCTTATCCATCTAATAGTCCACTCATCAAACCCGTATCTCTCCAATTTAGAGGCAAAACTTTTAAGTTCTTAGAGACTTTTACAAAAATACCACACTCTCAGAAGTTAGTTAAAGGATCAATAAAATAAACTTAACATTTTGCAAGCATGGAAGAGGAAACACAAAGATGATTTCCTAAGCCTGAAAGGTAGCAAGGCCAGAGGCGGAATGCTGCATCCCCACACTTTAACTATCGTGCCATGAAAGATAAAATAAGCGAAATGCATCCATTTGCAACCTTTGACACAAGTTTTCTAGTATGCTAAACATATTTCAGGACTTTCCTAGATTTGAAAAGTATTTTTGTGAATTGCAGCACATAAAAGAAGATTATAATGTAACTCATTTCTCACAAGAACAATAAGAACTATTGTCTTAGCATTCTTTTTGACACCATCGGGGCAAAGCCTAGTAATCCACTGAATCCACAGTTACCAGTTTACCGGTAGAACCACATCAACACTTGGAATACTCGATTATATCTGGAGATAATCTCATTTAAATATGAAAAACCTATAAAACATGTTGATAAGCTCTTGAATTCTTGTAGTTCAGGGTATGTCTGCATAGATTTCCAGCCAAATTTTTTGAGGAAAATTTTGAACTTAAAATTATAGAATAAGATTCTCTATTTCACAAACAAAAGTTTCCTACCTGAGGCTGCTGAGTGGCAGTGGGTCTCTGAGGAGATGGTATAGGAGTTTTGGACAACATTTGGTTCATTTTGCTTACGACTAGTTCGGTTATATGCTGCCTGTCTTCAATCTGATGCTCACCGATCAGAGGCATTGCACAATCCATGACCTGTAAAACAAAACAATACATCAGCTATTCATGTGGCACCAAAGTAAACTTATTCCACATCCGTGTAGAACGTCAGGTTTACTTAATTGTTTTTAACAAAAGTCAAACAAGATCTGTAGAAATGGTATATGCTATATCAGGAAAAAAAAAGCGCCCAAGTGCAGGATATGGGTCAGCAGGGCCAGAGAACGGTGATTTTACAATGTCATCCCTTTCCAATCTTCAAGCTGTATGCAGGATCAGTATGGTACTTGGGCATCCACTCTCTGGGGAACATGACTCCTGTGGGAAGCACACAGCAGATAAAGGAAATGAGGTTTCTTGGGCTATTCAGTGGCCTGCCGAAAATCTGAAGTAATTGTCTGCACTTCTGTCTAAGCTAAGTTTCTGAAGATTTTCTCATGTGCTATTGTGGCTCACACCATGTTCATCAGCTGAATCAGACCATGGAAATGTAAACTAAAACTTCTGCTTCCTAGCTATTTGTTGGATTTCTGCTAGGGAAGGCTGGATCCTTATTGATTAATGAATAATTTTAAATAAGACCTTGTTATTATTGATATGCTTTCTTGAAAAGTACTGTGGCTGCAGTGCAGCTGATGCAAAAGAGAAATAAGAATTTCTAGAAAGAAAGCAGGACATCAGAGAGGCAAATAAAAATGTGCACATTTCCATTCTAAATGTGGCATGTTAACAGTGTTCAGCAATTACTTATTTCAGCTATTCAGATGAATAAAACTGATACTGAATTCAGTCACTTCAGTGGGTTATAAGCACTTGTCATTTCTACAGAATATCTGTTATTTCTACAGTGTGTCTACTTTCGGCGCATCTGTGTTTGTTTCAGAGGAAATAAAAGCATAACACAATAACCCCAACTGTTATTCACAACGGCACTGGACATTCTTATATCAACAATAAAAGGACTTAATTCACTTTTGAAAAACTGCAATCCTTTTTCAATGTGTATCAAGGCTATCCAGAAAAAGGTGCATGTCACCTGCAGCCCTGCATTCTGGTGTTTCTCATAGGTATGGATCACAAGTGACTGAGGCCTACAATACAAACAATAGTATTAATACTCAATAAGAGGCTGTCAGGGATAAAGCAGTTATAGACTACATTAGCAGTAATATACTGTACAGACGTCATTATATCCGACCTGGTTAGATTCTTTGTACAAACCCAGTTGTGTCCATCTAACTTGCAGTCTGTGAAAAGCTGTCCAGCTGCCAAATCTCACACAAGATTTCTCACTAGTGTAGGCAAATCATGCCCTAGACACAATAATAAGCTGTGCTGGCAAGAGAGGAGGTGGTGGTGGGTGAAGAAGGAAAGAAGCATTAGTAAGGGATCCTCATGGGGTTTGCACAACTGCAGAAGGATCAGTGAGTTTTATGGGGGTGTTTTAGTACCAGAAGTGCACCTTCCTGTATCTCTTTGGCTTCTGAGGTTCCTTCTCTATTGCAGGTAAACGGAACAAGACTGAAAACGTTCGAAAGAGTTGAAAGAGTGCTGGAGAACTCTTGCTGCCACAGGAAACCGTAAGTGCTAATGGCCAGAGAAACACCTTAAACTGCCCTCACTCCTATCCTATCTCTAGCAGAAGGACTAGAAAGAGAGCTCTGCTATTGGGAGGCAGGGCTATTTTGGCTAGAGGGGCTGATTCCCATCTCTTCAGGTGGGCATTCTGCTGTAGGTTGTTGCCTTGAGCTACTTTCGTTAGTCACCCAGCTTGTGTAGTCGAAGCAAAGACACTGAAATTTTGTGCTAAGACCCGATTCTGCAAATATTTAGAAGGTGGAAGAATTTTGATATCTGTAGGGGTGACACAGGGATCTGACTGATGAGCATAAAGCTAGCGCATCTGCATTGTACGGATCCCTCCTGAGATGGAACGGATAGGGTGGGGAAAGCAAAACTCTTCTCAATCCATCAATTTACACTGAACACTTTATCTCCTTTACAAAGAGCACAGTTTTACCTTCCTTCTTTTAGATATTCAAGTGCTTCTAGGAACTATACACACAAATTGGGTATTTAAAGAGACATCTGGATTTAAAAGAAAATGAGTGTTCACTCTAACACTGGAATGTAATCTTTCATCGTGCACAGGAGTTGGGAATGAGCTGCATTGTAAATAATATTACCTAAACTTGAAGATTTTCAAAATATGATAAGTGCTACAGAAATTCTTACTGAGGCTGACAAAGACTACTTTGTTCTAATAATAAGACTACTTTGAAGCACAAGCGCATTTGCATTATTCTTCTGGTTGTTCACTTACAAGAGACACTGGCATTGTGTATTCGCAACCAAAATGCTGGCAACACTTTTTCTGCGATTTTCAGATGTAGGATGTTTCCTCTAAGCTTCCTCACAGCTAGAAGGCTTTAAAATAACCTCAAAGTAAACAATGAAAGTAGTTTCTGAAGTCCACAGCAAATGTTTCCTAAGAAATGAATGAATGTTTTTGCACTCTTGGGCCACATCAAGTATTGCAGAAATGCTTAATAATTACACAGAAAGATCCTATAAAATTTACCATATTTTTTAATAAACATATTTTTAAGTGGAATATAACCAATGTTTTTAATTGATTGAAAGAAAAGTATTGAGCCAGTATGAGTTGATATTTCTGAATGGGTAAAATGCTGTCTTACTGGTTGTGTGGCTCTTGGAATACAAAATTCTTGTGGATCTACTTTAGTATTAATTTCTGCCGAGTTATTGGTATTTCTTAAAATTGTTGGAATGCTTATAAGATCCACTTCATTTTATCATGAGCTTCTCCTTGCAAGAGTAATATGCGTAATGCCTGGATGGAGGAGGCAACTGTTGGCCAGGACTTGAAAGTGTTAATAATGACTGAATGTTAGCAGGTCTTGATGTCAGTGTGAAAGACATTGGATGTTTGGTTGTCCACTGCAAAACATCTGATTTTCAGACAGGGAGTTATGTCTGAGGTCTAAAAATCTGCTGCATTTGAAGGCAAGCATTAATGACAGCTATTTTTTAAAAGATTGCCCCTCTCGCTGTCAGGTGTGTATTAACGCCCCTCTTGCCCAAAAATGGAAGCAACAGTTACATGTTTCACAAGTGTGCAAAGAAAACTTCACTTTGTTTACCATCCACTTACATTACAAAAATTATTTGGAATGACAGTGAAAGAAATTGCCTAAAATAAGAACCTGCCAAAGGATTAGGCAGGATTAAGATCTGGAATACTGCGTTCTGACTCAATTTCTATTTTTAAATACTGCTGTAACTGCAAGTTTACATATAAACTTTCTTTATTAAATATTGCCATGTTGTTTACCAGAACTTGTGGGAAAAGTGTAGTTTTATGGCTAAGGATACAAAACGAAGCCTTGAGGTGTTGCTCAAAACTTCACGTCAGTCTTTTCACGCATAGCTGCCCTATTCACATACTGAGGCAGATTCAAACGTGTACGACATTAAACCCCATAGTCCTTCGCCCTTGACAAACTTGTCACTTGGACAGGTTTTCATGTTGCTAAAACCCTTTTGTTTGTTGCCATACTTGAACCAATATTGTTGGCCAAAGATACGCTGAACCTAACACTGAAGAAGTACTGAGTCAGATGCCAAGTCTTCAATGATGAGAAGCTATAATGTGTTCTGGTGCTTTCCTGAAGTACAAAGATAGTACCAAAGTGGTAAAAAGAGAAAGCAAGGCATCAGAATATCAGTAAAACTACTGATCCCAAAGTGAAATGGCACTAAATAGCTGAGTGAGTAAAAGATTTCCAAGGCCTAAAAGCAGTTCAACTGCAGGATGCTGTTCCGTTTAATAACTGATTGGAGTTGAGAGGCAACACGGGTAGGCACAAGTGGTAGGTGGCAGGAGGCTGACGGGGTGCTTACCACTGGCATTGCTGGGAGGGAATGGCCAGAGTGTCCAGAGCACAGCACTGAGACCCAGCCTTGCAGGTGGCTGCTAAGGACAGCCTTAGCTTCCCTCTCTCTGTTACTGCTGCTGTCACTCTCAAGGACAGACGTTAACTACTAAGAGAGCACGTCTGCTATTCCTTGGCAAAGAAGCTAAGATCGAGGTGAATACTTTACAGGGTGGGTTTTATTGTTTTTTGTTTCTTTAAGAGAATGCAGTCTATTTTCCTTCCTAGTAAAAGAATTAATGACAGTTATCAGAAATCAGTAATGTTTTATATAAATGTATCTTAAGAATTAAAAGCATTTTGGGTAACACTGAAAGTTTTTAAAACCTGTGAATGAGTAACAGGAATGTCATGCTGGCACTTCCCCCGCTTTAGTGGACTTGACAAAGTTTAAACATACACAAAGCGTCCTGTTTATAAATAGTCTATTTACAGCCTGTACTAGTTTTAAAATACCATTTAAACATAGCCAGGGTTTTTTTCAGTACCTAGTTCAGCTATTTAAAATATTGGAGTTTCCCACTAAGAGAATTTAATAGAAAAAAGACATCTGTAATTCATAAAGTCAAATATGTTACTTTTGCAGATGCCAGTAAAAACATGGCTCGCTATGAATTACGGTCACTTAATTCAGATTGCTTCTATCTTTAATTTATATGCATTTTGGTAACGAATTCTATGGGATGAATTTCTCTTATCACCCAGAAACCATATTCTGAAATACACTTAACACATCTTTATATTAAACTATAAGAGACTGAGCATATGTATTAGCAGTAGCAACGGGAACTACTGTTTCTGCAGCAGCACATTTAAGTCAACAAAATACTGTGATAAAACAAAACACTGACCTTCCAGTGAATTAGTCTGTGCCCTCCGCTGCTAGTGTGGATAAGGCAAATATTTGAAATGTGGGCTGCAAGACTGAGACTGGCAAGAAAGAGAAGAGAAATGCTGTTTAACTCTGATGAATATGAAAGAAAATGGGATGGGATTAATTAAAGGAGCCCGTGCAATTATAAGGTATCAGTAATTGCAAAGGGATCATCATGTTTAGAGGAGAAACTGCTCTGGCTGCCACTGTCCAGACACAGTTCTCCATGACATAGTATGTTTACCACCAAAGGATGAAGAAAGCTCTCTTGCTTTGAGCTTTATGAAGACCAAGCCCAAATGGAGCTGGGAAAGACAGAGTTGTGGAGGTTAAAGGAAGGGCAAGGGTAAAGAACTCTGCTGATACAGTGGAAAGAAAAGATGTTTGTCAGGATGCTGAAATGCAAGAGGAATACGAAGGAACAGATAGAGGGCTTGCAAGTCAGAAGTGCCCAAGGAGTCTGCCAGAATAATGATATATGGATTTCATACGGAAAAAGACCTATGCATTACAGGAGAAGATATGATAATTGGTAAGTGCAGAGGGAGGAAGAATTAATTTTGTTGTGAATCAGGGTAATTTTGAAGGTCCATGCTCGAGAGTCTGAGGACTCAGAAAAAACATTTACTTTGGTCTGTGAATAAGAGAAGCTGGATTGTGTTGTTGCTGTTATGAATGTGTTATTCTTCTGTGTTGTTTTTGTGGGACCTGGATGTCTCTACTTGTGGTGAAAATTTTGACTGTAAAGGCAGAGGCTGATACAGACTTTGATTTCAGAGTTCTAAGTATGGGGAAAGTAATCGAGACTAAGAAAAACTAATAGTTTGAGGAGGTCACTTAAGACTGAATGGGACGTAAGGAGAGATGGTGTGATTTCTGAGAAGTAAGGGAGTGACTGGGTATGAAGTAATCACGGGGCTTTCCCTGAGGTCTCTATAGCAGATGCAGGAATAATTTGCAATTGGAAATGTAACCACACCTGAGAAGTCGGTAGGGGATAGTACAGCAGAAAATCAGTGGTGACTGCTAGGAAATTTTGACAGTCCCTCCTGTAGTGGGTGAATAACAACATTTGCAGAAAAAGTAAGAACAGCTGGGAAAGTGAATCAAGCATTCCTAGATGAAGGATCCAGTGCCTACAGACAAATTTATACGGTCTGGTTTTAATCTGGGATGAAAACAAACCCTGCAAATTATTTCTATGTCCAATCAAAATCAATGGATGAAGCTGAATTTGTATGTTGCAAACCCATGCAAACGAGGTAGATTGCAAAAAAGTGTAAAAATACATAGAAAATGCAGTTAATATTTACCTGAGAAAAAATTCAAGCACTTTGAAGAGAATGTGGGCAAGAGATTAGTTTAATCTATAAAATAAAAATTAATTTAACATCACAATGAATTTTACCTGTATTCACCCCCTATTAATAAGGTATGGTTCATTACGAACAAAAGAAAACATTAAGACGGTCACATATAAGAAGTGCTATTGTTGCCAATTAAAAAAGTTACAGACAATAGATACAGTAAACATAAATATTATGTGAAAAAACATTAGTGAATAATCATTCTTAGGATGGAAACCAAAATATTAATGTTACTCACACAGGTCAATAATTATTGCTTCATTCAAAAGAAAGCTAGTGTCCCAGCAAAACAAATTTGCCCCCTTCATTAACTCTGTTGCTAGATACACTTCATTTACTTTGCTGTCTAAAAGAACAGCTGATGTCATGACTTCTGGAATGGTGTCTGGAAAATTTCAGTGGATTAAATCTGTTACTTCCAAAATATAAAAAAAGGCTCAGAAGAGTTCATTGAATAAACTGAATTTTTTCTACCACATGAAGCCCACGTATGAAGAAATACATTAATGAATTCAGCACTACTGCATCAGAAATTTGGAAAAATCTTAATTTAAAAGGGTGTTTTTTCTAGAATTATATCTTCTTAACCATTTCTTATTAAGTTATATTAAGTCCTATGATGAATAATTAAGTTATATTAAGTCCTATTAGGAAATGTAGGAATGCTTCTTGTTTTGGAAATACGAAACTTCACAGACAGATGTGGTCTTAATTGTAACTTAGTTATATCACCAAAAGAGTAATTTTAGACTCCTAAATATTCAAAACTTCTTATAACACCAGATCATAAATTATGAGGGACTTCTGACTTTATCAACTATTACAGCTGTTTAGTTCTCTCACTAACCTGAATAGAGGATATTCTTTAATGGATGGAAAGCCACTTAAGTATGTAAAAAAATAATTGCCATTATTATTTGCCACTCCTGCATATATTTATATGCCAAATCACCTGATTTAGAGATAAAGTTCTGTTTCTAGAAAGTTTTAAAAGATCTGCTTATTATGGGAGACTTGTATCTACAAAATTGGCAGACATAGTAAGAAACAAAATTTCTCCCTCTCTTTTTTCTTTTAGGATAGGGTCTGAGCAACTTTGAAGTTAGCCATGCTTTGAGCAGAAAGCTGGACTAGGTGACCTCCAATCTAAATATGTCTATGACTTGTGATACACCACTTACAAGGACATTACCAAATATTTCTAACAGAATATATTTTCATGTCTTTGTTCAGTCTTCGGTGCTGAATTTGAAAATGTATACGATTAAGATAGAAGAATAAGTAAGTTTAGCATCTGAGCACTTGGGAGCACAGTATCAGAGGCTTGTGCTCATTAAAGTTGTGCCATAGTCAGTGACATAGCTCTGTCTGAATTGTGAATTGAATAGTATAGCTAGCATTTCCGAGAAAGCACAACTGTCAGTAAAATTCTCCACAAGTACTGCATGAGGTACAGGTTTCTTCTGCCTTTGCTCACTTCTGATGTAGTCCTTCCTGTGCTTTAGCCAATATTATTCAGGACACCGAATGTGGGAATACAGAAGTCTGTAAAAGACAGCGTACTCAGTGCTGGTGCTGTATCACTACACCCTATACAGTATACATATATTCTGCAGTTGGTGGTATATTTCCTAGTAGTTTGATAGACTGCAGCACCTTCAGAAATTGTATCTATTACACCAAGACTTAAAAAAAATAATCAAATTCTGTTTCTTAATTTCTTATATTAGCTTACAATGGCTGAAAATACTCTTTATAAAATCCAAATGGCTTGCATCTTCCTAGGTTATAAACCACTTGGGAGCTAATTTTAATATAGCTTAGGGTAAAAACAAGCAAGTAGAAATAAGACACCTGCAGCAGCCACCCACCCATTCGATTCTGAGCAAAATCTGGGAGACTGCCTGTGAAGCCACTTTAAAGGATTCTGTTACATTTTTTTTCTTTTACTGCATTCATCATCATGATACGAGCTTTTGTTTAGTTTCCCAGAGGTTTGGTTTTCCAGGAATGAATCATATTCAGTGGAGTCAGAAACATGAACAATGCTCAAGTATCTGTTCCTTCCAGTATTAAAACTACAGAAGTATTAATTTAAAAAGGGAAAGATTAAAAGTCCTTCTTCTGTTTAAGATGCTGAAGTTTAATGGATCTTAATTTGATGTCTTATTAGCAAGAATTGGTGAGACAATTGAAAAGCTGTATGTTGCAATGACATGTTAATAAAATTCTTGTTTCTGGCAGGATGACGCTTGGCAGCTGAGTATTCCCATTGAGGTGAAAAGAACAGACACTAAATGAATAGCTAAGATCGTTACACAGAACAATAACTTGACCTGCCTCCTGATCAACCTGATAACCTGCCTTTTAGCTAAATGATTCTTTAATTAGTTGACTGCCCTCGTAGGAGTTTAGAGATAGTTCTTTGGAGTATGGCAGTAAAAGACAAGAACCACGAGGTTCTTCTAGAGAAGATCATTTCTTCCAGGGAACAACCTTTAGAAAACCATGTTCTTTTAAAAGTTAAAGTTATCTCTTACAGCCCCCATCTAAGGAAACTGTAGAGAGTTTGTAGCTTCACAGAAGAACAGAGGTTGTACTGTGTTTGAATAAAATTATGACTTCAATATCTCGTCCTTCCTGTCTCCACACAAATTGGTCTGGATTTTTTTCCTGGGGATGCATAAGTTATCCTTCAACTGCGTAGCAAGAAGGCATAAATGGACATCCTTCAAAATTCCCCTGGGAGTAGCATTTATAGCAGTGTGGAAAGATGAATGGTACACTGAAAATGTACCCTTTTTATAATGTTTGGGAAATAATAGTAGTATTGCCTTCAGCTTGTTCAAATGACTAGAAATGTCTCTGGTGGCTACAGAAATATGACGATACTGATGCACAAACTAGCACTGGGGAACTGACCCAAATCTATAAAATAGACCCAAATCTGGCACCCAAAGCTATAAAATGTGTGTACTGTAAAAAGTACTTAGACTGCAATTTCTTGGTTTTTTATTACATTGAGACCTACTTGGTCAAAGGAACATGCACATTGCACGAGGGAGACATCCACAAGAAGCTAACAGTAATAAAGATCGGTATATTTCTTTATTTCCTAACAAGGTATAAGTATGCAGAAATTAAGTGTCTAGAACTATACTTCAGTGTCACTAAATATCCTTAATTTTCTTCTTTCATTATAGTTCTTTAATCCTTCCATATTATTCCTGAACAGTCATTACTCACACAGCAAGAACACTTTGCATAACTTGAATGGCCATGAGGCTTTAAAGTAAGAGTAAGTTATTTAAAAATTCTCATCCTTTTAATCAAATATATATAGAAGAAAAACTATTAGAGAAACTAAAACAAGAAAAAATATGTTTACCCTTCTTGAAGAAGTGGGGCATGATGACTAGATCTAACATTAAGAACCAACACATTCTTACCTGCAATGTAAGCGTACCGTACTAGATCAAAGATAAAGAATCACTCTATAGTGGTGTTTTTTAGGAAGTACAGCTAGAACATTAGATTCATGAGACACAATGTTGTACTGATTCTCTAATATCAGCCACTGGTACAATTTGTTGCTCCATGGTTTTGGGGAATAAAAGAAAGCAGAATGTTAAACCAAGGAATGACAAAATGACCATCACAAAGCAGTTGAATGGCTATAACACTAAAATAATAAAATTATTGGTATAGGATAAAAAAGGAAAGGACAATATGAAATTAATTAATAACCTTCCAAAAATAGTCATATAAAAAGTCATTTACATGTTATACTTTCTAGCCTTAGTTTAGAATGGATTTTTGTAAGCAGATGAGTTGTTACATGCAATACATAAACACTGTAGGTATTTTAAAACTATTGCCTTGGATTATGAATGTCCTAAAGCTCTTGTTGAACACCTTCATCAAAACATGTACCATGCACTAAGTAGTTATTCATGTAAAATGCTGCTCTCCCAACCTTATTACAGAAAATCCCTCTGAAGTTGATTTCTGTCTAGAATGCTGAGTATACGAAGGATACTTTAGCAGAATTCTACCCTAATTCACATTCACTCTGAAGCTGGATGACATATATGTGCGCTTTCCTATTGCTGGTTACACTGGTTGAATGTTCAAACTGAAAAATCAGGAAGAACATATCTGCATAGTTTATTTCACACATTAGGAAGTTTGTATGTTTCTTGTCAGATTGTATCTGCAGAATTAAAGTGTCAGTAATACAGAGACTTTAAGTTTTGCAGTAGGTGTACTAGTTACCATGAAAACATGAGTGCATAGGTTTCAGCATGGGACTACAATTCCAGTGTCAACCCCGTATTTACGAACCGATGGTCCTGCTCAGCTACTGGTTCTCAATTACATGCTAGCTTTAATAACACATTTAGTTTCCCATGTTCAAAGTACACAAAAGGCGAAAATTTTTCTTATACTGGTGCAGACAGTCTTCTACTCTTCATTGTATCATAGAATTATAGTGCAATAACTGTTAAAATTATAGTGCAATAACTGTTGATGTAAGCTGGCTTTTTAGTAGCAAATGATCATAAGTTTTACAGATGTTCTGTTGGATGTGAACTTTGCAAACAATTCTACATTTCAATGCCTTATCCAGATTCTAAATATTGTTGCTGATGAGCATTACCATCTTCCAAACAATTCAGCTGATTCTGTGGAACAGCAAGAATTATCACGCTTCTATCCACTCTTTCTTTTAATTGCAACATCTATTATGTACACTACTTAAAATGCTCTACAAACCCAGTTCCTGATGTGTCCTGCAGTTCTCAGATTTCTGTTTGCCTAGAAGTATAACTATCTGGCATGGAAAATGAGGGGATTTGTTCAGAAGCAGGAAGTGACGTACTCTGTTGGTCCATAATAGAATTTGCACTGGCTATTTCATTTTCAAAAAACTGCTCCCCCTTCTCCTCCTCCCCACCAGACCTCCCAGGCCTGATGCAGGAATTACTTTGTGTACCTGACTTCAGTGAAAGCTGGTGATGCCTGCTGGCTTTGCTCAAAAATTGGAAAAACTGCGCAGTATCAAAAAAAGTGGAAACAACTGAGTTCAGTGAATGAGAGTCAAGTGCATTTAGTCTGACAGGAATTTGCTAACTGAGGAATGCGACAAAAGTGTAAACTGTTAAAATAAAGGAGTCATCTCACTTCCACTGGAAGCAGAAAAGGTCCAACTATGTACAGAAACAGCAGAATGAAAATAAAGTAAGGAATAAGAGAGATTGGTAGGAGGGACTAAGTAGTATGTGTTGATGCCAATCATTTCTCAGACTAGCTTTAGCTCCAGTGTATAAGAAACAACATTGTTTTATGTCTGAAACCTCTAGTTCTTACAAGAATATACTTGTTAAATGCAACCCTACTCTAGTTTTGGATCTTTTTGCATGCAATTGTTCAGTTTTTAACTACTGTCTTATGAAGTAAGATAACCAAGATCTTATGTCTTAAAATAATCTACATTTATTTGCTAGTTTAAATTTTGGGGTAACAATTTATTGGATTAAAGCCAGCCAAATCAGCATGAACTATCTCAAATGTGATGAATTTAGATAGATGGGGGTGTGTGGAAAGCGATGAGACCCATTCCCTGAGACATTTAGGGGTTATGGGAGCTGCAGAGTATCCTACAAAGCTTTAAATGGCATATGGGAGGCTGCCAAAGCCCTATTGCTGGCGAGGAGCTTACTTGTGAGTAGAAATCGATACCTTCCCAGCAAGCAGAAGCGTCCGAGATACACCTGTGGCTACAGCCAAGCTGTGAAGTAGCACACATGACAAATCTTACGTTCAGGAATTTCCTCTATATTGTATCACCAGAAGACAGAGTAGTCTGTTTTCAGAAAGAGGAAATACACTTTTTTTTCACTCTTTCAAATCTCAGCCAGATTTCACTGGGCGAAACATTACAGATTTAACAGGAACCTCAGGGTGAGGTGGAGGGGAAAGACTGCACTGTATGAAGAAGCAACAGAACACGTTTAGTGCGGCATCCTAAATTTTATGCTACAGTGAGTTTTGATACAGTAAGACACAGTAAGTTCTGATTTGGCCAGGGTGACTAAGGAAACAGGATTCCTTGACATCTTCCTCAGCATCTCAGGAGGTAGTGATTAATTCTGTTTGTTTTGCTGAAGGTTTACTGCTGCAAGCTGCTTAAATTGCTATTGATTGATTTAGGAATTATTAGCAATTGCAATAGTGATAAAAAAAATTGTGAAAAGTGAAGAGAAGATACATAGAGCTATTTAACATGGTGACAAAATGAAGATTTCTACTTCTGCAAAGCTTTTCTGTTATAAATGGATACAAATAACTAGAGAGGGTCAAGCCATAATCTCCAGATGACTCCCTCTGTTTCGAAAAATTACTCTTACTTTGCTTTAGCAAATATCAACCTGTTTTGGAGTGGGGGAGATCCTGAAGATCCTTGCCTATCTCCTGAATAAAATTCTAAGAACATGGAAGATGCTGAAGAAATCTTGAATCGTGTGATAGGCAAGTGATGCTATCTTGTTTTATGGCTAGACAAAGTTCCACGTATCCATAAAAAACTTAAGGTAAATGGGAAACTTAAAACTTTCCAAAATTATCTACGGCAGAAACTTTTGATTCATGAGGAAATCAGATCTTAGAGGTAACATTTAGGCCAGAAAAAAGTAAAGTTGTTTCCACTTCATTCTTAATTTCCCTTTCCATGTAAAGGTATAATTTTGTTGGGGTTCCCTTGGGATAGTGCTATCTATAAACCTTCCAGGAAAAGCTGGTCATCCTGCTCAGGAAAGAAATCATAAGGGTTCGGAAAATGTGACATCCACATTTGGTTTTGTTTTGTAGTTTGTGTACATTTCCTCAAACACTAAAAGACATTACCATATATATGGTTACATTTTCCAGCAAGTGTTACCACTAACTTGGACATGTGGCTTTGTATTATGATTTAAACATTGCTCAAAAATACACAGCCTTTCCTGAAACACAAATAAGCCAGTGCCTAACTATCACAAATGTTCTTTACTTGGGTGTTTGTAATATACAAAAGCATATATTGAGAAGAGTGGGATTGCTTACCTCAAAAATATAATCTTTTCCATCCTTTCCATGTACAGCTTTAACAGCACAGATGTCCAAACCACCAAATATTTCAGAACAGGTGTCAACCCAAAGCTTGTACCTGTTTCATAAAAATAATTTTTTTCTGTGAGTATCTCATCAGGCTCTTGTTCTTTTACAGGCTTAACCTAATAATGTATTTTATATAACGTTGCTCTAAATTCAGAATTTTCACTATATTGTCAGTTCTACTGAATTTGTATTTCCCAGAATAGTAGCTTAGAGATAATGGCCTGATTACTCTACTTTTCCCAGCAGAATCCAGAAAAGCTGTGGCTCTGTATCCTGGCCTAGTGTTACGCTGGATTCTGTCCCAGTTTTCACTGGTCCAAACATGTGTCTGCTCTAAACTGTGAGTAACCTGAAGATAACATATGCTGGAACACAAAGAGCATTTAGCTGTATCCCATCCTGCATTTCCAGGGCCCTTACGCTCGGACAGCTTGCTAGGTGTGGCTGTACTTTATGTGAGAACTCCACAGAAGGGGGATTTATCACCTTACCAGTTTTGGTGGCTTCGGTGATGCCAAGGGGTTTTAGAAAGTAGGGAACAGGGCTTCTGTTTTCCTGTGAAATTCGAACTTGTGCATCTGCGCACAGATTCAAGTGTGACAATCCTCTTGCTTATTATGCTTGGTAGTGTACTTAATTATGGAGGGGGTTTACTCTTTCATCAGAAAAAACTAGAATGAGAGTCTCCGTCTTGAATTACAGACACAACTGTATTCCGAAGTAGCAATGATAGCTTTATATGTGCATCACTGAACAAGGCAAAAGAAAAACCAAGACAGAACAACCCTTAAGATGATGAAAGAGGAACACACGTATGACACTACGTAAAGGTTATGTAGCATGCAGACAAGGATAATATTCTTCATGTAGGGTTATAGACAACTACGTAAAATTCAACAGAAATGTAAAGAATCCTAAGGAATTCTACAATGCCTATAACCAGCTAGAGTTTCATACAGTATTGAACACAAGAACTCCTCCATTTCATTTCTAACCTCATGGTAAGAAATATGGGCTAAGGAATGGACAGTTTACCCATTCTACATGCAGTAATACGATTCATTTTTCTTGCATGAAGAGCTTTATCCATCCTATGAACGGAGAGATTATCTGACTAACAAGGGAATGAAGTGGGACTTACTAGAAATAGAGTGAGGCAATTCCTGTGATCCAGCCCAGAGCTGTTAGTGACATAACAGGGAGCCATAATACTTTGCTGAGAGCGTTCTGAGGTGATGTAAGCTGTGCGTGTTTGCTCAGTGGCAGGGACTGACTCACAGGACACAACATAGCATTGAGAACTTTCATTAACTAATAGCATAGCTGTGCACGGGCGCCAGTGGGGGATGATATGATCTTGAAAGGTTATATAGGCAGATATCACAGTTCCCCCAACGGAAGGACACGTTTTGCTTAAAAAACCCACCAGTTTTAAAACAGCCATTTATCATAAACTTTTTTCTTTTCCGTGGGCTAGCATTTGAGTATAAATGAGAGCTTATTTCCTTTTACAAACCCTCTCCTGCTCTCTCCGCATCCAGCCTTTGAGCCATGATGATAGATTTCCCACATCATAGTATTTTCCATTGCAAAAAAAATTGATGTAATAAACATAGCATTTGACTTCATTGTAGGATCAAAGGAAACTTGTTGCTGGGCTGAGCGTTTTATTCATATATAAATATCTTCAGTAATAGCATCCCTTCCAAGTAAACTCATTAGATCACATTCTTTGTATTTTCTAATATCAAGTCTGTTCCAGGGGAAAAGTTTTTCTTTTAAGCAGAATACAAAGAAATTGATACAACTGTTTGAAAAAATCCTGATGGTAATATTTTAGCAATGAAAACAATTTTTTTCCTGTGAGAAACATGTTTTTTGTCCAAAATGAGAGGTTTTTTTGGATGCCTGACAATTTCAACATCTGTAGATGCACTGACTGACTGGACTGCTTGCATACACTTGCTTATAAATAACTTCTTTTTGGCTGTAATATACCAATGTGTATCTTGGAAAGTCATGAGGACAGCAAAACTTGTCTTTGACAGTAAATGTCTGGACTTCATATGAAAAAAAAAGAAGACATTTTCTTTAAAATACCGAAACATCAATCAGATCTATGAAAGCATTTTTAATAGTCTATCTTCTGCCAACAAACACCGAGCTAGAAAAATACAGTTACATTTGGAAAAAGAGGTCTTGGATGGACTCGCCTGTAGTGTTTTAAACCCAAGGCTTGCACAGTAGGTTTGACAAGAGGTCACGGTTCTTATTTTCCCAGAGCCAATATAGTACGCAGCAGCCTTAGAACTGACAGATAATAAAATATTGTTCCTCATGTGTCTGACATGAAATATCTGGTGCGCCAGATGAGGTGTGCACAGTTAGCACGGGTCTCTATTATTCTGGTCCTATCTAGACAGCAGCGCCTCTCTGAAATAGAGGGATCAATAAGAATACGCAACGCTGAAATGTGCTTGTTCTCTGCCTCGTTATTGTCCCTTACTGCACCACATTCTTCTTTCTTTTCTAAATTTCTAGACTAAGATTTGCATTCAGTCAACAATGCCCACTCAGGCAGTGCTTTCAAAACACTTCTTCCCAATTCATGAGCTGTATTATAAATGAAATGCACAGGCGTCAGATTTGATTGCTTTTGGTATGCCGTTAAACTACTTCAACTCCTCAGAAAACTTCAATTTTCCCTTCTCTTTCTTGCTGTGCTTTGTGCACTTCAGTGTGTAATCAAACAAAACATGGGGCTATGCGATACATACCCCCTTCTGTTACGAGGAAACGTCCATCTTTTCTATGCTTTTGTCTTCATCAGCATAAAAGAAGTTTAGTTTTGTTGGCTAGTGTTTTTTTAATGGGAAAATACCTGTTACGCTCTAACTGTCTCGCGTTCAAAAATGGAAGCAGAAGCAAAGCACACAGAGCATTTACCGTGAGGTAGCTAGGCAAGGTTAGCATTTCATACTCATTACCCCTACCTGATATTGTTTAGTTTTCCCTATGGCAAAACTAAAGTGCCTGTGTTTTTACAGAGGAATAGCTCATGGACTGTAATTACGCACACTCAAGCACACTCTCTCTTTCCCCTCTGAGTGAAGGCATAACCTCACTTTCTAAAGGAAGGTGGGAGGGGAATGAGAAAGAGAAAATAATGTGGCTCCACTCCATCCCCAGAGGGGAGATCAGTGAGGACACAGTCTAGACAGGGGTTGGGCAGCAGGGAGTTGTAATTCCCGTCTTATTTGTTTTCACCTTTCTCAGGGCAGGCAACGGTTCAGTTCCTGTGTCTCCCTCAGCTCGTAAGAGGGACCAAGTTGTAGGTTCCAGACTTTAAAAAAAAAACAGCACAAAAACACCAGAAAAAGACTACTGTCGAAGTTTAAAACACCTTTTAAATTACACTTTTATTGTACTGAGTTTTTTCAGCTTCCACTGGTAGCAACATTTGGAGAAGCTGAACAAAAGAAAATTCATAGCCATCAAAAAGCCTCACAGATTATTTTTCAGGGAGAAGAGATCTATATGTTGTGGGGGAACATGGAGTAAGCGAGCGGTATTGAGAGAAGAGCTCTGTCAATAGAAGACCTGAGCTTCAAAGTGAAACTGCAAGGAAAATACGTTTGACTGGATTGCAAAAAGTAGCCAGCATAACGACTGGAGAGAAAAAGAAAAACACAGTAAACCAAAGTACAGAGCTGGAATGATGACACGAGGGAAATAAGCTTCAGTATATCCCAGCATCTGGGTAAAAAGCCTCACAGTGCAGTTTAGTGGAAATTTCAAAAATGAAAAGTAAGCAATTTAGCTGGATCGCAAATAGAAAAGAGAAATATGATTTAAACAGGCAAAGTTAAGACTAGATCGCTTGGTTATAATGGATGATGTAGAACGAGAAAAGTTTAAGATACTGTGGCACGGGGTAAGACTGTTAGGTAAAAGAGGGCAAATGAACCTGAGGCAATGATTGACTCTGAAAAATGGAATTTTCTGAAGGGAATTCTCGTCGTTTCCTAGGTGCAGATAGGGATGTAGGAACCCAAGGGTGCACGTAAGCACCTAAGCTGGTACTTAGTTTGAGTAGTTAACTCTGAGACAAGTGATACGGAAACTCTTGACTCATGTTCTTTCATCTAATTCAAAGGGTTTTTTTCCAAAATGAAAGGAGACATGCATTTACTGTGAATTGCACATCAACAATGTGATTTTTAAAATATTGATTTAAAATAAAATTCCATTAATCTTTTCTTAATTACCTTTTACATGAGACTCGACTTACTTATCTGACATAGCAATTTGTTCCAACATTGCAGAGCCCGTGTTTGTCTTCCAGTTTCCGGATATGGAAGTTCTCCTGAAAGGGGGAAAATATTACAGACAGCCAGTGGTTTTATATTTTCATTATCTCTTAAATTACTCTTGATTTTCACATGAATACTATAGCAGTATTTACACCTTCTTCATATCTGGCAGCTTATAACAGAACATCTCAACCACAAAGAATTCCAAGAGGCATCGCGATTGTCAGTAATACTCACTTCACTGTAGGCATGTTATGAAGAAGTATGACACTGCTGTGAAATGTGTTCCCCATTTATTCATTTAAGATTTTTTTTTTTAAAAAAACCTACTATGATTAAGTGAAAGTGTTAGCAACAAGCTGTTATCAGTTATAAATGCATTGAATAGCCTGTAACATACTATTACTGCAAACGTCAAGCAACTGAAGCTTCAGCTTCTCATTTCAAATCCGTACCGCTGCAGTTAGGTCCCAATACTTGGGAATCAACATACCTATCTTTCTAACATCCCTGAAGTGATCACAGCTCTGGTTTAGAGCTGGATTTTGGTTTCTCCTCCAGTTTTCACTCTTTGCTCATTTATTAATATAATCTAAACAGTTTATGTCAAGGCTCAAGTATATAATTTTTTATTTATTTCTAAGAAAAAAGGAATTCATATAAAGTCTTTTTTTCTCCTCAGACCTTAGGACTGCTACCAGGGCTGAGAAGATTACTGTTTTCTGAAACCTAAATGCTGTACTGGGAATAAGCTAAGGGTACAAATTATGAAGTGTTTGCAGTTAGTAAAATAATAGGAACATCTGTAATGTATTAAAAGTATATTAGGCAGCAGCTATAGCTTTCTCTCCATTTTTCTATTAACCTAATTACAAGGGTCAGTAGCAATTGTGGGGGAATGCTGACTTTTCTATGGGACCCTCATAAAGTTAGCTGAATTTTAGAGCATAAAGTTCTTGTAAGGTGCCATATTCTTCGTTGATGGGGGACAAACTAGTGAAAGGGGAAGGTGCATGTTGAGTGCTGTGTGTAAGGTAACTTTGCCCACTAATAAGGCTATTTTGTGATTTCTGCTTGATTTTTCAAGTGATATTTATTTATATGTGCGTACTTACATATTAAAAATTTTAAGATCGTGACTACACACATATATGCATCAGTGAGATTATACTTCTCACAAATCATAATTCAACTCTATCGCAGACTTCTCAAAGGTATTCATGAGCATGTACTATTTCAGGTGGTTTTTAGGAAGCAAGATGTGACCAACTCAGAGAAAAAAAAAATTGTCCTGAAGACTTTTAGGAAGTATTTAGTTCAAGATCCTCAGCTGCACTGATGTCATCTCAGCACTACTGACTAGAGGAGAAAAGAGGGTTTGCTTTAAGCAATGCTTTCACTCTACACCGTGAAAGGTCCCCTGTCGAACCTGAAGCAGTCTCACGATCGGATGCTTGGCTGGCTGTACTGATGCTGTAGGGACCAGCCGAGGCCTGAGAGGAATGCTACGGACACAGACCTAACTGGTGTAATCTCAACAGCTTGTGGGCTGGAGCTGTCGATCTTAGATCTGTCACACAGAACTCCAAAACAACAGGGGTTCCATTAGACCATGGTGAAGGGACAGAAAAGTACCCGACCAGACCATCTGGCACTTTAAACCTTTGATATGATTTCTGTAATTCATATATGATTTCCTCTGCTGAAATAGGTAGGTTTCCCACCCTTCCTCACATTCGTTCTGATAACTGCTAAGGGTCTTCCACATCATTACTTTCTCCCCTTTTACTAAATACTGAATAATATAGAAAACAACTCCTAACACTTTTAACTGCTTTACACTTAGGCTTAACATGTTCTCACTTGATTTGGTCTTTGCAGAGAAGGAAGAACTGTTTTAAAATTGGGGAAAAAGGAATTATGATTACTATAAACAATTCATAGTAACTCGAGCTTCCCCTTTTCCAACACCTTTCTGCTTTATTTAGTACCATTTAAAGTACGCAGTCCAAATTGTCTGGACAGGGACTTGCCATCAGAAAAATCTGTAGAAATGTCTACCTATAGTTCCGGTGTAGGTAGCCTGCTTAGCGGTTTAATTCTATAGCACTCTCTTTCTTTGGTTGATGTGCTCTCCTTTTGTTTTAATGACCTTTGGATCAAAGTACATTAAGTTATGGATTCAACGTATTGCTTTTGGAGAGGAGATTTAGATGTAGTGTTTTTGTATTTCTGTTTTTCTTCATCGTGTGTGACCCTTTTAAGTCTATTTCCTTGAAGTCAGATGAATTTTGTAATGGTACCAAGTGTAGTTAAGTATGCGTCACAAAGCGTTTTGAGGAGCTGTGGTATTTAGAGGGATCCAATGTTGCATTTTGGCTATAATCTCTACTGACAGATGATAAGCACCAGTGTTTTCTGAGTCATGGATCCACTTATACCACAATTTCCCACAGAATATAAAACTGAAGCTCTTAATAACTCTCTTTAAACTACAAAAACAAATGTTCAGCTGGCATTTTTTGTGGTGGCTCTCTAAGTATTCTGTTCCTGTGTCACGGAACAAAATGAGAACCAGCTGTCAAACAATATTCTGCCGATATAATGTACATGTATGCCTATGAAGAATTTTACAGACATTTGGTAAATCTTCTCCTTTTCGTGATGCTTTGTAACAATGGATTGGTATTTCATTTTTTGGTGTGATTTAACTGTACAAAAGAACCTAGAGAAAAAATGATTGCTAGGCTTTTAGCACTTGGATGAACCCGTAGTTTCTGAGTAGAAACTTAAAAATAAATAAAAGGTAGGAGGAACAGGCTGTCATTTTAACTTATTTTTGCTGTCCCTTAGGCCAACTGCTTCTTCTATGAAGAAGAAACATTTATGTTCAAAAATGATAAATTTACCGTGGCTGACTCTTCCAAAATTATACTAGAGACTGAAGAGCATTTAAATTTCAAGTCAAAGAAAAAAATGCAGGGCTCTCTCCTATGAAATGTAGCAGTCCGATTTCTACCACAGGGAATGAACCATCAAGTTACTAATATCGCATCTGACAGCTGGTATCTGGCAGTGTGTCATAACCATTAAGAGTTGGGCCTTGCTCCTCAGACTCTGCCACTTGGGAGCTCTAAGACAGAGACCAATCAACTCTGTTTATTATAAACAACAAAGGAGGGGAGAGATGGGTAGCGCAAAACAGGAGACCTGCCTGTCAAAGCACCAACAAGAGAGACGAGTACTATCCTAGCCTTGAAGAAGGAGAAGTAGTTGTATGAAAAGGTCTGAGACAGAGAAAGAATGGTGACTGGAAGCAGAGGGAGAACAAGGCTGTCGAATGGCACTGAGTAGAATAAAAGGGGCAAGGGAGAACCTGGGGCAATAAAAAAGGTTCGACGTTAAGGGGTGAGGACTAAGAGACAAAAAAGTAGAGGTGGTCTGGGAAAGCAGTGGGACTGGACCAAGATATGGTTTGGACGGATAGGAGAAGTGAGCTTGTGGTGAGCTTCTTGTAATAGCATGGTGCTCTTAGAAAAAGCAGGATGGATGTCTCCAGATATGGGGCTAAAGCCAGGAAAAGTCAGCAGCCTGGAGCACCAATGTAAGAGAAACAAGCAGAAATGGAATTATCTTTCCTGGAGAAGCCAGGGGCTAAAAGGTGTCTATCATTCAGAAGTACTTTATGATTCTTATTGCCTATAGGGAGAGGTGGAGCAGACCTAACACATCGAACATTTTGTTGGGAGCTTGAATTACAGAGCTTCTGTCCTGCATCACTAAGAACACTGAAAGTCACCAACAAAGGATTCCAGAAACCTCTCAAGTTTCTGAGTCTCTGAGTGTTCTGCCTTGGACACTGTGTACCACTCAAATTTCAAACTTACATCGTTCTGCGTTCAAAATAAAGCAGAAGGACTGAGTGTCCATACTGCTGGATGGATCTGACCTATGGGAACAGTATTTCCACCCAGTTCTGTGTTATGCTTTCTTGAGGCCCCTCAGATGTACAGAGAGGCAGATGGACTATTGAGTTGTTCCTGAAAGGCCTAATCTTTGATGTTCTTTCTCAAATACCCCTTCAAGTCGCATGTCAGGAGAGGCCAACAGTGACTCATACTGTTTAACCTTGTGACAGTAATGTCTTCGGGGAGAAGTCAAGAGTATGCGGTCTTCCAATATCAGCCTAAGGAGATACATTTTGCCCCTTCCCCCCACCTTGGGTAACAAGGTTCTACTTTCTCCTAGAGCTTGTTGGCTGTTCCTAAATTACTTGAAACTTAATGGCAATTTTGTCTTTAATAGTATAAAACATTTTACACAGCTCCAACTTTTGTTTCTCTTAGTATTTACGGTTTCCTTGGAGTTCAGTCACTTTTACTGATGAAGAATGTGACTGTACCTTACAAATGTCAACACACAAGAAATCTCTGATTCCTCCAACGTTACAGGAGTTCCTAGAGAAATATCTTTGTGCGTGTATGTGGGTGTGCATATGTAAATGCATATGTGTACTTTTATCTATGTTTTGTTATATTTTTCCTGCCTCAGATCTGTAAGCATGAGGGAACAAATAGGTAAGATGATCTAACTTGTCTTAAAAACATGAATTAAACGAGTGTGTCAGATTACATTGCCTGGTAATTGAAATAGAGTAGAAATATGCATATATATAGCTAACATAGCTCAACCACTACACGATAACCTGTTTTGCTGCTCTAGCTTAATGTTGTCTGTGAAACAGGAACACCTTTTTTTTAGCCTCTCGTACAGTCATGATCTTTAAACAAACACCTGGATTCTAAAATCAGAAGAGATTTTCATCCATATACGTGAAGGCTGCTGCAAGATTAGAATTTTTCTTACATGTGTTATGTTAAAAGGAGAGTACTTTGTTCCATTCAAGTATTATGATTCAAGTTTGTGTGAATGAATGCCATCTAAATATCCCTAGGGGGAGAAGAAAATTTGACCCTAAATTGCTGAAAAGATACAAAGGAATCTGATTTAACAAGTCCCCTATGAAAACAAATCCCCTTCCAACTGCTCCTTTCTTTAAATGAAAAAATAAACAAAGGTTAGCAGGAAAACCACTCTGGCAGGCTCACCTGTTGTCTTATTCTCCTCCTCCCAGTCAAAATCAACTTAAAAAGAAGTCTTGATAAATCTAGAAAGTCTAAAGTATTGTCTTTCCAGAGAGTATGACAATGGAGGCACGAAGTCACCTCATCAGCTCAGAGACTCATCCAACAGTTTTAGTCTTATTGCTGCTTATCAATTTTGAAACAAAAGGATGAAAGTATATAAATTTTTGGCTCACATGTATGCTTTGTAGTTATTGCCTATCTTTTGGATCCTGATGTCATATTTGGAGTCTATGAAGGGTTCAGTAGTGGCGTAGGTCTGAGTAAGTGCTACCACGCTGGCTATGTCCTGAAAGTCGTAGTGGTTGTCTACCTTGATCTGTAGTCATCATACCACAAATAAACAGCATATACAAAAGAAAAAAGAGCAATTAGGAACAAAATGTAGAATTCAGTTGCAAATAGCATTCATGAGAAGCATGCTTTTTGACAGCATCGGTTTATAAAAAAAGAAAGTATTGGATGTTTTCTCTGATTTCTAGATTCTATTAGATTCCTGCATTAAAGTACCTGTTTTTCTTGGCAAAATATTACCTGTTCATCTGTAGAAAGCAATATACAGACAGTGGAATTTTATTTTGCTTTTCAACTTTTTTAAGTGGTGATTGTTAATTTTAGATCTGCAGGCTTTAGAATTTTTCAAGGTGTGATAATATGCAACGCTAATTTGTATAGAATTCTTGTTGATTCTGTAAATTGCTCGTGCCACTGAATGTGTATGGAGCCCACCATGTACTATCACATCATGTATCTCTTGGGAGGGAGGAGATGAAGGGTCACGATACCCTGACAAGCGCACATTCACACGGAGCACAGAGGGTTGGCTCAAGACAGCAGAACCAGGTTTTCTCATTTTTCCCACTTCTCTGCAAGGAGTCAGGCTTTCTAGGAGTAGGATTTCCTAGTTGTGGAACACTGTGCTAAGATGGTGAATGATACTAAACCAACGAACTTGAACATCTTGAAATAGGAGGGAGGTGGAAAAGGGGAGAATATTGATTTAGGGAGAGAGGGAGAAGGAGACTTTAGAGGCCAGACAGAGGACAGAGGCATTACTTTTGGACAGGGAGGACACATGTCTATGGATGACTTCAAGGAAGCTGGCTGAAGTGGGGAGAAAAAGTGAGTCGGAAGAGAAGTCTTAGTCAGGGCTGGTAGGCAATGGGAGAGGGAAACTGAAAGTGCAACACCACACTGTTGTACCCAAAGGTGAGGAAAGGAGGCAGGGATTAGTATTTCTCACCTTATCTAATATTAGGAGAGTCTGCAGCTCTTTGCAAGCCCAGCGTCTTATTGGCTTCCACTGTCACCTCGTACTTAAAAGGGAAGCAGTGGGCCTGAGTGCTACAACTGTGAGATGGGACTTGCATATTATATGGGGTCTGGTGAAGCTAAAAGAAGTCATAAAGCCCAAGTAGTTGCTCTCAATTCTCAGACGGAGAGCAATACAGAGTCATTTGCCATTTGAGAGCCACAAAACTAGACACAATGCCTGGTTTCAACTTAGTTTTTGGAAACTTAACAGCATATGTGAGTCTAATTATGACCAATGGCAACACTACTCCTGGCAATGCCTGTAGGGAGGACTGGGGTACGAGGAGAACCTTGACTTGGACTCTGACAGTAAGCATTTCACTACAAAAATACTGGCATTTAATCTTTAAGGATTTAAAATACTTTATGGCTAAAAAAAATATCTAGATTTATTTCTAGACATTTGATATGCTGAATGTTTCTGTGTGTTATTTCCCGTTTCTTTAAACAAGAGGTGAATATTGAAAGTACAGTATAAACATTCTAATACTTCACATGCGCAATCCACAGAAACTGCAGGTTAAGTAATTAGTGGTTAATTCTGCTCTCAATTAAATTGGCTGCTGGATTTCCACTGACTTACTAAGTACGAAATAAAGCAAAACAGTCATAGTCAAAGAACATGACATACAGTACAACTTGCATAATTACTGAATAAAATACAATTAAACCAGCTTTCTATTTCTGTTGCTAATGGCAAATATTATGTTCATGGAGCTTTTGGAGATTCAAGATGATAAATGTAACTATTCTCTGATGATTTGTTTTAAAGTCTAAAACACTTAAAGCACTGAAGTGTTTTCAGTGAGAGAAAGTGGTTAATCTGTAATGACTCGAAATTTCCACTGATATCAATGAAAGCGGGATTTAAATCATATCCCATCGAACCATCATTGTGAGATAAGTGATATCAAAACAACTGTACTCACCACTGAAACGCAATTACTTTGGAGAAAGAAAGCAGCAGTTATATAGTGGTATGAAACAATCACAGAGAATACATTAAGACAGGAAATGAAGAAAAGTTCAGTATCAAGCTGAAACTAATAAAGAACCAAGGCAAAACCTTCCTATAGTCCCAGGTCCAAAAAGATAGATTGTGCAAACAGACCTTGACTCTTAAACAGTTTCACTGCAGTCAACTAAATTAATAAAAAAGGTTCTGCTTCAAGAAAGCATCCCGGCACGTTTCAAGGAACGTCCTCCATAGGACAATGCATAAACTGAAAAGGCATCAGTGTGAAAATACAGTATGCATTTCAATATTTTCCTGAAGAGAGGTGCTTTCTTGAATAATATACAAGCAGAGATTGGCAAGGGTAGGGATCTCAGACAGAATTTGGACAATGGAAAGTTAAAAATTCCAGGAAACAAAAGAACATGCATGTTATTCTAGACAAACACCCGGCCTCCTAACATGCAATAAGTAGCATCTGCACCTTTCCCATGCCTGAATGAGCATGTCCAATCTTCACGACAACAGGAAATGTCGGCATTGTTAGCTAAGGGGAAAACAAAACAGACGTATTAGAGCGCGCAGCCTTGAGTTTAACAGCCTTGAGTTAATATGATTAAGCTACATCATATATGAAAATGATTTAAACATGACCCTAACGCAGCCAAAGCTGTTCTGCCATGGGGGTATTCGAACACGTTATTCACCCGTGTAAGACTATGTGTCCTGAGGAATTACTGTATATGTGTTCTGAGTGCTATGACCTTCCTCATGCATACAGTTGGCGCACTTCTATCTGAACTTTTTTGTATGTCTTCGTTTCAACTTCACTTTTTAAACTGAATTTCTGCTATTTACTGTTTTATGTTTTGCTATTGTGTTTTCTGACCCATAAACTCACACTCTCCAAGGTTATAATCATTAGTGATGTCAAATTAATCGCCTTTTTTCTTTTCCCCTTGATTTCTGTTCTTTAGCAAGGCTGTGAATTCTTTTTGCGACCGCTTATGAAAGCAATGATATCTAATTCACCAAAAAAACCTTTCTTTAAAGGCAGATCCTAGTTTCTGTTACAGAATATCCACGTTCTCTAGGGAAGGCTCCAGCTTCTGCATAGAATGCAAGTAATAATTCAGCCACTGATTAGGAAATCAAATATGCAAAGGCATATGAATATGCTTTATTCAATCAAATTATAATGGTTCTGTCTCTCAGAAAGAATAACCAGTTTTATTTCCATCATTCATCTGAAGACATTTTAGATCTCCCAGGCGTGGGTACAGCTGTCACTTCTTTGTCTTTTTCTTCCACCTAAAATGTACATATATTGAACCTCTATCAACCAAGCACAAATACAAATACTTAGGAGAACAGGATTAGAACTAGACATAAAAAACTGAACGCTCTGACATGTAATTAAGCTGGGCAGCAGCAGGACAGTAAGCGTTATGGGGTCTGAAACCTTCATTTAGTACCAAATTTTAACAGAGTGAATACAATCAAAGGCAAAGCTGATGCTTTAGAAAATAAACTAAGAATTCATAGAGATTTTATGATAAATTTGTTTTCCAAATACTTACAAAGGATTGTCCAGAGGTTAAATGGAGTTCACACTTATATCACTGTACTTTGCATAACATTGCACAGAAACACACAAACACAAACAGATATTTACATGGAAAACTTCATGGGATTGTAAATATTGATGGCAAGATCGAGAGATAAAGAATAGGAAGGTCACTTGGCTTTTGGTAACATCCAAACCTATCTGTAGGGTTATAAGGCTAATTAAAATTCACACATGATTTTCCTATATTTTAAACATTTATTTTCAGTATGATTTATGGATGCCTGCTTTAAAAACATTTTAACTGAAAGGCATCTCTGCACGAGAACAAGTAGGGATTCACTGCAAGGTACATATTCTATACTACTTACCATCAGATTCCCAATACAAGACATGAGTCTCATTTTTTTTTGATGGACTTTCTCTGACACTCCTAAAATGCATACCAATGCAATAGTGTTTTGTTCTGACTCTTTTTTTTTTTAAACATATAAAGGACACTTAAGCTAATGACACCAAGTTGCTTGTTTTTTGACAGAATCTGTTTCTGCTCTGCCTGTTAGAAGAGAAAGAAGGGATCTCCAGATCTACTCCATTAACACACCAGAGTTTTCAAAGCCTGATGAAGCTACAGGGCCCTACAGTTGCCAGCTACGCAACAGAGCGTCTTTCACCGATTTCTGCATCAAACCCAAAGCTATGTCTTTTCAGGAGAAAACCAGATTTGATTTAAAGTTATGAAAATTTTACTGCAATCCTAGTTAAATTATTCCGTTAGTTACGTAAAGATGTCACATACGTATCTTCTGCCAGGGCATCCTTGAGATTTGAAATCAAGGGTTACCGCCACAGGCAAGCAGACCATTCTGAAACCCACCTCTCAGTGCTTTAGAGTACATGCGTAACTGTAGCTGCCACATTTCAGTGCCTGTGTAAAGGCAACTTCTATTTTTTGCAGAATTTCTGGGGACTAACACTGTAGGAATCCATAACTATGAATACTTTGAAAGTCTTTTATTTAACTGTTATTTAGGAACCATTTCAAGAGTTGGTCTTTACATCCAAAATATATTGAATTGCTTTTTACATATCTGTTTCAACGTAATCAACTTAAGTGAAGGCACATAAGCAAGAAAAAACTGATTAGTTTCAAAATAGCCAAAAGCACTTGCAAAAGCATTATAGAGTAAAGGTCACCTATACTGCCATTTAAAAATAAATTTATTGCTAAACTGTAGGAATGCACAGTCCCATGTACTCAACCATCTAGTCACTTATTTATTGCTTTCATATTTTAAAACCAGCTACTTTTTTTTTTTTTTTTCCCCAATTTTTTTGGGGGGAGGAGGGGGAACAAATCATTGCCTGACTCAAGATTCATAAGGGCAGCACCACATTTTTCAACCACTGAACCAGGGTTTGTAATGGAAATGCTGGCAGATCTCTAACTATAGCAATACAAATGGCACTCCTGTAATTAAGAGGACCACGTATTTTCCCATGATTCCAAAGCTGTGGAATCCTTTGTGGGCCGCAGGAACAAATAAAAAATAATAAAAAAGAAACTCTGCTGTCTCCCTCAGAAAACTGTGCTAACATCATTTAAGGCAATAGAGTTCATTTTGCTCTGGAGTCCGATACCAAGATTTCATGTGGTGTACCACATCCCAGCACAGACACAGAGAAGAGGTGGTTGCAGGGGAAAAAGCCACTGCGTACTGCATTTCAAACACCAGACAGGAAAAAACGCAGGCAGCATAGAAGGCAGACCAATATGAAGTTATCCCAGCGTTCCTCTTGTTTGTACCTACCACTATGACAAGCCCATGAATCCAGGGCTGATGAAGTTGTAGTTATTTTGGGTTTGGAACAGCATTTCCTTTATTCCTGCTCTTACTTCAATTACCACAGTTTTTCCTTTGTACATGGGGACTAGACATGTGCCATCACACAGTCACTTCCCTGCCACTAACTAGTTCCAGTTGTCCATGGTATTGTTCCGTCAAGCAATAAAAAAAGCTGGAAATTTCTTATTGAAATTATAGAAAACTCTATTTGAGTCCTCGCCCCACCTCTTCCCAATCTGCTCTTTTATGTTAATTTCTGTCTTAACAGAACAGGCAGTCTCAAGACTTCTCATAAATTTGGGTAAACATTATGTATGATACAACTGTGATAGTAACATCAAAAACTTACCAGTTCCATGGGTTTCCTTTTAATTTACATCATAGTTACTTGGCAGAGAGATACCTTGAAAGAAGATCTAGCATGTATCAATGGATCCACTTTAAATAGACCTGATACTAATAGGACTTATTGCATGTTTTCTTTGAAATGTATTGTTGGGGGGGAAAAACCATTTAACAAAAATATTGCTTATTTTTGGAAAGGTTTTCTTAAATTCAAAAAACTATAAGTTCTACTGTGACAATTAAAAACTGAGGGGAAAAAAAATCAGAAAAGACCACCAACAAATTACATTAAGAAATCTGTCAAGTTCACATGTATGAGAGAGAAAAATGGACTACACTGCATGAACCCTTGCACATACATATAATATACACGAAATACATCTGAATTATAAAAAAAAAAATATAGTAGTATAAACGGGACTTCTCTTATAACCTAAATAGCAACGCAATAAACTATAATTATTAATTAGAGAGAAAACAGAATACGTCAAGCATGCAATGCAATTTTCCGTAGTTATATACAAACATGATTGGAAATAAATATTAGTAGCAACTGGAAAAACCGGCATGGCTTTCTGTAGGAACCCATATACAAAACAGTTGAGATACATTACTGATATTTGCTAATATGATATTATTAATCAAAATAATATCACTGAGTATGAAAATGTTATATCAGCTCCTAAAAACTACAAAGATGGTTTCAGTCTATATACTTCCATTTCTGCAGTTTTAACTTCTCACATTGCTATTTCAAATAAATGTGAAGTCTTAATTTCAGCAGAATGGTAACCTAGAATAAATTGCACAGCTCACTTCCGTGACTAGGACTAGGTACTACTAGTGGTAGGTACTACTTTGATCTGTGAACTTGAAGACATGCTCCCCAGGAGAGCAAAACGCAGATTATGTTTTGCAGATAAAAAGCATTAGTAAAAAACCTTTGGAAGCAGAATCCTTTTAAAATCTGGATAACAGAAGTCTAGATTCCTAAGTTTCAAACTGAGAAATATTTAGCATGGAAGTTGCTTTACTGAAATGACATGTTTTAATGGTTTCTGTGATATACTAATAGCATGAATTAAATTTACATACTTAAATGACCGGACAAATCTAATGGTTGTGACCACAAGGCACCATCAAACTGGGAGTTCACTCAAGTTTGACATGAGCCTTAATGAGTACAGCAGTAATACTTTAAAACCTCTTGGCAGACGGGGCACCTGTCTAAGTGTGAGAAGCTTAACCCTGTCTTGGTTAACTGCACTGGGAAGCGTTCCAGGACAGAGGAGAATGAGGAATTAAATATTAGAAGTGATTAAATCTGTAATGGAAATACAACAGTATATATGGTTTTAAAATGTGACTGTAATATCCTGTCTGAAAAATCTTCACATTTTTAATAACAACTCTATCTTTTCCCCATCCAAATAACTATATATTAGCATTTTTCATTCAAGAGCTCATTTGCATGCCACGTAACTCTTTACTATCACTTTATTTTACGTAACTAGCATTTATTTTATTATTTTCAAGACAGACCAGTTGAAAATAATTCTTTTAATGGTGTTGTATGAATGTCACTAAAATGGATTCTATAATGGGCCTAATATGTCTTTTTCAGATGAACACATTTGAAGTTAATTGCTATAGTCCTCACAGGAGCAATTTTTCTAAAATGAGTGGATTTGATTTTTCAGCCATATACTTGCAATGGGACTACAGCAGCTGACAAACTGGCTCAAACTTGAGCTTCACTGGGAAAGCTTCTAAATTCCGTGAGATCTGGCCTCCACAAGCTCTGTAGGGAAACTGGAGGCCAATGTCCAAGACTCATACTTTCAAAGCACTTGCAGAAACTGTAATATTCTTTAATTCTTTTAAATGACTGATAAAAATACAGACAGCAACCCCTCAACATCTCTCACAGTTGCAGATTGGCCATTCATTTTTCATTGGACCTATTCGTATTAATTCAATAAGGGCAAAGACAGTACAGTAGGAACTCCTGACACACTTTATTTCTCTCTTTTTTGTTTCCCAATAGTACTGACAGGCAACTAGCAAAATAATTATAGTTGCAATGGAACTATTTAGATTTACAAATAGACGAAGAACTATCTCAAACAGGAGTTATACTGATGGAATTACTAAATCCAGGGAGAAATCTGACCCAATATTCTGAAGTTGCTGAATAAACACCAATTAAGGCAAGTGTGCATTCACAGCAAATCATTTTGAAATATATCACAGAAGCATGTTTCTCATGTCATTAAGTCTCTCAGAATTAGGTCATGACATCTGCTGGGTTAGCTAGCGTGAGACCACAAAGCTTTTCGAAACTGCTGGTGTTGGGAGCAGTAAGTTATCAAATCTTCCTCATTAAGGCTTGAAACGTGTTGGATTTTTACTCTTCCGTCGATGTAAGTTATTCCATCAAACATTCCTTTTCCACGTTGTGAGGATGATTTGCAAATTTCATTCAAACACAAAATAGGTCCAAAGATTCATTAGTTACTGGTCAGAACCTATTTTAAATGCCTGAAATCTGCAAAATAATACTGTACTGTTCTTCTGAAATGTCAAGATATTTTCAATATGTTGCATATGTTGTTTTCATAAAAGATTTAGAGCTGGCCTATCTTCTGTTCTATCCCACATATTAATAATTACACTGAATGAACAGGGAAATGCAGAAAACACTGCAATTACTGGTCTTCCCTTTTTGTAGAAGATAAGAAAAATCTGCCAAGTTAAAAAAGACACTGATCAAATGATATAGGTGCTCACAAAGAGCAAGAAAATACAGTGAAAATAGTTGTTGACACATCAGATAACCATTAAAAACATGGGTTCCAGAAGACTTCGCACAAAAGGTTTGAAAGCTCCTGACCTCTGATCTGGAGACGCACAGTTGCAAATAGCTAAATTGGCTGCGTTCAGAACATATTTCAGTTTCAAAACTAAGAATATCCTGCCAGCCAAAAACGAAGAAAACCCAGTTAAAGCTAAACCACACGATTTCCCCCTTCCTCTTCTCTTGAAAGTTGGTAAAGGATTTTTCTCTTGTTGAGAAAAGGAAGGAATCCATATTCTTCTGCAAGACTTCATTTGTTATCCAAACAGAGTGTTTGTAAAAGTATTCATTAGCATCATTCAAAACACCCGGGTATATCCATTGGTCTGCAATATATGGCAGGCCAACAGTTGCCAAGCCTAGGATGCTTGTTTTGTTGAAAGTACCGTTTTGGAACTGCCATGTAGTATGTGCAGAAGAACCGAGAAGATACAGTTGGGCATGAAACTTAAAAAAAACACAACCCAAACCAACAAACAACCCAAACCAATGAACAACACAAAAACTGCTCTGTGGAAAGGAAGGTATTCAGTAGATGCTACAACACTGACCTCAGAGCAGCTAATTAACAACATCATAAAGCTCATAAACACTTATCTGCTACTGTTGTGCTCACGAAGAACCGCACTATTTTTATACTATACTGCTACCTGCATTTTCAATGCACTTTTACGAAAAATAAAAAGTAGAATCAGTAGTCTGGCAGAGTACTTCTTTCTAAGAAGTACTTAATACTTCTCCCTGAATTCATAGTTATAAATTCCTTTAAGCTGAATTTTGTGCACTGCGCATGCAGTTCCAGTGTAGCAGCAGGGGAAAAAAATCCTGTTACTTGAACATGTCAACAAGAGTCATGTCCTTCCAGTGAACCTATCAAAATAAACTTAACTTGAGTTTTACGAAGAAACAAAACACACACTGTAACTAGAGGCAGCTGGCAGCACCGTCAGTCTGGTGAATGTAGCTTCACTCTTCAAGATTTGTGTAGCGATCAGAGATTTGACATCCCCTTCTTACAAACATACTTGTGCCTCATCAGTTTATTCTTTTCTAAACCTGAGCCAAACCTAAGGCTCTTGGTCAGAAATCCTACTGAATTATTTTTTTTCCTGAATGGAGACTAAGTTAGTTGCAGGGTGTGACATAGTTTTACCGTAATAATTTTTGAAGGAATTGTCTGATTAAACATCACCTTTGAAATCACAGAAATGTATACACCCGGTTCCGCTAGTTTCATGTCTCTAATGCACCCCATCCCCATTCCCAGACGCCTAGGAAACCTCTTGGCTTTTGGCACGGTAGGACATTTTTATAGATGGTAACAATGCCCAGAGATGTCTACATAAAACCACCATGACCTGTCACTAAAAATACTTCATTTTTTTATTTTATCAAGCTGTGAAGCCCATATACTCTTAACTAGGTTCAAGTTTGAAAATGAAATGCCATTTGCTAAATTCTGACAATTCTAGATATTTCAGTTGGTTAATTTCTGACCAGCATACTCTATAGAGGATAAATTTCATGCATGCAAGTTCTCTGAAAACAATAAAGCTGACTTACAATTAGAAACACTTCTAATTAGACGAGCATGAGAATCTAAAAAGCCAGTTACTTTCATGGTTCTCTTACTGACGTCACAACAGCAAGGACAATTATTGTCATTGCTCGTTAACATTTCATCTGCATCAGTGTTTTACAATTGAAGATTTTTGTACTATGAGCTTACAAAGATAAGTATCATTTTATTGTATTAAACTTTACTATCTGGCCACCTAAACATTTAATAAATCTGCTTTTCATGCTTTTTACTGTAGAAAGAAGTATTGTAGTTTGATACACTTACACAATACCTGCAGGCACCATCATCATCTTCCATAATGTGAAGTGAAGGTTATTTAGTTAACCAGTAGATGGCTACATCTTTAACCAGCACAGTCTTCATCTGTATTACTGTTTGTATTTTTCCATATGTAATGGCAATAACACCGATCCTCTCCTATTTCAGAAATTTTCTGTAGTTTATAAGCCTGGTTTACTAGAGTGTCATCCTGTGATTTCTTCACTGTAAGTCTATTAATTTAAACTAAATCCTTAATTTTAAGCTTCATACACTAAAGGGCTCAAAGGTTTTATAAGTTATTTTGCGATTTGAGTATATTTGAACAATGCTTAGAGTTATGTAATGTAAGTTATTTTATTTCCAAGAGATAATTTTAATTATTGTAAATTCACTTGGAATTCTTCCAACTAAGATGTAATGTAAAATATAATCAAAGCTGTATATAAAACTGAAACTAGGCAAAGATCATCTGCTAAAAGCAAAAAAAAAAAACAAAGCCCTCTGCTGGCAACAATACAGAAAACAGTATTTGAAGGTGGTATTCACCCTGGCTTTAATGTCCTCAGGGTTGAGTTAGTGACTAGAAAAGCCACAATAGGGAAAAAAAAAAGGGGGGGGGGGGTGTAGCGACACAAAAAAAAAATAGATGTTGCATAAACATGACTTACCTCAGGTTCAGTGTTTAAATATTTATCTTTCCAATAATCCCTAAGCAAAGTTCATTTAACCACTCTAGTTCCATGTAATTTATTTGTGGAATATGCATCAGACTAAATCTAATTTTGCTCTGCTTACTTTGGAGAAAGGAAATTAAAAGTGAAAGAATGAAGGTGGCCTTTTATTCTTTTTTTTTCTTTCCCAGAAAGAGGCAGGAAGAGTCCTAAATCAATAAACAAGCAGAAAATGTACTTTCTCTGGTCTATTTGGTTTTAAGAAAACGCAATCTCAAGATAAAGTCAGGGCTCGGCTGTGCACAAGCTCTCCATCACCAGCAGGGGTAGCTCAACATATTCCTCTCTTAATTAAGAAAAGCAGAAACATCACACTTAAAGAGCTCTTATTCTCAACAAACACAAAGAACAATTCAGAGATGTCAAGCCAGATTTTCCACTGCCTTGTACCTTGACAGAAAAAACTAGGTGTAAAATTCTATCTGTATGGAGTACCGTTTCACACAAGTGGCAAGCCAAAGGACAATCTGAAAGCTTTGTATTATCTGTTTTAGAAATAAGGGCATTAAAGAAATCTAAAAGCTCAAGTGGCTAAAAAGAGTAGAGCGTTAATTTAATCAGTGCGCCAGGTAACCAGAGAGAGGCAAATGCACCTTAATTGTGATTTCTTTATTCAAAACAGAGGGTTAAAACGGCTTATAAACTAAATAAGCGCAACACACATTGTCCCAGGGAAATGCTGAGCCACCTCAATTCCCACTGAAATTAATGGGAGTTGATGCAGAACTGGGTATTCCGAGCACCCCCTGGACACAGCTCCCTCGCTTGCCATTAACACCGCCTCACGGGACTGGGCCTTAAGAAACCAATCCTCTTGGTACTCACCGAAACCAAGTTTTGACACGATCTTGGGGTAGAAAGTGACACTATCGAGTAAATCTGACCTGGGAAATCAATCTAAAATACCTTTGCCCCCACAACTGTTTTTCAATTAAAAAAGAATAGTTATCTAAATCAACACAGATGTGAGCTGATGGTAGAAAAATCTATTTTCAATACCTGTACAGCATGAAAACAGAAATTGTCATTAAAAAGAAAAAACACTGAGTATGCTCACAGCAAATCAAAAAGAGCAGCTCCCACAGATCTCTACTAGAAGTTCTAAAGAAGACAAAATCTTTGCAGAGACAAATTATATTTTGATTCTGGTATGCCAGTGTTTCATCCCATTCTAATCATTCTCCTAACCATTTAGCAAACTGCTGCCTCTAAAACCAAGTAACATTTTGACACCTTATAAAAAAATTACCCAAATTGCTGTGACTATAGGCTTTTTTATAGTATAGTATAGGCTTTTTTTTACTGTAGTATTTATGAAGTGACAGCTATAAATACCCTCCCTTTTGAAGCCAGCTATAGTACATATGGAGGCACTGGAACTGAAAATCCATGAAAGCGCAGCTATTTCGCGAAATACTACTCTAATTTTGAATTTTATACATGATTGTACAGTTTTTGTACAGGATGTGTACTGTGGCTACATCAGTTCAACTGAAAATAGTTTTAAGGAAAAATAAATGCAATGCCAAATGAGAACTAGGGAGACAAGAACTGTAGCACAGCATCAGGAAGGCAACAGATAAACTACTACTGTGGAGAACGCTGTCTGCTATCATTCTAAAAGAAGATTCATTTGCCACAAAGGAGTGAGAAAAAGATCGACATAGATAAAAACTTACAGCCTGTAGACTGCCAGAAGCTAATGTACGGAGCAGGCAGTCCAACCAAAAGACACTGTGTAGAATGAAACTGCTCGACAGCTGAAGGGACAGCAAGGCGGCCCCGTTATAATTAAAAAGCCTTTGAAAAAGCTGTATGGACAATCCCTATGCACAGTTCAGTGATCCTTGACACAACTCCAAGTACCAAACTCAAGCCTGCCAGAGAAATGCTCCTGATCAGCACCCAGGAATCTATAAACGGAACGCACAGTGCTGCCTCTTATGAAAAATTAACTCCAGAGGGGAGACAGCAGTGCTGGGAGATAACATACCAGGATGGGTCAGCCAAAGGCGGTGCTGTCGGTGGGTTATCCTGCAGCCTTGTGGTGGTGCAAAGGGCTGACAGGTGAGAGCAGAGAGCATGGAACAGAGGTCATCTGGCCGTGCTGCCTCTCCCCATGTCAGCTGTAAGGGTGATGCACCTCACTCAACACTTTTTGCCCCAGGTAACTCCCAGGGAAGGGATGAAAATACCATAAAGTCAGTGTGAGTTTGCTGTGGAGTTCAGGGGAAGCAGCAGTTCACTCCATGGGACCCTGCATCTATGGCATCCAACAGGAGGACACCTAGTGTTTTTAATACAGGTCTCTGGGGGCTGTTAGAAGAGAAAGAAACAATGATGGTAATTAATGGCCAGAATGCTGCTGATAGATGCTAATGCTTCATAGTAAAAATTAACAAGCATGACAACACCCCACAGTACAAAAGCCCCTCCAGAATTAGAAGTCCTGTGCAAAATTAGAATTCCCATTGAGAAGAGATGAAGCTGATGAAAAATTTGACCGTAGTCAGGTTTCCTGCCTTGTTGCTGTATCGCACGTATCAACAAATACAGTGGATTATCCCCAATTCTCTTTATTTTCTTGCATTTTACTAGAAAACAGAAATTAGTTGTTCAACACTCGACTTGCTTAGCTAGACAGAAATGAGAAAGTACCAAGTATTTTTTCTACTGTGTCAATAACGAATTGAAGGAAACGGTGACTATATCCCTTGATAAACAAACTTTTCTATTTCTTATTAGCAAGCGTTAGCTGTAGCAGAATATAACCAAGGAGCGGGCACCAGCTTGACTAGTATTATGACATAATTTGCTATCATACCACGGCTTACTTATCAAACTAAAGGAAAATAGATGTCACAGCATACAGCGTAGTGAAAGAAGCCCTGCACTGTTAGTTCATTTATACAACTAGTAAAAAGACCAAGTGTTTATTTTGCTTCAGTCTGCTTATATTTATAAAATGTTGGCTATAATGTCTCTACTGTTATTTAAGATACAAGATTATTTTGCTTAAAAGTTAGTCAAGGAATAGTTCTGTATTTCTTTTGGAATAATCTTTGTATTTTATAAGGTCAAGATCTAACCATAATACAGAATGGGCGCTGAGCTTAGGGTTTCTTTCAAACTCTCTAAAACTGATTTGCCCAATACAATGAAAAATACTAACAATACACAATATAAAAAAGGACAATGCAGCTTCAAGCTGAGACCTAGTATTTGCCGATACTCTTCAGAGGTAACAGGCACTCAATCACTGCACTGACATGAGTAGAAGGTACAGGTAGTATTTGCCTCCTCTGATATATGGACTAAAAATTAATTTTCTTGCATTTGTGAGAACATGTTCCCGAGTATAGAGATTTCCAGACTTATGAAAATCCCTTTCAAACGCTATGATGTAAATACGTCTTCATCTAAACTCTGATAGTAATTCGACAAACGTAATGTTTCAGAATGGAGAAAACAGGAGTTCTGCTGAGGTTTCAAAAATTGTTGGCCTTTTAACTTTTCGTGATGAGATTGTATCAATGTCGTCATGAAGAAATGAGAGATACGCCTACCAAAGAACTGCTCATTAGTTCGACTTGCGTGGGAAGCAGAACAGCCAGTTTCAAGTCCCGGCTTAAGTAAGACCATGTACCCTAACACTGACGGGTGTACGTGTCTGCTTTTCTTGCTGCTGTTGTGACCAGCTGTTTCAGGTTAGGGTTGAGAAACCTTCTAGCCACAAGTTTCACTAAAATCCCCATTACCGCTGAGAGGCCCTGTTGCATATAGCACGTTCCAAGCCCACCCTTTCCGATGCAGACTGGGTCTAGAGAGACCTACAGGGAATATATTTATTGAGTAAGAACCTCTCTTACGGCCATTTGCTTCTCTACGTGCTTTAAACATTCCACCTATGTACAGATAGCTTTGAAAGACTCTTAAAAATTATTTCAAGGGTAACTGCAGGCAATATTATAAAAGATCGTAATTAAAATGTGTTTTATGGCCTTTGTAAAATTACCACGAGATTTAGTTTCAGCATGTTTAAGCTTCTATGCATTCAATTGAAGGTAAGTATTTAATTCTCAACTACGTCTACAAGACAGTTGTGAATTAATTTTTAACTTCTCACAAAACTATTTTCAAATTTTGCTATGAGCATAATATTTTTAGTTTGATTGCACAATTAGTTTGATTGCACTAGATATAAAGGTCTTCAGGACACGCAGAGCATAGTAGTTTGATGTGCTGTTCTGGACAATCTTAGGCAAAATACGCCTTAGTTAACCATCAAATAGGTAGACCTGCATGCTTGATGTGAGAGAAGACAGCTTGTCCAGCATATTTCTTTATTATCTGAATTTTACTGAATTGGTAATCACATTGGTCCATTTAGATCATAGAATCATAGAATAAGTGAGGTTGGAAGGGACCATTAAGATCATCAAGTCCAACCGTTAACCTACCCTGATTTAAAAACACCCACTTCTAAACCATGTCCCTAAGCATCTCATCTACCCTTTTCTTAAACACCTCCAGGGATGGTGAATCCACCACCTCTCTGGGCAGCCCATTCCAATGTTTAATAACCCTTTGAGTGAAAAAATGCTTCCTAATATCCAATCTAAACCTGCCCTGACATAACTTGAACCCGTTTCCTCTTGTCCTATCACTTGCCATGTGGGAGAAGAGGTCAGCCCCCATCTCTCTAAAACCTCCCTTCAGGTAGTTGTAGAGGGTGATAAGGTCACCCCTCAGCCTCCTCTTCTCCAGGCTAAACAACCCCAGCTCCCTCAGTCGTTCCTCATAAGGCTTGTCCTCCAGACCCCTCACCAGCCTGGTAGCCCTCTTCTCTGGACACGAATCATCTATAGATCATCTATAGCAGCGGCCGTGTCATGTCAAAACCAATCAATGGCTCTCAATTAATTCCTCCATCACTTTCCAATCCTACTGCCCTAAGTGAGACTTGAAAATCAATAGTCCTAGAACTACTGACCACAGGAGCCATTAGAATACCTGCTGCCTTTTTTTTTTTTTTTTTTTTTTTTTTGTGGCCGCCTTGGAGCTTGAACTTCCTGTGTAAGGTTTCAGCCTCACATCTTTTTTATCTTTTCACTCACAGGGAAAGCCTCCTGAAAGAAGTGAGTTTCCTCCAGGTAAGAATGGAGATGTCAACAGGTCTAAATTATTTTCAGGTGTTAGTCCTGGACTTGGATCCAACCTGATGATCTGAAGCCAAAACTTCAGACTGCAAAAATAAAAATTAAAGTACGGTTACTTGAACTAAATCAGGACATAGTGTACAATATTCCTGGCTCAGCTTTAAATGTACATCTAAAAGCTAAAAATGAGACCCAATTCTAATAATCCTGAATATTTGGTATTTTATTCTTTTTTTAACAGATGGAGTGTGTCTCAGGGCGGGAGGGGGTGAGAAGAATCAGAGCACTAGTAGCTGTAAAACTGACCTCTGACTGTTTAAAAATAAAATAAATCTGCTGCTGCGAAACATGCACATATCTATATAGAGATAGCGAGCTACTTGGTGTACACCTAAATCTCAGCCTCGACAAAACACATCTTCCCGAGTCTGGCTTGAAATGGTTCAAATTGTGTTAATGAATTTTCAGTTCCTCAGCTTGATTTGTGAAGTGACAAAATATGCAGCCCTTTAAGCAGTTCTGCCCTGCATGTCAATCTATAAATGTATTTTATTACTCTCTAATCAAACCTTATGTTGCTCCCTCACGAAACGACATTTTTATAAGAAGAGGGTGCATACATGTTACACGTATCCAGATTGCTACAGCAACAAAAGATCTGAAGTTAAAAAAGATTTCCAAACTCTTGTATTTATGTCTGTGGTCCAAATATAACACGAGCCAGAAAATACAGATCCAGATCTGTGTTGACTAGGGCTCGCATTAATGAGGAGTGCAGAGAAAGAGCCGTACCTCCAACATACACCAGTGGTATATTTTTCCCTGTTGTTTTAAATTAAATCTGTGATGAAATAATAAAATATGCCTTTTATTGCAGCTTTTCTTTTTAATTCTTTATTCCTTGTAACTACCAATTGTTCAAGGCTCACAAACGGAGCATTGAAACATTGCCTTTTCATGAATGAAGTCCTGTCCAGCCTGCAAACAGGGACGTCATTTCAAGAAAATGCACAGAAGTGCAGGGGAAGATCAGGGACTGCAAATGAAAACAGAGCTTAAAAAAGGACAGCTTTGTTTACTTGCCCAAAATAGAGAAGGTAGCAGGACTAATTTTTAAATTCAAACGAGAAGGGAATTTACTAGAAAAAGATAAAATCTTTCTTCTGCTAAAGATCATAAAATCAGCTTCAGATACTTGTAAAAGATGTTTTTGTAAAGGCTTTTGATTATTAATAGTTCTACTGACTCACAACAGCAACACTGCAATGCTTACTAAGGTAACCTCTCTGCTGGTACTGTAACTTTCACCAATGATGTGCTTTTTCCTTCGAGGAAGGCGGAGTTCGGAGTTAGTGTCAGGGCCATAAATAAGAGGGTCCTATGTCAGGGAAATTAGAAGTCAGTTAACATAAGCGTATACTCCGAGCGAGCATTAGAGGGCTTTCCTAAACCACCCCGCTCTGCTGAAACCGAACTGCACGCGGAAGCAATCAGATAGCTATTAGGAAGCGTAGATAGAAAACCAAGCGTTAAGAAAGCATTTTCTCTTGGCTGCCCGACCAACAGCATGAATCCCGTCCCCAGTACCTTGTTGTTTTCAGCGCTCCTGCTCCTGACCCAGAGAAGGCAGGAGGTGGTGGAGGCGTGCAGCTGTGCCCCTGCGCACCCGCAGCAGCTCATCTGCGACTCGGCTTTAGGTGAGTCACAGCCACCACCGGCTTTTCACTCCGGCGGGGGGAAATCTAACGCAGCTACTCTCACTGCTGCCATGGGGTTTTGGAGAGCCGTAGAGGAATCTGTTTAACCAGGTGGCTTAGTCTCACCAAGGATTTTAACACAAAATGACTGCAGAGATCCCTTTTAAAGAGAGGGCTATGGAAAAAATAAAATGAGAGTAGCTGTTCCGCTCCTCTTGTTTTTCCAGAACATTTTGTGGTTACAAATTGGTGAAATTGCTGTATTATTTAGTGCCTTTTTTTTTTTTAATAGGAACGGCTTCTGTATTAGGTCCTAACTTAGAGTAAGCAGGGAAGAATACCTGAACTTAACTTTCCAATGGCTCCTGTTAACAGTATCTGTAATAGAATATTCTACCTAAATACGTCTGCTATGTGTAAACTGTGCATATAGGTATTTTTGGGGGGGGAGAAAAAGCCCCAAAATAAAAGTCCCCAGTGATAACATCTCGAAACGCTTGATCTTTGTTCTGCTATACTTCAATTTCTTTAATTGATTGTGGGGGTTTTTTTTGTCATTTTCCAAAAATACTTAAGCAGGAAACTGATAGGCCCTTTATTTTCTGCAGATAAAGTGGCTACAGCGGTTCTGTATAAATATAACTTCCCAGTCTTTAGGACAATTGTGTTTCATGATATTCAATCAGCACCAGTTGTCAAACAACTTCTAGAAAGAAACTAAATATCTCAAAATTAGACTGCATGGGGGTAAGGAAATGTGACATTTTGCAGTCTTTTGATTTCATTAGCTCTAGCTAAGGCTGGTTAGCTTCCATCTAGTGTGAACAGTAAATGTAGAACATGAGTTTCCAAAGTGTCACAAAATTAGCATCTCTATGGGGCAGGCAATACCTTCTGCATACTGATTAATTGCTTTTATACCCTGACAGAAAATCTTTGTAGCCATGACAAACTCTAAGCTCTGTTTGTGGCCATCAGTTAAATTGTTTTTTAATCTGGTTGTGTTAAGCAATCTTTTTCATTAAGTTACCTACACCAGGCATTACAAACTTGGGGTTGTTTGAGGTGTGAAAGAAAATACAAGTTGTGCTACCAGGAGCTTAACCATGTATGCATACGTTTAACTGTATCAGTCTGCTGCATTCTTATACATAAGAAAGTGACAGTTTTTCAACAGACTCGATGTAGAGATTTTTCTAAAGAAACAACTTCACATTAAAGAGGACACTCAAAACAGTCATTATAAGCCATCTTCCTTAGGGAAGCCATTCTGGCCATTCTTATTATATATATTAAGATTTATTCCATTCTTAGATACATTTTACAAGCGGTAGAGTTCAGCTACTTTTTATTTATATTTAAGTACTGAAGATTGTAAAATAAAACTACTTTATATTTGGATTTCATGCTTAAGCTGTCACTTCTATAAATATTCCTATTTAAGTAAACTTCATCTTTTGGCTAAGGAATGTTTACCTCAAGGATCCCTTTGTTTAATACATATAATTTTAAAGTAGCATTTCTATACATTATAAAATGATAGAGATGTAGATATTCATTCACATAAATATATGTATACATATTTTTATACGTGCATTTACATATAGGTAGACATAAAACCTGCTCTGAGCATTTATGGAAGAATTATTTGATTTGCTTTGGCCACAGTATCTTGCATAAGCAGAGCAAAATTACTTTAGAGGAGCTGGAGAAGAGCAGTGGAGTTGTCTGCCCCGTGTCAGAGGAACTCCACTGACCGGCCTGGCCAAGCCAGCTCCCCCATCCCCGATGCCAGCAGCCTGTTTGCTCTCGCCGGGGCCCGGCGCGAGGCTGTGGGCTGGGGCTGCCCCGGAAAAAGGGCAGCACAAGGCTGGAGCCCCGGGCACAGCACCATCCCCTGGGGATGAGGGCTCTGCCTCCGCAGCTCCACAGCCGCACCTGTGTCCTCTGGGCCACCCAGTTCCTAAGGGGTACTGCCAAATCCAGGCCACGCTATTAAATACCCCATGCAGTAGCATACCTCAAACTCCTCCTGTTAATATCGCCATACTGAAAGATGACTTTTTAAAAAGACTTAAGAAGATTCAAGATTAAATTAAAGATTTGTACTTCAATTTCAAGATCTTCATACTTCCAAAATATTGATAAACAAAGAAAGGGACAGCTCTTCAGCTACCAAAATCTGTGGGAGTTGAATGCTAACCCAGCTATTTGCTGAAACTATCCAACTTTTTTCAGTTATTTTTAAGTTCATCCATCTCTGTACCCACAAACACATTCAAGTATTTCCTTGCAGAAAAAAACCCTAGCACATCTTATAAAAAAAAAAAAAGAAGAAGAAGAAACCATGCCACGCCTCTAAATTCCGCAGTAAAGTAAAAACTGAGACAAAGTCTCAGTCTCGCTCACAGAGCTGCCAACCACTATATTGGTAGCATTGGGAGTTACGGCATTTTTTTCTCAGTTTCACTGTATCTCTCTAACATTTCCTTTTGGCTCCCTTGCGATTTGGGTGGAGTGAAAATGGAGGTGGAGGGGGTTGAATCAAGACACATTATTTGAGCCACAAACTGAATGTGTGAAGCCACTCAGAAACCTTGGCATTTATATGAGATACCCAAGGAAAAAAAAAAAAACAAGCAGAGAAATTCATGAAGTCTGGGACAAACTCTTTTCACTTTTACTTTTGTTCACGTGATTAGTGCTGTGACGCTTTGCCTTTTACTGTCAGGAGGCTTTTGTGACTTTACTCTTTCTAAACACTCATAGCTACCCCACAACGTGAGTACCCTGGCAGAAACACCAGGCTTCCTGACAGAGCTAGAGTAAGAGAGTGCTTCTGGTCCTGCAGGGTGCTGGCTAAAACAGAAACAAGGGCCGAGAGAAGAGCCCTGCAGGCATTACGTGGTTGTACACTGCAGGAAGAACAGTGATGACGGGTAGTAAATCATGGTGTCTTGCCAGTCCTGCCGTTTATCTGACCTTGGGTTTGGTACTCTTCCCGCCTAGCCTTAAGAGGGTGGGATCTTGTACAAATTCGAGCAGCTTTCACGAACTTCTCAGTAGATTTAAATGTCACTTCAAAGAGAGACAAATCCTGGTTTGTAGGGAGTGCCCAGCACCATGAAGATACGCACCTTTTATAAAAAAAGAGAGATTCATTCTTTTTATATTCTAAATGGTGCTGGGGCTCTCCTAAAAGGTCCTGAATGTCTTCAAACACCAACAAACACCTACACTTCTCAAGAGGACTTTCACTGGAAACAGAGATGGGAGGTTTATGAACTGGCAGTTCCATGCACTGCACGGGTAATTATCAGTGCTGAGCCCCTCGCCCCACCAAAGAATCCAGGAGGATTTTCCTTACAGAATCCATTTTCCTTACAGAAATGAAATGAGATGAGGATGTGCTGTTTGACATTTCAGATTCAGTAGCAAGGCAGCACGGTTTCAAGCAGATACAAGGAAATTCCTCTGATAATGGCTTTTTGGGAAAGAACCATGGATGCAGTTGAGTTTCAGACAGTATCAAGATAACAGATTGCCCTTTTGCTACTGACTTCAGTCTCCCTGGACTCAATTCTAATGTTCACATCAAATGAGACAACCTGCAGAGAAAAATGGTATCTGTGCACAGGACTGATTCCTTTCTAAAGTCTGTCACTTTTAATTCGTGCTGGTTTTTCCCCCTTAGGCATAAGCAAGGTTATTTTTTGGACAGTAGGACAAATATGTAAATACTTTGCATTTTTAGCTACATAACACCAGAACCCTACCTTTAAAGTTAGATGTATTCTTTCTGATTTAAACTGTCTTATTGCTAGTTTTTTTTCTTAAACATGTATCAAAAATTATATTTTTACTGAATATTGGGCACCACACTCCAACAGAAATGACTCACAGATCCTGAGTACAAATAAATGTATAATATAGCTTCAGAGAATAGTTCTATAGCTTTGGAGAAGAGTGGCACATTTCGAAACGTGATGGAAGCTTTACAGCTGGAGCTTGGCAGCATTTTCAGCCTGTTAAAATCTCATAAGATCACTGAGATCAGGCTTTGTAAAGATGTGCCAGATGATATATTAAATTTTAATAATGTTTAAAATAATGGTAAAAATTTTATTTAAATACACCAGAATTAAGTTTTCAAAGTCAGCTCCTCTGGGATAAAACTACAATATACTATTTCTTTATTATTGAATTTCATATTAAAACTTTCATGGCTCGATGTCCCACAATTTTTCCTCTCTGCAATATAATATCTAGTTTTGTACTGGAATGGATTAATTTGTACATTATTAGAGTGGGAAGTAACTTTACCTGATGGGGAAAATCAGCATTGGAAAAAATGTATTAGAAATGTAGACAGTGCTTCTTCCAAGTTAGGGGAGAAAAGGTGAACAGTGAAATTAAATTAGACTTTATATTTTCTATATTTATTTATGCACTCCCCATATTCTTAATCTCACAGAGTCTACTTGCTGTGAGCAGCGTGATTATACAGATGCTGGTTACCCGCGTGTTTAGGTTGATGAGCACCTTCAGCGGGGGTTTTGACACAAAGTTAAGCAGCTACGTAATTAATCTTCGTGTGTTTGGGAGTACAGCCTTCACACAAACAGTAATAACCATACCACGTAACAAAAGACCATTAAAGACAGGGATGCAACAGACCTTAGCCTTCTGTGAGGGTGCCAACAGAGTCCTGTAAGAAATCCCAACTCCTGAGGCGATTGCTGGAGGGAACGGGCAAGACAGCCTCACTGTAGAAGGCTGCTGGCACACCCTGGCAGGATCCTGGGTCACCGGCCATGCTCTCAGACTCCTCAGGGACAGACATGGGGTCACACCGCCAACGTCTCAGAGTTGTCTACAGTCTTCTAGACTTCTCCTCCATAGCAGGGAAAGACTACAGTACTTGGCATATGATCTGCCTTTATGTTATTGTCCTGCCAAATGAAGGCAGCTCTTACTGCTTCACAGCAATGTCCCTCCTCTAGAGTGGAAATCGGTGACAATAATGCACAGGTGTATTTCTAGAGTAACTTCTCACTGACTGGAAAGGATTATGCAGCTACCATTTCTCAGGGGTCCCACACAGAAAGGAAAGCCAAGTTTCCATTCCAAGAATTGTGAATTCGATGATAGAAATCATATAGTGGACTTCTGCTGTTCTAGTTCTCTCTCAAACAACAGGAAAAGCACAGCACCTGAGCACGTTTCTTGCGAGAACTATTACGAAAACAAAGTTGCAAGACTGTATTAGTGCCATTGAAAGAGCATGCTGCCAGAACTATATTTGCAGAACCCTAATTATATTAACCAATGAATCATCTTAAAACCAGCTAGAAATTATCCTAATCTCAAAAGTACTGTTACTCATATTTGGTAGGTTTAACGCAGAGGTGCTGAAAATGAGGTAATTCTCTTACCCTCGTGTCCTCAGCAAGCGGCTGAGAAAAGCTGAATTCCAGTCCTGTGCTCAACAGTGTCCCGCAAGTGGTCAGAAAACAACGCTGGCGTGTAGGAATCATTAGCAGTCATGCCCTTCCCAATGTCCATTTTTTGTTATACGACTAATATTAAGTTCATTAACAAAAATTATTGAGAAATAGACGTTTTACCCTTAACTCCCATTTCAACAGACTTGTAAATGACAGAAATACCAAACCCACCTTCCACCTATTTTGGCTGCACAATGTCCTACCAAAGTCAGTTATACAAGAGGGGGTAGGTTTCTTTTCTTCTGCAAGTATCAAAGAATCACACAGTAATTTTTCTTACTGGTCTGTTATGTATACATTTATACACATTAACAGTATTTTCAAATAAAATTTAAAAACCCCTAGACAACAGGAATCCTAGGAAGTTACTTAGTTTAAAGTAGCTACTGATGCACTTAGAGTGAAGCTCTTAACACAGAAAAAATATCCTCACCCCTGCCAAGGCCCATCACTGGTACAAATGCCTGCATGTTACAATTAAGTTATAATTGCAGTACATATAAATTTCTTGGCATTGGAGCCTGAAACTCCTAAAGGCTTTCAAAAACACAAAAAATGACTGCACTGACTGCAGAGATGCAGTGCTGTTAATGACTACTTACAACGGCACGTATTTGTACCTGTCTCTGCTGAAAGTTCAATAAAGCACTTCAATATTCGTGTTCAGTGAATTGTTGGAGAGCTGCTACAGCAATAGCAGTTGGAGTCCCTCCGTTTGCAGATAACATTTAACAAAACGTTAGTGAAACAGCTTCCTAGGATAAAGACTGAATTTCTTGTTTGGGAGTAGGAAGCATTAATTGAATAAGATCTATAAATAGCCCTATACCTACTTCAGGTTTTAAGACAGAAGCAAACATATTGAGAACTTACTTCAAAATTCCATGTCTAGTTAGTTTCCTAACTTGCTTTTCAGTTCTGAATATGACTTGAATTGCGTTGCCAATATCATGCAACTCTCAGAAATAATTTCCAATCTTCTGTAATTACTGTTCTTCAGAACTCTGCCATTTAAGCATGAAAACGGGGCTCAGTCTGGAAAAATGCCGTCACTCTCCTTTCCTTTGCTTGTTGAACTTTTTCATGGCAGTGTTCCCAACAGCTTAAAACTTGTAGCTGTAAAATGAGGTGGCATCACGAAACTGAACAACAGGGCAGAATTTTAAGGAGCCAAATCCACTGAGCACAACAGTCCTGTCCATGAGAACGTAGTTGACAACCATAAAATAATTCAGCTTTGGTGAAAAATACAGAGCTGAGTATTGTGTAGCAAAATGAAATCCCAGAAGAATTATGCTAGTTGCCTGATTTAGAAGTAACTCAGTAACACTGACTCATTGCTGAGTATGGTATAAATGCAGGATAAGAACATCAGGAACTGTGTTACTTTGATTTAAAAGCATGCATTATAGTGCTAAGGAATGAAAACCCCATGATTTCAAACCCAACATTCTACACACACTGTGTGGAAAACAAGATGCAAGCTTAGAAACACAGATTAAATAATATAAAACACAGAACATGAAAGAGTGCCAAACACTTAATCCTATTAATCTACCAACTTTAATCCCTAACTTTCTCATTAAAAAGTATCTCAGTAACGTGGGGTTTCTTCCGCATGGAGGAAGGGGCGTGCAGCTACGAATGGAAATCTACAATAACATTATGTATGTTGTTCTACAGACTTTAGAGCATAAAGAGAGTGTTATTCTTCAGCTGAAATTAGGCAGATGTTGATTACTAGTCAAATGATGTGGTATTTGAGGCTTGTGAAGTAGAGAGAAATATTTCTGGTAACATGAGTAGCAGCTGTAAAAACAGTGCAGAAAAATAAAACTGACCTTGAACAACATTAGGAAATCATGCTATTTTTTAGGTAATATTTAAGTTAAAAGAATACTACACATCTGTTAAAAATACACTCACCTCTTCTACTCGAAACTTTATAAAATCTAGACTTTAAAACCTCACACTCATAAATTGCGTGTATTCTTCTAATTAAAAAAAAATAAAACTGCATAATCTTCTGGTTTAACAAGGAAGCCAAACCCGATCAACTCTTGCCTTCAACACAAGGAATTTTTGCATCCCGAGCCAAAAACACACAGAGATTCACAAAATCCTGACCTACCTGAGAGTCCTAATGAGCTTAAATATAGGCCTCCTACATTCTGAAAGCCTCAAATGGAAATGCGTTTGGACGCAGACTAGCAGTTTTGTGTTAATAAAACACAAAACAGTAACCAAATTCTGCAAAGCATTTATGTTGAAAAATAATACGGTGCAAATTAATATCCATATGAAAAGGTGATTAAATAATCCTTGGTATCTGTTCATCAACTTCAGAAGTATTCATGGGTTTTTCAAGCAGGTGAGTTGTTGGAACACAGTAATTTTTTCTGAATAAAAGTGCCTTGAATAACAGTGAAGGATGAAATACCTTAATTTATCATCTAGAAAAGAGACATGTTTCATTGCTGTCTTGTGTAACTAAAACATTTGCACAGTAGCTGTATTAATTGGGTAGAAGGACCCATACTGATTAACACGTTAAACCTTTTCAAATGCATTGGGTAGCCTTTCCCTTCAATGTGAAATAGGTAAGGTCTATCCACCACCTTTGTCTCTTTGTTTTCTGTTCTGCTTTGGGTTAGTAGAATTCCACTCCCAAAAGAATAAGGACGATCTGCAGGTACTCTGAAGTAATCATCTGTCTCTCTACTGAAGTCTGGAACAATTAAAAGCTTGCATAATAATTCAGCAATCAACACTGCAGAAGAATGGTTGCAGTCTCCTTTACATTGTAAGCATCAAAAGCAGAAACTGTGTGGAACACCTGCACTGTCTGGCTGTGACATCAGACATCGGAAAGCTTTGCCAGATTCATTCTCAAAGCAGTGTATTGTTCTATCTATCGCATCACCAAACTGGTGTTATCGTCAATAATTTGGCAGCACTCCTCTGGCAATCTCGGAGTCATCTGTGATCTCCCACGAACACTACGCGAACCATTTTGACAAAATGAATCAGTTTTCATTCAGCACCTAGACTCAACCTCCAATCTCCCCCCTTGCCCCCCACAGGATTAGACTCTTCTGTATAAGAAGAAGAAAGTACTCGAATACCATGAAGCTATTTTTTAGAGGAGATGATGGTGGCCAGCAAATTTTGATTAAAATAAAAGGCAACAAACCCCATTGATGGTAAAGCATTTGGGCACCCATGGCAGAAGTGGTGTCTAGCTGACTAGAAGTGCTTGACATAGAAAGAATTATGGCTATTGTAAACCATAATATATATATAAAATAGAAGAACAGAATGAACAGACATATTTTGCATGAAAAGGATGGAACCTAAACCACATGGATGCCAAATTCTTCTTTAAAGCATTTAAAAATGAGTACAATAATGAAGAGAAGATGAAGCCCTTTCAGTGTTCCAGTAAATTCATAACAACCAGATTCTGAAAGATCACAAATAAGTTTGAGTCAATTTGCAACAGCGCAAGCTGCCTATGAGTTTAACTCAGGTTACTTATCGTAAATAAAGATACAGACTTACATGCCACCAAGTTGAAAACCAAATAACTGAAGCAATAAAAAGTAGAGTAGCTTTTGAAAACATAGACTACAGACCTTTTTGCATAGAGTACAGATCATCTCAACTCAAAATATGTGAAATGGAGTTACAGCACTAGGAGAGCCTTTTTCTGGACTCAGAGCAGAGAAAAATGAAAAAAAAAATATAAATGGGAACAGGATAAAAAGTAATGGCATTTTTATGAGACTATAGTTGGCAAATCCTTCAGCATGAGCAGAGAAACCAGAATATTTGCTGTTAAGGGACTTGCTTTGAAAAGGTCTTAAACATTTCAGGTTAAGGGCAACTTATTAAGTCATAGCGTTATTCTCATGGTACTGGCACTTGATAGTATTACTCATTACTTTGTTCATTAAAACACAGCAGACATGATCCCTGCTCCAAGCGACACATGTAACACACGCAAAGATTTTCACAACTACTTACCATATGCATGGATACACATACTCTAAGTGAATCGCATGTGAACGCTCGAGTACCTCTATACAGCACAGACACTTCTACTCTATTTCATACCTTTCTTTTTCAGAGAGTTCAAATAACCGAGAGCGCATTACTGCTAATTCTTTTGGAAGGTAACACATGCAAATCAAATACTGACTCACAAATGTAAGAAAATAAAAATCTTAGTTCTAAAAATTATTTCAAAGTCTCTAAAATAATCTGCTTTAAAAATATCAAGAGTGTATGTAAAGCTACATGTTAGATATTTAATTACTTATTTTAAAACGTTATTTTAATGTCAATCAATAACTTTGGCCTTCTTTTGGACAAATTGCCTTCTTTTGGCAGCACGAGCGATACCTATGGTTTAAGCTAAAGTTACGATGCTCCTTTTGTATTGCTAATACTTCTTTCTTCCTTTCATATTTTTTTGAGAAATTATAATCTTTTCCATATGCAGATATATGAATACATATTACATGAATATTTGAGCAAGTTAATTCGCTTTCTTCATTGGTGAAACTCAAAGCTTTACAATAAGCAAATATGGCAAGTAAGTCTGTTACATTACTGAACAGTTTAGCATATTTAGTTAAAAATACGGCAGAATTACCTCGGTAATGCTATACCGATGGGACAGTTGCTCTGAAGTGTGGAGTAAGACTTTCACAACCTCTTGTACACTTTAGAGGTTTTGTAAGCAATGTAAATCAGTGGCCAATACACGCTATTTTATTTAGCCTTCTATCCAAGCTCTCTCCTATCTTTTTCATCCTGTGCAGTATTGCTTTAAAGTGGGTTCATTTCTGTCTGTTGCGACAAATTCTGTACAGATTCCTCTTTCTTTCTGAGATTAAGATTATTCTCTTTGCCTGCTGACTCTTTTCCCTCTCTGCAGGAAAAGTCAAGCATATCAAATGCCTAGTTTCCAATCTAAAGAATAATATTTTTTTTTTTGTCATATCTCTGTATTCACAGAACCCAAGTATTCAAAACTGTGTTCTTGGGTTCCTCTGGCAGCTTTGATAGTGTTACTTGTCAGTATGTTCAAGAGACCAAGAGTTTGCAAGGTTGGACCATAATATATTGGGTATAGTATCTATAGCATCTAGACCCAAAGAAGGTAAATGAAATAGTGTGTCTACACCCTATCTTTGGGCTTCCAAGGCATTTACCTTGGACTCCCAGCATTATTTTACCATAATTTGAGTTTAGGTGAATACCGCAGATGAGGCCAGTTCTGCTTGCAAACTTTTAGTTCATTTGCCTTCTGGTTGTTCGCATTTCAATTCCTGGCCAGTTACAGATGCCCAATTTAAACTGAAAGCAAATCGGACCTGCAATTGTGTATGCTGGCCAGACTACTCTGAACATCGAAATCCCACCCGGAGCAGCGCTTTGGTTACAAGGAGCAATGAATTACAGTCCCTTCCGTGATTGCAAGCTTCCTCTCCTCTCCACTCTCATATTTGACCTGCTGAAGATGGGCACTGCTGAAAATCTCATTACCAGATTTGCCCCCATTCTTCTTTACAGAATACAAAGTGTTTTAACACTTGTATACTGCAAGGAGGAGTGGTCCTGGATTGCACTGATCACTAACAGAGAAAGAGTGACAGGGTGTTAATAAATCCCTTAATCCTACAGGTAAACACTCTGAAGGCAATCACCTACCCTTTGGTTGCAAACGTTTGTTAACAGACAACTCTTGGCTTAGTTTTGTTCTGGCTGCAATGTAGCCTGTGGCACTACCAACACAGTACTGCAGTCTCGAGTTATTTCAAAGTAGTTTATCCCAGTATTCAAAATGTATTATGTCATTGATTAGTTAATGCATCAATTCTGGAAGTTTCTCTTATGATACCACAAAATAAATAAAGGCATATAAATTTAAGAAAGCCTTTTTTAGTTAATTTAAATGAGGAGCCTATGTTCTTAAAAACAGACAGGCTTTCCTTTATCAGATGGTGTAAAGTTGTATGAGCACCACTAGGAATTACCACCAGGTAAACTGAAGATTTACTATGAATTTCTATTTTGATACTCCCAACTATGTAGGAGGATAACCCCCATTTCGTAGCCAAGGTTACAAAAAGACCATAAATAAAAAAAAAAGAGTATAAATATAGTTTTGCAAACGTTTCATAAGAAGCCCTTCCCCTCTCCATTATTCAGAACGAAGAATAGAGATCCCGGAATGGAGGAAAAAGCGCACACCTGGAAGTACTACAAGCACACCCTGAGAGGGACAGAAAAAGCCGTTTCGCAGGGCAAGCCTGTACGGCCTGCAAAGCCCAGATGCGGTGCCGCAGTCTCCTGGTTTACTATGCAGTCACTTTAGAGCGCTGGACCTAGAAACTTGACCTTTACAGCTTCAAACAACTTGGACTCTATTCTCCTCAATGTTCTTTTGATAAATGCTTTCAGTGAGCGCGTAAACCCGAGACACACTACAGCCACTGTCATATTCCCACTATGTTTTCAGAAGCTGATGATCACAACAGAGCCACTAAAGCGCAGGAACAGGGGCAACTGAATAAGAATTACTGCAATTTCTGTAGTAGTGGCATTTACTTCCTTTGGATATAAAAAATAGCATTGAATCTCACAAAAGTGTTTGCAATGAGGCAACATTGAGAAAAGCAAACCTCTCTCATTAATCTCTTTTGAGAAAAAAGAGTCTATATATAGGATTTTGATACAAAAACCCAAACCTTCCTCTGCCCCCAAAAAAATCAACAAGACTTTTGGACATGAAGAATTTTGGGATTGAAACATCAAGTTTTGAATAAACACACGGTCTCTGTGGTTGGGGCTCCTGCAGTTGTCACTGTGGTATTTCCCTGTGACCCATATTCCAGATGTGATCCCCCAGGAACTGGAGACATTTATGGAGCAAGTTCAAGCTACTGCACCCCAAAGAGGAAAAACGTTCTGACAGATTGATAGAAGTTTTAAGTAATCTTACAATAGAAGAGCGAGCAGAAACAGCTGCATATTGTGTATATGAATGTTTTAATTTTGGTGATTTTTATAGATATCTATAAAAGTTTATTTGAATATAGGGGCCTTCAAAATTATGTACATAACATACTATGTGTCCATAGTTTTGCTTTATTTCATACCGCATACACTGACTGATATGCACTTTCTGAAAAACACTTTTGTTTTCTATTTTTGCACATTTAGATGCTTTCATCTGTCTTTTCCCATCAATATTTGGGATGCCATCCTCAACCCATCCACATAACAACAATACACTTTTATTTAGATCCCTCTCCTTGTGCCACTTATTCCTGTCCCTACAGGAGCAATAGCATCTGGCAACAGCTTGATTGAAGTGTCAGACATTAAAGAGACAGGTAAAAATAAGTGCTCAGAAAGGCCACTCCTCATATTTTACATAATTAAATGAAAGGGCTAAATTGAGGCAATAAAATATAAGAAAAAAAGAGAGCTGCATGAGTCATCATTGCAATCTTGTTTGTAACTTTTTAGTAACTTACATCTTTCTTTTCCTGTCAAGATAGTTTTTTAAGTCTCATTTCAAGGTTTTTGTAGCAAAGCTGATTCCGATTATAAATTTGTGTGATGTAAAAGAAACTTTCCTGACTTCTTGAGAGAAAGACTGTTTAAAAGTGATGAAGATTAAATTTCTATTCAGGTATCTATACAGCTATGCTGCAGTCTGTAAACTTAGTCTGAAGTGAACCAGAGACTACGACAGATTCTTCCTCCAGATGCCTATTTGAAGGCTGTTGCTACTCCTAGTTCTGATCTCAAATTTAAAGAGGGATCTCATTATCTGGACATGTCAGGTCTCACTGCTCTTATTTTCTTAATGAAGGCCAACCTACCCAAGCAGCAAGAATATTTGGCAGAAAGGATGGAGAAGAAATCAGCGACTTTCATTCGCAGTGTAGGCAGCTGCCTATTTTTGGTGCAGTGTCAATGATGGAGGTGCCGTTTCTAAAATTTGCAAGTGACCCTAGAGGTGCATAAAAGGCAACAAACCCCAGGGCAAAGCAGGCATACAAAAGGCTGGCACAGCCCCGGTACTACGGCTTCCTCTGCATGCAGAACCACGCTGCTTTGTTTGTGGACATCAGAATCTACTGCTAGGCTAAGGGACAGGATTTAGCCCTTATTTCTACAAAAAGCATCTCGACAATCTTGCCCTTCTGTTCATTAACCTTCCTATTGCCGAACGACTGGAGCTCATTAACTATGGAGTTTCGCTTTAAGCTGCAACTCCCTAACCAAAAATGTATTCATTTACAAATCATTGGTATTTCAGAGTTTATCACTGATACAATGAAATCTCCAGTGCAGCTAATATTTTAAATGGGATGCATCTGTCGTGGTAATAATCTATAAATCTCTTAATTCTACAAGACAGTGAAATATTTTTCTTCTGATAGAAATCATACCTCAGAAACAAAAATACTGAACTAAACCCAACTTAAGTAAAGCAACAGTTTAAGGGTAGTCTGTTTTTCTCATACACTGTGATCTTAACACACTTGACAACTTTGTTCAGGATGCAGCAGTTTTTAGACTACAAACAGATGACAAAAGAGATTTTCAAAGCTCCAAGTGTCTGCCTCCCATTTTATCCATCTTTAACATTTACATTCTTCTTAGCAATATTTTTATTTATTTTTAAGTTCATATATTTAAAATAAGAATGCACATAAGAAATTATGATTTTTTGTTCTTATGTCCAGTAATAACTTAAATATTTTCCTACATATTTTTCATTATATAGTTGCTGATATTTAACAGATACTGGGGGGAAAAGAGCTCATTTCTTCGTCAGTTTTTACCTTCTCCCTTATCTCCTATTTCTTAGGATAATAAAGTTAGTCTCAAGAGTGAACTACAATTTGTTTTCCTTTTTGAAGGAGTAATAACATTGATTGCTTTTGTTGAGTAAAGTTGCCTGTCTTCAAACAATAGTAGTGTGACCAATAGGTTAAGGAAAAAGGCTAAATAGCATCATCTTGAAACTTGTATAAGTACAATAATACTATACAAAATAGTACCATAAAAAAATATATTATTTAATAATACTAACTTGTAACAATGAGAGTAATTCTTCACTAAACAGTTCTCCCTTTGTTAATGCCTTAGAAATAACTCAGTCTATAAAGATCCTACTTTTAGGGAACATGAATGTCAGCAGACAAAGTGCAGGATTTACTTTGTTCTGATTCCATCTATACCTACAACTTGGTATGGGGCCTTCAGCGTGCTGCTCAATTCTTTGTGCCTCCTCCTCTGTAAAAAAGTCGTATTTCATTGTATATGGCACTGTAGTGTGGTAAAATTAATGTAATGGCAGTGAGTTTCTGTTTTAAAAAAGCCCCTAGTATAAGCAGTTCCTCGTGATCATAAGAATCTCTAATACACGAGGTGATGGTACGGTTTATTTACAGATAAATAACTAGTGTAGCTAATTACAGAGAGAAATCACCCAGGTTTGGGAAAGATGCAGTTAATGCCTAACTTTCTACCCGTATTGTATATAAACACTTTTGTGTTGTACAAAACTCAACACTTTTCTCCTGACTGTATAAACACAAATCTATCTGATGATATACTAGAGTAGATTCTGCCCTTTACCCAGGTCAAAATTACCTTTTGTTAATGCGGAAATGGTTGGGAGATGTTTATTATTATTCAGGAAAGAAGGAATAAAAATATTCTTAACGTATTTCTAGTACTGAATGTCCAACAGCCAAGCTGATTTAGTAAATAGAACATTGTCCCCCCATAACTGCAGTACACTATGACACCAGTAACCAGAGCAGCAGTGGCTCAGAGGGATGGCAACTTGACACTACGGACTCAGCACAATCGTGGGAGCCAGTACCTGCCAGTATAACCTCTGTGCTGAGGCTCGACTGTCCCCTGCATGGCTCTGATCACGTCCCTTCCCTTCAGTTACCTGAGACAACCTGCAGCTACAAAGTGGGGGTAAAAGTTTAAATTTTGTAGAAGTACCATGAGTTACACCATACGAGTTCCGCAGAAATGCTACATCCTACTACTGAAATGTCCGAGTGAATGTCTTTTGAGAAACAGTATGTGTTTTTAGCACAGAACGAATTTAAGGCAGACTGAATTATTGGCATTAGAATGCGAAGGCTATGCATATGCATTTCACATATGCAAATTGCCCATAAGGAACCAATAACTGTCTGACAGCTAAAATGACACTCTTACACTAAACAACCAGAGGTTGTTCTCAGTCCGACAGAGAAGCCAAGCCAGCCATGGTACACTTGAAACCAATTCTTGAAAAGAAGTGCAGAGTAGGAGGAATCCTAAGTTATAACCAGCCTCTGAACCACGAGCGGAGAAAGGGAGATGGCCGGGCCCAGGAATGCTAAATCAGGAAGTGCTTGTGGTTAAAAACAGAAGCAACCACATGAATAAGAGGTTTTAGGAGACAGCTAGACGACACCGATTGAAAAAAAAAAAAATGTTGAAGCACAGATAAAAGAAAAACAAGAAGGATTTAAAGGCCCCATAAGATCTGTGTGCGTTTGAATCTGGTTTCAGGAGAAGGGAAAATTAAAACCCAAATAACTACAAATTTAAACATCCTGTAACAGTCAAACTTTCTTGTCGTAAAAAAAAAAAAAAATAAAAAAATCTCGATTTGGTCTTCCTTTTCCATCTGGAAGCTTTCTCTTAAACAAACAAATGAATGAAACACACACAATATAAAAATAGTTTTCACTTTCTTCTACACACCCAGAAAAAGATCTCTTACTGAGAAACCCCAAAAGGTTATACTTTCCGCCTTGCGTAACTCCATGGAGACCCTTTGAGCTATCACTGATCATCTGTAACGTTCCCTCAGATGCTAACAAGCAGAACTTAATAAAAATATGAAAATGAGTAATGTTTCAACATTAAACACGAGGGGAAAAGTAGTTTTAATTAGCCTACAAGTGTTTGCATTGAGTAGGCAGGAAAAGATTTCATGCGTATAAACTGCGTTACGGTATTAAGAAAGTAATGGAGCTCGCTCCTAACTGTTGTCTCACCCTTACCTCATATATTGAACGAACTCTTTAATGAGAAAACCTTTTTTTTAGGAAGTAATGATGCAAAAGAGAGCAACATGAAACAAAACAACATGATTCTAATTTGACCTTTCCAGCAGCATAGTACGCACAATCCACACTTCTTATCTGGAATTAGATCAAAGCACCTTAGAAGCACTGTTAATTTGTGGGAACATAACACATCTGCAGCTGATTAAAGAGAGGCTGCCGCTTACCAATTGAAATGAGGAATTTGCTGTTCATACTTAAAAGAACTCTTTCCTTCCAACCCAACCCGTAAGTCTACAGTGCTCCTCTAAAAGAGTTTAAATGGCTTGGGAGGAGGGAGCATTGTGCCAAAAGATAGAGGACTCAAGCTTTGAAGCTGGAGACATCTGCATCACGTTGATTATTACATCTAGTTTGCTGTGCTAATAAGTGAGGAAATGAGAATTGCCCATTATTAGATGGATTTGACCTCTATTTGGCTTCAAGAAGAATTATGAACTGGGTTTTTTATTCCTTTTCTTTAGATGTGATGTTTAGAGGTCAGTCTATCAAAGCATGGGGAAAAGCATGATTTTGATGCCAAAAGATCTTCCTCTGCATCAGCCCGGTATTTTTTTCAGTGAACGGGAAGTATGAGGATTTCACTGTAAGAGTGGTCAAACCCTGGAACAGGGGCTGAGGGAGGCTGCAGAATCTCCCTCCTCGGAGATACTCAAAACTCAGCTGAGCACAGCCCTGAGCGTCCTGATTCAAGTTGAGCAAGAGGTTGGCCTAGACCTCCAGAGGCTCCTTCTAACCTAACTTCTATGAAACATCATGCATGTTTCGTACTAATTTGGATAGAATGGTTCCTTTCGTCATGAAAAATAAAAACAAAATCCAAAAGGTGTCTGAGAGTTACCCTCATACTGAAGAATATTTTCTGGTCTCTATCATAGCTGCAGATGCAGATGTCCTTGCACAGATCCATCTCTGCCCAATTGTGAACGGGACTTAAGAGTTGAAGCAGGGTCTGCCTGTTGATTGCTCCAGCCTTTGCCAGTATCTCTCCAAGCAGATACAGATTCCTTGTTCTAACGAGCACGATGTCTGCAGAGGAGCTGTAATAGCCATCCAGAACCAAGCAAAAACAGGACTCTCAATACTTTTGGGTGACAGAAGTCCGCAGAGAAATTTTGGCCATATACCATATTCTGAGAGCCCCATTATTCTCTGTGCCTAACAGTCCTGCTGTATTTTAAACAGCACATACAAGAGATGCCTCAAACAAACAGACAGGACAAGAAACCATTTCTTCCTTCATAAAATCTCATACTTCCCTTGCTCAAAGAATAGGAAATAAATAAAATGCATCAAAAGAGGGAGTAATTAATTTGTACAGGTTAACACAACTAATGACGTGTTACGTTAAGAAAAATGCTAAAATCTGTAGTCTCAGAAAAGCAAATGAAAGCCTGTTCTCTTCCTGTCTTCTGATTTCATGCATAAAATTGATGCTTTAATCTCGTCTGGCATGGTCTTTCAGAGTGTTAACTTCAAGTTATTTAATTGATGAACAATTCCGTCATCAACCGAAGTGTCCCTTTCCTTTGCTCACTGATTATAATGATGGGTGTTTTATAAAATTTTATGGGATTCAAGTCTTTCAAAGATTTTGATGGACAGTTTTTGTCAAAACTGAGTGGTAACTTAACTCAGATTTCCAGATTCATGGAAACACAGATTTATAACAATAGGCAGCCCAATTATTTTTATTTTCAGGAGTTAACTCAATCTAGTGTTCTTAGAGTAAGAAGCCTTAAAATCTCCTTTTAGCTAAAGTGTAAAAACAACGTTAAAATCTATTAATATAATTTTCGCTATTGCTTGTAAAATTGCTTGTAAAATATGCTTATTTGCATTTAAATCTTTTTTTCTATTACAGTTATTCGAGCAAAAATATCCAGCGAAAAGGTGGTTCCTGCCAGTGATGATCCTCTTGATACCCACAAAATGATCCGGTATGAAATCAAACAAATAAAGGTACATGGAATCACTTAGCTATTTTGAAGTTCGATGCTGATAACCTATGTATATGACTACAATTTAGCCCTAAATGCTTTAAGCTGGAAAAGGCTCACGATGCTTCCATCGTTAGACCTGGGTGAACTACACAGAACAAATCAAAGTAGTGATAAAACAAAAGGGGGGTGGGGGAAGACAAGCAAGCTGTTCTGACATTCATGAGTTGCTTGCTAAATAACTACATTTTGATGAAAATTTTTGTTATTCACCATTGCTTTACAAAGACTTTATGAAAACTTCAATCCGTGAACGGGATTCTAGACATCTGCTGGGTTTGGTGGGTACTGGATCACCTATGTTACATTATGGTATTGCAACTCTCTGACTGCATGATGCAAACTTTATAAACAGAGGAAAGCATTTCCAGCCGAAACAGCACGGACCTTTGTTCATACCTGAATAGGGGTATTTGCAGAAACAGGAGACCTTCCCTGATATTCATATAAACAAAAATCCATCTGTATGAATGTTGCTAGGAAAGTTAACACAAACTACGAGCACCCAAAAATACAGTTATTCAGAATCTCAGAGGATTTTTCCATCATTTGTTCAGCTCCAATCAGGAGACATAGTCATTAATAGACTTTAAGCAGATGTTTCTTGATCCTGTCCAAGTCACCATCAAACTCTCACTGATGTAAAAAAGCTCAGACCTACCTGTTTCTGGAATACCCAGAAGACAGGCAGTCTCTTTCAATTAAAATGTGTCAGTGTGCATTGGTGGGGCTTTTTGTTTGGTTGGATTGTTTGTTTGTTTGTAGTTTTCTAGGTGGTTTTATCTCTCATTTTTCACAGAATAATATTTTTTATTATTTATATTGATTTGTATGATTACCTTTACTGGAAACACTTAACGTAGACCATTGTGAATGGCTACATGCTTTAAAAAAATACAATCCTTCAAATAGTATCAGTAGATCACCTCACAGGAGTTTTACTAAGAAAAATCTATGGCAAACAAGAATATCTCAAAATATTCACCCCAATGGTTATCACACGACTTCTGTTAAGGTTTTATAGCAATTTCAAGAAGCCAATTCTTTTCACCTTGCTAAAACAAACCCCAAAACTCTCCACCATCTGCCACTTTCTGTCATCTTGAACTATTAAGGATATTTTCTAATGTTTCTTTCCAGAAATAAGTATATAAATACCAGAGCAATTTTCTTTCCTCCCATTAGCACTCTAATTTTCTGTTGCTACCCTGCAACACTTCAGTAACCTCATAGAAATGCAAATCACCTTATACTTCAGCACAAAAAAGAAGAATGAGAAGTCTAGTTACTCTGTACTATTATTTTCAGTCTATAACCCCGTTCTCCGGTAACAGGACACTGAAATCCCTGAAATACATTCATATATTGGAGCTGCTTTGGAGCTTCTCCCAAATTTACATAAGTGGAGGCCTATTCAAAACTCAGGCATCAGCAAGAGATCTTTCTTTAATTCCCCTCAGCTTCAGAAGACAAGTCAGCTAGGGCTAGACAAACCAGAGAGATTTACTTTCTAATAAAAGATGCTCTACATCGTTACCTACAAGCTCAGACTAAAGACAAGTGGGACATAACAGTCCCACCCTTCAGGTTCTTACTCCCGGCCAGCAGAGCGCTGAGCAGAGGTAGGAGCTGAGGCACATGGGCTGCTCAGCTGCGCTGGGACCCAGCTCAGCGTCTCCAACAAACCCAACAGAAGGACTTTTGTCTGCAATCTCCGCAACATAGGGTGGGCGAGCGAACAGGAGCTTCTGTAAACTGCAGATCTGTTGTGGGATGGCTAGTAAACCCAGCGCGGCACAGCAATAAATCCGTAAAGGCAACTTTGCCTGTGCCTGGTAAATCATACAGGAACTGGCAAAGAGTGATGTCACCTGTTATGCTCTAAGCATATCATTCAGAGGTGGCATACAGGTAAAAATTAAACAGGACTGGGTATACTGAAAAATTCCTGAGAATTATGCACTTTTTAATTAACAGAAATTTAACAGGGAAGTGTTATGGATAACACTGTAAAGTCCGCCTCAAGTTACAAAAGTAAAGAGTGCAAGGAGTTTTAAATCGCTCATGCTTGTATGTATTTGGTAAGTGTAAAATAATCTATTAAAATAACATAATGTTGTATACAATCGGCCAGATTTGGCCACCTCAATGGAGCCTGACTGATAACATCACAGAAACAGCGTGTCAGAGATCTTCAACCTGAGCCCCGTGGATCAGTGATCTCATTTGTGTATCTCAGTTTCCTGAATAACTGAGAATTTGGTTGACCGGAGCAATAACTTGAGAACACTATTTCTTACCTTTCTCCTCAGATGATAACATTTAAAACAAATCCAAATCAACAGTGTACGTCCAATGGTAGAATATTCTCTTTCACTATTACAGTCCTTCTTCTCTTGAGTGCTTACAGACCCATTTCTCACATTATAAATTTGATTACCTGCAGTTATGATTAACTGAACAGACCTCTTAATGGCCAACGGCACTGACCACATGTTTCTGGCTAACCCTGCGCATAAACATTTACAGGATTGGGGGATATGCTAAGAATTCGCTTTATATAACATAGAAAGTAAGAATAGACCCTCTAATCATCTCTCTTAAGCTGTAAAGTCGATCAAGCTAAAATATGATTATCAAATCAGTATTAGTTTTGGTGAATACTTTTTAAGCCACACACATATTTGCACTTCCCTCAGCAATTCTTCTGCCCTCTTGGAAAAGAAACACAGAACCTATAGAAGTTACATTTTACTGCAACCGTAAATTCAGCAAAATGCTGCTCTCTCTTTTACGTTACTCTCTGTTACAAAAACTGTATTTCTGTTATTTTAAATCCAGTGCATTAGGCTTAGCATGAAAACATTGGTATTTTTGTACAGAAGTATTAAGTATGATTTTGTTATTCATTTTTAGAAATAAAAAAAGATAATGATGGGCTTTATTCATTTTATATATATTGGTTGGTATATTAAGAAGCCATACTTTTTTTCAATTACTGTTCTTTTCTTTTATTGCAATAGTTACAGCATTATACTAAAGAGAAGAAAATATGTGATTTACATCCAAGTGAACATTTGTCTTCATAATATTATTGTTATTGACTTGGTCATCATACTTACTGTGAGGAGCCAACTAAATATTAAAGCAGTGCCATTAGCTTTGGGGACACTTCGTCCTATATTATCAGAGTAGTGAAGTAAGGCATAAGATATTACTGTCATACATGAAATCAACACATTTTACCCAATTAAAGCAGTATAAGGAAAACGGCTAAGTATTTTCCACACAAGCCACATGGATGGAAACCCACTGAAAGAATCAGACTGCTTTTGCGAGAGGGTGGGGTGCCCGCCCAGCGGGAATCCAAGAAGGTATTTAAGATAAACACAGCGGTATCTACACTTTACAATGACGCATGCAGTTTCAAAGCTAGATATGAATCACTATATCAAGCTATGAAAATAAGCCATGATATAGATGAAAAGGTGTACAGAATAAAGAAGATAGAAGAATGTAATTATTACAACAGCAACATGCCTGAAACACTGAAACTAATACAGATAGTCTTAAAAAAAAGTATTCTAAAATCTGAAAGCAATAGCCGTGTGCTGGTCTCAGTTATGTACCTCAGAAGGACAGGGACAGCGTCAATACAGACTTTAGTATCTGGTTCACATCTCCCTCTTCTTCCAATTCCTCACCTTTTTTGCCTACCTCAAGGAAGTCCTACCAGAACCTCAAATGTTCACAAATCATATCGCAGCGCAGGATCGAATCAAGCCTCCTTATAGAATCCCAGAATGGTGGGGGTTGGCAGGGCCCTCTGGAGCTCCCCCAGTCCAACCCCCTGCCACAGCAGGGCCACCTCCAGCAGTGGCACAGGACGGCGTCCAGGCGGGTTTGGGATGGCTCCAGAGTAGGAGACTCCCCCACCTCTCTGGGCAGCTGTGCCACTGCTCTGCCACCCACAAAGGAAAGAAGTTCCTCCTCAGGTTTAGACGGAACTTCCTATGCTCAACTTTGTGCCCGTTCCCTCTTGTCCTGTCACTGGGCACCACTGAAAAAAGACTGTTACCATCCCCCTGGCACCCTCCCCTTAAGGATTTATAAGCGTTGATAAGATCCCCCCTCAGTCGTCTTTTTTCTAGACTAAAACGCCCCAAGTCCCTGAGCCTTTCCTCATACGAAAGAAGCTCCAGTCCCCTCACCATCTCTGTAGCCCTTGGCTGGACCCTCTCCAGCAGTTCCCTGTCCTTCTTGACCCGGGGACCCCAGAACTGGACACAGTGCTCCAGCTGCGGCCTCCCCAGGGCAGAGCAGAGGGGGAGGATGACCCCCCTCAGCCTGCTTATCCCTTTACAGAGAAAGTATCCACACTTTTAGGAGATGAGAGAATACTACTGAGATGATCAAATATGATTTACTGAGTTAAACAGAAGATTACAATCTTAAGAAATGCTTTAACAAATACCTAGGTCAAAACCCAAGATAGGTCGGACTGTAATTTCAAAAAAACCCCAACCAAGCAACCAAAAAAACTGCAACAAAACAAACACCAAACTCATTTAAATATTAACTAGGTCTCCATTATAAGTTGTCATAGATATTTACATTTTTTTTTAATAGCTAAATTGATTCGTGTTGTCTGCATAATGCCTCAAGTTAATATAGATTAAGTGATGAGACATTAAAAGAAAAGTTGTACCCTACTATACACTGCAGCCCAACCAAGGGTTTCTGAATGTGGAGAGAACCCAAATCAGAGGACACTTGCATGGTTCGTGTAGTTACTAGGTACCAGACGTGTGTCTGGTACCCCCACCCTGAATAAGGAGGATTTAAGCATAGCAGAAGCAGGGGATTCACGTGGCAGGAATCAAACGGCTCTTCAGAGCAGTGAGGAAGGCTGGGGCTGGCACTGAAGCCCTGGGCTAGCCATCAGGCCGATTCTCACAACATCCGTGCAGCCCGCTCCTGGTCAGCCCGCTCCTGCTCCCTCCTTTGCCCGTCTTTCCGAGAACTTTTATACTGGGCTGACATACCAGACTAACAAAATCAGACATGTTTTCATCACCATTGTATATGCTTTCTATTATTTTCACTGCTGCTTTGTACAGGAGAACGGTTTGGTTTTCGGCTTGGTGTGTTTGTTTTTTCTACTAAGTATTTCAAATTCACATCTGATATTTTTGGCTCAGAAGCCCAATGACAACAACTTTGACTTTTTTTATTCCATAAATAAGGCTTCAGAAAAATCAACATCTTAGAGTATTTTCTAGTGCCCTGTAGTATTTAGATCTCCTGAGAGAACTTGAGTAACACGAGCACATTTTCCAGTGACGCCAGCTGCATCGGGGAGAGCCCGCCCACGGGAGCCCTGAGCCTTGCCATTGTCCCCAGCTGTCAACACACAGCATGATGTCACTGCGCAGGGCCCCCGAAGCGCTGGCGTCTCAGTTATGTCATCGGAGGTGATGACAGGCGTTCTGAGCTTGATTAGCGTCTTATGGCTCCTTCTCCCATTCAGACACAACTGAATTTTGTTTTGATCTAATTAATGGCTTATTTAAGAATTATTTTCTTAGTTGGAAATGCCGGTTAAGGAGCAGCCAATCTGAATGCTGCACAGGCTTTGATCCTGAACCTCTCCATTTCGGTGCTGCAGGCTATAAATTCTAAGAGCTGGATCCCATTTTCTAACAGTTACTCGAGAAGGTTGCGTGGGGCAAAATTCTGGATGTGGAAAACCAGCTTGCTTTAATGACCAAGTATAAGAGCAATGCTCAGCTTCTTTGCGTGTTTCATGCCCTTGAAGATACACACCATTACACTGCTCAAGACAAAATTTCCCCTATTAACTTTCGCATCTTACAACGCTGCAGCACCTCGTTTGAGATTAATGCTCCCTCTGTATTACTCCTTAAATGGAAGATGCCAGTAGAATATAAATTGAAGAGAAAGCTTCAAAGATCCATTAAAAACACTGAAAAAGCACATTTAAACACCTACAATTTAAAAAAAAATAAATAGAGATAACGGACACATTCCATTTAGTGTAGGGAATGGGTCTAATTGTTGGTATTTTCTCACATAAGTTCAGACTTTAGAGCCTTTTTTCAAGAGATACACCATGTATTCCTTTCAGCTGTTGTTTGCAACTGTTTTTTCATGTTTGTTTTCTACTACTGACTTTCTGTTTCTGATAATTTTCAGATGTTTAAAGGATTTGAAAAGCTCAAGGATGTCCAGTATGTCTATACCCCTTTTGATTCGTCACTCTGTGGAGTGAAACTAGAAGCTAACAACAAAAAACAGTATCTTTTGACAGGTAAAATGTAACAAAACTAATGTACCTATAAAACCAGAAGTAACTACTTAGATCGACTTTGCAAAAATATGCCAGCCCTTGTTAAGAAAGAATGTATTTATGTACTAAATAATACAAAGACAATGAAATGTATGCATTATCTAAAGCTGTGATCTTACATGTTTTCCATCCTTCAACAATCTTAAAGCAGTTTCAAAGGAAGTCAAGGTCAGTAACTATGTAATTAGTAAACAGGAAGTATGCCATTATTACTTGTTTAAAATCAACAGTACTGATTTTCCCAGGAATGCAAACGTGCTTAATGAGACAACACATGCCTGCGTGTATGTGCATTTGGGGTTCTAAGTAATTAGATTTTTCTATAGTGTCCTGAAATCTAGTTTAACATACTACTGCATTTGCATCCGTCCCTTGCTGGCAGATTATCAGCATCTTTTGGAAAATATCCTTCTTAAGTATTTTACATTTATTCAGAATGCAATCAGCAGAATAGTTCTCTCAGTTATAATTACATTCATTGAAAAGAGTGTGAAATATGACTGATTTGGTGCAATTAGTTGAAAACCTCAGGTATTCTTGCAATTGACTTCAGTATTTAGACAACAGGTCTATGTGCTTGCCTTACGTTTCTTATTTTCCATGCTGTAGGACAAATTTTAAGTGATGGTAAAGTCCTCATCCATTTATGCAACTACATTGAACCATGGGACGATTTATCCTTGTCTCAAAAGAAGAGTCTTAATCAGAGATATCAAATGGGCTGTGGCTGCAAAGTAAGTATAGAACGAACCGCTGTCTAACGGTGGAGCCCACCTTGCAGGCACTAGCAGCTTCCACTGGTGGGAACGGTTCTCTTACACACCATATATTTTATATTACTTGAGAATAAATACCATGTTAAGGACACCTGCGATATACTGAACTCATGTACTATTTCACATTTAGATTACTACCTGCTACATGGTGCCCTGTTCCATCACTACACCAAATGAGTGCCTCTGGACAGACTGGCTGATAGAGAGAAAGCTATACGGGCACCAAGCCAAGCACTACGCCTGTATCAAGAGAAGTGATGGCACTTGCAGCTGGTACCGAGGTGGTCCTCCCCCAGAGAAAGAGTTCATTGATATCAGCGAACCTTAAAATGATCACTTCCTGAAAGCCTCAGAGTCTAATTCCATCAAACACTGCACGCTCACAGCTTTGAACTGCCATCCTCTAATGTATCTGTTGCTTAGAAACAAAAACAAATTGTCCTGTACAGCTAAAGTAGGAGTCTGTGGAATTGGCACTCACGCAAGATGAGGAACAAATCTCCTGGAGGTAGCTACTCCGTAACGTTATGCTTTGTACAGAGAGGCTCAAGCTGAGAATGCTCCTGTGTGTCCTCTGAGGCATAACAAGCTTCCCTTTTACCAATATGAATGTACAAGAACAAAAGAATTGCCAGAATTTTGTCTCCTATTTCTGTTAACCTACAGATTAAGAGCGCCCCATGTTTTATTCCAAACCTTTCTGATGAACTACAGAATGTTTTATAGAACTATTTTTTTCTGTATGAAAGTTTTCTGATACAAAAGAATTATTGTACAGTGTATATGTAAAGTATTATAACAATGTGCTATAAAAAAGACTCAAAAATCCCTGTATTTCCTTATCTGTTGAAACAAGTCAAACACTTCTGTGATTAAAACAATCTGTGCTCCGTATTTTGTATGTCACTTATGTCATAGCTTACTTTATTTACAGAGTTGTAACTTTCATTGATAACTAAGTTAAAAAACAGCCTTGATAATCAAAATCCTCTTACTCAATTCAGTATTCCTATGGACTAGCTATACCTTGTTGAAAGAAAAGCCAGATGTTCTAATGCTTCAGCATCTTACAGAACCAACACAAATAACGACAGGCTACAAGTGCTTATATTTACAGAAGCCACGCCCATCCTCACGGCAGCTGTAGCACTTGATAATGCCTCTCTAAATATGTGAGTAGGTCATTGTATTTCAGCGCTGTTAAAAGCTGTGGCTTTAGAAACTCATGTAAAAATCCATGCAATAGATATTGAATAACTTAGACTGCAAGTGATTTCTACAAAGCTCTCAAATATTTGACCATATTTAATACTTTAACTTTACGTTAATGCTTTTTCATTCATGAATACCCATCATACTTGGTCATAATGAATTCGGTAAAACTCATGTACTTATACTAGAGAAGTGTTACAACGTATTTTGCCTTTTAGGTTTTTTTAGTGTCTTAACTTTTATGAATTGATTACTGTAGTTAGTAACTAATCTCACACATATTTAAGTTTACGAAAGTAATTCAATTCACAGTGGTAAAACTTCAGAAATTATTTGAGTAATGCCAAAGTTTAGACAGTCGTCCAACTGCTTGTGTTCTAGAAACTGGATGAGAACCGTCACACAGGAGATGAATCTCTAATAGCTGCCATTTCTAATGTATTTTACTCTCTCCAATTTTCTCCATTGGTTTTCCGTCACTTCATTCCAATTTTGGCTAGAAATTACTCTCATGTATTCCTCATATGAAAATTTAGAATGACAGGCAGAGACTTAGACAGTGCTGTTCTCGTTTGGGTTGATCAGGTCTATTTCAAGGTTTAACACCAACGCTTTACTCATTCCTGCTAACTAGAGTGTGATGCTTGCAGCCTACGGGCTCATTAGCAATCAGAGCTGTCACTGCCTCTTGGTTCAAGGGGCCACTTTTCCAAATAGTTCCTTTAGCCTGTTTGCTACAGAGTCCTTCTAAAACCATTGGGACTTAAACTTGCAAAGAAAATATGCACATCTTTCAGTGTATAGACATCTCTAATTCCATTCAATTCAATAAAGTAGTAGTTTTGACACAAAATTCAGAATGTCCCATGTATCTTGTCACACCCTAAGATATGTTGTATTGGATACATAATGTATACTTGCAAAAAAACCCTGTATAAGTGATTTTTGTGACATACTCTGTTCCTGTTTCTAACGTTTACTTTGACAATTGCATGAATCCATATTTAAAGGACAGGTTTGAAAACACTCTTGGGAGAATAAATATTCTTATTTACTTTTTTTTATGGCTAAACTTGTACAATTCCAATGGAGTGCAAATGGTGCAAGGCCAACAGGAGGGCATGCCATTATTCCTTTGAGGAATATATGCCCCTTAACAGTCAACGTTTCACTTTTTATTTACCATAAATCAGTTTTGCTGTCTTAATTTAGAATGCTAAATTAAAACACCATTATTCGTGCTGCCAAATGTAAAGCATAGTTTGTTTTGTGCTTTGCTAAAGGCAAACAAAAAATTACCTAACACTGATTTGGCCATAGACGACTTATGGCTACTTCCAGAAACGAAATAAAAAGGCTAAATTTCTTCCAAAAAGAAATTGATATTGCAGAGACAATATTGACAGCGTTATTTACGGTCAGTGCTGTGCATTTATGTTACTAATTTACAGAAAGACTCAAAAAACAGGCCTGATTTCCTCGTATCAAACCAAAACAATTCCCAGACAAGCCTGTGAGAGCTTAATAACCATACAAAGTCTGAATCAAGCACATGGCTAATTAATATTCAATACATGTGCAGTGTAGCATTTGTTTCCAAATCCATTTTGATGTAATGCTGTGTTTTGAATAGCACTCTGCAGCAAACAGATATTTTCTGCTTTTTAACTCAACATAGTTCTGTTTCTATTTCAGTTTTATAGTAAATTAGACCTTAAACACAACCAACCCAACTCAGACTGCTTTCTTCACGTACCTTGTAAAAATAAATGTTTTCTTTGCTATTTATGAACAAACTGTAATATGAATTAGTTTTAAAAACATTTTATATTTGACCTGCCATAAAACATCCCATATGGGGTGTTTCAAAATTAACGGCCGTCCATTTTGATTTCTATCTGAGCGTAAATCTGGCCAAACTTCCCACAACGGATGGGATAAAGATTATTTTTTTTTCCTCATGTCAATAAATATAGCAAGAAAAGCTTTACAAAAAACCCTCTCAGAATGAGTTTTTATTTTCCCTGAGATTCAGCACTGATAAAGATTATGAAAAGGATTAACTACAATGCAGCATTCTGAATATGCTATTGTCCTATCAAGATTTTTACTGTAGCGGCATTGATATATTATCAACAGCAGATTATTTTTACAACATTTTCTTTTAACTTCTTGAAACTGTGTATGTGCTAAATGAAAGGTTAGAGCAGAAACATAGCCTGGTACAACATTTGATTTTAATTTGAAAATGACTCACATGACTTAGTACGGAAAAGAACAGAGAAAGGAGACTGTACAGGTGAACGGTGGAAAAAACAACACCCTGAATATTGCTGGCTTTTTCTCAATGTTCCAGTTACATTTTAATTACATTGTTCAACAATTATGTTGAAAAAGCCGTGTTTTTTTTTTCATGACAGAGAACATAAGAGGTGTGAACGTAGTGAAATAAAGGGAACTAATTACTGAGGGAAAGGCTGTAGATATGACTCAACTAGCAATGAGTTCAAAAAGCCTCACAGCGTTTTGTATAGTTTTAATCAGTCTGAGATGAATGTTTCTGTTTCAAAAAGTGTTTCATTAAAACAGCTCCATTTTTACACAAAAGAATGGCATCTTTGTTTATTTACCTTTTATTGCCTACTAAAGACTCAGCACAAATGATCACCACAGTATGAAAGAAGCAAAAGAAACAGAAGCACAACTGTACCTCTGGCACGCTCGGCTGAAAACTCAATTCACAGAGATTTGGAGTTTGCCCTGCTCCCCCCCCACCCCAACTGGTTTGCACTGGAGGAGAGGGAGAGAGCTCTGGGTTACGATTTAGAGAATAAGAAGGGAAGAGATAAACACAAAAGGAACTACAAAAAATATTTTAAACCGCAAATACCAAATTCTGTATAAGTAAATGCAAATGAGGCCAGCTATTCATAAAGTGTTTTAAAAAAAATAAAAAAATACAAATAGCATCACGTGATTTCAATTCATCAACTAGAAGACTCTGATATTCTAAGCTCATCTTACAACCTGTTTTATTTGGAATAAAACTAAATTGGAATAAAATGTTATCTTGTATCATGTTGCCTGATTATCTTTCAAGCCACAAAGTTCCAAATAATTTCTTCAGAAGGAAAAACCAAATAAATGAGCTTCATCACAATCAGTTATTACAGCACCTCTAAACCATATATGGCAATGCAATACCAAAATGCATTCATTTTCTCCAGATTAACATCCATTATGTATAAAGGTGTAAAAAATTACTCAGCTGTGGAAAAAATTAACATTCAAAAGTTCAAACAAAAGACAGCTTACCAGTTCAGACATTAATGAGCAATGTAGAGGAACAAAGGGGGGGGAAATACTCAAGTATTTGTTGTACTCTTAAGCAAAATATGCCTTATAAGTACACACACATATTTTCTTGTTTGTGTTCTATTACTGAATATGAATTCAATCAGTTGTTCAAGACAGGAGTTTGCAATTCAACTGATAGACCTTCTACAGGGTCATACTATGTAAAAATTAATAGCTAATACATTAATTCTTGTCCCAGAATTATAGGATATTTTCTTTGTTTCTATATACTGCAATTTAGCAGTGTATTAAAAGGCCTCCTTTTCAATAAACTCATAGAATCAAGGAATATCTCGAGTTGGACGGGAGCCATACGGATCATCGAGTCCAACTCCCTGCTCCTCACAGCACTACCTAAAACTAAACCATATGACTAAGAGGGTCGTCCACACCCTCCTTGAACTCTGACAGGCTCGGTGCTGTGACCGCTTCCCTGGGGAGCCTGAATAATAGCTGATAAAATAACGAAGACAGAACCATAAATTGTGTGCAGGAAATTATAAATGAGCTTTAATCTTGGACATTCTCAGGAAAATAGAGATATAAAACTTACTACCATTTTAAAAAGCATATTGCAAAACATAAGATGTGGTTCTACTTCTCCACCTGTTACGAATGAATCCCCAAAGGGGATGCATTTCCTTTGCATAGAAAAAAAATAAAAACATAAAGTTATACATTTTCCTGACAAGTCCATTAACAAAAACCCATTCCGTTCTGAAAAGATTTGACCATCTGGGACAATATTTGTATCTGCTGCTCCCAAACAGTACCATTCTCCTTTGGCTTTACAAAACTTCTGTGTAGCAAATTTACCAAATACACAACTGCGGTGAAAGCTCTTTTCAGAAGTGTCATATGCAACAAAAGAAGTGGAAACATCTGTGAGTTAATAGCCCAAAGAAACCTGAGAGAAGTGGCAAAGCAGTATGAAGAGCCATCCTGCCACTCAGGCAATACATCAAAACACACGGCAGAACTGCACCATGCTGTGTTTGTCACCAAAAGATGAGACAGATGTGGGAGAAAGACAACTTCAGAAGAAATCTTAGTCAACTGCCGTCACCGAGGCTTATCTCAGATGGCACCTATGGTAACGATGTGCTCGTCAGAGTCTCAAGACAGACACAGCAATTATGGCTTGGGGACCTTACATAAACAGCTAACTAATATATTCGTCATGACCTTGCAATGGCACTCGAATCACAGCTGTGTGACATATGCCGAATGGGTTACATTCTAAAAATAACTGATGTCTCTATGCCAGTCTATTCAATCAGCAAATAGCCTCCCTCCGGCTCCTCTCAGTGCCGAAAGTATTTCCTCTAGAAAAACATACTCAGGAAAGAATTTCTGTTTAGAAACCATACGAGAAGTAAGAAAAAAAATGTCTGCAGCATAAGGCAGGTCAGAAGTAAAGGTTGTAAGTGTTATTTTTATGAATGCATTTATGTCTGTAAAGGACTGGGAATCAACGTCAGCTCAGGTACACAAAGATCGCAAGTCATAACCACCCTGATTTCACAGCAGTCCAAAGTTCTGTGCTGTCAGGTACATAGCCTTGAGCATCATCTACACAGATAATAAACACTTTGAACATATCATAAAGGACTAGGTTGAAAACAAACCATAAAAGTAACTCTTGCAGTTTAATAGTTGTTCTGTGTCTTTATAAGCATTTAATCTCTTTAAGATCTGAAGTTGGTTAGCTGAAAAATGACTACCCTCACATCCGAAAATCTTCCAGTTAACCATCACCGTGCTTTCAGGCGGTCACCCAGTCTCACCCCTCTGAAAGCTTCCAAAACTGCTTTTAAAATAGACAGTAAACAGGGGGAATGAATTGTGCATTTACAGTTCCTGTTTTACAGAGACAGTAAGCAAATTTAATATTGGTATTTGCACGTACCATTTCCTTGTGATTTGGATAGAATGTTTGCTCAATTAAAGGGAACTTCTCTGGACCCAAACTTTTGTAGACAGACACCAGCTGGGCAAACTGTAAAACAAAGCAAAACAAAAGAAAAAGCTTAGCAGAGAAACCACATTCTACCAAAACGATCTCATACTGTCATTTTGCTCCTTGTCTTCTGTGTTTCATAAACTCAGCAAACACACACACACACATTATACACTTTCTCTCTCCTCCTCTCCCACAGGCACACCTTTTTTATTCCATCCAAGCTATGACTTCACGTACAGAGCAACAAAGAACAATACCTCTAAGAGTTAAGCCTTCACATGTACAGAAAATGAAATACGTTGGAACTTTCAGATACCTCAGAGTCTATATATTTTAAGCTGATTTTGTGATGATAAAATCATTATAATTTTGCATTTTCTACCACCTTTAATCTAAAGATCAGACGTATTTCACATTCATTTAGCCTCTGGCATCTCGCTGACATTGAAAGGCAATTTCGCAAAACTGCAAAACAAGAGAAAAGCGATCCCTACGTCGTATGTAACCAGTCAGGTGAAGAACAAACAAGAGGATTTCAATTTCCTAGGCTCTAGCCAGGTACCATAGCCACACGGAGGCAGCAGAAGAATGGCTGGTGTTGAGAATTTAAACAGCTACACATTACTCACATTTCTATTAATGTTTTCTTTCTGGGCTCTTTCTCTGACATAACTTATATGCTAGACTGTAGTAACTTTAACACAGAAAGCAAAATAACATTTAAACACAAAAAGACATAGAATTCTTTAATATATAGAAATGTACTTCGGGGCTTTAGTGAACAGATCAACTCTTCTGTTGTAACAGTTCAAGAACTAAATCACTCTTGAAACCACGGCGTAGCAAGTGAGGTTTCTAGGGAGCAAGACGACTCTGGCAGTTAGAAGAGCACTATTGTTTCAAGACTCCAAAGCTCTGGCTCGTACATGCCTGTGATGTGTTCAATTGTCGTGATGCCAACATGAGACATAAACAACTCCGCACAACAGTCTGAATAGTGGATTCGCTGGTTACAAACAGGAAAAAAGCGAAGAACAATAGAACTCTGTCCATAATGCAGTTTGATCAAATACCTACTCTGTTAATGCAATTTAGGGTCCAGGGACAGCAAAAACTGTTTAAGGGGGAAAAAAGAATGATGAAAACTTTGCATCGCGTTTCCTGTTGGCATAGAGAATTTGTTTAATTTAGTGGTGTTTACTTACATTTGGTAAAACACATATTTAAATTTTGAAGTCCAGTGAAAAATACCTTAATGATGAGTGAGTTTCACCAAAAGCTTAAGAAATTCTAGTCTGACAGTGTGCTGTACAAAACAGACCTCAAGGAAAGGAAATATTATTGCAGCTACCAAAATAAGGTGGTTTGCAAATAGGATTCCTGACAACTTACTATTTATTTCTGTTCTAATCCAAGATCCAAATGCAAAATTTCATAGAGCAAATACTGCCTATTAAATACATTACTTTTGCCAAACAATTGTTATGTTAAAATAAATCTATTTACCTATCTTTAAGTAAAAACCTTTAAAAGAATATGATTGTATTTCCTGTGATTCTTTCCTTATTTTCTTTTGTATTTTCACTGAAATCAAGCAAAAGACAGTGAGAAACTGACACTATTTGTAGGGGTTATGGCGTTCAAGAGGTAAGAAAGCTATAATCCAGATTAATACTAGCAAATGTTGGTTTACTTAAAATAAAATAGTATCAACCACAGACAATACACATCTATCACTCTAAAGTACCCTTTAATCTGGTGAATAAGCTATGAAATAGCATGTAGGAAAAGCAGGTTTACATTTCCTCAGGCAGCAGAGAGAAATAACTCAGATTTCCTACAGCTAGGGCGAATTATTTACCCTTTGCCCCTACTGGGACACTGCTTCACCTGTGTGTCTACAATTTTAGGAATCTCTTGTCAAACTCTTCTCCCCCCAAAAAGCAACTTGATAAATTCGACCCAAGTTCAGATAAAATTTGGCATTCTAATTGTACATCCTTAAACTGCTATAAATATTTCTTGTTTTCCCTGATTCCTATTGGGAAATTTATGGAAAGGAATTTCATTTATGTTTTAATGAACTTTTATCAGTTTGCAACTGTGATCTGGATTATACCTTTTTCTGTTTTCCTTTTGAGCAGCTGAACCAATCAAACATCAGTTATAGAGACTGAAGCAAAAGACCACCTCTGAACATCCCGTTGTACCTGAACACTTTGGATGCTATACAGAGCTTACAAATAGGCTGAATATACAATATCGCGTTATCTGCTTTTCTAGCCAAACCAGGTTTTAAAGGTCTGCTGGAAACTACAATAACAAGTTTGATATGATGTTTTTTAGACTTTATTAAAGAAAAAAACAAACCAAGAGAGAGACCATATGACCGTATTAATGCTTTACCTTGATTAGAGTTCTGAAATTGCTTTGTTTTACTGGGCTAGCTAATATGACCTTAAATGACACCTTTAAATCACAATAAAATTAATCAAATTCTTCCCTGGGCAAGAGTATCACCTTTTTAGATGATAAACTACTGAATTATTATCTAATCCAATGTGAATGTTTTCAAATATGGGATGTTCATGAAATACAGAGTAGCTCTATAGAGTTCTCTATTTAAATTATGTATTTTATTTGGACCCCAAAAACCCTGGGAGATTTTAGCAATTACGTAAAAACCAGAACCTCATAGAGCTTAGTATTTCAGCAGGAGTCTTTTCAACATCTTCAGAAAAAAACAAGAAAGTGGAAAAAAGTTCTTTTAGCTTTTATTCTAGCTAGCTGAATTTACTTCTCATTTTCAAATTTTGTATCTTATTTTCAGCTTGAAGAGAGATATTCTCAAGTACCTACATTTATGGTTTTCAGATTTTTTTTTTAAAGGAAAATAGTGGGATTTTTAAACATTCTTTGTAATGTCAGCTCTCCTCTTTTCTGCTAGAGATTAAATGCTTTCACATCTCGGCCTACAGCATATTCCTCCATAAAAGAACAGGAGAGCGCCAGCTGTACTTTTTCTATGTCCCAACAGAGTATGATACAGATCAGAAATACTTAGTCAAAAAGGACACTTATTCCCTTTGATTTCAGATAAAAGCGTTATGAGGTTTCATTACACCAAGAATGGAACACCATAAATTTGAGTGCATAGACTGTACCGTAATCAAGCAGCACACAGTTACAAAACCCCACTTTGCTAACTTCATACAGATTTGAATAATGACTTTATCATTTTAGATGAGTTAAAATGTGCTTAATTACACGCATGTCATCCCTGAAATGCTCAGATTTTTTTTCCTGAACAAACTGCACAAACGTTTTCCTCAAAGATAATTAGATATGGTATCTAAAATTAATTACTCCAGATGGTGCTTTGCGTTACCTTTAATTACAGCAAGCTTCTAATCTCTCTCGCCAGCCTGAAGGATATATATCATTGTCCACTGCAGCGGAGAATTTCCTGGTATGTTGAATATGATTTTCATGCAACAAACTACTTCACAGTTGCCTGTACAGTTGCTCCCTATCAGGGAAACACCACTGAGCTGAGAATTATGAAACCTTTTCTGTCAGAAATTTTCCTTTAGTATGAGTATTCATTGTCTGTCCTCTTTACAAGTTAAGGCTTGGTTCTACTGACATCTCCAGCCATCCATCTCATACTTCATTGTAACAACTACAACGATCCCCAAATTCTCTGGATAGTCTGTTTCACCAAACCAGATGAATTGGCATTCTCTAGGACTAGAGGAACAGAAAACTTTTGATGGGTGAACACCTTTTGAATCCCTCTGTCATAGAAAAATGGTGCTTTTAGCTGAGATTTAACTTTGACTGCTCTATGGCGTGGACACATCCACAGAGTGAAGAAATGTAGCGCAATACCGGTTTACTTCTGGATTTCCAGATACAAATTTGCCTTTTACCAAATTTATTAAATGTTTATCAGTGGTTGTGGGTGAAATTATTAACATAAAATTTCTAAGTTTCCAATATGATCTCAATTGCAGTATTGCTGCCAGCTTTCTTTGAACACATATTACTTAAGAGCAGATGATGCAAAACAGACTGGGTTGTTACGCTGATCAAACGTTTAGACAGAGTAAAATTTTCATCCTACCATACACTTAAATCATTCCTCTCTAAGACTAGGAGTTGAGAAAAGACAGCTTTCCATGGAAATGCTGTAGAGGTTCCTAGTATTTCTGCGGGAAATGCACACTAGAGTAAACGATGCCTGAATATGTCTATCATTACATGTGAGTGCGGATGCGGGCCTCAGCAACTGGATTTTCCCCTTCAGTACAGAAAGGGAAGCTCCCTTTTCCTCATAACGACTGCAGAGGTACAGTCTGCTGGTGATGAAGCTGGAAGACAAGCTGTTTTACATTATAGGCTGGTTTATGTTACATTTCTATTACAGGAAACTAATAAAGAAGACCTTTTTATCCCCTCCAGATAGCACCATGAAGAATGTCCTCAAGTCTGTTTTTAGGCTGAAATACTAATTTTTAAGCTAAGGCTCGGAAACGCGGCTGATCATTTCGGAAACAATTGCCTTGTAAGACATGTTCAGAAGCCCAGACTAAGTACCATCAGCACAAACGTATCAGGGGTCCTTGGTGGCCAACCAGACTGAAACAAATAGCGTAGACCCTTCAGAAGGAAAAGAAATTAAGCAATTGTGTGGAAGGGGCTCGGAGGGTACATTTGACACGTACTCTGTAGAAGTCAATTTACTTTAACCAAGATACTTTACTATACCTGTATTTCAGACACAGTTTCCGTATTTCTCTTTGTGGGTTTTGATTCTTTTTTAAAATTACTATTACCTGGGAAGTATCTGTGTTGCTTTTTCTATGCTCTTCATAATATTTGGTCTTTGTGCGATTGGCCTACATTTCTTCTATTATGCTTTAGTAAACATTAAATACTTTTCCAGAAGGCTGAGTACATACATACTGGATTTGCTATTTGATACCCAATACGAGCATCCAGGGGAACGGACTGCTGACTGTAGCTTACATATCTCTCTCTGTCAGCAGGAGCTGACAGACAACCTAATGAAAGTATTCAAACTTTCAAAGTTAATTCAAAGTTTGACGTGGCAACTGAACAATGAAACATCGCCTACAAATCCATTCAGGCACATCAACAGAATACAGAAGAGATGAGAACTGACAAAAGAACTTGATGTTCCTCCAGTAGTTTTCCATTATTACAATGCAAAGCCAAAGACAACGCAGTTGGACTATGAGTGGAAAGATAACTTATACGGACGCTGTATCATAACTCAAGCGGTAGTTTTGTAACACAGACGAATTGTTTCCTAATCCTTTTGCAGCCCAGCCTCACACCACGATACGGTGATGATCTCTGCCTCACCAAGCTGAGCTGCAAAGCCCAATGCATTTTTTTATTCAAGCCCTGCTGCTTGACGCATCACTCTGGGACTAGCAGCACCTTCTCCTTCCACCTCTGACTGCAACTGATCTTTCTTCACCTTCTTTATCTCCAGCTCCCTCCTTACCCTCCATGGTTCTTCTCTGCATCTACAGAGATGGAGCTATCAAGCCTGTGTGGATTGTGCTGACTCTTCCCAGAACCATTTGGGTCTCTGCTCCATATTACCCAGAATTTCCAAAGGCATTCATTTGGCTTCTTTACCTCTCCTGCAGCATGAGTACTGCAGCCTGTACTGCTTCTGAGAGGCACATCTCTCCAATTGCTAATCACTGCTGTAATTAACTGCTGGAATATTTTCACATCAGAATTAACATCTGACGAGATATACAAACCATTAAGAATTTCCACAGAATGCAAAAAAAAGCCTTAAATAAAAACCTCATGCCCTTGGAAGAAGCGCATGCTGAGCTCTCGCTTACAAATCACCAGAGTGCGTCCATGAAGGGAAAAAAAAAGTTTTCTACAGCAATTAGAAAAGAAGGATTTAAAAAAAAAAAACCAAAACAAAACAAAACAATCCCAAAAAACTAGAAGAGGATCACAGTCAGAGACATAAAAACATTTCATCTTGGCTTGCAAAGTTGGGTAGCAAGGCATCTGGCAATGAGAAACACCTCAGCTAATGAAAGAGGCAGTGACAAAATGTATAAACAGTGAGGAAAGAGATTTAAGGAAGACATGCGGATTAAAATGAAGGAAAAATAGCTGTGAGCATAAAAGGTAGAAAACAGATCAAGACGTGTTTATTAGAAAAGAATTAGTGAAAATTAGTACCAGGAGGCCCAGATCAAGAAGCCTTCTGGAACATTTTATTTCAGAATGAAAAGTTACAGAGGGAAAAAAGAAGTTTATGGAACTGAGTCATTCAAATAAAAGCTATGAGGACTCCTTCTTGGGTGCACTTGGCAGCAACAAGAATGTGCAGTTTATTCCACGATTATGGGAACATCGAGTTCAGTGTCCTGTTCAAGGAAACATTTGTGCACCTGTTTATTTTAATGGGACTCGGGCATGTGCTTCAGCACTTCTCAAAAGGGTTTGGGGCTCACTACAATAAAAGGAGTTTTTACTGCTTTGTGGGGTTTTTTTTTGGAGATACTAAGTACCTCAGCCTTTCTAGTTAAAACAGTATATTTTTATAAAAAATACTGAATTCAGTGAAACTTCACAGTAGAGGAGGAAATACATCTCAATGCAAACCAGGTTTTTGCAGATACAGCCCTCCCATATTCATTGCTCAGGAGTCTTGTAGCTAATGAAAATTCATGCAGGTGTTCAGATGTGTCTGTATAAAGTTATCTTCAGAAACAAAGCATTATTTATGTACTTAACCATTGAAGTAGGAAGTAAATCCCATTTTAAAGCTAAACATACAGTTAAAATACTTTTTTTTTTTTTCCTTTCTCTTAAATTGTACATAGATGCAATCACGTATATGTACAACTTTGTTCACAGAATTCAAACTCAAACCGGGCTTTTTACCTACATGGACTTTTCTGTCCTGAGATGCCTCCTGCCTTTCAGCAAGATAAGAAAATCTGAAAAACTTTTTCTCAAAGCATCCGCTGGCAAAGCTCAATGGTAGAATGCCATTCCCCAGACAAGACCAGCCAACACGCTCTCTTTTAAGCCCAGCACAGAAAGTCAGAGGAATTCTCCAAGGCAGCCAGCGTCCAAACAGTGCAATACTTTAAAGTGCTTTAAATGGCACCATAAACTAAAGAAGATACTTCATGGAACAAGTATGTATGTATGTCAGTGACTACACCTCACAGAAGAAACAAGGACAAGTACACCTTGCATCCATTTCACGTGGGAACGGGAGCTAAGAACAGAAGCTAAACATACAGGAATGACAGCAAGAAAATCAGCAGCAACCGCAGGCCTGGTGGGAGTTTTGAAGATAATGTGAGAGAACGGTACTTGTGCAGAGGGAGAGACAGGGCAGGAAGGAGTGGGGATTGCGAGGGGAGAGCCAGCACGACCGGAGGGGTTTTCTGGGATGGGTGACAAATCCCTTTTTCAGGAAGGGGAGTCTAGCCCCCTGGGGTCTCCTTATCACTGAGCCACCACGGTGACATATAAAAGTAGCAGATATAATCTCTACCTAGATTTTGGCTAGAAAAAAAAATTATTTTCTTAGGTACTTTAATGGGGAATATAACACACAGGTTTCCTTTTTAATTAAATATTAAGGTTGCACAAGAAATCAAACTTAATTTTCATAACTGGCCCTCAATTATGGATCTTCGACTTAAGCTAGCTCAAAAGAGGGTTTTTTGATTTCAATACTGTCACAGGAACAGCAGATAATACCAAAGGATATGAACCACAGCTTTACAGTCCTGGTTTTCAGATTACTCTTACAGCCTTTATTTAAATATAGTTTCTTTCAGTAGAAGCTAAGAAACGGTTAAAAGTCTGTTTCAATTTTCTGCCACTAGAAATGTTCAATGCAATGAAAGTCTGTAATGGATGTCAAGAGCTCCCACTGCTGCTCTTTAGTGCGGAGAAGAACAGGGCAAAGTGACAACAACCTAGCAGAAAATTCAAGAATGCGGTAAAAAAAAATCAGAGTCTACTTTTGCATTAGATTGACCTCACGGCAGTAAATGCTGGTCAAAGAAAATATATATATACACTCGGTTTATATATAAAGTACTTCATAGTTAAGCAAAGACTGATTAATATAGAGCTGTAAGAATTACTTGCTGTCTGGAACAAAAAACAAATCATCACCCCATTGCGGTATATTCATTATTAAAGAGTCTCTGTTTTTTTCAAAGAATTTCAAGTGAGCTTCTGTATTTTAGGAAAGCAAATTAATTTAGCAAGACTGTAATATTCCTTTTCTATTGCAAGAATAGATTAAACTTAAAACAGCTCTATAAAGAGGTTCAAAGAGGAATATACACTGCTAGGTTAAACGTATTTAGATTTCTTTGTTATGCATTTCAATGCATAATTATTTATGAATTTTGCTCCAATTTAATGCTAAAACTTGCTAGTAAATTGTCTTCTGACCAAAAAGCTTAAAATGTTTTCACCTTCCTTCTGGCACAGTTTCGTGAATTTACTTTCAGCTCTCGCACTACAAATCCATCAACGTGTTTTGCTTTAACTGGCAGACTGAGCAAAGAGGCCAAAATCTTCATTGGCTGACAGAGAATTAAACTACAGGTTTTTTACGTTTAAGAAAGTTCTGCTCAGATCAGTGCTGGAAGAAGAGCACATGTGGACAGTTTGTTCTCTGGCTGCCCTATACACCGACATTTGCCTTCACTATGTCAGTTAACACCCTTCGTATGAATAAAAGCCACAAAACTGGTTTTAGAAAGACCTCTACCATTCATGTAAATATCTGCAAACAGGCAAATTGAATTTGTTATGGAGGTTGCCACACATTATCACACGAAGCTGTTCAAACTTCACCACCCGTGCGATTGTGGCCAGTGCCGAAGAGAGCAACCAGTTGAGGTTCACCAGTTGAGGAAGAGATGGACAGCACCTGGCTGGAGTCCCAAAGCAAAAGAAAGGAAGCTACTGTAGGAAGAGCAGCTCCTACAGTACAGGGGTAGGAAAAGGCCATCAAACAACCTCTTTGGGTGGGCTCTGGCTGCCCTGTGTCCCCGTCATGATCTATCAAGTAGATCAATCTTGCCAGAATGGCTGAAACAATCAAGTTCAGTGCTGGCTCCAGGTTTCATCTAATAAAATACATAAAACTATAGCCACTGACTAAAATACAGTTCTTAATGCTTCCAAGATTAATAGTGTTAACAGACATGAATTTGAACGTGAATTTGAGCTGAAGCAAGACTGCAGGTATGCATTCTTTAGCCTTGATTTCCAGTAACATCCCAGCTGGCATGCAGAGCAGTGCAATAACTAGCCAAATTCTAGTCCCTTGTTCAGCATTATCGTGCAAATCTTATTTTTGGTAATGAGCACACAATTTTTTTATAATGCAATACATATTTGGTAAGAAATGTATAATTTCTTTCTCTAAAACAGACATGGAACAACATTGAAAGGTCTCACAGATTTGCAGTGAATAGGTTTTCAAAAGGCTTTTCTTCTTGAGCAAGCTCATTTTATTTGTTATTCATTCTCCAGAAGATACTTTGACACAATATTGAAACTCATCTGTGTGGTTGTGTCTGCCTGTTAGCCTAGCTTCAGTAATTTCTGTCAACAGGAGGCTGGAATGAACAGAGCTCATGTCTCTTATATGCTCCTCCCTGCAGAGTGCCTACAAGATTCCTGCCAGTGCCCCAATCTGTTGCTCAAGATTATTAAAGTATAGCTTGGAAGGGGAAAAACACAGGAGTGCAACTTCTAACAGCAACACACGAAGGACAAGAAAACAAAGAGAGTACAGCAAGAAAGGGCAGTTAAAACAGACCTTCCAAAGAAAGCAAGGTAAGAAGAGAGAAATGAAGTGTCCAATAAGAGTAGAAACATGAAGACAGATAAGTAGGAAGTCATCTGGAAAAGAAATGCAGAGCAAAATAGAAACACATGAAGGCACAGAATTACGTAAGCTTGGCAAAAGGAGCAAAAAAGAAAAATGTCAACAAACTTGCAAAAAAGTATTCGGCTGTCTGCTCACAAACCAAAATAAACAAACAAGAACTGCAAGATTTACAACAGTACCAAGTTTGACAAAAGGAAAAGCCATAACCAGCCTTCCCCCAGAATGACCGCAGATGAGCAAGGAAATGAATTTTGGCATAACAAAGTGTTCTATGGCACTTCTCTTACATTTGAAACCCTTAATAACAATAAATTCCTACAACGAAGTGGACAAAGTCCCAGGGATCTTTTGAAGATGTTTCAGTACAAGATGGGTTCACATCCGGAGCTCTATGCAAAAAATGCCAGGATTTTTCAGCGGTCTTTAAAATAATACCGGTATGTCTGTCTTCTGGGTCTTAATTCCACTCTGCCAGCTTTTGACCAAAATAAGGTTCCCATTTTTTTTGCCTTTGTTTCCCACATCACTGAACCGATGTAGCAGTTTGTCACTCTGCCAACAGTTTACTTTGCTTGGGGCCAAGCCTGCTCAGCACCCAGCTGCCCCATCCTGCAGGGACAGACGTCTCTTTGCAAGCTGTTACAACTCTGCAGTAGCTTGACATGCTGCAGTGGGCTTTCTACATCCCCTCCCTGATCACATCAAGTCAGCATTTCAAGCTAAATACAGACTCTTCCACCAGCATGGCAACAGCTAATTACGGTCACAGTGCTCACAAGTGTTTTTTGGAGACCCATTATTACATTGTAGGTTGTGTCTTCACCAGAGTAAATGTGTAATTAATGTATCAGCAGATCCTTGAAGCCTTCTATACCAACCACTGCCACGTAGCCTCCCAGGGCACATTAACAGGAGAACAGGTTTGCAGCCAGCTACAGATGCTGCTATGTTTCTCCTCTGCAGTAAAAGAACCAGAATTGCTTTCATGGAATTGGACTGATTTTACAAGAATTTTCTTTCTCTTCAATCATATACGCTTGGTCTATACAATTGCAGCAATTCTGTACTCTCTGCAGTGCTGAAATGCTTATCACTATCTGAACCTCAAAGCTGCAATCCAGCTACTATAATACATGCAATTAGTACGTCACAGTCCAGGTTTAACTGAAATAAAGTGCTCTACCTATAGCAGCCATGGACATTGAACCTTGCAGTCCCTGACAAATAAGTCAGGGTCTGCATGTTTAGAATACACACCAGTTAACTCTGCCTCACTGCATAATTCCCTTATTGGCAATCTGCTATACACAGTATGAGCAAAGAGCTCATCTGTGGTATTCCAAGACTGCAACCCTATCACCACCACTTGCAACTGAGCTAAAAATCAAGAGCCGGGTTCAACTGATGTAAACACTTAAGCATGCAAATTTCACATAAATCTTAATAGGAGGTATGCAAAAGGCTGCATGCAGGACAGAAGAAATTTTTAAAAATTCAACCCAATACACTGGAAAATCGTGGGGTTTTTAAAATATTGTTTCCCTAGCCTGAATCATAAGCATGAGATTTACTGCAAGCGCTGTCATTATCATCACGTTTTCCAGTTACTTCCAGCCTCCGCAATTACTTACTTTGCTTACTTACATCGTGTACTATTGGAAAGATTACATACAATCTCATAAGCCTCAGTTGAGGAATGTCTCACTTATTTCTTCAATGACATTTTCTAAAGGAAAACAGAGATAAAATATCTAGATTGATACTTTAAATAATAAATCGTAACTTTGGGTATTTAATTATGCTGATTTTTTTTCTTTTAACTATTACAAAACTTTCAGAAATGCGTTACAGCAGGTTCTCCACACCATTAGACAGGAGTAAAATTATAAGATGGATCACAAATCCAATGAGGAAAGTATGCATTTTTGCCTTACCTTAACTCGATGCAACTGTAACTTAAACTAAGTAAAATTTTTATCTTATTTAATGTGACGAGTCACACACAAGACTATTACATCGCAACATGACAATGCAATGAAACATTCCAATGTCGTAAGAGATGGTATGAACCTTAAACTGGTTCCTCCACAACTCTGCATGCACTCAGTAGCAAAGAACTTAGCCTTTATTTATAAAACACATGCTTTCCCTCTAGATAAGCAGCTTTCTGACATACTTACTAGCATTTAAGTGAAATCCATCTCGCAAGCCAGGACCATGAATTTTTCATGAGGTGGGTGGTAAGTATTATCACAGAAATGAAATAACAGGAGTACTGTAATAATCCCAAATCATTAACATATTTCAGTATGCAAACCTCTCACCACACACATTCATTTCAATATTTTCTTTGCCACGGTTGCTAGCATCCTGAATTTTCAAAGGGTTATAGGGTTCTTTGAACTTTTGACATGCATTCGAAGGAACTATGTATGTCCCGACACCAGAAAACACAAGCTGTAGGGCCCGTTTTCTGAAATGTTTTTAGTATGTTCCTGGCAACCCTCCCACCACACCCCAATAATGTACCTCAGATCAAATACAAATTTGCTGACTGTCTATTGGCAAAAGCATAGAAACCCATGTGTGTCTGCAGACACAGTACAAAGAGTTCTGCCAAAAAATTTAGGGTAGTTGCTTTGGTTTCTAACATAGGGTGTGAATCTGCCGTCCGGGTTGAAAAGAGATGCTGTGCATCTGAAGCTGTAGGTTCTATAAAAAGCAGAGACCTGATGCTCTGAAGAACAGTAATTTAAAGAACAAAGATCTTGTATGTTGGATTTTATTCCATAGCCCTTTTGTAACTACTCTAACTTTCCTGACTTCCCCTCCTAGCAATTCTGTACTACTGCTGATTTTACACTGATGTAAGTAAGATCAATTGCCCGTGACACCTTATTATTTTTTTCTGCTGTTATAGAAATTGCAATTCACTTCTGTCGCCCAAATTTTACCTGCAGGAAAGTTAATCTATTTCTCATCAATTAATAAAGATTGTTACTTACGGCTTTATCTAGAGTTCTGATTTCTAATTTTTCATATGGCTTTTGAACTTGCAATTTTTACAGAAATAGCTTTCATAAAAGTATCAGGTCATCCGTGTTAACAAAGGAATTGCCCAGAAAGGCATCCTTCACGTGCTATGAAGAAAAGGGGCTAATCGATGGTAAGTCTAAGCACGCACGTGCTTACTTGCACTACTGCAAAACTGACATGGACACTCATGACTGCTAAATATGCATTCTGAAACTCTTTCTGACAGTAAGATGTACTTTATGAAAAGATAAATATGTGTACGAAGCAGAACCTACTTTTTATATGACTGTTAAAACTACACATAATATAAAATGTCATCAGAATTAGAGTGAATTCTAGTGTTTAAGCCATGATGAAAAAGAGAAATTTAAATAAGAACTTAACTGCAAACATAGAATTTCAGTTTCACCAAGTCACAGAGTATATGAGAGATTGGACTGGCAGGTGGTTCAATACCTTTAATCAGTGCTGTAAATGTCAAACTGGTTTGCGATCAAGGAACTTGCAGAATAATTCTGCTAGTTTTTTCTAGTCACAGTTTAACTAAGTTTGTATCAGTTCAGTTTAAATATATGTCTTTTTAACAGTGGGGAACACTGCTTGATTCACTGGCCTAAAGTCCGTCTAGGAGCATAGCATGGGCATCAATGGCTTTTACGCTTAATGCTAGCATGCAGAGACAGACTGAGGCATCCAAAACTAGACTACAGTTTGCTGCAGGGATTTCACATAGGCAGGGCAGCATGTATGAGTTAGGTGCAATCAAACAAGCTCGAAGATAAAACTAGCAAAACCAACGGTCCCTGGCTTCTGTTGCATTATTTGAATACCCATGAAATTGGCTGAACCAAAAGATCAATGGATTTTTACCCTCAGAATATTTATTCTGGGCTTGAGTTGAAACAGGTTTGCATGACTTCTTGCAGTATTTGTCCTTCCTAAATCTGATGAAGATTCCATGATGCTCTGAGATGAACCTGGTTGTCTCTACATCTCCCACTGCCACAAAGAACAGAAATCAGTATATTCCAAGTTAAATGCCCACACAAGCCCCCTCACGTTTGTATAGAAACCATTTTTGTACTCAAATTTAAAGTCCACACTCCTAAGTAAGATCCAGCTAAAGTAAAGTGCCACCACATATTCAGAATGGGAACCAATCTCACATTTGCAGTCCTCATTTATGGTAACAGGTTAAACCGCAGAATTGAGACCATTGGTGGAGCAAAGCATGCACAACACACGAATGTTCCCTACTCGGCCTCACTGTCCTGTCTAGTGAAGCATGTGACCTGTCTGACACTTTAAAATGTCTCTAGAACAGTAATTTCTGAGAGGAAGTACCTAAGAGATATGAAATGGACTCTTGCTGAGGCTGTGCAAAATTTGAGTACTTCAAACAAAACACTTTGGCAGTCAGATGTAGAAATGGCAAGGTAGAAAAATCTTGAAGGAATAATTAATCATTCTTCTCTATGTTCAAATAAAACAAGATCACCTTAAAAATATTTTCATTTCATTCGTATCTAGGTTGAGGCAAACTACAGAAATTTCAGCTAAATAGGGAAGTTTTGCATAAAGCAAAGATACAGATACGGCAATTCAGAAGAGAGCCATTTCATCATGAACCACTACATCACACATTAAAAAAGCTCTACCATAATTCAAGACTATTTTAAAATTATTATAACTCTCAATTCAAATAAGTCCTTATAAGCATAATGTTTTATTACTTGTTTATGAGGTGTACTGCATAGAACAACAACAAAAAGATACGGAACGTGACAATTATTTTACACATGTAAACTTGTATTTGCTTTTGCCAGGTCTTCCAGTTACTATAGTAAATATTCCTACAACTCCTAGTAACTCCCAGTTATTATTATAAGAGAGAAAAATCATCAAGAGAAATTTTATGTGCAACAAGACCAGTTGTAAGAAAGAGACCGCATTGTAGGTTTGGAGAAAGAACACCCATGACACTAATGCCACCAGAAGAATATTACAAGGTGGAATTATTCATTTACTTTTTATTGCATCGTTACTGCATATAAATGCTACTGTTATTGCTTCACCGCTCAGCTTTATCGCATACAATGAATCAAAGCATTAAGAAATGCCACACAGCATAGAAAATGTGATGTATTAAAATAATGGATTCAGTGATGTACAATATGTATCTGAGAAGTTATAAATGCTCTATGAATTATTTATTTCCCACTGTAGTTTACTGCATCATAAAAGTATAATAAAATTAGCTGCAAGAGGTATATGTTAAAACCTGCTGACAATTTTTTTGAGAGATTTTCATAGTAAGTGTGAAAAAATAAACATCTTCAAGGCAATAAAAAGTACTACAGTAAAACTTTCCTTCAGCATGAAAAATACCAACAACTATTCTTTTCTTACCCAGATATCAGAGGAAAAAGTTATGAAGCTTTGCCTATTTATAACAAGTGGTATTTAATGTTTCGTTAGCTCGCGGGCAACTGAATATATCTACTACAGGAACAGTGACCACACCATCAATACTCATCTTTTACAACCCCACCTTTTAATTTGTTGCTACTAACATTTAGTTCTCTATGAACCAAAAGGATCACCAAATTCTACCTCCATCACTACAAAGCATGTAATGAAAAACTGAATTGGCTCCTACACTAAAACCAGCAAATATCAGTGATTCTCCAGTGTACCGCATTACTCTAGGTGTAACTGAAAAGACTAACTCCTACCCCATATGCACAAGATTATGAAAAGAGCTTTCAAATGAGGAAACGAATAGCTTCAGATTTCCTTGCTAAAGCATAGCCTCAAAAATTTCACAGGCATGAGGAAAACACTGGCTAAAAGTCTTTTTAAATTACGTTCAAAACCACAAACATGAAAAATATTCTCAGCTCGCTTTTCCCAGACAAATTTTGAATAAACACACTTTCCTCACTTGAGGAAGTATGTTAGCAGTGGATAGGCTTTCTGTTAGTTTCCTCACTTATTTCATTATTTGTACAACAAATATTTTTTCTCTCTGTCTCCACACTGCCTACACTAGCTCTTTGAAAAAACTATTTAAATACCTTCATTTACTTTTTATCCCTTTCACTACTGCTTCACTGCTCTGCTAAATAACTTTGCAGTTGGATACTCAATATTCATGAAAGGGAACTAAACAAGCAAACAAAAAAAGGTCACTAGCTCTTTTTGCACTAGAAGAACTTTTCGGTACATCACTTACCACCCACGGTTTGTCACAGAAGTTATAGACCGATTCCAGGGAGTTGACGCTAGGGATGCCTGCGTACTGCATTCCAATGATCAAGTTACGGAAATCTTCATTTTCTGCCATGCTGAATGAATGTTGTCGAACAAGGACAAAATCAGGCCTGAATGACCTGGCAAGAAAAAGATACATTGCTAAAAGTCAATGATCATTTTTCCTTCAACAGCAAAATCTTAAAAGAGAAAAATGTCCCGCTGATGGATAGATAAGTACTAAAAGAAGACTCAAAACAAAGGTAAATGCTACAAGGCAGAAAGAATTGCTACGGCTTTATGAAAATCTGCACTGTATCATTTCTTAACCACTGTTAGAAAACATCAGCTCCATTAAGAGGAAAGACAAATTATCATGGCTTTTCAGGTTGTTTTCCCACCAAAAGATAAGTCATATATATAAACTCTGAGTACGTTCTTAGTTTGTGTACACCAGTTCCTGAACAACGAGAATCCAAAAAAAAAAGCAGGCAAATGTATCTGCCAGAAACTTAAGCTTCTTGGGAACAATTTTTTTTCACAACTATTGTCAGACTGTTTTAAAGACAGTAAGGGACCAAGCAACCCCACTGCTCGCAAAAGGAATCATACCATAATTGGGAGATAATCACAATTCAACTTTTGATCAAGACACACACCAAAATGAATTTCTAAACTTACAACTGCACTTTTTTTCCCCTCTTTCTCTCCTGTATCTAATCAGGATTTCTCCTGTTGCAACCTCCGTGGCTTCTTGTCCTGTCACCACGCACCTTTGAGAAGAGTCTGACACCATCTTTACCTTACTCACACCCTGACATTTAGTTACTGAGGAAGGTTATGGAAAACAGAAGATGTAATGCAACAGGATAGAACCAGTACAGGGACAATTAGCTGCTAACCTTGACTGTTGAAAGATTCTCTTCTGTATTCAAATTTTACAGGTGGAAAAAACACTGACTAGCTTGAAGCTATCAAGCTCCTGAAAGAGGTGTAACTGCAGTGTAAATTAAATTAGTGTAGTAAATTAGTGTAATTATTTACATGCCTTGAATAAATATAAGATGTATACTGGAGTGAAAAAGTCCAAAGATTACAAAATGATTCAGAAGTCTCACTCCAGTAAAATAAAACAAAAACTAACTAAAATTAATGTTAAAATTGCTTAAGCAGTTTTGAGATTCCAGCCTGAATGCAGTAGTCAAAGTACATCAGCTGGATTCTGAAGCTGGCTTTCAAACGTAATGCATGATTTGGCAAAAGCGGCATTATAAAGACTTGCTGTCAAGAGTCATTAAAATGTAGGCCAATGTAGTGTAGGCCAATGACCAAAACTTGTAAAGACATGCTTGCCTTTAACAAGTCTCAAAAAAACCTATTTGTAGCATAGTTCTGAGAATTTGTGATCTAGGTTTCATGGCGGTGTGCCAAGCATTTGAAACAAGGAAATTCCATGTACTGGCATAGAATGAGTATAATACTTAGAGGACTAACGATGCCTTAATCAAAAACACAGACCACTCAGCAATAGAGACCCCCTCTATCATTTAAAATAGTGCTAAGGGGATTACATATCATCTCAAAGACAACACTGTGTTTTAAAATAAAAGCAAAGAACAGAAAGTGTCCTTTAAAATACTGATTTAATGAAGCAACTGGGGAATTGGGGGAATGTACTTAAAAAAAGAAAAATATTATGTATTTTGCTTTGCAAAATCTCCTCAAAGGGACAAGATACATTTACATAATTGTTCTAGATCTGTAATTACTGCTGGACAGAATGACTGTGTATACAAAAGAAGGTCATGAGAAAAATTTTAATCCCAGCTCAAGGATTTGTAAGATCCAAAATCTCAGCGTTATGTAACATGAGATATCATTTTTCATGGTTTTATTTTCATTCACAAAAATGAAACAAGCAGGCGCCTGTTACACAGTTTTTTCCTCCTAAACTAAGGCACCAAAATGTTGTCACTGAAACACCTAGGATTCTACAAACTAATATTTTGCTCATAAATCTAAGATATAAAGTCACTTTAGACCTCATGTTAATAACACATAAGACTTTTCATCTCAGTATTCCCTTTTAAGTAACACGCTCGTAGTCCATATTCGATATGAACTCTGGTACTAGTGGGACCAGCAATTTCCCCGTCTCTCTTGACAGCTGAGACAGAAACCAAGGAACATGCCACACATCCTATTGTCTGACCCATATTTAACGCTGGATTTCAAATGAAGTTTCTTACCAACTGAACAAGTTACATCCATCAGTATCTCTGCATTCCCGAGTGACACAAGAAGCACATTGGAAGCTTCAGGCAATAAACTTCACAAACCGACTAGGCTTAAAGCAAGATGAAGACTAGCACTTATTGGAAGATACAGAACATTTATGAAAAATACTTTCATTTTTAAAAAATATTCTGTATCTCCAGAGAAGTTATCACAGAAACAGAGAACTGCTGTCCCATCGTGCCTTCATATCCTCACAGCAGAAAGCATGCACACAGATATTTCATACAGCTTAGAGTGAAATTTATCAATTCGCTCAAATGAAATGATTCACTCACATATCAATGAAATTTATATTCAGGTAGTTCTACTGGGTTAAATAAATTACCCATAAAACTGATAATATTATAAAATCCTTTGTCATCTCATCATCAGAGTTATCGGATGACACAACAAGATTTCTCTGCTTCTTAACAAAAGTAGCAGTTTTACCAAGTGTTGTCACAAACTGCAAACATACATCCTTCTATGGAGGTTCCCAATTCACATTAAGTATTGACATGTTTTGATGCTAACTTGGCCTCAATATTTTTGCTCTGTTTGGAAAATTCTCTACAGAAAAGCCACTAAGAAGCAGCGATAAAGATTTCCTGGCTCAAAAACTTCTATCATCAGGAAAAAAACCCAAAAAACTAAACTAAATTAAAATGAAATCTCTTACTTTTATACGGAAATAATGTTGTGGATTTGGCATAAGTTGTCGTTGAACTAAGCTGCAGTATATTTAGAACACACAAGAGATTAAACAGTTGTGAGTTTGAAAGCATAAAGTACATTTATTTTCAATATTATTTTTTTCCCTGATTTTTTTTTTTTTTTTTTTTTATTACATGAAATTTTCAAATCTTTTATTTGGACAGATGTTGTGCAAAGCCACGAAGACACAAGACGCTGTATGCTGTCCAGCTCCCTGAACTCTCACTCTTGCCTAAAGAGAAACATAAGCAGTGAACTACCAGGTCACCGTTAGGGGTTTGATCCACTTTTCTGAATGCAATTGTTCAGCCAAACAACTGCAACGCTTAACTCATACTTAACTGCACTGGCCAAAATAGGAGCAATTCCCACAGATTAGATAAAATATAGGACTGCCTGAAATACTTCTAATAAAATAAATAAATAAATAAAGCTAATTCAACTTAAGCTTTTACTTTCTCCAGACATACCCCTGTTTTCTCCCCTTACATTTACAGGGATGTTGACATCCTCACTGAAAAAAAAAAAAAAAAAAGGCAAAACAACCCTGCTTTCAATTGGAATAGTTCTTTTTGGACAAAACAGCATATTGGGAAATCTCAGGCTTTTAAATGGCCATCTTTCAAACAGGCAGTGATACTCCAGTAATTATCCTGAGAAAAACGCTCTGACTTGGCCTGTTTCAAAAGAAAAGATTCAACATTGGAAACAAATACTGTTCATCTGGAAAGGTCTGGCATGTACAAAATCACCAAGGCTGTCTTATTTCTGAACCAAAGATAAGACCCAAATCAATAACCCTAACTCCCAGTCGTGTATTCTTTACACCAGACTTCATTCCCATCTTAATCAAATCCATCTTTTCATGGGATGAAAATGTCGAGAGACTTCCCTCCTGTCACAAACAGGGCTAGCTGACACCGCTCAGATAGTTTATTTCCTACTTTTCATGCCAATGACCGAGATGCATTGCATCAGTCAAAATCCCTATCGCACATACACAAAAAATCGTTCCGTACCTTTTACACGCAGACATTATGCTATTTGTTGCTTTTTGCTGTTATTCTATTTAGTTTTTCTTACCTGACAACTTTAGTGCCATTTCGAAATACTTGGATATCTACTGCATAATTGCCGTCAGCATGGGCTATCAAGTTGATTTCTGAAAATTCTGCCTACGAAAAGAAGACTCACATTAGTCAGTCTGGTTTACTTTACCTTTATTTTCCTAACCCCCTTCTTTTAAGTATTAGTATCCGAACTGCTGACAACATACATTTGGAATAAAATGAGCACTAAGAGGATATTAATACAACAGTATTAGCCACGTACGACATCACATTTGAATAAATTCTAATACAAAGAAAGTAAAAAGCAAAAAACTTTATGAAAAAGGACTGTGGAGCAGTAGCAAATGTATTTCCTCATTCATGTCTGCACAGAAGTGTAGAAATTATATTTTTGCTTTGTATGGTGTTATCACAGATATTAATACAGATTCAATAAACATTTACGTAAAGTTTTGAAGAAAACAGTACAAAAGCAATGTCAAAATAACTATGATAAATAGAACATTTTCTGATAGCATTTAGTGTCTCCTCGTATACTTCACCCCCTTCTATTTCCTTTATGTACATTTACTCTTCTTTTTAAAAGATCTGGTGCTAATAAACAATTGACTCACAAAATTCACAAATAAAGAACTTTTTCAGAGTATCTTCTCACACTGGAAATGTGGAATTTAAAAGGAATCACTCCATACTCTGAATCTACAGTTATGTGAAAGGAAAGGACAGGATGTTTTTCATTTATCCACAGTCTTTCATCAGCTTAGGCTCTCAAGGCACTTTACAATAACATTACACAGCAGAATAATTGAAATGCAGCCAACTGTCTTCTAGTGGATAAATGAAAGCGTCTTTGCTATCCCGGACACTAATACAGAATACAGAGTGTCAGAATTCTCATTAGTCTCCTCTTGAAAAATGGAATCACTGAAAGTCTTCCTAAGTAAAATCCGCCCAGGGCTTTCAGAATTTAGTGTTCAGTGAAGGCAAGTGTTGACTACTCTAACCACCGTTCCAACTCAATAGCTTAAGTATGTGCTTGATTTCCAGCATGGGGGTCCCTTCATTAAATCCCACACGCTTACATGCTTTCTTGGATCAGTGTTACAATGTTCTAGACACAAGGGGCAGTTTTAAGTTTATTGTAAAAACAGCGCAAATGGTGAGAGATTGAAATATTTGTACGAGTGCTGACAATGTTAAAGAACGTTTAAAATCTATTTAATCTGAGATTGACAACTCATCTCTCTCCAATTAATAGATCACATTAAACAAGTACAAGGATTCACAATATAGATTTCGTAGTTTAAAAGCTTAGTACATGACAGAAAATATTGCATGTGATAGGTTGCTGTATAAAAATAAAATAACGCTCTCTGGTATTAGCAAAAGAACACTAAAGTAGTTGTTAATAACTCTGTATACGATTGTCAGTGTTGACGTGTTAAAAAGTGATTACTAGGGTTCAAAAACGTTCCATCTCTTACCGATTAAAGGTGGTTCTGGACCTATAAGAGACCATATGAAGGAAATTCTGGGCTTACACACAGTTTTTGTTAATATTAAAGAGACTGTGTGTCTAACATCAACTGCATGATCTGACCTAGGTGTGAGTGGTATTTTGGGACAAAATAGCTTGTCTTCTTTTTCCCATCTCTCCCTCAATACTCTTGAAGTTCCCTGGCAAAGCTTTCCATGTTTCCAAGCCAAGAACATCAGCAGATATTCAGTGGAGTAAAGAATGAAGCAAAGCTAGATGCTGCACTATTGTGGTGAATTTAGGTAAGTTGAATCCACACAGCTGGAAATAATTTTCCCTCACTCTTTGAAATTCCAATGACAAAACAATTCACCTTAAGTACTGAACCTTCTTACAGTAGCATCTATTCATAGAATTGAAGATTGAAAAGCAATGAAAAGACTTATTTACTTTCCTAGTTTCAGATATCTAGCTCAAATAAAACAGCTATAATTCTAATGCACCCTGAATTATATCTCCATATTTATTGTGATTTTTTTTGAAAAAAAACCCATGCTAACACTGCAACCAGAGCGTATGTATATTCTTAAGGGAAGGAATTAGTGATACAGAAATGCAACATGTAAATCATGGAGTGTCTGAGAAATTCACAGTCTCTAAGCAACAACTTTTGAATATGATATGCTTTTAATGTTGTACAAATTATGGTCAGGATCCTCTAAAAAGAGCCGTGTTAGAATGAAAGGTAATTAAATCTTTGAGTGTTCTAATTAACTTGTGAGGGTTTTCTGAAGTACAAAGCGCTATGTATCCATCTATGCATACAGAATCATAGAATCATTAAGGTTGGAAAAGACCCTTAAGATCATCGAGTCCAACCATTAACCTAACACTGCCAAGTTCACCACTAAACCATGTCTCTAAGCGCCACATCGACACGTCTTTTAAATACCTCCAAGGAGGTATGTATTTATACATATAGAGATATTTGTATAAGTATACAAATATAAAAATAACATTCAGATTAATTCATTTAATTACCTGTTCAACCTTTATGTCATATTCTCCATGGACCTTTTTTCCACGAAAAGCCTTGGCCCTGCAGAAAAAAAGGGAGAGAGAAAATCAAGGATATACGTATTTGTAATCAGTAGCTACATAAAAGCTTCCTGTATGGTCTTCAATGTCTTGAAAATACACATATATGCTAATTGAATCTACCTACTACACATACACAATTCTCTTTTGACATCCTCCTATCCTTAACGTCCCATCACGCAGTATTTTGTGATAAAAACATACATAATGCAATTTTCAACATTAAAGTGTATATTAAGCATACTGAAATACATATTTCACAATTAGTCATTAACATAAAAAGAGTACCACTAAAAAGATGCAATCCTGCACTCATTAAAGTCAATAATGCCAGTGGAAATGCATTTCAATGTGAACAACACCGTAACAACCACTCATGTTAATCTTTATCCACTTTGTTTATTTAGAAAAACTGGTTCATCGGGAACAATATGCTTAGAAACTTTATATTGTTTTTAAAGAAAGTATCAGAGGTACTGGGACTGTTGTCACCAAATTCACCAGTGCCTGATTTACTAATCAGTTTTTCCTTTTTCTAGACTATAACTTGAGGTAATGTAATTAATCTGAAGGAGGGTTTATGAGTATTTATAATGCACGAAGATTGCTGTGATAAAACAGAACTGAATTCAATGATCCAGTCTCCCAGATCTAACAAGCAGACATTATTTCTGGGAATCCGTCAGTTGTATGCCTTAGGCAGGAAGTATCTGCTTTGCAGTAAATGGGAATTTAAAAACAACACAATCTGTTGACAAACTCTGAAGTTGAAAAAGGGGGATGGTATCAGTCTATCTCTGCAACTTCTTTGCTCAAGCCAAAGCTTAGAGTACCTTCCGCGCTTTTGTTATATGCAAGCAAAAATCTGTTGCGCAATCCAAAACCAGAACATCACAGAACATCTTCTGAAGTGTTAAAAAAAAATATATATACCAAACCACAAACTTTGTCCATTTTCAACATCTGATAAAATGCTATTATACTAAAATAAATCTGCCTCATCAGCGAAAGTAATGTATATACTCCATATTAAAACAATTCATCATTGCTTTTTGGAAAATCTTTTCCCACTGAGGTACAGAAGAGTTTCGCCATCAGTTTCAGCAGGGAAAGAACCAAACTTCATAATAATCAACTGAAAACACTGCCTTTGGCAACATATTTCTTAAGGATATCTTAGGTATTATGGAAAACTGATGATAGAAAGCAAAGAAAGTGTTTATACTGAAATGGCATACTGAAATATTGCCCAACAATTAATTCTGCATGAAAATGCAATTGGTAAGCCGATAACAAGGAAGAAAGCATTTGCGTTACTGGTTTATACTGTTTTCTTGTAATAAACAGATATGGAATATGAAGTTTGAAATCTATTGTTTTATTATAGAAGGATAATGTTATCAGATATTTTTGCCAATAACAAAAGCAGAAGTTAAATAGACTATCACAAATCTAACAAAGAAATATTATTCATCACTTATTTTTCTTTCCAAATTTGTTCTGAAATTCCATAGGAATATGAAAATTATCTCTTGAAAACTTTGAAGATATATGGACACAGCTTAAGTTTTATAATGCTGTTTATGTTGAAGCACCAGCTGGACCACGTTAATCTAACAGGTGCAGGAAAACCAAGGACATCTGTATTACCCTGGGAGGAGTCCACAACAGCCACAGACCAGAGAGGAAGATCTCATGTTCAAAGATCACACCACATCTGGCTCAGGAGAAAAGCAAGCAATTCCTAACAGCAGACAGCTTAAACATCTCTTTGAAAAACTAAGATTTACCACTTCAAAAAATATTTAAAACTCTGATTCTGATCCCCATGAATTTAATAGTAATGTTATTGTTGAATTTTACTGGGAACATGATGAGCTCCTAGATTTTATTTCTGATGCAGCACCAGGTGAGCTAAACACATTATTGAACATCACATAGCACAAATTTAATTTAAATAGAATTATGCTGGCTACGTAACACAATAAATGTTATCGTGAAGCTGCCTCTTGAACACTGAACAATACGCTTAGAGTAATACTGAGTTTCTGCAAAGCTGAATGGTAACTGGACCATACATAGAGATTAAACCTCCCACAATGCTTACCCTAACAAATATCACAACTGATTTCTGTTTTATGAGAGGAAACGAAAATAGGAAACCCCAAAGAGCCAAAGAGAGGCTCTTCGATTCTTTAGTGCTAAGTTCATTGCTCATATTGGAATGTGCTCAAAACATTAGCTAACTATTAATTAGTGAGATGCTGTTCCTTTAAATTCAGTCTTTCTACTTAAACACCATTTAAATGAGGCAAGCTTTAAACAAACTCTGGCATGATTCACATTTCACCAAATTACTTCAGCTTTGAAAATAAACAGTAAGTACCGAAGTTAAGCAATCTAAGGCTTGAAAACAAACATGACATTTAAACATTTAAACAGACTTAATTTCAAAGAAGCATTAACCAACAACTTTCCTAAAAATGTATAATATTCAATAATAGTCTCCAACTGTCCAGCCACAAACTGCAAGAATTTATCTTGCTATCTTTAAAAAATAACTCACAACAAAACATCATGACTCAGTCATTTCAGAACAAACTCTAAGAAATTCTTAGCATGAGTTTGCTGTGAAACAGAACCTAGTTTTCATTTTATTTACTGTACTTAGGAAATACAGTCATGCCCTGCTTGAATTATTTCCTATTTGCAATGAGAAATGTGCACGCCTACCGTGAAGACATATATTACATGCTTAAATTAATAATTTTTTTTACTGAGGGGAGATGGGGAACGGAATTCTTTGGTGCTATTGATGACTTCACTGAATTGTAGTTTGACATTCCTGTTATGCCTTATTACTCTCGGTACCGTGCACAGAATACCTGTGTATCAACTCTCGGAGCACCTCTGCAGAAAGGAAGGCATTTGAGAAGGGTGAAAGGTGAGCTGTCAGCACGACTGATGTTAAGACAAATACGCCCCAATTCAAGTAACATTTGGCTGCCCGTTATGGTGACTTCTTGCATTGTACGTAGGGAAGAGAAGGAAAGCAAGCTGTACCATTATTCATCTGAAACTCACTGTTTAAACAGTTGCTTTCCAACACCTCAGTGTAGAGAAAACAGACAGCTACTAATATGAATGCCGCCTACTGGAGTTATTAGCACGACCACTTATAGCCAGAATATTTTCAAAATGTGTGAAATATTTATGCTTTTTTTTTTTCCTATGCAATTCATTCTCTGGATAAAAACCTTGCACATTGAAAATCCAACAACTATAGAATATACAGTTGCCACAGATGCAGCCTAATATGAATCATACCACTTACTGAACTTTGGCAAGGACAATGAATGAAGTAGTAATCACTAAAAATGTTTCAAATACATAAAAAAGATCTGAAATATTTGCCTCAAACTACACAGCACCTACATACATTTCCACAGTATCCTACTATGCCATGAAACCAATGTGTTTTCATTTCATGTAAACAAACAAAGCATTAAAACTGGTGCTACTTTCAACTGGCAGCAAAATCAACAGGAAAATCATTTGCTGACACACAACAGGTTTATACTTCAATTTGCATTCTTTAACACTGCAATGCAGAGCTTTGCAGCAAGTCTTTAATAAAATTAAAAGCAAGCATCCAGCAAAGACGTGGGGTCCCATCCTGCAAACCACTGCTCACGTGTCTAAGTCATGCAAGTCTCCTCCCTTCACAGCACTGTGCACTCTGCAATCTGCACTTGCCAATGTAGCGCAGCACTCGCAGTACAAATAATGTAATGTGCCCAGGCTTCGGTTCCATTTGAACACTGATTTTTGGCCACGTCTGGACAGTGAACTGGGAACTAATTACTGATCCTATCAATAACAAGATTGGATGCTCAAAAATTATTATAGCACCAGTTTACTACAACAGGGGAAAAGTTTGTTCATTTCCAACAGTGGCACCCTCTAGAGCACAGAAACTGCAGACTGTCAACATTTATAAACAGCTAGCATAATTTACTTCAAGCAAAGTAATGTACACATATATAAACACACACAGCAGTGTCAAAGAACTTGTTCAGTGGAATTACCATATGCACGTAAAGATTGTGGCAGACTACTGACACAGAACCCACCAGACTTCCACAAACTTACGCAGCGTGGCATGCTAGTCTCAGTGACAGAACAGAAAATGTTGATGAGAAAGCAAGCCCAGTCTTCAAGTTCAAATCTGGTTAGAAATCACTCATTTTTTTAATCCAATTTAAAAAGAAAAAGAAAAAGAGCGGAGAGGGGAGTAAGATTATTACTTCTTCCATATGCTGAGAACTTTTTAGACTGTCATGCAGACTTTTGTAAATACATGAAAACCGTAAGAAACTTATCAAAAGTAAGCATATGATTAGATATGCATATTATTTTCATTTTATGTCACTTAATCCACAATCTACTGAAACCAGTGGCAATCTCTCTATCAACATCAATGGGCTCTACAACTGTCTGATAGTATGAACATTCACTATACTGACTTCCAGCCACCCAGCCTAGCTGCCAAAACTCGTCATTTGGAACTGCTATGATGATGCTGTCATGATTAAATAGAAGTTATTAAGAATACTGTAAACACACTGGTTTAAGGACTTTCTTTAATTACTTGTTCCACGTTTCCGCAACAAGACACTGATAAGAGACTTACAAAAAAATACAATATCCTATTTAAAACCTGACTCTTAAAGACCTTGATACTGTTAAATGTGTTACTCAGATTCTGCAAAGACCTATTTGGATTTAAAACGTGTTCTTTTTTTCTTCTGCACTGTGAAGTTACACTTTTGGCACCTGACCCAACCAGTATTTCACGCTCACATAAAACAGTTATGTTTTCTCAAGCTATTACTTCATACAGAAATTGTCTTAAAATAAGCAGACTGTCACCACAAACTAAGTGATAAAACATAGCAAATGCATGACTTTTAGTAGTGGTCCCTGTTAAATTGGATTTTATTAGATTAATGATAATCTCCATTACCAGAAGCCTGTAAATTTGAACAGCAGCGCACTTTATTGGCTCCGAAATAGCATGGCTTATTTTACACAAGTTCGTGGCTCACTTTTATATCAGGCCAGTTAAATTTTGCTGTTAATCACTCAGTTTGATGAAATGTCATACTCAGTGGAAGCACTGTAACGGCAAGGACACACGGATTGCTCCTTCCAGTTATTCGCTGTGTGAGCTGAAAATCCACAGAAATCCTAACTGAAACTTGATTCACCTCATAAAAACATTTTTTTTTCCCCAGTACGACAGGCAGGACACAATTAATGCAATTCTTCATTCTAAGTCATAGCCTAGCCTAAAATATACTGTTCATATGAAAAAAAAAAGTGCTAGCTTCTGTCAATAAGGTAACATATAAACAATTGCATTTTAGCCTATTATTTAATCTGTTGAGGCCACAACAGAAAGGATTTCTGAATATTTTCTTCTGTGCTTAATGGGACTACATGGCCTTTTTTTTTTATATCCTATTGTTTCCACCAGTACAATATGTCTCAGTCCCCACTGTATATCTTTACTGGAAACCACTGTCTCAACTACTCCTATACCAATCTTGTCAATCGTAATATATGGAAAGAGAATTACTAGGAACAAAAGCAACCGCTTACAGTCCCTAGAGCATATTAGCCCATTATGGAGTCATCCAAGATGGCCTAATATTGGAACCTATCACATGGTTAATTCTATCAAACTGCAGGGTTTCTTCATCGCTGATCTGCCTAGTTTTATTGGGGACCATGAAAGCACAGCTACCTGAGCAGTTCAAATTTAACAGGGTAGTAGACAATGTCTGTACAAAGCACTCCTCCTCCAGTACAGGGCTTTCCTTCCCCAACTTCTGAAACTTGGAGCAAAGAACTTTCTTAAACACAGGCTTAAAACAGAGCTCTTGCGTGCAGCCTTTCCTCTGCAGAGGCACTGAACCGTCATATCCTTCCCCATTCCCCTTACCAGTGATGGCTAAACTCATTAAAAAGCTCAGCGTAAACACTTTTCAGTGGGGGATTTTCCTGCCCAGACAGTACAGAAGCTGCTCAAAGAGATTCAGCTCCAAAAGCATATCAAAAAAGAAAGCGCAAACAATCTAGAAACAAAGAACACAAGCTTATTAAGCAGCAATTATTCCATTTCCCTTTCTGTGCTGCATATGCCTTTGCTAGAAAAGGGATTTTTTTAGAACAGCTTTATATGTGGCACCTTCAGAGGCTTCCACAATCTCTGATTCAATCCCATTTTTTTTTCTCATAATTTATTGCTAGCCTTTTCTTTTTTAATGAATAATCCTATCCCCTTGGCTTATATCAGAATGTTACCTCCTTTACTCTGATTATTTAAACAAAACAGAGCCATTTTATTCTTTCTCAGCACGGATCTTCCAGCCCAAGAGCCATCTCTGTTGTTTTAATCAGGAGCCCTTCTATTTGTCACTCTGTTCTGTCCCTGAATGCAGTGTTTTCACTAGAGATCTAATCAAGAAGAAAGTGCCTCCTACTCCCGAATCTCGCATTTGAGCTTGAATTTTTTGGGTCTTTTGAACATCACGCTTTATTGAAAATGCCTAATTTTCTGCCCACTCAAGGTGAAACAAGTGCTCTTTCATGACCAAACGCTGGTCTGCCTTTCTGGTAACGTCTCAAAATCCCACACCTCCAATTAGGTAATATTTACCATTAGCCCATTACCTCCGTGCAAGATTTATAGTCACGATGTCATTCCTGTGGGCTCTTTTTTGTAAATTAGATGACAAATGAAAGTATTTTTAAATGTTCATTCCCTCATCACTAGAAGACCTCATATGTGATGCAACATATTATAACCTTTTCCAAATCTGTTAGACTCATTAGAACAACTACTGCACTTTCCCATGGTTAGGTTCATAAAAATATTTTGTACTCATGAGATGAACAGAAAGTCCCAACTTTTACACAGGAAAACATCGCTAGCCAAATTACAAAATATTACTCTTCCAAGCACTGATGAAGGTTTTGATGGTTCCTAGTGCTAGGAGACTCAAACTGCATATTCTGTAGCAGTTGCTGTAAGTTCCTTAAACTTATCTACTACAGCCAATGTAGTAATATTAAAGGCTAAAGTAACAAAGTTAAATTTGTCATTTCCAAGTCTCCCTACCAAGTCATCCATTCTTTCCAATGTCTCATTCAGGTGACAACCAAGATAAAGGAGTAGAAACTGTTAATGAGCAATTCTACTGTTTAGAAAGTAAGGCACTCTAAATTACCTTGAGTAAGTGGCAAAAACGTCACACAATGCAGCCACCAGCGATTAGCTTATGACAGAAAAAACCCAAGCCATCTAGAAATAGCATCTAGAGATATTTCAGTTTACTTTTTTCCTATTGAGGTAAAAAAAACACAGTAAGCGTAAAAGACTTTACACTAACAGAAGGTAATTTCTGACAACATCCGAAACCCCATAAAAACGAGCACGGAGTGAAAGAATCTTTGAGACTGCATCCATGTTATCGATAAACTCCTCCACAGACATTTATCTGCCTTTCAATTTTTCTATTTAGACTGAATTCTCTAAGGCGTTTTAAATGCCTTTAAGCAAGACGTGTGACTCTGTGAGGTGAGAAAATTTGAATCATTTACATCTGGAGACATTACAAGGTGATACTTCATATGTAATACGTTGGGCTATCACGTTGTTTGAATTTTCACCTTTTAGGATCCTGCACTTAATACAGAAACTGTATCTTAACCACCTCTCCAGCTAGTTCCCCTCTGCACTTGTCCTACAGAGGAGATTCTGAACAAACTAGTCAAGATGAGGTAAGAAAGAGGGGGAAGCGTGCAAGTCATGCACGTCTGGAGAGAAAGTGGGAGAGACAGTGCAAACCTCTCAGCCACAGCTTGTTGTTAAACCGGACTAATTACAACATCAAACTTTCAGTCTTAATGTCAAACCTTAAATCTTCAACCCCACAGAGGGACAAGACCCAGAGGAAACATGGGGTAGCAGGAGAAGAAAGGATAGCCACAAGTGCCAGAGTATCTTATTAGACAGATATATACATATATATATACACACATAAAACCACAGTCAATCAAGAGCAGCCTTTGCAGAGAACGGCAGTGATGGTACAGGCAAGCCCGCGCATTTTTTTTTCCAGACAGACACCCACAAGCATTTCACACCCTTGCAGCAATACTTCCATGGCCCCACCAACACTGAACTAGATTTAAATGAGTGAAGGATAAAAAGATTTTTCATGGTTAAGCAATTGCTTTCATCTTTAGTTCAGAGATCCTTTTACCTCCATCACATAGATCTGGAGTCTCTTCCAATTCTATCACTAGCTTCACGTGACAGGAATACTGGAGGCCCCATTTGAATCAAGATCCCAAATAATCAGTGTAAAACAGCCTTTGATGTGTCAATTTTTTTTTCGTGCAATTGGAACTTATGCTTTTATGCTTATACTTAAGAAAGTCATGTGCTGCCCTGTTTCTCTGAGCAGATCAATTAGAAAACCTAGTCTTCATAGCTCTACTTAGGTAACTTGGTTTAGCATCTTCATAGATGCAGTAAAGAAAGAGTATACGGCTTTTGCTGCCCTCTTCTGTAGAAAGAAATGTATATCAGATTGGCTAAAAAAAATGTTTCTAATCACAGATATAGATCCCCGGTCAGCTTTCTGGCTTTACTGGCTTTAAGGTAGCTGCACTGGTATCAACCCATCTTCAAAAAAATAGCAGGGGCGAGGTAGCAGTCATAGGCAGGAGCTGGTTGAAACCAGGGGAAATACTTCACTGTCATAAGGAAAGATCTATGCTTGTGCTGAACGATGGACGTTATGCATGATGTACAGCACGAACCTAACTTGTAAATATTTTTAGATCTACTAGAAAAAGCACATTAACAGCAATAGTACAAACAGTCTCTATGTATTTACTGCGGTATTAGCAAAAACCCACAAGGAAATTAATCACTGACATCAACATGGATTAAATGAATAGCAATTGCTAATGCTTTGTATACTGCTTCCCTATTTTAAGTTGAATTAATCAATATTATTAAGGGTGGGGTTTTTTCCTTCCTCACACACATGCATGCACATACAGACGCTGTATTTGCATTGGCTTCATGACAGTCTCCTCTGACTCTTATTTATAAGATTCCTACTGTCTCAGAAAGCTGGGTGGTACCCCCAGTGCAATTCGCCCCCCCCCCCCCCCCCCCCCCCCCCCCCCCCCCCCCCCCCCCCCCCCCCCCCCCCCCCCCCCCCCCCCCCCCCCCCCCCCCCCCCCCCCCCCAGGAATGAAGGATTTCATGCACTGTGCTCGGCAGAACAAAAGTATTAATTTATCTGCTATTAGGGAAGAATGAGCTTCAGAAACATGCATTTTATCTACCCACTAGCTTTGGAGTAAGGTTCACAATGGCACCATGTAAAACCAATTGCTTTAAGATACTCAAGTTACAATAGCCATCAGAAACACATTATAATGCTAATTCTCAGTACAAACGGATACCAAGAAAATAGAAAATACTTCTAACAGTATCATAGAATGGTTTGGGTTGGAAGGGACCTTAAAGATCATCCAGTGCCACTCCTCTGCCCTGGGCAGGGACACCTCCCACCAGCCCAGGGTGCTCCAAGCCCCGTCCAACCTGGCCTTTGATACCTCCAGGGATGGGGCAGCCACAGCTTCTCTGGGCAACCTGGGCCAGGGGCTCACCACCCTCACAGGAAAGAATTTCTTCCCAATATCTCAACTAAATCTCCCCTCTTTCAGTGTAAAACCGTTACCCCTCATGCCATCACTGCCCTCCCTAATCAAAGTCCCTCCCCAGCTCTCCTGGAGCCCCTTTAGGGACCGGAAGGGGCTATAATGCTTTTTCACCTTTTTTTTTTTTTTTTTTACCCCATATTTTATGCCACGTTCTGCAGGGGAACACACGGAAGGGTGTAGCAGATTACCGTTTTGCCACTTCCAGGGTACCTCCATATATTCCTTCTCTGGTCATACTTTCAGACATAGTCGTACTTTTACCCTAACAAATTACCACTAGAATTTTTTTCCAAAGAGAATACTATGTTAGTGAAGACCTGAAAATATATTACTTGTTTAGTAACCCCTGCAAAACATGCATGAAAGGGGGGTTCTGAAAATACAGCAAGGAATATATTTTAGTTATACTTGAGCCCTTTCACTAAAAGGAACAGTCTCTTCTGCTCAGAATTAAGCTTCCCAGGTATGTTATAAAACTAATCTAACCACCCTGTATTTTAATATACTTAGAACTCTAATCACATATAATTTCGTCTGTACTTAAAATATCCATTTGTTTTATCAATTTTAATATTGTCTAAAAAGATGAATAACTAAGAGCTGTTTTCCTACGCATTTTCAGCTTCCCACTACAGATGAGAGAATAATAGAATTTTCTGGTACTGCTGAAGGTAGTGAATATTTTTCTCTACAGTAAACTGGCACCACAACTAATACACCAGACTGGAAGCACCACCTACCCCTTCCCCAGCTGAGGCTGCCCTTGGGAATATGGGCCTTAAAAATTCTTACACAGGAACAGTCCATAAAACTGAAAGTCAGGTGCAGTCTATTGGGATCTGTAACACAAAACATACCACAAGTCTCAAGGATGTTGTGACAACGGGGAAGCCATTAAAGATGAGAAACGTCACCAGGATACCTGACAATAACCTTCATGGAAGTAGTGTCTGACAGGTTTGGATTTTTGTAGGCAGCTATGCAAACACTTTATTTGCTTATAGCGCACCTAATTAGGAGCTGAGTTAAAAAAAAAAAGAATCTCAATGAGTGATACATTTATTTTGGTCTAACTGTGCATTACAAGAATACAAAATCCCACAATTGCTCACACCCTCCTCATTATTTGTAAAAAAAGTGTGATCTGAGTTTTTAGTGCTTAATGAACATTGGAATCAAACGAGTCCCCCGCTGTTCACTGTACAGCTGCACAGGCTGCTCCGTGCAAGGTCTGCGTTACACTCAGGTCACATTCAGCTCTGAAAGCGGAGCAATACGTAACAGTATCTGTACCCCAAATTTGGGGTGCTGAAATCCAGCACTGTGCCAACCTTGTGAGCGGAAGTCTCCTGGATGAGGCTGTGTTGGAAGCCCCCCAGCAGCCCACAGCCTGGCAGTGCCTCACGCTTCACAGGCAACTGCTGAACACAGAACTGTATTCCAACATCTCTTCCCCTTCCCAGCTGAGAACTGTCGGGTTCTTTTGCACAACGGAATGCTATCAAATACGGGATTCACTGCCAAAAAAATGGCAGTGTAACAGACATGAAACAACTAAGATGCAAACAAGGATTCTCTTTTGACATATATTAAAGTATAGCAAAAGTTGTAATAATTTCATACTTGAATGATTCACATTTATGGGATTAATTCCCCCAGTGCCTATAGGGGTGAGAACAGGACCTGTTCTCTTCTGCACACAATAGCGAAGGCTGTTCCAAAATCTCAGAGATTTGAGCAGCTCTTCCCTCTCGGAGCTGTACCATGGAAAACTGCTTTAAATTTAGTTGGCGACATATAGCACGTTAGTCAAGGATGCCCAAGAGATGAACTGAATCCAGCCCCACGTCATTTTGTGGGCTACACCCACCCACTTAGGTCCCTAATGGGAAGTGGCTAGCTTATGCTACTAGTCACCTCTCCACTAATGGGTCCTTGGGCAACCACAAGTCTGCAGTCCATGGCACTGATTCATTTGGATGGGAGTCGTTAGAGAAAAAGATGGGAGTACTTTTCCCATGAAGATACTGCCATTTGGCAAAGATCGAAATAGCAGGCATGTGCAAGCCCTTGTTACGTAAGATCCAAAATCTGCAGCTAGTTACTGGTAAATATTTTTGCTAGTGAATTTATGACTCTGGGCAAGGATGATCATCCTGGTGAGTAAACAAAGCATGAACAAATAACAGCATTCAGAGTAAGAATATTTTCTTGATTATTCTACAATAAGGCCTGTTGGGACAAAAATTCAGGATGTGTTGAAAACCCTTCATACTCAGAGACCCAGGATATCCATACTGCAAGTTTAATTTGCTTAAGAAAGAAAGGCTGCTACACTCATTCTAGTTTGCTACTGCATCAACACAAATTAGTCTGTAGTTATATCAGTGACTGCTTTGAGACAACTCTTGTATCAAACTCCCACATAGTGGCAGACTGCCAGTTTTCTCTAAAATCCTTTTTTTTTTCAGTTGTGAACTAGGAAAAAAAACAGAACAAAACAAAACGAGCAAGTAAATCCTAAACTTCTAACAGCACAATCAAAAGAAAATTCACCAGGATTTGCAGACATGGCTATTTTCTTTTTTTTAAAAGCTAATCAGCAAAATATTTCTGACTACTTTCAAATTCAGTATTTTCTATCTTTGTTCCTCTGTGTATGCCACTTCAGAGGTTCATTCTTATCCCCAGTAGTTTTTATAACTTTATTTTCTGTAACGACATCTATTTTCTATAGCAATCAGCAGCAAACCTGATAAGCATCGTGTTCAGTAACTTCATTTAAGCTCCTGTAGTCCGAGTTTCTCCATTCTCATGAACTGCTTGGCACGTTTCACTGCCCAGCAGGTAATTCAAAAGAAATTCACACTCTTGAGTTACAGGTGGAATATTATGTACTATTTTTTTCAAAGATTTCTTATTAGTGGATCTCATGTTTTTTATAACATAGTCATAACATGCACTAATGGTATGTTGTAAATAAAGACAGATTCCTTCATCGAGATTTAAGGGCAATCAACACCAACCTTAGTGACATTTAATAAAGACTGTCATGCTAATGGGTATTTCTTCCAAATGCATGTCAAATTCCGTCCATTCAATCAGAATTACTTAAGACAAAAATTCTACTTCTCTTTATGTTATTTTGTATCTTCAGCAATTTCATTAAACTTCATTAGGATGCCCACTTTCACTCCTTTGCTGTAAAAGTAAAGCAAAAGCAGCCAAGATTAATTTCCACAACGTCTGTGTTGATGTAATAATGAATCTCTGTTAAGTGAATGAGAGCTGCAGAAAGTGCTATCTATTCAGAACAAAACCAAAGGTTTACACCTCCATTTTGGTCAAGCACTGCCATCTGCTGGGCAGACTTCGCTGTGAACTGAAGCGCCACAAAATCAAAACTTCAGAGGAAAAAAAATAAAAGTTTGGAGTACTTAACAATTTGTCTGTCAAACAGTATTAATTCAAAAGTAATGGTGGTTTAATTTTAAACTGAAATACTAATCGTTGTAGATAAAGTTGGAGCAACTAAAAGTAATTTGAACAGTAATTTCCATCTATTTACTATTACTACCTATTATGCATCGTAACTCCGCTTCTACAAAATTTCTGAGGGAAAAGAAACAGCTGAAGCATTCTCTCAGTTGTATTTTAGATTAAAACAAAACAAATGAATTTACCACAACCCAAGCTACAGTGCAGCTTTTCACCAATTAAAGATACCTGGGTACAGCGCTGACTGTCTGACAGGTAGGGTTAAGAGAGAAAGAAAAGTTGCAATCTTGTGCTTGTAAATGAATACAAGCCAGGTCTAGATGTCAAAAACTGTGGGACAAAGAAAACTGGGAAATTCTGAGTACCAGTTTATGACTTAATTTTTTTGCATCGTTCAGCTGGAAGAAAGAACAGCACACATAGTCACTTTTAGTCTAGTTTATCATTAGGTATCTATAGAAACAATTAAGAACTAAGCAAAACTACCCAAAGTTCATAATTTTTAAGAGGCTAAATCCTTCTTTCCCATCAAAGTGAGGACTGGCCTTGTGACTGCACATCCACATCTTGGCAACAACCCTCGGGGAAGAAAGGACAGGCAGAGGAAACTGACACTTGATGGCTGAACCCTCTCCATCTTCCCTTACCGACTTCCACTCAAACTATCACTTCATTCTTAGTATACGCTCCTTCTTGCTGAACAGGGAATCTAAAAGCAACTCAGAACACCGTATTTTCGAGATACATGCTCCGAAAGGCACAAATAGAGGTGAGCAACTCTTCCCAACACAGTGTTATCTCCTTGGTGGGCGCAACAGAAAACAGATGATCATTACTGTACATTCAAACATACATGATTCCCAGTTAGAAAAATACCTCAAAAACACTTCCACAGTCTTGTCACAAATTGGACTGTGTTTTGCACTTAGCTGCTGTGGAAGCAAGTAATTGGTAGGGATTAATATTGCCCTTTCTCTCACAGATGTTTCACAGTCTTTAATGACAGTTGCAACGTGCTCCAGCACACCCAGAAGCACAGAGCCTCCTGCTACAGAATCCATACTTCAGGCTGAGCCACGGTGTGTTCAGCATCCCCCTTCCTCCCTCACGGAACCTCTCACATGCCTCCTCACTAGCAAACATAACCTGTTTACTAAAACACAAGCCAAAGAGCTGCTCTCTCAATAACCAAAGTAGGCAAAAGAACAGAAATATTGACTAGCCGAGCCTTGCTATGCATCTATTCCAAGGAATCTTAAAATACTGAAAGAATACGAAATACTGTACCATTCTCATCAGCACAAACAAGCAACAGACCAACACCATTCACGAGAACACAGCAAGACTTGAGAAGACTGACTCCCAACCCCCCCACCTTCACTTCCAAGTTGGAAATGAAAGCACAGAGCGCTTCACAGCAAACGAAGAGAACAATTTAAGAAGGAACAGAAACAGCAAATATGAATATTTCGAAATTACTGGTTTTTTAAAATGCAATCTTCAAAGGGAGTGGCCAAGGCTTAAAACGCTTCATCCTTTTGATATCTGTGCGAATCACTGTATTTTGAGAATCTTTTCTGCATTTGACAGCTTGAAGAAAGTAGTTCTCTTAAGGGCTTAATTCAAAACCACAATATTATGATACTTTGATTAATTCTCAGTTCTAACATGAGACAATATCAAACGCATCACTTGATTTAGATTTTACTGAGTCTTTTTTTTTTTTTTGTACTATCCCCCTATAAAAGGTATTACAACTTTTTGTCTCATCCCTGGATTCACACTTTCTCACTCCTTTTCCCTTCTTCCCACCCACCCACCCACACGTATTTAAGACTTGAGAGGTTGAACGCTTCTCAATCACAATGTTTTTACAAAGTTTATATTTCATTATCACACATATATTTCATGTCTTTCTGTAGGCAGGCTATAGTTCTCAATTTTCTGCAAGAGGATCTCAAATTTTTTATCCTATTTGCCTACGATGGAGTAGTCCTGGCAACCAAGTTTAAGTAGACTCCAAGGACTACTGGTTTCTTAAGGTATAATTTCTCACTCAAATCCCGCAATATGCTCCTTTCTTAGCACAGGCAGAAAACCCATTACCCTGAACAGATGGGAGGTAGTCTGTGGGAAGACAAAATCTGTTAGAGCAAAAACTTAGAATAAAAAAATAATCAAAAAATCTGAGTCACGGGCCTGATAAAATCACAAGATTGGCTTAAGAGATCCCTAAGTTTTAAGAGAAACATGTATTTTAAGGAAAATAGTAGACATGATTATTTTTATTTGTTGTATGCTTTTGATTCCCTTCAAAGGAAGTGTAAGCTTATTTATTTGACGGGAGAGATAAGACCCTTACTTGATCCCAAAAGCTGTAACCTTAATTAAATAAAAAAAGATGCTCTGAGTGCTCACAATATTAGGACCGTTCGTAAACTGTGTTGGTTTCTCTGAAGGTGTGGAAAAGTAATTGTCAGACGAACTTGGCTGTGACTTGAACAGCTGCTATGCCATGACTACTGTTCAGCTCTAATTAAATCTCAGTGCGATCTCATTTGAAAACAGTAAGGACACAAATCAGGCCCAAAGAACACATCGTTACGTTCATTAACTGTTAAGCATCCTCTATGATACAGGAATGTTTGCTTTAATCTTCAAACTTGCTGAAATATGCAGTTTTGATTGACAAAAACTTATCTGATGAATTTGAAATTAATAGTCACGGCTTGAAAAAGAAGAAAAAGACATGAAACCCACAAATCCAGCAAAAAAGATAAAAATCTAGCACTGTTTTTCTTTTACCTTATCTCTCCTTTTTCCAAGGGCAGTGCCATAGGATCTTTTAGAATGATTTGCTGACACTGGTACAAAAGAGTTGAGTCTCCTAATGACAAAATCAGCCACTTTTGTATGAAGTTGTACCCTTGTTCTCAGACTTTCACCCCGTAGCTAGCTAGGGAAGCATTTTTTATTACGTGAAATACAGACAGACTAAACCAGCATTTTCTATATGCTTTCTGCTGTCCTCCTAGTCGCTTAAAACAATGCTCACCCCTTCTCCACGTCCTACTTTTTAACAGTAAGTCAGTGTAGTCACTACCACCTATTTTTCCAGTTTTCTTTCCTTTTCCCCTCTCGGGTTCAATTTCCTTTCTGCTGCTTCATTTTGTTTTCTCATTTCAGGCATTTACTGCTTTCATCCTCCTTGTATGGTCAGCAAACTATTTTATAGCAAATAAAAAACTCTGCTAATAATTTTGTAATACTTTTGTGCAGTTTCAACTTCCCTTGCAGTACTTCTGTTTCATGTTAAATTAGCTATTTCGACAACAGATGTCTAACCTAAAATCGAAGTGGTGGGTGTACGTCTGTGTATGCCTATATATAATATACATATGCATACACACATATGCGTGCTTAGAGGTCTGCAAAAAGACAGCATGTCACGTTTCCTTTACTGACTCTGTAAAACCCTGGTTTTCTTTTAAAGAGTGCAAGTATTGTATCAGAGTCAAGAATTGCTAATTACGTGGCATTTTGCAAACCATCACCAAGATGACAGAAGGTAAATTAACACAGTGAAACCTCTGTTAACAACCATTCCATCATCTGTTGCTTAACCTGCTATTAAAGGCATAGCAAAAATACACTCAATAACTAGGACTTTTTTATTTTTTAACCCACTGTGCTAACTATTTATAGTCTTCTGCACAAAGCTTAACTGTATTTTTCCTGGGCTAAACATTTCTGATGAAATTCATCCTAGAATGCATGGGCATGTGCTACCATGCAGTCAGTGAAAGTCTGTTGAACTATCCACACAAATGTGACACAGAAGCCCATGACGTTCATAGTGACAGGCACAAAGACAAGGATGCAGGAGAAGGTAATCTACAGTAAACTGAGGAGGAGTGAGTTTGGAAGGAAAAGTTCCAGTATAGCAACAGCAACTATTCCTCAAATCAACCCAGCGATGACTTTGTACCAACCCTTCCACCAAGAAAGGGAATGAAGGGAGACAGTGCTGGAAAAGTGGACTTGGAAGAAGAGGCAAAACTCACAGAGGACCAGTCCAGAAAGACAGAGCAGTTTCACAATCAACTTAAAGCTGACTTGAGCCCAGTGCTGTCAAAAACAACAACCTCCCTGTGGCCACAGCTGCACTTTGCCATGCTGGTCCAGCATTCATGCAGGTGCATGGTAAATCAGACGAGTAGAATGACCGGGCTGAACGCTAGGGATTTTTCTGACTGTCCCAAGAACATTTGTGCCAGAGGTGATACAGCAGGAAGGCAGGGACAAGTGAGGATGGCCTCTTAACTTTAAATGACAGCAACGGTAGGTGACCTTAAAGAAGCACAGAAATGGATCCACAAAATCCAACTTTACGCAATTTGTAATTCTCAGTTCTACAGAGCTACACCTTTTAATTTTTTATGTATACCTATACATTAAAAATCTTTATAAATTTTTATATATTTTACATTTATATAAAAAGATATACATTATATATTTAAATCCCTTTTATACATAAATTTTACTCCAATAAAATTTGATTTATATATATGATATATCATATATATCATATGCCTTTTTTAAAAAAAGAAAAAAAACAAGGGGAAATAATTTCATTAGCTTGCAGTATAAAAGATCACTATAGCAAATGGGTGTAACGGCTTTTAATAAATGCCTTCTTTTAATAAGAATTTAATTATATTAACCAAACTTCAGAAAAACATTTATTGTAGTAAAATTTATGCTAGGCCAGTAGAGTCCAATACTCCCTGTGGAGTCTGACTCACCAGCTTCATCACCTGAATTAATACAGGTTCTCAGTGCCTAGTCAGTTATTCCAATGTGGTGATAGCAGACTAAAATGAAACTACAGAAAATAAAAACTCGAGATTTCATTGGAATAAGGGCAGAATAAAAACACTGAAATATTTTAATGCCATAGGGTAAGAAGGCTAAAGACTAATTCTGAATTATCAGTAGCATTATCACCATCTACAGTCTGGCATTATGAAATCCCAAATACCATTATAAAGAGCCATTTAAATACATCTCAGTTATCAGCTGAATACAGATGAGGACAATGGTTGTACTCTTCTTCTCTTGCAGTGAGGTGAAGATCTGCCAGCACACATGATAACATTTTCTAATAAGCTAAAAAGAAAAGAAAAAAGGAGGAGAAATAGCTTGAAGAAGCTCATGCAAACAACTGATTGCTCTCTCTCTCTTCAAAAGAATTTCTAAGCAAGTCAATCCCTAGGCCAGATAAAAGAACACAATTACATAACCTATCTTAACATGATATACACGGTCCTTACTCTGAGAAATATCAGACTACAAAAGACATATGCTAATGTTTTCTTATTTAATTTGAAGCATTTTATCATACTATAAATTCACAGATTAAAACTAGAAAGGACAGGAGAATCATTGCAAAAACACAGGTCAATTAATAGGTCACAGAAAAACCCCTAAAATCTCAGTTTTATAGGCACAGGGGAACAAGACGACGACACCCGTAAGAAAACTGAAAGAATAACTCCCTAACATATAGTCCTAGGTAATGCAATTTATTTCCTTCTACGTAAATTTCTCTCTCAATTAAAAAAGAACAGCATTACTTCAAAAAGAATTTCTCAGATGAAAGGGAAAAAAAAAAATCAATACAAGGTTTTGATTATGTAAAACACTAAACCAAAATTATTCTATTCCCGTTTCAACCCATGACTCACTGCAAAGTTAGTGCCATGTGCCTGAGTCACTTGCACACTACTCGTGCCTCAAAGAAGGATGCATAACTCAACGATAACTGACTCATAATTTAACATAGTAATAGTAGCTCACTATTACCCTGTTCCAACAAGCATTTAAGTATATACATACAGAATAATTTACGGCAGCTCATGAATATGTCTTTTCTGACAAATGTTCATGTGCCGTTAATTTGAATGGAACACATTTATGTATTATTCTGAATAACAAGACAGACAGTTCCCATCACACCAAAAGAGTTCACGTCACAAAACCTTTCTAGAGGGAAGGCAACTGCGTCTTTTGGACCAGTAGTACAATTAGTTTCAATACCGGTGACCTTGATTAGAGGAAGATTTTGCATTTCAGCTGAAGGCAAAAAGCTCTCAGGATGAGAGATGCGAATATCCACATCTACAAGAAAAACGTGTGAGCACCATAAGCTCTACTCGTTTTTCCCACTGTATCTTTTATCTGTGCGATTTGCTTAGCTAGACTGGTAAGAGAAATGTATGACACCTGCGTATCACGGGCCAGCTTGTACATGGCAGATTTAATACATGAGAGAATTTCAACAGCTGAAGAAAAATGTCTGCCCAGCAAAAACACTGTTATTTACCTCAAAACACGCTTCAAAAAAAACCTGGAAAACCATTAACACAACTGATATGTATTCCATAAGAAAGACATGCCTGATCGCTCAAGATGATTTGGGCAGAATGGTAAGTGAAAATCCAGCACCAAACTGGATATAGATAGTTTATATATGGACCAATTAGTGCTCTTATCAGACTTCCCAGTTACTGACATGGGCTTTGAAAATATTAAATCGCAACAGCGTATTTATTATTAACACCGTAACTACATGAGAATCTACTTTTCAAGAGATGGGAATGGGAAAGAGAAAGTATTGTAACATTTGGGAAAAAATAATTTTTCAAATAGAAATAAGAAAATGAGAAGATATTTGGCTTCATGTGCCTTCATTCTTATAACTCACACATTTTAAAGCCTCATATGTTCCAATAAGCTAGTAGTTTTTCAGGGACTTTATTACTTCTGAATGCTTAGGATTGGCAATACTGCTGGTTTGCCAGCATTCTGGCGCACATAAACTGATCTAGACAAAATCACCTATATTTTTCATTACTTTCATTACTCTTAGGAGGCTGTTCTTATCTTCAATAGAATAGGAAAGAAAGAATTACCACAGCAAATAGGCCACATCTCCCTACATGTTTTCCCCGACCGAAATTTGTATTGTGGCTTCAAAGGCAGACTCGTTCTAGAGATTCCACAGCTGAAGGCAAATCAGCAGATGTCTATCCCTCCCCCCACATAGCTGCTAAAAATGTGTTGACTTCCTTATCTGCCTACATATGGCTTCCAGCCTTTTTCAGTGAAAAAGAAAAACCCTGTCCCAAAGAGCACACATCCGTTTATACATTACTCTACCCTAAAAGAGTAGTAGACAGGGAGCTATTTATTCCACCTCCATCCCATACAACCACAGATGCTATTCTTAACCGGCGCTCTCATTTTATATTGTTTATATTGTGTGGGACAAGGCTGGTTCTTTTCTTAAAGCCATGCTTGCTACAAAACAAAATGCCACCATAATTTATTCCTTGCAAATTGCAAGCATACTTCAGATACCAACTGGTTTTAAAACTAGAATATTAAATGAGTATCTAGAGATCATTTATCATTCTTTTGTAATGCCAGCAGTGCAACACATCATCTTCTAAATTTCATCATTCTTTGCCTTAATTGTAAACCTCAAAGTACAATTATTTCATCCCCTTTCACAAATACACAAATGTCTTTAGTGTGCTTGAAAATATGAAGAAATCCCTCAAAAATGCTTGACATGAAAATTATCAGCAACAAAATCTGCTCCGGTCTATAAAATTTACATAGTAAGACATTCATAACAATGCAAAAGCTTGCAAAATCCACTCAGTTATGAGGGTCTCCTTGTTTTTACATAAAGCCTTTTGCATGTGATTTAATGCTTATGGCCACAGCTAGATTTGACAGTTTTAATCAGAAACAAGTCAGTACAGGTGGCACTGTAAGAAAGCCTGCAGAGAAAAAAGCTCAAAGGAATTAAAAATATAGAGCAAAGTGTGGGTTGAATGACAAAGTGCATCACACTGAAAGGCGAGTTAAAAGGGACGCTAATGAAAGGAGTTCAAGACAGTGCCAATTCATTTGGAATATAAACATAAAAGATTGCCAGTGACTCTGTAAAACGTGATGACTCATACCTTCTCTCTTTCTGCTCTATCCACTGTGATGCTTCTCAAACCTCACTCCCTTTTATTATTGTCTCTACACTTTTACATTCCTTTTACTCTTATAATGAATATGATACAAGTTGATTAAGAAACCCGATAAAAGCCAGGACATACTGAAAGGTCTACTGCAATGAAACACACCAGGTACTTTAACCTGTTCACAACAGCATTAAAAACTAAGAGGACTTTTTCACAGTATCTTGCTGCTGCATTTGAAATCATTAAATTTATTCCATCTTGAGAAAGAATAACTGGTTTTCTTCCCTCTGTGAACATAAATAGCTGCAAGTACATGTTACACTAATTTACTTACTTTTACAGCAACATATTCTTAACAAAGATGAAATTTCACATATGGAATTACAAGAAAAAAAACACCCTACCCTTTAGAAAACTAATTTATGCCAAGTAATCTTTAAAACATCTTAATCTGTTCTTCATGGCAGAAGAATGAACTTTCTAATCTGAAGAATTCACATATCACAAAAAAATGCTTTACATGGCTGTAAGACCAATATATAGAGAAAGTTTGCTAAATAATGGCCTTCCCAGTTTCCAGACAGGAAGTATATTTCTATTTTCTAATAGCTGTCATTTTTTAATTTATTCATGAGGAAGATGATCTATCTGTCAAAAAGAATGGCTGATGTATAAGTAACAAACATGCAAACACATTACCTGGCACGCAGTATGCGGTCATATATTCTAAGCTAATGATATTGCAGACCTCCACTGAGGATGCTTTGTGACATTTTAGCAGTGGTACTTAAGAAGCAGAGTACTTGGAATTTATCAAACAGGTGGTTTGAAAGTCATATCCTGAGACACTTGAAATTATTTATCACACTAAAATTCTGGCTATACACATATAGTTTTTGAAACTTATACTTTATCCTTTCTCTCCAAGCCTTTTTACCCACTGGAGTCTACAGATGAGGGTAGCTGAAAGAACAAATTTTTTACTTTTAGGCATCCAGTGACATAGGGCTTTCCTCAAAAACTATACTAAAAAGCCACACGCAGATCCAGAGTCCATTACTACCAGTAACTCTGTAACAAAAGGATCCGTATTAGAAATGACAGAACAACAAAACTGCTAAGAACCGATGTAATAAACTGACATCTTCTGGACACGGACTTGCAATAGTATTTTTATCTTGAATTTAGCAATACCTGAAATGATTGGTGATAACAAATGATGGATTATTCCATCTTGTTACATAACTGATTTACAAATGGGAATTTTGTGCCTGCATTCTGTATGCTTCATCTTCCCTTCCTCTCACTGTAGTGTTCCCATGGGATTTTCTTTTTTCTTGAGACTTTTGAAGAGATAATATTTAATTTCCAGGGGCAAGATTTTCCAAAGTACTGTTATGTTGCTTTTTGCATTCCTGACTTAAATATTTTACAATAACACCAAGCCATTATTTGTCGGAGAGGCAGTCAGTTTTGTGAATCTGTAATTACACAGAATGCTTACAAATGTTACAACCGGAGATACATTGTAACTTAGAAATCTCCCACTTAAAGAAAATGCTGCAACTGCTTCAAAAGCATTGTTCTATCAAGGCAAAATAATTATCACTTTTTTTAAGCAGCAGCATGAGAAAAGGTAGGGGAAAATCTGCTGTATATCACTCAAAAGAAAAAGACATGCTTTTTTGATATCTCCAAATCTAGCACTTTCTAGCACATGGGTACATTACAAAAAATACAGTCCATACACATCTTTCCACACTGACCTGCATAGAACTGACTGGCTATTTTCTATTATCTGTTACTCAGAATATACTAACACTAATGTCGTTCATCTAAGGAGTAAAATCACGCTGCTTTCTTTAGGAGGTACTTCCAGATGCTGCTTATTTCAGTAGTCAGTCTAAATCACACACAGATTCTAGAAATATATGGACTTTTGCAAGCAGAAATGAATTCACTCTGCACATACTCCGAGTCAACTGGAAGCCATCTAGCCACAGTTACGTAAGCTGACAAAACCAACTGAAGTCCTTCTTTTATATACACACTTACACAGACTGCTTATACACACACACACTTTACATGGAGATGCAAACAAAGGTGCAAAGCATTTTATTTCACTTAACCTTCTCCAAAGTTCCCACATGGTAAAGACAGAGATCTACTGTCAGTTAGTTGTGCACAGATTTATTCATGAGTAGCTAGGAAATTAAATCCTCCCTTGAGGACCAGTCACAGCTGTGGATTCCCACATGAAAAAGAAGGACCACAAGTAAAAAATAAAATTAAGAAAAAATGCATTCAGCCACAAGTCATGAATTCATATTCAAAATACTCCCCTATAATTGTCATTATAAGACTCTCCAAGCTGAATTCAATCTAGAACGTGTGTTGACTTTATTACCTTACTCACTCAGACTTGGTTTCTAACAGATGGCAAAGTGACTAACTCCGACCATGGGATCTCCCTCCAGTAGCAGCTTACAGAAGAATGGACTCTCCTGGCGTCCAGCTGACTCAGGATGCTGCCACCTGATTAAGAGTCATTTTGCCCAAATGCCACATAGAAAAACAAAGGTATTATAGTATTTTTGTGCAAACAATTTATGTCAGAAACATAGGATCACAAGAATCTATCACCTACATTCAAATGTACTTCTGAAAATTAATAACTGATTGGGGCAGCAGTATTACTATACTTCTCACAAGGAATCAGTGACATGTGCCAAGTATCCTGCAGTATATAGATCTTCGCTGGAAGAGAGACACCTTGATCTTCACAATTCCACTTCTCTCATGAAGGATGAGGACATGTGGTCAGTGACATAAGCAGATTTAGTCAAATCATTGACCAGGTATATTAAATATGAATGCAAATATTTAGTGCTATTATTAAATACGGTATAAGCTATCAATCACTAAAAGCTTATTACATGCACTTTCTTCTGTGCAACACATATTTAGTGAAGAGCTGCAGTGTTCCTGCTGTCTTCCCTGAAGCTGTGCGTCAGTCCTATAGCACGACTTCCACTGTAATCGTGCCTAAATTTCCACGATTTAGGCACTAGGCATAGAGGTGCCTAAAAATAAAGCAAGTACTTTCATTAGCAGCAGCACTTAGCAGCTGAGAAAAATCAAGCTTCACATTTAAATTATGCTTAGTAGTGCAGAATCAAATCTTTCTACCTGCTGAGTACCAACTTTACTTACCTCACTTCCATCCTCCTCCCATCAGCAAGGATATAGCATTATTTGGGCACAAATATGTACTGGTGAATTTGATTATTGTAAAATCGTAACTATTGTAAAATCATAAACAGTTGATAAAAACAAACCCAACACAACACATGAGAAATCATAAAAGGAAAATTAAACCAAAATAATAAAAGCTTATATCCAGGAGCTAATTAAGCTTCCGCTTGGGAGAAGACAAGCCTGTAGATTACAACTGGCACAACTCTGCTCCTGCATTTCTGCTGCAAACTGTGTGTAGCCACTGTGTTGGACAGAATATCCAGAATTAATCTTGATGCTTTTGGACACCTTGCATGGTACTTCACACAGACTTCCACATCAAAAGTCAGCCACACCTGATGGGCTACACTGGGAACACCTGCTTGGAACTGTGCTGCTAGCTATTCCCAGCACCTGTTCATAAAACACCATTTGCCAAGCAGCAGCTACCACTATTATCATAGAATTACAGAATGGTTTGGGTTGGAAAGGACCTTGAAGATCATCGAGTTCCAACCCCCCTGCCACAGGCAGGGACACCTCCCACCAGCCCAGGCTGCCCAAGGCCACGTCCAGCCTGGCCTCCAGGGACGGAGCTTCAACAACCTCTCTGGGCACCCTGGGCCAGTGCCTTACCACCCTTAAAGTAAAAAAAAAATCAAATGCAAGGAAAGCTATCAAAAGACAGGTAAGCAGCACTACTGAATGATATTCACAATGAATAATTGAAAATATCTTATGAATATTCTTACACTGACCAAAGTATAAAGAAATTATAAAGATTCATTTTAATAAAGGCTAAAGCCTTACTCACATAGTTCATCTGGTTCACAGAATTAAAATTCTTGCATCACAAAATATGAAGCAGTTAACACTAGATACTATATATTTTATAGAATGCACTGCCACTGGATCTTCAGACTAATACAAAATCCAGTTTTTAAGTGGCAATTTCCCAGTATCGTTAATTGCATCTCACACCTAACGTATGATAACAGCTACACTGTACTTGATATCCTGACAAATAGCCAAAAAAAATAATTACCAGTCATACGCTTTTCTCACTGATACATATATATAAAAAAATCATAACGAGACAGAATGTGTATTTAGTCTGATGAATCTCATGCACGTACATACAGTTTTTACTGAAAAAGTTAGTTCAGTTTCCCATAAAAGCAAGGCTTGTGTGATCATCCTGCACCCCTAGTAATTTCTGAACCTTCTGGGCAATTCCAGTCAAATTTGAGGGAGAGACAGAATCTAACAATCCATTTCACCTATGAAAGTTTCAAAAAAGCAGTAGAAAAATACTTAAAACCTCTATTTCAAAGAGAAACAGCTAGGCACATATTGATAATTTCATCCAATCATGTTAAGCACCTTCCATACGATTTTGGATAGTCCCCTAAATCCTTTGCTTCTTCTATGTTTATCTTGAAATTATTCCCTACAAAAGTCTAAAGAGAGCTCTTTGCAAAGAAGCATATTGTGTTGGGATAGGGAAATTCTCAGCTGGCTCTTTACTTCTTATTGAGCAATGATCAACAGTATCAGAAAGGGATAGTCAAACAAACGTATCCTTGGTGTGGTGTGAATCTAAATCTGCTCTGCTATTTCCCTGCAAGCATCTCTGTACACATATGGTACATCCTAAAATCCTGCTGCCAGTTCCATGCTGAGCCGTTCCCATCTTCCATCCAAGCGTTCAGCTGAGCGCACCTGCTGCCCTGCACTCCCATTGCTGTTGGCACTGCTAGATGCCACTATATCACATGCTATGTTGTTCACTGGAGAAAAGAAACATTTAACAGTTTACCAACTGGTTTAGGCAGAACGCTGCTGTGCAGCAATAGCCAGAGAAATACGCAACTATGGCTAGTGTGAGGAAAGGCTGCGCGTGCGGTGTATCTCTCTGGAAGGCAACTCTCCACCTCCTTAGAATTACTTCTGAATTCCCCAGCCATTTAGAAATTTCACACATATAGACAGTGATATAACTTACATGAATTTGTTTTTTTCAGTCACCTTCCACAGACTCCTTTAAAATTATCCATAGGCTAAGAAGCACGAAATGCCATCTCTTAAAGTGCTTCTCAAATATAAACCCTAAAACTTTCACTTTCTTCTTTGTGACATTCAAATGACGTTGCTCTCACAGACTACATTTCAGCTGGCATCTCATGTAATCTGCTTGACCGGACTTGGTTAAAATATGCCTCATTTCTGGCAACCAGGCCACCAACCTATTCCCTCCTCAGCTACATAACTGTATTAGAGACAGGACTTCTCGATCTCCCTCACCTGTCTGCAGGCATACAGAAAATATTACAAGTACCAAAGACCTTCCAGAAATTTTAGTGCCATCTGCATCCTCTCAAAAGCCTTCTCCCCTAAAGGTTTCATGCCTCAATTCTCCAGTCACGACAAATTCCTTTAGTCTTTCTCCATTGACTGATAAATTCCAGCTGCTTATTCCTTGGAGCCTGAAGGCAGGGCAGCATACTGCACCAGTTATCACCTCTCGATGATCCTCACGGGTCCCTTCCAACTCGAGATAGCCTACAATTCTCTTTCTGTCCACTTCAGACTGCTAAAATGAAATCACAGTACAGATCAGAAAAAAACCCTGGATTAGACTAAGCATCACATATAGATATGTGAACACGTGCACTTTATGAACAGAATACAGTTTCAGAAATGCTGAGTAGCAGTTTTACAGAACAAAGTTATTATTGGTTGCATGTCCAAACAGTAAACGAATTCCAGATTATTGAGTACCCTAATTCAGTATCGGTAGGAATGATTAATACAGATGTGTCAGAAAGAACAATAAAGTTAACATAAAAAGGTATAAAACAGACATATGTTTTGTGTTAAAACATTCTAAGCAATAATTTTTTCTCCCATTTCCTATCAAATTTTCTCATGTAAAAAATAAAAATCATGAAGTATTTCAAACAAGATTTCTGGTGCTTAATTAAATGGAAGCTCTTCGGTTGATGGAAGAAAAGTTATTGCTTTATCTCAGTTTAATATCTTCCCTCCTTCTGGAAAAAAGGATCAGAAAGCAGAAAAAAAGGCGTATGAATGTTTGAATTTTGACAGAAAAATTTCAATCAGCGTAATATTATACAGAACACATAAAAAGCTTAGAGAAACAAAAACTACAGTAGTAATCGATAGATCAGTGTTTCACAGTTTACAACATAATTTCAAACAAAATGAGCACAAATATTATAGAAAAATATCTACCATATAAATTATGCTAGAAGTGATGACATACTAAGGCTCAGGCTTTCTTCTTCTGACACACTGGAACGCGCCAAAGCCAGGTGACAATATGGAAGCATCAGACCTAGGTGGCACGCGTTGGAGATGATGCTACAGACTGACTTGTCCATAGCAAAAGGCAAACCACCTCCCAATAAAAATAATCACTACTCCAAAAGCTTTGGTATATAAGGCCGGAGGAGAAGGTGAAAAATGAGTATTCTATTTAGCAATAAAAAAGATGTTTATGAACATTATAAGAAAGTCTCATATCTGTACCTGTTACATTGGCTGGAAATACTTAATAGAGGTAGGAGAGCAGGATTGCTTACTTCAGAAATGAGGTTAATAGAAAGTAAACTGACATAAGTATATAAAATAATGATTGATTTAAATTACAGATAAAGACTCTTTCTTCCAAGTTTTCCTCCATAACAAAAGAACAAGGGTTTCTTTATTAACCCCCCATTAACCTGAATTAATTAATCCACATTCCATTTGGAAGGAACGTCCGAATCAGTAAAACATTATTAAAGAGCAGCTATCATTGCCACAGAAAGTGCCAACATTTCAACAAAATTAAAAAGAAATTAAATATTCATATTAAAAACATCCAAAGCTTCTATAATTTACAGCAAGCCATATTGCAAGAAATATTAAATTTTTAAATTCAGGGCTCTAGTCAACCTTGCAAGGAAAATCTATTATAGCTTATACAGACAGGAAGAAAATATTTCACCCCTTTTATGTTTTGCATATATGTTTCTGACAGGTTTTGGTGCTGCTTTTATTGAAATTATTGGACTAAATAATTGTCATGATCTAGCATGGGAAGTTAAAAAGTAAGCTTTCTCAGTGTTAGTGGCAGCTTTATATCCAATAACAAGATGACAGAAATACAAACAGATGCCGAACAATTGCATACATGGTGTTGATTTGATTAATTTATATTATGGTTGGTAAAAAATTATACATAGCCACTTTGTTCAAATTCAAAACAGTAAGTAGTTCCACACCCCAGGGAAAGCAACTGTTCATGCAATCAGCAGACAATGAAACATACAACAGAAACTAAAAACCGGACCTCACCTACCAGCCACGAGTTTTCCTGAGGATTTAACTGCTTCAGTTAACGTATTTCACAGCTCCCTATCCAGATTTTTGTTTCCAGGCAAAAATAAGTCAGTACAGCAAATAACTTCTCCTCCCCCTCTGTAAATTAGAAATGCTCTCTCCACTTGCCTCCTTTCTCAGCAATTATATGATTCCTTTTATTTTGGCTTTCATTTTCCAGTTCGGGGGCATTTGCCCTTCTTGGAAGGTCACCAGAAGTTTGTGACAACTCAAGGGTAAATGGAGCAGCTGGAAAAGCACAAGAGAGGAGTAACCAAGGCTACATGATAGGAAAGTATAAGTTAGACCACAAATGCAGAGATGAGATTCTAATACTCTTTCTTCACTTCGGTAAGCTTTGAACCAGTTCCGACAGTGGTATCACAGAGGGATTACTAGAATTCGAACCCACAAATCAGAAAATTAAACAAAAAGGGCAGAAATCTTCCTTTACCTTTGTCAACATCCTGGACGTTTACACATCTGAAGACATAAAGGAAAGACACAGACGAAGACGTAAAGGAAAACGTCTGCTTTGGATATTATCTGTGTAGTCCTTTAACATTCACATTTCATTTGGATCAAAACACAGGAGAGAACTTCAAATTGAACAAACTGTATCTGATTTTTTTAAAAAATTAAGTCCATAAAGAGAGTTTCTCTGACCTTCCTGTGTTTAGCTTCTGGCCATAAACAAAAAAAAAAAAAGATGTGTGTGGAAATAACTAAGGCCTTTAATAGCATCACTTTTTTATGATTATTAAAATACCAGGTATTGTATTTCATAAATCCTGATTGTGCAAGAGAAATGAAGACTGGATATGTGGTACAGAAAAAAGAACGAACATTAGAAGATCTATTGTTATAGCTACAAGATTTCTTCAAGAAAAAAAACAGTCGCAGGTTATGCTACAGGTTCTGATACATACCCAGATTATCTCTGAAAATCACTTGAGCATAGAAAAGCACATTGTATTCAAGACGTGTGTAAATTGCTCAATCTCATCTGTTTGCACACAGTAGGTTTGCACACTTCTCAGTATACTTACTACGCTTTTAAGGTATACAAATGTAATAGTGTTTTTAATTGGAAATGGATACTTTAAACAGTTTAAAAATCTTGTTCTGATTTTCTAATGATGAAACAATATTTTTGGGTAATATTAATCTTCTGATGTAAAGAAATAGAATATGCATTCTCCCATCCTTCTCTTCCTCCCGCCCTTTGAATATTGTAGATTGCATAAGAGGCCTTATTGTCAGTCAATAGCTTTTTCTTTTTTTGTATTGCTATTTTGTCCTCTTGAAATTTAATATTTTTAATGCTGAACCCAGGGCCAATTTATTAAATGATTAAGCAGATTTTCTTCTAAAGTCTTAAAGCAATTTCTTAGAAATAATAATAGAAAGAGGTAGATTAGGAAATTATTTTTATTTCTGAAACAACAAAGACATTTTATGCAGTGTTGTCATCCAATACTTACAATGTCTTTTGGAAGGATGGCATACAGATATCCATTGACAAGGAAGTTCTAAAATACGACTGCAAGTCCACAGCATCATGTTTCTCAAGTACTTTTTGCAAATCAAACCCCAATTAGGACACTACTCCAGTACTTAGACTCTAATGATGCTTTGCAATAATAATCACAGGCACAAGTACCCTAATTTAAAAGCAATTAGCAAGCCGCATCGTTTGTAACAGAACATTCTGAATATATCTGAAAACTGGCTGTGCCTTGCAGTTCGTTTTTTAACACTTCAACTTCATTTTTAGCACTAAAAAAAGAAATTATTAGCCCAACCTGTAAAAATCTGCCATGATATTGTTTCCAAAATCAAACATTCCTTTTCTATCACTGAAAGCATGTTTGCTATTGGAAGAACACTTTCAAAGAAAACTGCACAAGTGTTCTGTAAAAGAAAAATTAAGGAAAAAAGATAAATGTGTATTTTCCAGCAAAAGCCCTAAATTTCCTGATTTTAACAGATAAATTTAAGAGCTGTCACATACATACAATATCTTTCTTTAAAAGGAGAAGGTGACCATCATTAACCTCCATGAAAAATAATATAAAGAAAATGAAACTTTGGGGGTGAGCCTCCACAGTACATAGAACTTCAATAATCCAAAATTATAACTGAGAGCAACTGATCATGTTCAGCTCCAAAACTGTATGTCAAAACAATACCTTTTAACTTACTTAACGCTTGAGAATTTGATTCCTGTCCTACAACTCGCATCCATAGCACACCTTGCCTCTTAAAAACAGATTTTACTTTTTATTTATTTTTAACTTTCACTAGGTAAGCTAGCTATATTTGTCAAATCAAAACTTCCAATACTTTATATACTGCAAGGTCGATCCAGGTCCCCGTAAACCCATTGGAATATAATGCTCAGACTATTGGAGGAAAAGCAAGTGAAACACTACTCAGTAGGTCTAATGAGCGCTGTCGTTTAAGTCTGAAAATAGTATGTATTATTGTATACAAAATTATGTTGATCTTATATTTTAGCAGAATATATTACTTTCAGGGGAGATGACTGAAACAGACACTGACACACACATGAACATCATCGGTACTTTGGAACTCTTTTCACTGCCTTTATTGCTGCCAAATTTTAGAATCCGAACATAACTGCAACATATAGCCACTAATGGCTAACAAAGATTTTATTATGGCATAAAGAATACAAAATTTCTTCAGATATTAAGCTATGACTTCAAGAAATGGGTAGTTTGTCAGTAAACAGACATGACAGATGGGATTTACCCTATCCATGAAGTTAATGTATCAACTGACATGATATCCTGCTAGAAGGATTCCGAAGGGTATGCAACCTTTGCTGTTCTTATTAAAATTTGCGAGTTCGTATTAAAAAATGACGATGGCAACAAATTTTTAGCAGGTACCTCTGACATTCCCATTCTAAATAAATTAGCACAACCAATCTGTTGTGCTGTATTAAATCATGTCATGGATTAAAGCTACCCTGCATCACACCTTTAGGCAGTTTCCTCTGATGTGACACCAGGAAGACATCACACACTAAACCAGCCCCTGCTAGATGCAACAAGCTCTGTTAGGAGCCGCCCCAAAATACCAATAATAAAAAAGAATCTACCACAAGCAGAGTACAGACCCACGTGTTGCACAGAAAAAGGTCCTGCAAAACCCAGGAGATGGGTTAAGGGTAAAAAGGAAAGGTATGGAAGTATTCAAATTTCTCCAGTTCGAACTCCTCCCTAGAAAGTATAGATTTCCAGTAACAAACAACTGTGACATTAACATAAATTCTTACACTTTGGACTGACCTCCACATAGCTCAGAAGTGATCAAGTATCAGCAGCATTTTTCATCCTTTCAGCTCTGGAGTTGTGGAAACCAGAAAAAGTAAAATTCCACGTAGCAGATAAATTATTTCATAACTTATCTCTTAGTCTATATGCCCAAATTAAAGTCAGTAATGCCTGAACATTTAATCTGCAGAAACAACTGAAAAATGTCCTGGAACTTGTATGTGCCTTTACCAAGGAAGAACACATGAACCAGATCTGAACCACTTCTGCTGCCAAGGTTTTACTTGCTCTTAAAGTACAGCACATTTACAAAACCTCTATTAAAAGCATCTGCTTCAAAATTTTTTTAATTAAGAATTAATCCTGAAGGAACAAGAGCAAAGAAAATAAGCATCAGATACCTGAAGTCCTTCTAGACAGTCCTTTTAAGTCCATTTTGCTGTGAATACTATTATGATTACCCTCAGATGTCAACACATCATTTCACAATAAATGTTTAGTATTAATTAGATGTGAATCGCTGCTTGACAAGCAAAATGAATCCAAATGACTTTGTTACTCCTACTGCATGTAACTTTGTTTTTGAATATTACATGCACAACTCAGGTACTAAAAAAACATTCAATTTCCTCAAGTAGCCAAATTATTATATTAATTTAGAACTTTATCTTTAATTCCTAGGATTATTGTCCTCTTGTTGAAAATATAATGAATGCAAAATACAGGTATTAGCCAGGTTCATTTCCATTTGCATTGGGACCTCAAAAACTGCCTGAATAAATTCCATCTTTGACTGAATAAAAAGACTGGCAAAGCAACATTATGTAAAGAATAATAAATAAAAATAAAAATAATCAAACAGTGGCAAATGTCAGGGAAGCAGTAAAGCACCTGATCACTGAAATCCATGGGGAGTATGGAAATCCATGGAATCCATGGAAAATGAGAGTGCAAACATAAACCACAGCAAAAAGCTTGGCTTTTTTCTCTTACCAACTGGGACACATGCTTGACTATCTCTTCCTTTACCCATGGCACAGAGTCTTCTGCATAATGTAAGGTATTGCCTGAGTAAAACCAGGAATTGACTTTTAGTGTGGCAAGAAAACTAAGGCTCAATGCATTCTTCTGATATTAGTATTCAAAATAAAATATCATGCTGCATTAAGTACTATTTTTTTTATATACCAGAGATAATTTGTATGTCAATTATAAGTATTTCACATGTTTATAACCATTTATGTATCTACCAATTATATGTTTATGTAGTTTTGTAAATTTTATGCATATAAATATAGCATTTACAAAGGCTGATATTTTAAAGATTACTTAGTTATTGACATATAAATTGAGTTCATTGCCATGGAACAGCTTCCTTTCTCTGTTACTTGCACACTACTTTCTTTTGTTGCTGTGAACTTTCTGCACAGGACTGTTTTTGTTTAGTTAATTGGTTTTCTGCAAACTGGATAAGAATTTGTGTTACTGGATAAGTCTAAGAAGATTTTAATAATACCTTACCACAGGAAGCTGGAAATCCGCGTTACCCTAAAGATATGTATACTTTAACACGGCCATAATTTGCTCATAGTTAACTTATCCATACCATCTATATTTTCAAAAATATCCTGAGCTTCAGCATTGCTCTCCCTTGATAAAAAGCACATTCCAGAAAGCTGGTGAACTGACTCATACACTCTCCTTACATCTAAACTGAATATTTCTCCTTTGAAGTTGGTAGCTGAACGTTGACTCAGACTTTTTAAAATCCATAGACTACCATGCAAATTAATAAAAGATTTTATTAACATGACTGCAAAATTCTATTTTTATATGCTGCTCCACTTCTAGAAATGCATCAAAATAATGAGAAATTATTTTCATTATTAAGGCAGCTCTCAAATTTTGAGTATTTAAGTATTGTGGGAACAAATGAAGGATAGCACATCAAAAACTCAAGTTTGCAAATAAAGGTATAGCATTATTAGAGTTTTAAACCTAACAGAGTGTTTGTTTTTATAACAAACATCCTACCACTGCATCTTCGTAATATAGCTTCACTTTAGCTCTAAGAGATACGATGCATTTTCCTTGTATTTTATTTCTGCCTTCCCGCCCTGCCCCCCCCCAAATATTTGGGTACTAACTGGAGGCAAAATGTTCAAATGTAAATGACTTGACTCTCCATAACTGAAACGGGCAGGATTTGGAATAATGAATGTTGATGCATGAAAAAAATGAAAACTTCCATAAAACTGATCAGCATGGCAATCTATATTTGAGCTATCCTTAGAAACAAGTAACATAAGCTCCTAACACTTGGCTGTTGCAATCTGAATAATTGCCATATGCTGTGTGTGGAAAATATATGCAAATATATTATGTGCAGCATAAGTAGATCCTGCCATAAACTTGTCTGGGGTTTTGGTTTTTTTTTTCCTTTCATGGAAACCCCAGTAAAGCCAGTGGTTAATATTCACCGAATTACAGACATATCTTTCAGTGCCACCACATTTAGTTAGTACTAGTAGGTCCTTTTATTTATGTTTCTGAGGTGATTTTCTGTGCTTGAGGAACACAACAAAGACCCAAATTATTGGAAACTGGAACACTTTGTACCCCCTCCTCCCTAACTGGCATTGTTGCAGAGGGGCCAGATGCAAAAGCCTCCACCCTTGTGGTTCAAATGCTTTGGTAATGTAGAACCTGAGCTTCCATGCAGTGGGTGGAAAAACATCTTACAAGTTCCCTTGAGCACCACGCATGGAAATTACAGCTGACCTAATTACACATTCTCAGTTGAAATAAATAAATAGAGTTTTATTGGGTTAGTTAGTATTAGCAAAATTCTGCTCCAAGCAAAACCATAAGTCATAGAAAATCAAATATCAAATTGTCCTACTGGAAGGTATCTGTAGCACTCAATTGCTCATTACTGAAACTAGCTTTCCAGCCCATGGAACAAATTGTGCCACAGTCGAGGAAAGACATTTACTAAAAGACATTAGAAGACAAACAAAACAATTATCTTCCTACATCACATCTAGATAATACCAGTGAATTCTGGTAAACTTATCTCTAATAAAGTCAAAATAAAAAAACAAACCAAAACAACCAAACCAAAAAAAAACAACCCCCAAATGGGAAACCATTCATCTGACCCTCTGACTTAAACTACAATGTAATCACCCTTCATAAAAGCAAGCAGTATAGTACAAGACAGAATGTATTTATTCACTATAATCGGACTATCAACATACATTAGGTTTAGAAAAGTATAATAAAATCCACGTTTCTAAGCAGACCATCCCCTTTCTATCAGGATTTATCCAGCCTGGTGCCTGCCATCCAGACATTTTTTTAAAGCTGCTGCTTGCTTTTATTGAAGAGGATCCTAATTTAGGGACGGCTGTAACCCTGTCTTGCAGAACTTTTCCTGGGCTTTATTAACATTCAAATCCTTTTCTGCCAACCCAAGTCCTATGATCACCAAGACAACTAAGGTACTAACTTAAAACCTTTCCTTCACGATAATTTTCAGCCTGTTTCAAGCCTCACGCTCCTTGGTCACAGCTATGTGGAATATGTAGACTGTAACCAGAATTTACTAACAATTGCAAAGAAACAGCCCATCTTTTGGACATGGCAGAATTGTATCCTTTCCAAAGAAATACCGCAATTTTATCAGTTCATAAGTATTTGCAAACACATTCTATGCAAACTAAAAAACTGAAGTAAATGCTATCCAATTTGTCCTTAACAAAACATAAGGGAAGTTCTACTCTCTGCTTCACCAGTAAAGTCAAATAGCATTTTGCTGGGCTTTTTCTGTCTCTAACTCTTCCCCAGAACCACTAGCTCAGCCAAATCATTGTCAGATGCGAATTGCCATGGTGAAAAGCCAACAATGTGTACTCTACGTTGGCCCTACAGTTAGACCCCTCCCCAAGAGGACAGCTTAGCTTTGCGGTGTCATTTGAGCTCCCTTGCTCATCTCTACGCAAATATACTTTCTAGACTTTCCCCTTCTTAACCTATGTAATTATGAGCCACTCAAAGATCACTATTTTATTTTGATGTTTGAAGTATTTTTGTAAGTAAAACGCATTTCCACTCTCTATTCATAGTAATCCAAACTATTTAAGCAACCTTTAGACTTGTACATGAAAACAGTTGCTAATGAAACTTGAGTATCTAAACAAAAACAAGGAATTTCAGGAATTTCACAATGGATACAAGAATTTATAGAAAGCATACAAGAAAATATGTATGTAATAAAACTGTTGGTGTTTTGAGGGTGGTTATGTACTGACATTTCTCACAAGCATTCTACCTTTCAAACAATATTGAAATAACCGATCGTTACTCAGAAAGAAGGTACTCCAGGTATACAATAGATTAAACAAGGCACTTTGAAAAGCATTTCTCAAAGGTTGAATCTCCATGACAGACATTTGCAAACTTGAGAAGATCATCACTTTTTGAAAAGAAAAAGCATATCTGCGTAAGCCAGCATTTTCTGCCATGTGGTCTTAAGAAAACAACATTTATTAAATTATTAACACGTACCTGTTGGGTTACATCCCTGTCACCTGCAAAAGTAATGTTTATCCTCTCACCACAACTGAGAAATTCAGAGGCTAAACTCTTTCACTGGGCAAAAAGAGATGATACTACTTTCCAATTGTTTCATACATTAAAAGCATGTGATTCCAGTAATTTTCTTTACATAGCTTGTATGAAACCTTTAGGTAAAATGTTTGCAGATCCATTCTTCTCCATTTCCCTTATCTTTCCATTTCCTTTCTAGAACAGTTCCCCTCCCACTTTTATTTCTTACATTAAACAAACTCAGTACGAGCAATTCTTTTGCAACAAAAAGTTGCAACTATTATCTTTAATAATAAAGATAAAAAAATAATAAACACACTAATAAACTGTGTGTTATATCGAAGAAACCTGTGTGCTTCTAGATTTTATCATCTATAGAATCAAAAGAGTTGCCTGGATGATAACTAATAACATTTCAATTCTTTTCGTGGAGTTGCCTCTCACTCTATTTGAGTAGCAGATCAAATCAACAGGCAGTTTACATGCTCAGGAGGAGTAAAAATCACTTCCGTAAAAACAAAAATCATAACTTTATTGCCAAAACCTGAAATGCTGTCGCATATCTTAAAAAGGTTGTGGCTCGTATTTTAATTCCCGATTTGGTGGATTATCACATAAGAATTTCAGTCCTGTAAGCAAATAAATAAATTTAAGCTCCATATATTATAAAATATATGAAGTTTTATGATTAAGATTTCATGACTGTGTCAGAAAGTTTCTTCTTAAGATCAAATTGAACCTTAATGACTGACAATCGCAAATACAAAACAAAATTAATTTTTAGTAGACCACATCACGTACATTAACAGAAAATCAAGGAATCCTCAAAAAACCACAACTACCTCAGGACATACTAGTGAGAGGCTTCACTGTAATTTTTACAGCTGTCAACCATTTTTGTTGCTGTTACAGAATCCAGGAATCATTTCTTTGGAAGCAGGGGAAGGGAGAAAAGGAGAATGTGGACTTACTGGAGCAGGTCCAACAAAGGGCCATGAAGATGCTTAAGGGACAAGAGCATATGAGGAGACTCTGAACAGGCTGGGACTGTTCAGCCCGGAGAAGAGAGGGCTCAGGGGGGATCTTAACATACATAAACACCTGATGGGAGGGAGGAAAGAAGGTGGAGCCAGACGCTTCTCAATGCTGACCAGTAAAGGCACAAACAAATACAAGAAATTTCATTTAAGCCTGCGTGATGCTGTTTTGCACAAGTTGGAATGACTGTAATTAGTTAAAAATATTCTTTAATTCATCTCTAATGATGTGACAACAGCATTTTGAAATCAAAGTTCACTTTAAAAGGGAAAAGACCGTGTTTATTCTGTGCTTTTACAGCATCTAGCACATGCCACGTGCTTCTGGTTCAAAAATTGAGTTCCTACATGTCACTATTATACAAACCAGTCACAACAGCAAAAGCATATTGAGGGCAAAATATTATGGTCTCTATCAAAAGGTCTCAGAGCAGTATGGAGTCTGACAGTGAATAAAGTGCATGAGTGCAAGCAGACCCCCTTCTACAGCATCAAACAGTTTTAAATTTCCTTTTAGTACCAGACCATTCTGACACATGCTTGGTATTATTTTAATCATTTCTCATTAATTAGACCAAGCAACTTATGCAGATACAGCATAGCTGAAAATACAAAATATATTTCAGTAGAGTAACATATGCTGGAGCCAATTCTCCTTAATGATTTATGTAAATGAATGTATAAAATAAAGGCTTTTCCTCTTTTTAAAGAGACGGTATTTTCATTACCATTTCTTTAAATTTCTTCTTTAAAATACAGTTATTTCAAGAAATAAACTGCTGAGAGCATAGCTCACATTCTTCTTGCCATGAACCCCTTTTTCAACTAGGGGAAATGGAAATATACCAAGCATCTACTCAGCACAACTCTAAATACGAACTCCTGTATATCAGGGAAAGCTCTGTCCCCATTCTACTCAAACAGCTGCAACCGAGTAAGCAATTTGGATACAGAGGAAATGGGAAAAAAAAAAAAAAAAAAAAATCATTTAAGCAGGCAGACAGTTACTGCTATGAAGGATTTGTTTCCCTTCCTGACCTCAGTTCTTATCACCAGAATTGTAAACTGAAAAGACTGTATTTCATTTTTTCCACAGACCTTTGGGAGCTATAACCTGCTCTTTCCTAAGAATAAGGAAATAATTTCCATCTCTCATGTGTTCCTGTTCTACATTTTAAAAACAAGCCTTTGTCACTGCTATGGCTCATCTTTGCACTAGTTGGACTGATAATTTCTTTCAGATTTTCCAAGGGCAGATGTGACCATCAATGTTTTAAGTTCTGCTTAAAGAAGGCTTAGGTACCTTGAAATGGTCATTCAGACACTAGTTTCCTGCTTTTCTGTTTATGCATACATACAACTCCTGTAATGTAAACAAAGCTTATGCTGAAGTCATCTAAGTTTATTAGCAGATCTGCTGTTTACTCTTTTGATTTTTTCCCCGAACTAGAGAACGGCACGTACTAAAAACGCAATTTATTTTTCTTTGTTCACTGCAACTTTAATGGATTTTGAGAAATTTGTAAGTGTATATGATTGATGGAAAGATTAATATAACAAACTGGATTTGGATTGAGTCTTTTTTCCTAATGGGCAAAATCAACAAAATAAAGCTCCCGTCCCTATCTGCAGTTGTGTTTTCTCTGAATCCTGTAAGTCCTTTCCTTCCTCTTCTCCCCCATCAGTAACACCAACTTTTACAAGATCCTTTTTTCCGCTCTTGCTTCCATCTTGCTGTCCACTACCACCACAAAGAACTAATAGTTCTACTGCAGACGACTGCCTCAGACAGCACCAGTCCCTAGTGCATAATAATACAGGATGAAAAGCACAGAGGTAGAAAACCAAAAAATCTCACATATTTTCCTCTCATAACACATTCTACAATGCTTTAAAAATTGGTATCTAAACATTAGTTTCTAAAAGCATTTATACCTACAAACATGGCATAGTTTAACAGAGTAGTTACAGTTGTGTCTTGACTTACAATTTTGCAAATCCTCAGCTAGAGAGGTACAAGCCTATTATTGACAAAACCATATGATGCAGCCTGCTGATGCGGAACGCTGAATGCCAAAGCGTCACCCTCGATGCTTCCCTGAGTCTGAGGAGCTGAGTAAGTGGTGCTAAAATCAAGATCAGATGATTCTGCATAAGGTTTGTATAGCTTGAATTTTATGTAGCTTAAGTGGCTTTCAAAGCTGTGAGACAGACTAAAGAATCTAAGTACACAAATAATATGTATCAAGTACACACGATACAAATGGGGTTATTCACATAGAACTGAACATTTATGCAGCTTTAGCAATTTTCAGATTAGATGTGCTTTACAGATTATCAATGAAATCATTAACACATAAATATATTTAAGCCTTGTAAAAAATCAGCATATTTTAAAAGTGGAAAATTTTGTCCTCTTTGCAAAAGAATTTAATATATGAGAACCTGATATTTCACCAGAGGAAATAACTTTAAAACCAATAAATATGCTCTGAGAAGATAACTTGAAATACCAGGACTGGAATGTCCTTAGCTCTGGATAAGCACACAGTAGCAATCTGGATCAGCTAAACCAGCTCAAAATTCACAGTCTGTACTCTATTTTCATATACCCATATGACAGCAGGTTTACTTCTCTATTATAAACTCTCGAAAAAAAACATGCAATAATTATTGTACATCACCCTTCATGCTCCCAGCCCCCACAAAAGATACCCTGACTGTGTGTTTGTCTAGCATCATCATAAGAGAGGTGATTTCTCTCTTAAAAACACAAAGCCTTGATGGCTTTTTAAAGAAATGGATGTGTTAGAGCAATCTCGAGTGAAACTTCCAAGAGCAAATCTCCCACTGAGAACTGTATTTCCCAATTTCAGAATGGTGACTAGTAAAAGAATCTATGGGTATTTAGCCATCATTTAAGACGTGATATTCTTACTCTTGTATATTTACTAAAATACACTTGATTTTGCTGATTTTCAAATCCAAACCTTTTTGCCGTTCACTAAGAAGAGACATATGGAAAATAGTGTGGCAGAAGTGGTTATCAAAGTCCTATTGTGTCAGTATCACAACACTGCAATACAACAGAAAGAAATCACGGTACAGACTACAGACAGTTGGATAGGCTGATTTATACAACTCATTCTTCAGAGGTGAATTATTTCTCCTATCTTACGATAATGCATAAAATTGAAAGTATCCGCACAGCCTATAATTACCTAAATTGTACCTTTTGTATCATAGAAAATTAATCTTTACTTGTCAGTACTAAAGTCTGCTGTCCATGTGCATTTTGTCACTTTAATAGGAAAGTAAGTGAATATAGTAAACATACCATAGAAGATGCAGAATAGACTTATTCACACCAAACAACACAAAGCAAAAACTGCAGCGGGGTGGTTACATTTTAGCAAAGCAAAGCATAGCATTTGCAGAAAAGAAAGATGACTTATCAACACTGACATAATTATCATAGCTGGAGACTCGTTTTTGTTTTGTCCAAGCCTGTTATCAAGTGCAATCATTGACAAAGCACCTAACTTCCACCTATTACACACATTATTAAAATGACTCTGTGAATGCGACAGCCATTAATTGAAGTAAATAGCAGGGGGGAAGAGAGTTCATCTAAGGCAAGGTTTTTCTTCTGGTTTTCCTTCCCTTTTGTAGAGATATGTAAAATCTTGCGCGTTTCTAAATTGCTAGCTTATAAGGAGTCAGGCAATGTATCAAATTTCCTCTGACTTTAGACATATGAACAATATGGCAGTAGATCTGGAAATAAAGCAGTGACAAAAAAGTACAGATAGGATTACATGTACCACTATGAGAACAGTAAAGCCAAGAATTGTATGTAGCCTTTTATGCATTCATGCACTAACGCACATTCCCCAAAATGTGCTCAGTCAACTCATGATTTTAGTAGCAGTATCAGGGATAAACCATCTAAGAGTCTAATTCAAGAAATTCCCTTCAACAAACATTCCTAAGTACCCTCGGTCCTCTATGGATTTCAACTACTCCAGACACCTTTTCGTACACGATGTAAAGTCATTTCAGGTCACAGTAATGCTGTTGGATCCTAAACCTAAACAAAACCCAGGACTGTTTTGCAGGGCACTGTAAGGAGCATGATTTTGGAGGCACAGTTAGCAAGGAGAGCAGGGCTTCCATTTGCTTAGAGACCCCATGAATTAAAACAAACAAATAAAAATAACCAACCCACACTGCAGGACTGGACACCCACTTCCAGCCAGCTTGGAATATGAAGGTTCCTACTTAGAGCAGACATTGCTTTAAGGACTGGAATCTCATCAATTTAAGAGGACATATAATGCCAGGTTAGACCTGATAAATCACAACACCTGAAGAAACAGGCAGCATTCCATGTTTTTACTGGAAAGGCTACTTATGGTAGTCAGGTTCTCATGGAATGTTTTTACAGCATCAACATCGTTCTTTCACTACTTAGCACAGACAGCTTTCAGAACTTATGCTATCTTGACACCTTTCTTAAAAGTACACACACAAACCTCACCAACAGAAATGTATTGGAATAGTGCCTTAAGGAGGAAAAAAATCCAAATAAACACACACAATTAAGCAATCATACTTAACACACAGGATAAAGGAAAAGAAGAACCCCAACCTAAAACATTTACATTATTAAAATGACAAATGCCTCATTTTTATTTCCTCTTTCAGTAGGAGTACAGGCAAGGATCTGGATGCAAAATACTAGAAAACACATCAAATTAGATGGGCATTTCTTTCTTTGTAAACATAGACCACTGTTGATTTAATGTCTCTAAACGTAAAAGAGCCTTTTCCTGTCATTTAGCCATTTAAACATTAATAAACTTTCAATCAATCACTAAAACTGTACTACAACATTACTAAAAGGAGATAAAAACGTGAGGACATACAAAAAAGCACTGAAATATCCACAGGAGACTAAAAAAAATAATAAAATTAAGATCTGCAAATAAGGATGACTGTTTAGAAGAACAAACATGCTGGGTCATGCCAAAAGTCCACCTGCTTTTGATTTGGTCTCACAAATTCAACACATTCAACATATAGTTAAGCTACTGTGTATCTTGTTGAAGGATGATAACGATGTCCTAAACCCTTGACTGCATTGCTGGAAGCACAGTATTCTGGCTTTGTATTCCTACATGCTTGTCTTCTTCTAGCACCCCAAGTGACCACTGAACTCTACAGAATTAAACAACCCAGTAATAATACAGTAAGATGGCACTATGGGAAATCTACATCCATTGTAAAACGTTTACATAAATGTCCAGTCACTGCACATAGTTATCAAAAAAAATCTTTATCAGAAAGAATTTTAGAAACATAATTATCTTCTACTCTGAAAAACAGGTACTGGTTTTACCATCAACTTGTTGCACAAGTCTTGATTTTTAAGTGGTGATATTATTTCAGGCCTTATTCTTGTTGATAGTTTGGGAAACCAGATAACAGATTTTCTTCATGAGAGTATTGTATTTATATGCCAGAAAACAAAGTTTTAAAGTTTCATTTTTCCCTGTTGGGATATTCTGTTCTATTAGCAGACTTACCAATTTTTTCCCCCCTCACTGCAAAAAGTTTTTCCCTCATGTAAACCTACCTGAAGAAACAAGTACACCCACGAAGACAAAAGTGAAAAAAGTGAGTATCTCATATGAGTTTACAAGCAAGAGAACTTTTAGTTCTGTTAATTCTTTCTCACCTATTTCAAATATTGGTAAAATTATTAAAAACAAAGTGTGCTAAAGACATTATCAAACAATGCTGAGATGTTGAACCAAACTGCAGATTAAAAATTACAAAATCCCCAATTAAAAAGCAGCGTCCCTTTCATAAATTTTGCTTTCACAATTTGTGTCATCTTGAGGCAGACAGCAAGATATTATAATTCCAAACAACATTTACAGTAGAAACATGAATTTTCTTTTTGAATGCTGAAGAAGAAAGACTTTGGCGTTGTCTTCTCCTCTGGCGCTCAACCCATGACCCGTGTTCGAAAACTGTCTTTTGAACCGTAGTGTCCCACTGCATCAGTCACCTCTCACTTTTTTCCTCTCATGGCATTTGGGTACTGCACAGCTGATCAAAACAAAAGCATTTCTCAAGCTTTTTGAAAATCACATTCTGTACTGGTAGATGGTCCTCCAAGTTAGCAGTATCTCTCTTTTTTTCAGGAAGAGAGAGTGAGACCTCTTAGCATTCACTTTGCTGTCATGGATAAATTGAGTTAGAGAGTAATCAAAGCAGTCATCAGCTCCATGCCCCATGTAAACAACTTTAGTAAGCAATTACAGCCTGTTCTTCCAAGCATGGAAGAACTTAGATTTTGCAACCTATTTTAAATTCTTTCATGATCCTAATTTCAAGAGCAACAATCAAATTCAAGGCTACGAAGACTCTTTCATGGACATTTAAAATTATCTTCTGAATCTATTGTATCAAATGCCAGCTGTTTCTTCCGAATATGCCCAGAACTGCAACCTCCTGAAACATATTTACGAGTAACAAGACATGTATTTGCTCAAGCAGAACATCACTGACAGTTCATAATGTGAATAATCCATTTTCAGTTAGTGGGTTTTGAGACCAATACTGGTGGAGATAAAAAAACTGTCAGCTTCTACAATAATCCATGGGTATACATGAGAATTTACTTCTTTACTAACAAAATATATTGAACAACGTTCTTCTCTCTCAAGCACAGAATGACTGTACTCAATATTTCTTATCCCTAATTTCCTATTTTTTGCCTGAAATACTCTTCTCCCACTGTTCTTAGAGAAAATACACATTATTTCATGAATATTTTTTTCAAGTACAGAATCAGCAGTAAAAAATACATTTGTTTGAGTAATGAAAGACACCTGATCTTTCCAGTTTGGTCTTCAAAATGAATTACCATTTGCTTGAGGTGCTTTCCAGCTTAACCTGTCTGTTCTAATGGCTTCATTAGCAACTACTCAGCCAAACTGTCCCTGTGCTTCAATCCTCATCCCACATGTATGAGAACCTGTATGGAGGGCTGTGTTATACAGCCCATTGTCTATTTGTAAAAGTAAATATATAAATACAAAACAGACCACAAATAAAATACAAATACGTAGCACTTGTGTTATTAATTTATACGTAATACCATACATAACAAATTTAGTACAAGTTCCATTTGTATGATTTTCAGTGAGCTTTATTTCTTGAATCATTGCAAAAACATTTTTATATACCTCTCCCCAAAGTTCTGTACAATTTTTCATGCAAAACCAATTTTTGTTCCAAGTGTATACATTTTTTCTCTAATGTATTAGAACACACATAGTAATCAGAGGCAGAAATGAATATTACATACAATTAAACGTGGTTCTAGCAGTTAGAGACAAGCAGCTTTGGAAGCAATCACACCCCTCTCATCGACACCTATCTTAGAGTATCCTGGACATTATTAAACACATTATCCATCAAATGCTGACATTAATTAGGAGAAAAAGCAGTAAAGAAATTCAAGAACAGCCTTCTGGCACTGCGAGCAAAGTTTGATGTCAAAAACTGTCTTCTGAAAAAGTAACATAATTGTATCTTGGCTACTGTAAAAACAAGCTAGTCTAGTAGAGTCCGAGAAATCATTAAGCCAATCATTTTTTCCATGCCTTTAGAGCCTTTGTGACAGTCTACAGCAGCATTTGAAGCATGTACATATATTCAGTCAGTACTGGGATTGGTGCTTGTTCAACATCTTTGTTGGCAACGTGGACAGGGGGATTGAGTCCACCCTCAGCAAGTTTGCTGATGACGCCAAGCTGTGTGGTGCAGTCAATGCATTGCAGGGGAGGGATGCCATCCAGAGAGACCTGGACAGGTTTGAGAAGTGGGCCTGTGTGAACCTCATAAGTTCAACCAGCCCGAGTGCAAGATCCTGCACGTGGGTCGGGCCAATCCCAAGCACAAATCCAGGCGGGGCAGGGAATGGATTGAGAGCAGCCCTGAGGAGAAGGACTTGGGAGTACTGGTTGATGAGAAGCTCAACATGAGCCAGCACCGTGTGCTCGCAGCCCAGAAAGCTACCAGCATCCTGGGCTGCATCAGAAGAAGCATGGCCAGCAGGTCAACAGAGGGGATTCTGCCCCTCTATTCCACTCTGGTGAGACCCCACCTGGAATACTGCATCCAGCTCTGGGGCCCCCAACATAAGAAGGACACAGACCTGCTGGAGCAGAGGAGGGCCATAAAGGTTATCAGAGGGCTAGAGCACCTCTGCTAAGAAGACAGGCTGAGAGAGTTGGGGCTCTTCAGCCTGGAGAAGAGAAGGCTCCAGGGAGACCTTATAGCAGCTTTCCAGTACCTAAAAAGGGGCCTACAGGAAAGCTGGGGACGGACGTGATAGGATGACGGGCAATGGTTTTAAACTCAAAGAGGGTACATTTAGATGAATACATATACATATTGGGAAGAAATTTTTCCCTATGAGTGTGGTGAGCCCCTGGCCCAGGTTGCCCCAAGAAGCTGTGGCTGCCCCATCCCTGGAGGTGTTCAAGGCCAGGTTGGACGGGGCTTGGAGCACCCTGGGCTGGTGGGAGGTGTCCCTGCCCACGGCAAGGGGGTGGAACTAGATGATCTTAAAGGTCCCTTCCAACTCTAACCATTCTATGATTCTATGATTTCTTACATAAGGAATATACTGGATTAAAGGAAATGTTCCAAGATACATGCCACTACGCAGGAAACTATATCACAAATTATTTCAAAAGTGGATGTAACTTTGCCTCCTTGCTATCTTTGCAAACCTATTCTGGAATAGTATTACTATTATTAGGAGAAACCATTGTCTGATTTTTTAGACATAAAATCAAAGGTATTTGTTCTTACAACATTGTCCTTTACATAATAATCTCCTCTACACACCTTCGTACATCGTAAAAGTGTAGGAAGCAATGTGGAATTAAGGATGTCAGTAAAAGCAGACAACCTAAGATTTGATCCAGACAGTAACTCCTAAACAAACTGCCTGGAAGGTTGGTGAGAGTCGTGCATGTGTTATATAGGTCAATGCATAAAACTTGTTTATTTTAGATAACCTTTACATTGGCTTTTATGGAGCCCAAAGGGAGTAAGAGCTACTGAGACAAACCAAGACATAATCAGAATGGGAGAGGTACAGAGTGAAGATACTGTCTTTAGCGTCTGAACCAACACTTTTCTACACTATCCAACTTACAAATAGCAGGGGGGGGAAAAAGGTTCATTAAGTCAAGTTAACAGCATTTTAGTGCCTCTCAACAATGCTTAGTATTTTACTAACCTAACTTTGATCAACTACTCTATTGTCATGAATGTTGTTTGTAAATGGTCTAAGAAAAATCTTTGTATGTACTGTAAATCCTCCTGAATACAAACATTACTGGAAGCTTTTATTTTCAAGATAAAATTTGACATGTATTCTACAAGCCATTTTGTTAAGATAAATGATTTTTACTAGCAGGAAGAATCTGGAAAGAAGTTATGAGATGAAAATTCATTATTCAGTCCGTATTCATGTGGTAGGAGTTCACTAGAAGAGACTAGAAATAACACCTCTCCAGCCTTATATTAAAGTACTGAAAAAAGGACATATTTTCCACTTGTACCAACAGCTTATCGATGCAGAACTGCTCACAAACGAATTATGAACTCCCTCAGAAAAACAGTTTCAGTCTCTTCATGACACAACCTCCACAGATCAGCTCGGATTTCATATGTGACACAAGTAAACAGCCTCCCTTTGGTCTATCTACTACTTAAAGAACAAAACAAACCAAAGCCATAATTATAATGTACCTTTAGAAAAAATCCACATCTATTTTGGCTATTCGATCACTTGCTATTCTTTAACAGAGGTGTAACGGACCTATCTCAAAGTAACTAACTACCACCAGGAAAATTAAAAGTTACTTAGGGGGAACAAGCCACTTCAAGAGAAGGCAGCTGACATGCTGAAAACAGAGGTACAGATTTTTTTTTACTGAACAGTGCTTTGATAAAACAATTATGTTCTTTCTCGTAGTATGAGCTAATAAAAAAGATTTTCCCGTTTCCCCACACATGAGCTGTCTGAACGGACAAAGCTAAAACTTTTAAATGTGAATTGCTTTTTCTGGTTATCTATATATTCTTGTCCCACTCTTTTATGATTTAGTTTTGTTTCTAGTATCAGTCTTACACAAGAGATACTCTATTCACAGAAGTTCCCTGTATGTACATGAAAACTAATATTTTATTTAAGATTGCAAAATCTAAAATTAAACAACTCTTTTTTTTAGATGAAACTGAAGTCACTTAGATTCAACGACAGAAGTTACAGAAAAAAGCAACAATATTTTATGCATGTATAAATTGCTTATTGATTTAGTCTTATAAATGCTGTTATACATACATATAAGCATATTGTAATTCCAGTGTCTACGATATCATGTCCTTAAAAGAAGAGAAAAATGTGCTCTTTGAAATAAGAATTTTATAAATAAAATTCCACAATTGTTATAGTTTTGAAGAGACTGATAGCCATGTACAACTTAATCGTTCCAAAAGAGAAAAAATGCACACTTTTTAACCCATGCAAAAATAAGCACTCTCCTACTTTTCCTCTTCTTCAACTATATAATTGTGGCTTGGGATTCCAGCTTTAGTGCTTTCCAGGGAATCACCTTCAGAACAAAAGCTACTATTAACTAATCATTAACAGTAAAGGGTAAAGTTTGCACTTACGCTATTGGAAATGCAACTGATCTGTGGATCTTTATTTTGCAAGGAGTAAAAGTGTTTTAAATATTAACATTTTTTTTTTTTTCCAAAAGCTGTCTATTATGACAACACCCATAACATAGCTCCATTATATACAAATAAGCTTTGAAATACTGTTTGCAGATGCAGTGTAGTGGACGGCACATCATGCAAAACTTCTCTCATTGCAGAGTTTGGAAAGAGTAAAACCAAATCCTGAAATTTTAAATGCATTTTTGAAATGTAAAGTTTATGAAAAAAAATAGCAGAAAATGTCATTTACTCAGCAAGATAATCTTGCCAAAATAAAAACCTGGATACCATTCAGAAAAGTAAAAAAAAAACATAAAGTTACCAAATCTGAAGGAAATACAAAGAAAATACAAGGGCAAAACTAAAAGATATGCCACAAGAATTTAAAGATGACTAGAAGTTCATGTCTCCAGGATTTTCAATCAGTGGACAACAGGGAATTTCTTAACACCTGCCTTTCTGAAATAAAACTAAAGAGATCTGTGATCATTCAATCCAAAATTACTCTCTGCAACCCATACTTTAATATTGTTGCTGTCACTGACAAGAACTAAATCTAAAATACTTTTCTTTCTGGTTGCAATAAAAAATTCACTAAAACTATCTGTCTGCTGCCACTTGTTTATCTAAAATGGACCCAGAAATCAAAAGCATTATCTTATCAGTCGGCAGAACCTGTCTGAATAATTTCCCAGAGAAAATTTATTTGGAATCAAAGTTGCTTACAAATATGCTGGCCAATTCTTTCATAGTTCAACATCTTACTGTACCAAAACATTTCCTAAGAGCAATTGACTGGGGAAAACTATTTTACTATCAACTCAGATCCAATTGATTAATTAAATTAGAAAAGGGTATAAAGCATGGGGAATTTTTCTGTTTGTTTTGCCAAGGAAGCTTATAAAAAAAAAAAAAAAAGAGTGAGAATAAATTGTTAGATAACATTTAAACACTTGTCTAGAAAGCAAACTAACACTGTAATCCTCTAAGTCTTTCAGGGTCTCATTCTAAGCTTCCCAAAACATCTTCCCAACTGACGCTTTTTAAAAAATAAAAAAAAAAAAAGCCTATCAGACTAGCATCATCTTGAAAACAACGATCTTTGCTGAATGCCTGATTTCTACAAAACATGGTGTAAAGTGTCAACACCACCAAGGTATGTTCAAACCACTGTAATGACCCTCATAATTTACAAGAATTCAATGAAGAAACAAAGTTTTAAGAGTTAAAAAAAGCTCTCCAGTGAGCGTAGTGAGGAGGGGAATATTTATAAAAGTAACAACATATCAGGTACTAGACAATTTGTAAACCAAAAAAGGTAGTCTCAGTCTAATCTGCTCAGCGTGGATACAACTTCAAACAGGAGCATTAAGAAAAGCTGATCAACAGCTATCTGACATACCGAATGGATATAAAGCCGAAAATTGTGACTTTGGCTGTACACCATTTTTCCAGAGTTTGACTTGAACTTGGCTAAAATACTTGGTCGGTGACACGTGACTTAAGCATTTGGCTTCCACATGGTCAATTCTACCTAGTAAAACGCCAATGCTGATTAGAAAAACCACAAGGTTTGCAAGGTTAGACTCATGGTAAAGTTGTAATACATGTACCATGGCCATAGATCCCCCGGAAACTGAATGGATGAGAGTGAGTGCACAAACACACATCCTCAATTATTTCCAAACAGTGGCACACAAGTCAGTAAATAATTTCAATTTTTGTCATTCTATCTATATATAGACTGTCATATAATCTAGTTCTGAACTTTAAAAAAAAAAAAAAAACCAAACATTAGAATAGAAAACCAAGAAACAATTCAACAAGAACTTAATAGCTGCCATACTCTGAAATATAAATAGTACACATTTTTTCCTCATTTCATGTAGAATGACATAGCAATGCAGAGCCTGGACAGCGTGTAACATTTGCTATGTCTTCCCAAAACCACAAGCAATCCTGATCTTTCTCAATTCTCTGCTTTTCACCTCCTGAAGACAGTTCTCCATCACCTTTGGCTTTTTAAAGAAAAATAGTTTCAATTAAAACATCTGATAGCTTTTAAGATATTGTAAAATATTTTAGCATGAAAAAATAAGTTTAATTTTTGATCTACTGATTTCTTCTGAATAAGAAAACATCCCTGCAGAAAAAAATACAGTTACACTTCACCCCAAAATATCATATATTCCTAGTGTTTACAGAGGATTGAGACGTCCCGGGGTTCACATTAAAGATTTAACTGTTTTAAATATACAGGTTTCCACCTTTCTGACTAAATGTGCGCTACTCTACAGATGCACTTTCTTTAAAACAATAAACTTATATCTCTTGTACACATAGAGAAAAGAATCTCCTATATACATCTTCCTAGTGTCAAAAAGGAACTATTAATCTGCTGTATGGAACCAGAGAACATGCGTGGGTGGAAGAAAAATGTCTGTAGGCACTAACAGAAGGGAAGGCTACAGAGATTACTGCAGCGTAACCACCCACGTACGCTTTATCAGAAAAGAGCAGCAGCTGAGTCACGGTGCTGCCTTCTACCCAGAAGAGGGATTTTCTCTAAGCTGAGATACATTTCTGTGACGATTAATTTTTCGTTTTCAGAGGATTGAATTTTCAGCACATCTAATTTAGGAATTTATATAAACACATCCTTATTCCTATTTGAATGGTTAATGCTACCCTCCCCTCTCCCCCCAATATCTCCTCTAAGACTTTTGCTGAAATCCAAGGATGAAACAAAATACATTTTCATAAAAAAATTTATGGAAACTTCCAGGTCCATTAATTTCACACAAACAATTATATTTATTTAAAATACAAAGTATTTGTCTTGTACTCAAGTTGCTTTTTTGATATAGTACAAATATGCACAATGTTGTATTAATCACAAAATCTTTACCAGCCCTGGAAATTCAGAAGACGGATCCAAGTTCTGAACTTTTTATGATATAATTGTATGCAATAGAAGCCTCTACTTTAGCAATGTAGCAAATCTGCTCCAATTGTTTGCTACAGTGGAAGCAGCTTAGTCTTTGCTGCCTGTCAACTGCAGCAGGTCAATGCCACCTTCCCTGCAACGCTTTTCAAATTATAGGGGAAGTGGAAAAAAAAACCGTCCAAAGGCAAGGTTCAGAACTGCAGGAATTACATCATCATCATAACAAAAAAAAAAAAAAGCAAAATTCTTTTTTAAACATCGAATGAAAAAAATATACTCTTTGCTACCCAAAGACCTTTAATATTTCAAGATGGTTAACATATGGAATGCAAGACTGAAGCCTCATTGTAATTACTTAGCTGAAAATTCTATGTTAGTATTTACGTATTTAATTCTAAGTTTGCTAGACTCCTGTGGGGATAAATATGTTTTGCTACTCATTCTAGAAGTGTTTGAAAAACAGCAAAGAAATAATTGTAAATAATAATTCAATGTAGAAACTGTTCTTTTTGTTTATTTTAAATTCCTCTGCTTTGTACAATGTCACTATACTCCATAAATACATAATCTTCCAAAAATAAGCTGCTAAAAGTCAACCTTAGTACGTACACAGGAAGTTAAAGAAGCATTTAAAAAGGACTAGTTACTGTATTTTTACTGTATTCTTAATGGAATATAAAACATGCATACCTAGAACTTGGAATAAACAGAATGTAATTCAGAATTTTAAAATTACTTTAGATTACAAATTCTTCATTTTCCTACATTTCCCAGTATTACCCTGTTTTACAATAGCTTAGGTTTTTTTAATTTTTTTTTATTTTAGTACTATTAGCCAGTGAAAGTTACCAGTCCTCCTTCCTTCAATATGCATGCTCTGTGGTACGCTAGTACAAAGAGATATAGCCACAGAACAGACAAGCCGAAATAAAATGCCATCACGGCACAGGGAAGTGTACACACACTGGCATTTAGCTGTCTGGGCAGGACTCAGCATAGGTTTGCAACACCTCAATTGTGCCCTGCGTTGCAGTTGCTAACTTCCAGTCCTGCTAATCTTCTATGGCTTCTACTCAAGTTAGCTGAACTAGAATACATATGTTTACCCGAACTGTATTATTCCCTCTCTATGTACATCTCAGGGAAACATGGCGCAATTATGCAGGAATCTCTGACTAGGATTTAAGGCCATATGCTTCATTTGATGGAATTTCTCACTCACAGGATAATTCGTTATTCCTAAATTTAAAAAATTCTGAAATTTCAGGGAGTTCCCTACATCTCATCACCAAGAGCATTCCTGACTTGTAAGAAAACTAAAAAAAAAAAAAAGGGGGAGAATATGGGTTAATATGGGTTTACCTGCAATTCCTGTATTTATTACAAATACGAAGTTGCAGTATTTCTAAGTAATTTCCTGGGTCAATACCTGATCAGTGGCCACACTTTCCACCTGTATCCACTCTGCTCATCCTTGCAGAACTGAAGCCTTAACTGGACACTGTCCAACTCACAATTTCATCCTGCTCCTGAATTCTTCTGTAATTTCCAACACTGTGCCCTACGAATCAAGCAAAACCTAGGAACAACTGGCTCAGAAAAGCTCTGCCGTTTTTTAAAAGGTGAATAAGCTGTTCACTACATTCTCCAGTCTGCCATCAGGTTTTGCTTCTCTTGTAATTCTTGGTCTTAATTGCAAAACACAATAAGCTGCTTATGAGTGTTATTACTTCTTGAATATGATTCTGTCCTTAATCACAATCAGAAGTCAGATGAAAAATTTGAGATTACTAATGTATGTTCCTTCTTCATGACTATCCTGCAATATACTTTAAAAATTCAGCACTTGCTCAGTCTGTCTTCTCAAAAGCTGAACTGCTAAAAACATGCAAAACAAAAGGGCGTGAAAAATCGGAAGAAGTTGATGCAAATTTCAAACACTCCTATGAAAGTATTGTTTTGATATTCTTCCAATTGTACTTGTAAGTCACTAGGTAACAGTTTAGAATGTTAGATACTATGGTAATTTATTTCTGTACGGTGCTATTCAATTACAGGGAACAAACTATGACCAAATTGCTACCAAAGTCTGCTTTACTACTGAAACTACAAGATGCTTGTTAGTACTACATGTGAACCAATATCTAAATTTAAGCACCATTGACATATTTCCTTAATTTTATTCTTTTTGAACACTAAGAAGATCACAGGAAATCTGGAAAGTTATTTTGGCTTTAAGGAGGGAGTAGATATTAGGATAAAGGGGAACACGAATGTGAGTTAATAATAGATTCTTATGAATAAATATTCTAATGAAATAGAAGCGCTAGTACTTTTTAACTTTCTTTGATAAATTTTGGTAAAGAGGAGAAGCTAATTTCACTCAGACAGCAAAAGCACAAGGAGAGAACTTTGAAGTACGACAACCTAAATACAAACGACACCATAGTTTAAATATATGGCAAAAAAATAATCTATTCAGATACAGAATCTATTTCAACATACCAATGATGCAGAGTAATATATCAATAACCAGTCATGAGAATTTTTAAATCCATTATTACAGCCTGAAAAAGGACAATATATTGTAGTTCATGAAGCAAATTAGCTACATGCCCTTTAAAACAAGCCGAGTCCTTCTAATCACTAAGAGCCGAATGACCAAAGGAAAAAAAACCACTCTACTTAAGACTGGGAGAGGGGAAGGGATGAGGAAGGGAAAGTGAGAACAAACCCTCAAGAAATGTGTATTAGGGAAAACATTGCTCTGCTACAAATGTACATATCAACATGAATTGAGGGAGCAAAGTGAGCAGAGCAAACAGCTTGTGGTTTTGTATTTATAACGCTATTCCTAATAGGCTCTTGGAAGACTACAGAAATAAGAAAATATAATCCCCACTATTCCAATAGAAAGAAATTCCAGCAAAGCGATCTATCAATGGCTAAGTAACAAGCAAATTGCAAGTCGCAATCATTTGATGTATATATTTTTTTCCAAACAAGTGCTTCCCCTATAAACAGAGACGTACAATTTCTCAAAGTGAAAAAGGCATACGTCAAACACATATTTATCCCACCAAAATACTGGAGAGAAGAGCTGAGTTTTTTTTAAAACAATACCTGCATTAGCGACATGGATACTTTATTTAGAAGTCAGAAATGTACTGCTGAGAAAATGTGTTTGAATAACAGCAAGTATTTTATTTGTTGGCAATCATTTCAAATGTACACTAAGAATTATGTAACTCTTCATTCTGTGATGAATTATTGATGTAGAAGTCTACAGTAAATTTTCCATTCACTTCCAACTTTTCCATACAAGGACTCTCGAAAAAAAGGTAGGTAAGCAGGAAAAGAATTTCCTAACTGAAAATTCCCGACAGACTCTGACTTTCACATCCTTATGTGTAATGTTTTGAAAGGTAACAGGCACCACAGCTGATTGCTAATGGCTTGTAGGAAGCGAAACCCTAACAAATGTCAGAATCTGAATGGTGCTCTTCCCAGCCACAGAGCTACGCTGAATCTGCAACATCACTCTATTGACTTCGGTAAATTTTGTCTACTAAATATTTTATCTGCTTGAAAGAGCTTCAGATATTTTTTTTTTTTTTGAGGCATTTACCTTAGTTTATAGCTTACGCTAGAAATTTATGAGTGACATGTAATAAGTTTTTCCTATTTGAAATAAAAGATGACAAATTAAAGTCAGGAATAAACTTTTCATAAAAATCAACTAACCCCTATGAAGCAGTTTGAAATAGCTCTTTTAAATAGCAGCTGGTAAAAATTTCATAACTAACCACACCACACACTTCCTCCAAAACAGCATTGCTAGCACATGCGGATACTTAACTGCTCAAGTGGAAAAATAGAGTAAATAAACACAGGTATTGTGACAGTACATGACTAATTACTATTTTATATCTTTCATTGCAGTAATTTCATGCTAAATGTTCAGCTTTGGTTTCAACATAAAGGTCAAATAAGAAGTGGTTAATAAAAAAAGACAATGTCATGAAAACCACAGATTTTTCCTCTTCACCTCTTCCAAACAATTTCTGTAATGCTTGATTCAAACAAAAGCAAGTTCTGACATATTATTATTAAATAAAAATTTCAACTTTAAATAGTTCTAGAAGTTTGCTGTCTTCTTTTTTAACAGAGTTAAGCTGACCTCAAAATGTATTTAGCAATATTAGTGGAGACAGCTGACAAAGAGAATTGTAAAAGACAGTAGCTGTGCAACAATTTATCTCAGTTTAATTGGAGTTTGAATAGAAAAAAAAGCTTTTCCATTCGAATAGAATAAAAGGACCTACACAGGCAGGCCCTCTATACTGACGTCTAAAAGGAATATTTTTTTTTTTTAAGTGTAGAAAGATGATTGCATATTTATAATTTTAACTATCTGATCAAAGCTGTTTCCAATCAATTTATTTTCCATTTACATACTTAAAGAACTGCTACTAGCCTTACAGTCATGGATTTTTACTCTGAGTTTTCAGGCAATGTTTCAGACAAAACAGAAGAATTTGTCCTCATTATGCAGAATAGCTTTATGCCTTGGACAGCTCTTTCAGGAAATTTTTCCTGGTTTACGGCAGAGAGACATACATACGTACATAACTTTACACACATGCATATTAAGCCCTCTCCTTCTTGGTCCACAAAATGAAATTCGTTTTGTATGCTAACTAGATTATCAGTTACAATATACTACTCAAACACACATGCAGCAGAGATGTTGACTTTGATCAACCATGCATTATAACAAGCTGCTTTTGCTGATTAATATCATTTACTTTGATTTATATATTACACATAATCCTATTTTCCACCATGAATTTTATTTGCTAAAGTCCCCAAACTGAAAATATTCTCTTCTCATCTTGAGGAGTAGGGTGTCTAGATTAAAAAAATGTCTAAATCATCTATCAAAACACTATTCTAAAATAGACTAATTAAAGAAATACAAAAGTATACTTTCTATTCCTGTAATAATTTGTCAAAATAGAAAGTTTTGAAGACTCCAATTAGTAAATCAAAAATTCTGCAGGGTACACATTTCAGCATATGGTAAGCATACTGACTTTTTAAACATTCTCTTTTGTCTACTCAGTTTCCTTTTTGCTTCTATTATTATTTTTTTTAAATAACTTTCTCTATCATATATTCTAAAACTAGTAGTTACGATAACAGGATGATAACAATATCTAACTCCCTACCTGTCCAAGCTACAGATTTTAAAAGGCAACTGTATCTTTTCAATGACCCAGCATGAAAAGTTGATGGTTATTTGTTCTGATAAGAAGACAAAATCATATATAGAAACTTCATTAGTCTTTTGTCTTCTCTTTTTTGGGCAACTTCAGTACTTGCAAAAGTGCTATGACAAATCTGCAAGCAAAATAGTCCAGCGCAGAGATCTTGGGTAACACTTACTGTGGTTGAACTATTGGTCCTCTATTCAGCAAGTAGGCAGGCTGCCAAACAAGGCGACAGTGTCACTTCCTGAGATGTGGCTCTACACTTAGTACAATCAGCAATAAGATCACTCATCTATCACTGTATAACTTCACATGCATGGACATAAATACACTACTACATAAACAATAATCTTGTCTTTATAATTGGATATTGCAGATGATGTTAGAAGAATATCTCAGCTATTCTGAGCAAAAATCCTAGCACTGACAAATACACTAAGGTTGAAATTCTTCAAATTCTTTGAATACTTCATCAAATAATTGAAAAAAGGCCAGTAAAAGCAGTTTAAATAATTCTTTAACATTTAAGAACATCATTGCCTTAGGTAGGAGCTCTAGGTACAAATAACCCTGATAACATATTGGAAAAGTTGTGGCGCTCTCTTTTAGAATTACTGTTTGGCCCTCAAAAATAAATGTTTTCTCAATATCACTAGGTTTGCTTCCTTTCAAACACTCATTTGAAAGTTCACAAACTGGAAACGAGCAGTTAAATGAAATCACTTGTGCTTCAAGTCTTACACTAGTGTCTGTTAAGCAGTTACACACATGAAGTCTTCATACTACCTTGACTGACAGTAGTTTGCCATGTGTTTTTTCAAAGGCTGAAAACAATACTGGAATTCTCTTCCACAGACAGCATCATAAATGCACTGTTCTAAATCACCCAAAGAAGAAATGACTAACAAATGCTCAGGAAAAAGCCTACATTAGCCCAGTAACAAGCTACCTCAAGCACAGCAAAACAGCAAATACAGATTTAATCACCATTGTTACAACTAAAAAAAAAGAAAAATATCACACAGAGCCTGGATTTCTACACCAAGAGCTTTCCAGAGTACTGTTCTTGAAATATATGGACATTATGACCAAGGGACTTGGACAATTCACCTGAAAAAGCAACCACACTGTAACATCTCATTTTACTCTGAAGGCTACTTGGGACCTGATATGTCATCAATACACCACCTAACAGCCAAGGATTTGGGGATCTCAAATGCATACTTAAAATGGGTCACCCTATTCAGGAAAAAAACAAAACAAAGCAACAAACAAACAAACAAAAACACAACAGAAAAAACCAAACAACCCCAAAACTTCATCAGCTGCCTAACTTTTTGGAAAGTGCTTCTAGCAAACAAGAGCCTAGACAACCACTGCAAGAGTTAAATTGAAAAGGATTGCCGTAAGGTTCTCACCAACCTGAAAAGAGCAGACCTGCAGTCTGCTTCTTCCCACACATTTCATGAACAAAGACCAATCCAGTGGAATTTATTTTAATACAAATAACGTAAACCTTAATACACCATAATTATATTAGTGTCTCTCTTGACTCCTCTAAAGTATTACTAATGCCAAGAAAATCAATCTTACCCTCTTGTATGTTGAATTGCTGCTAGTTCATACCAGATGTTTCTTCCTTAGTAAGAAAATGAATCAGCACAAAAACTCTAGAACATAGGTCCAACTAAAAGAATTTAGGTAGAGTACAACCTCATACAAAATACTGAATCTCTAAATCCCGTGCTTTCTATCATGACAACCCATACAAGAGATTCCCCGTGTGACCAGTCTTCAAAATAGCTGAGTGGCCTTCCAGCGGCACAATGAAAGCGCTTCCTTTTATTCCAGTGCAACCCAATAGCACCAGAGCAAGAAAACTACAACCACAGAAGTATTACCTATCTGGACAACATCCATCAGTGAAAATTCCTACAAATACTTCTTTTAAAAAATTATATATACGAGTGTATATATATATGCACACATACACACAAATACATCCTTCATAATGCTAGCACACTACTCCTAAAACAACAACAAAGTAGTTGCTTTAAGTGTAATGCCTGCCTAGTTAAACCTTATCCCAAACACCTAAAATATTATTTTATTCTAAAATTTTAAAAGTGTTACTATAAACTCTATTGTCATTTATTAATATATATTGCATGCAATAATTATAAGACTGGGGAAAATTAATTTCGGTTATTACTTCAAAGACAAAGGCCTCATAAGTAGTCATTTTTCCTAATTAAAAATATTCCTGTGATTTTTATTTACCTCAAACAGTAGATGGCTAAGACAACAACTACTAAGTAAAACAAGTTCCATAGTCACAGCACATTACATTCCACTCAGTGGAATTGGACTTATTTACCATGTTTTATGATAAAACCTTTTTATTGCCCTTCCAGAATCCCAAATCTGAGATGATGGCTCATCTAATATTAGCCGTTTCTTGGACCTAAAAAGGAAAGAAACCTTTGAAATTTTTTAAAGCTTTCTTAATGATGAACCATGATAAAATGTGCGTATACACCGAAAGCTTTCATTGGAAATGATCTTCAAAGCAAAATAAATCATTGAAGCAAACTAAGAGGTAATGAAATAGTGCTGAATCTTCCTCTTTGGAACCATCCTAGTTTCTTTAAATAAAACGTGAGACTTAAAAGACTGTGAGTGATCTCATACTGGAGTTTAATCTACTAAATCTGTATTTTTCCAGTAGCATTACAATCAGTTTTTATTAGTAAGAAATCAGAAGTAATAAACAAGAAAGAAGGTTAAACAGAACAAAACAGAAGTTAGGCGCAGAGATATGTACTCAAATAAAACAAAAAGGTCATCTTGCTACCTTATTTTTAAGCTAGGAATCAGCACCAATTCTCCCTCTTTTGGAATTCATTTTAAAGCATAAAACTAAAATAAGAGACATTTTCACTTCTGCTTTTTTTTTTCCCCAGGCTTGTTTTTATCCCTCACATACACTCACACACTCACCCCTGGTTTCTCCTTCGAGAAGTCAATATTATCACAACAAAGGATCTTGGGGTCTGCCACAACGCCCAACAGAAACTGATAAGAGTGTAGCTCAGCAGATTTCAGCCCCAACAAACCAGGCAATTCAGAAAAAAAAAAAGTCAATGTTTCATAAACAGTATTAGATTTGCAAGGTCAAAATGAAGAGACAAAGGCACTTCTTGCATGAGAGAACCACTTCCTTTTCAGAGATGCATGGAAAGAGTATCTAAACTTGCACTCAGTTCTGAAATACCTACTCAGAAAGTTACTGGAATGCACGTACTTTTGACTCCTAAGACAGGGACACATCCACACACAAATATAACTTGGGTTTTATAACTAGCTGCGCCACAAGCTTTCTTTATGTCTTCACACTCACCTTCTCAACAACCACCAAAGTAATTAGCTGCAGGAGCTTACCAATAAGCAGCACACACTGCTGATATTTTGCTTTATGACTGTTTATATCCGATTTGAGATTACATAAAAACACTCCCCCCTATTCTAATACCTATTTAACAAATAAACATGTGCCACATATGAGATGAGACCAATTAGCTTATATCAGAAATGGGGAAGCCTGAAGGTTACTATTGCAATAAAGAAAGATGCATCAGAAGCCTGTCAGAGTGCCCAACCCCGACAACAAAGCACAAGCTGACTCCAGAGGACATAATACGGCCATGCCTAACAAAATAAAACCAAGACTCTTGCCAGCCTTTGCTGTGTCCTTGTTCTGACGCTCTTCAAAATGCGTCAATTCATTTTTAAAAACGCATTACGGGTTCTTTTGTTACTATATTTCTTAATGAATTTTATAACTTTTCTTGAGTAGTGGAAACAACTTCCTATTACAGTTTTAAATACTCATGAGGCAACTGTATATATTACAGCTTCAAAGAAAAATTTCTAGATTTTTATCAGTTCATTGTAAGATTCCCTAATGCTTATTCACTCAGTTTATTTCTGTAAAGGTGAGATTTTAAAAAATTGGGGGTTAGGACACATAATTATACAAAATTTTTTTCTTAAAAGTCTATATAATTTGTTTATTTCTCTACAATACAGTTATAAAAATATTTTTAATATCGTATAATCTGTAAATAGGAAAAATTCATTAAATTAAAAGAATCTATTAGTTTATATCAAATCATTTTATGCAGGTGCTTTAGAATAGAATTAAGATATTTAAAAGATTTTATCTGAGGCTCTGATAATTTTTTAAATTATTTTAATCACCTGATAAAAATCCAAAGAAATGCATGTATTTTAAATTTTTTTAATAACTCCTACTAGCAAACAGCGTACGTGATAATTGTAACCACCGATAGCCAATTGGGATATCAGACTATAGAGATCAAGTGGTAAATCAAGGAAGGGCCAACATGGAACAGTCATTACAAAAAGCTAAAAGATAGTGCGTTTAATGGTCAGCCCAAACCTGCTTTTATGTAACAACTCCTAGCACCTGAGGGGCTGATGGGGTACGGGATGGTTTTGTTCTCCCTACCTACTTGTTGGGGGTGGGGGGGTGTCACAAAAAAGAGGTGATCCCACTTTATTAGACACCAAGCCTCCCCAGTTGTTTCTCTGGGGTTTTTTTAACAAAAATAGGGAAAATACTTTCATGCCTCTACCCGCACAAGTTGGGACCAAGTCCCTAATTTGCACAGAAGGAGGAAAGAACTTCTATTCTCCTGCCCCTAGCTCTCATATGAGGTCACAGTAACTTCCAAAATACGGGCGAGACCAAGCAAACACAGGCGTTGAGGTGAAAATAATGAAGAGAACATTGTTCACGCTCCTTCCCAGCTGCACTTAAGCAACAACTTAACAACTGTAACATCTACTTACTTCAATCAGAGCTACAGAGGAAGAAGGGAAAAGATACCTGCAGCATGCAGGAAAAAAAAAAAAGAAAGGTTCCTCAAAACCTGAAGTTTGTGTTCTTCAGCAGTGTCTACTGGACTAATCCATTAATTAAATGAATTCCACCAACACTTGCAATTCAAAAAGGAGTAGAGTAAGCAGGTATTCTCTGGCGGCCCTGAGCAGCTACGCCGCCCTGCCAGCTTGCTTGCTGCTAGGCAGCCACGATCGCAGCACAAGCCCTAGCCGTCCCACACTATTGCCTGACACAGCTGAAGCAAAAACCACCCAGCCATCGCTACAGCTGAGGGCCGGCCCTGCTCTGCTTGAGGCACCACAGGTCTGTAGGCAAACCAGACACAGCCTGTGCAGCTTTAAGATTCAGTGGGTTCTGAATAAAACACTTCAATCACTTTTGCTTGCAATTACATAAACAAGCATTTGACCTTAGTCACCAACTTTTTGTTAGGAATCGGTGCATCTGTCACAAGAGTTCATTACTATTTCTGTTTCTGCCAGGTCGGGACATGCTTGTGGTGAAAGCAGGTATTGTAGAACTGACACAGTCTTTCCACTTTTTGCAAAAGCTTAAACTATTCTACAGTTCATGTTACCGTGAATACCCATCATTACTCTCCCCCAGCTGGCTGTCTAAAAGCCCACTAGCTTTCTTCTGAGAAGTTGTTTGACTCAACACAGACAAAGCTGTTTAATTAGCAAAAGCAGCCGTGCAATCAAGCAAGTATCCTCCATTCTAGACCAAGGTATGATGCTGTCCTCCCACCCATGGCACCTGTAAAGTCTTATCACCTCATTACACATATTTTTCACTCCACGAGGTAAGTAGCTTCATCCCTGGAAGCACTATCATTATTCCAGGTAACATTTACTTCACCATTTATTGCTTCACTTTTTGTCATCTACAACACAGCTGCCTTTGCCAATTTACTTTTTTCCATTCTTACAACTTTTCCACCTCCTTGTAATTACCCCTTGCTGCTGCGTTCATCCAGCCAGGTCTAGAATCCTTCCGTAGTGGTTCTACATCCAAAGCTGACTTCCTGTGTTTGTTGTTCTCTTCTTCAGACACAAGTTTATACTCAAACACATATTTTCACTAAAGTCTTATCATATTTTTTAATGCAGATTGCAGTGTATCTTATCTACAAATGTATAAAAATCCAAATCATCAGTCCATTTCAATTACATTAAAAACAGATTTCTGCAGTTTAGAGCATTCACAATGGGCAGGCTGGCTGAAGAGCTAAAGGTCATAAAATTATGTGATATTGCGTATGAATACTTCTGTGGGTAACTATTACATGGTACTATTAAAAACTAGGTACTAAAAATGCTTACAGTGAAGTCGCTATTTTAAGAATATGTTGATACTGTGAGAATATTTAGCATCAATCTTTTGGAGAAACGTGGTTTCAACAAAAATGTGTACAGTCTTGCGGTGTCCCATAGTGTTTATAGAATGGCAAATAACATCCATTTAAAACATACGCAGCTCCAAATACAGCAAGTCCTCTAGACACACTTTTTCAGGATGAACAATAAGAAGTCTAATAGTATAGTATTTAATAATCCTTTGTTTCAGACTGTTCCTATTTCAACAGATTACAATTTGTTCCTGGTAAATAATTATAAAATTCTGAATAGATTGTAAGTAGTATTTCTTACTTCATTATGTCTGAAGTCTACAAAGCAATTTGTTATTCCCTTTATCTCTCGCTTCAGTCTTATTACTTTGAAATATACCTATCTAAAATTCAGTAATTATTTCCCTGCCAATTTCTCCATTTCCTTTCCATTAAGGCAAACTTCAGAAGAAAACATAGGTGATATTAAAAACAAAGGTATTTGCCAATCAACTAAACATGTTGCTATAGGTTTCACTAAGCTTCAGAGAAGTTTCTGTGGTCTCTTCAGGGATGAAGGAGAAAAAAAAAAAAAAATTCACTTGCAGTCTGAGTACAGGGGACAGGGATGGGACGGGGATGACACCAGATACAGTCTGCCCAAATTTGTAGTCAGCATCTCATATACACTAAGTTGCCCAAAATAACATTAGAGCATGTAAGAGCTTGCTTAGATAAAGCAATACACAGAATCTGGACGACAAAGTGTTTTCCACTAAAAGCTTTTTTTTTTTTTATTCTATCTAGTCAAAAAGACAATCTCTATCATGTAGTGTGTTTTGCTATTTATACTAATATAGCCAAGCATTACACATGACAGAACTGTAGATAAACAGAAAAAAACTCCGCAATCTTTTCTTAGATCATCTTTAAATACTAGCACACACATTGCCTGGTGCAGAACTCCATCAGCTAGCCATTTCAGAGAACCAACGTGAAATACAATTTGCACAAGATTGCTGTATGCTACAAATTCAGATTTGTTAATGCATTACGTTACATACTTAATTAGTCCAGCTGCATGTCCTTGTTCTCATGTTCTTGCCCAGCGTGGACTTAACATTTCAAAAAATGGACAAAGACCAAATGCTCAGTGAGCTATACTTCCACCCCTTCAGAAAAACACACTCAGTTGCTCATGCTTGAGGAGGAGACAGAGTTCAGGATAAATTTTACCTTGCTTTGCAGAAACTCACATTGTTTCACCTGTGTGCCTGAGTGCATCCTCCCAGCCGGCGGAGAGATGTGTTGCTTGTGCTCATGGCAGCCCCTGCGCACGCCTGCATCTCTCCTTTATGCTGCTATTTTGATTGCAAAAAGGCAGAGCCCTTAATGCAGAGCTGAAAACTGCAGTGCGTGCTGGGAAGCAGTACTGATCCAACGACGTGGTTGTAAGAAGCTGTAAGCACACATTGTCTTCATCTAAAATCTGGTTGCCAGCTCCTTTTTGGAGCACCAGGAACTCTGTCCAAAGGCCATAAGCAGAATTAGACCGCAACATATCCAAATTGTTGTAAGATTCAGATGAAACTTCTCACAAAGATAATTTCAAAATGTGAAGTTTTTATATGAAGCAAAAATTAAAGAGAAACCAAAGTAAAGTCTTCATCACTCGTGCTCAGTTTCAGGGGTTTTAAAGAACCCGTTGCCTTCTTTGAAAGATTACAGTGTTACACCAAAGGCAAGGTTGTTTTTCCTTTAATGTTAGGCAAAAAGCACAGCAGTTCTTAATTAGCATTTAAAATTCATGAGAGTAACTTACTGTATGTCCTTTCTTCCTATATAAAACATATATATGATAAGATTACCTTTTCTTTACACTCATTGCCTGAAGGCATATATCTACACTTAGCCATTTGGTCAGTCTTAAGAGCTTAGACCTTTCCAAAACTCAATCTCCTTATACCTCTGCAGCACAGCTGTCCCTCACCTTGACTCGCTTTCAAAAACTTCTCACCTGCAGCCCCTAAATGAGTGAGTGCCAAGGGATCCTTTCAATCCCCCTCCCTCTGTGCAATCACTACCAGTTCCCCGTTTGCCCACGCCCTGGGTTTCCCTCCCCGTTTTATATTGTGGCTTTACGCTTTACTCTAGTAGCAGCGTGCTTTGCAACGCCAGGAGGCTGGCAAGAACACTGTCCTTCTAGACAGTGTCATCCCAGAGGACTAGAGAGCGCTCTGGCACAGCAGTTGCCCTCGTTTATGTGTTAGTAAAATCTAAGTGACACCCTCTAAAATTGGAAAACTCGCTAACCACAGAACTATACTGAATACAATAAATGCTGCAGTTACTAAATCAACATATTACTATCAAATAAGATAAATGAGGATTCTAGTTCAACCAGAGTTAGGAAATACTAATTAGTTATGCACAATTGAACCATCCCTACTGAACAGAAAAACTGCACTGAATTTTTGTTGTAGCATGCAAGGTGTTTGGTAGTTACCCCTACATAAACCAACATGCATATTTTTAATTGAAACTGTTTTCCACCTTCTAATAAACACAAAAAAACCCCAAAACCCAAGAAACCCATTCTGCTCACTTCAGTAAATTTTTGTATGATAAACCAGCATTCTTCTGCACTATGACAATACTGTTCAAATTAAAAACACTTATGATAAGCAATGTTTGCCTGTAAGTGACTCCGTAATTTTAAAGCAGAAAGTTTTCTCTTCATATAGCATTTGTCCCAGCCATTTGGAAATTACTTTTTGGACCTATCACAAGATGACTAACTACTAAGGCAGTAAAAAAAGTAAATGCATAATTCTCAGGGAAAAAAAGAAACCAATACTTATAACAAGATTTGTACTTAAAAATACAGAAAAAAATTTTTTCCACTTGATTCTTTTTATAGTTTCATCGCTACTGCCAATGAGTCTTATATTCAAGCTTTAAAGCACGACAGACAAAGCGATAATTAGTTTTCAATATTGAAACAGCTTTCTAAATATTACACATAAGCTTTTAATAAAGATAATAATCTATATACACAGCGTTTTGGCACCTTGCCACTGATGTACGGCCTCTAATCAATCGCTTGTTCAGCACTGAATATTCAGTACATTTTGTATACAGAAGAAAATGGTTATTTTCTGAGGAAATTAAATGCATTTTAAAATAAACTTATCTAGCTGAACATTTTGGACACTTAATGCATACCAGTAGCTAGGAAAGGAGAATTAAAAGAAAAGGTTAAGCAAGCTGCCTAGGCTTTAATTTAGCTCTGTCACTAGCCTCTTGGATGACCTTGAACAAACTATTTTACTTCTTAGCTTCCTCCATTTGTAAAGATATCAATAAAGATACCTAAAGCTGTAAAACAATAACTGAAGTCTGTTACATAAAATTATTATTAAACCTAACAAGTGGTTCTTGAAGCTTTCCCCTCCCCAACAGATCCATGAGGCATCTGTGAATCACACACTTTTCCACTACATCTTTAAATACTTTGTAAGGTTCTCAAGTAGATGTGTTAACTCAGAAAAGGTTCTGGATGTCAGTGAAGGTATTGAAAATGTCTGTTCAGTTTGCAGCTGAAGATTAAATGAATGTGACATTAAAATGCACAAAGAATAGGCCAGAAAATAAAATTAGCTTTTCCAGTGCCTTTATATAAATTAATAGTACTGTTCCCTTTGAAGGAATGTTTGCATTATGTGTCACCCCTTCTTCATGGTGATGTTCTAGAATGACAAAAAGTTTCAAAGACAATGGTGAAAATGATTGCTATTTGCTTTCACCCTTGGACCAAAGGATCATTTATTGTCTAAAGCGACTATGAGAAAGTATCCCACCAGAACCAGAACCAACGAAGACCGTTTGTCATAGATTTGTCTCTGGTAGTTGACTACAAGCTTTAGTCCGTTTCCATTTTTCTCCCACACTTCCCACTGAAGCATGTATAAAGCTACTAGCTGGTAGAAAGTCTTTGGTATCAGCTTATTTTGCAGTTTTGCCTTTCGTAGAAGCCCCTAAAGGTCCCTCTTGTCTATGTAGCTGTAAGTTTCCAAAGAACCTGTAGACAGAATGGTCTTACACAGCTCTAACACATCTTTGATTGAGAGCGTTACCAGAGAAAAGCGGATGGTTTGACACGATGACCACATTTGCCCTCTTTCCTTAATAAGTCAAATAATATAACATGGTAAAAATACACAAATTAAGACAGGTAAGTTAATTTTCCCATTTTTCCTCTATCCTATGCCATAAAAGTAAAGAAATGGAAAAGGAGAATTTCCAAACTTGTAATAGGACAAACTTCTTAAGGCAGGAAAATTATAAAAGAAGTCACTGAGATCAAGATTAAAAAATGCAAGCAACAACTGAGCATTTATTTATATGTAGAATATCCCATATGATTCCATTAGTGACAGTAATAATGCTGGGTTACTAAATCTCAGACTTGAGGTATGAGTCAATCTCTAATGGAAATAAAATATATTAGCAACAAAATGTCCTTTTGATGCTAGATGTAACAGTCAATATGCTTTGCTGACAGAAGAATACACTTAATGCTTCCTCCGGCCCTTGTTAAAAAGAGGATACTGAATTAGCAGAATGTCAGTGTGATCCAGACCGAAATTCTTTCATTTCTATCGAAACTGCAATCCAAAAGCAATACATACGTTTTCAATTTAAGACAAACACAATGCAGCTCAAAATATTACACAAACAAATGCCCAGCATATGATCTTCCTCTCAGGATTAACGTAAATCAACTGAAATCGTTTCTTCTGAGGTTCTAAGAGATTCATTTCATACTGTTTTCCTTGTTACTGACAGGGTTTGGTTAGTGTATCACATGACAGCAGCTCTACATACCTCATCTTGCTAAACTGCACATCAATGCATCATACCAGGCAGGGCAGCTAGCGTGGTGGCGATCAGACCATTGAAATTCATCTATTGCCACTTCCAACCTTTCAATATTTTTTTTTTCAAATTACCATACATATTCTATTTCAGCCCACATAGTCAAATTATATAGCAATTCAGTACATGTCAATATGGTCATCCATACTTCCAAAGGTATGGAACAAACTTTTCTGTCTGTGTTATCGGAATACGCATATATATATTTCTTGACATTTACTTTAAAAACTTGAGTTACAAAATTATTAGCTTTTTGGAGGGGAAAGAGGCAATACAACAACAAACTGTTCTTTCTAGAACCACTACATATCCATGTCACACACTATGAGAAATAAAAAAATAAAAAAAAAATTAAAAAAGGAAAAGCAAGCAGGCATGAGTAACCTTGTGTATATTTGTGACTGCATCTAGTCTCCTACCTGGAGTGCTGTTGGAGGTATTCACCATGCAGATGTTTAAAAGCTTTGCTATTGCCAACAGATTGTGTTAATTTGGGCTGCATTTATCGAGTACATAAAACATGCCATGTTTATAATACACAGGATGGCTTCGGTAGGCACAGAAAAATTCTACCAGAAACAAACTTTATGAATGTATACAGTTATTTAATTTACCAAGCAAAAATCACCACAGAATATTAAATAAGTAGATGTTTCTGCAAGGCAGTGAGCTGTGTCCATGGATGCATCTCCATGACGTAGGTGCAGAGGCTGCCTTAGTCCAGCAGATACAATAACCTTGTATTTAAAAAAAACCAAACAAAACCACAACCACCAAACCAATCACAGAAGAAAAAACCCGAAAAATGTAACAGGCAATGTTATCTTAACATTAATAACATATTTGCTATAGATAAAGGCTTACATTTTTGTGTCAAGTATTTTATTGAAGTACCATTTTAAAGCGAATTGTATCAAATCATATAACTGTACAAGTCCATCTAGACAGTACGGCCATAAATTTGATAAGTTGACAATAAAATCACAAACCCACAATCCATTAATGAATGATGTCAGTGTTATAAAAACATACTTGTTTTACTACGTATTCTTTTAAGGCGCTATTAAGACCTTACGTACTGTAATCAGCAACAGTGAACGAGGCAATTCACAGCTTGACGCGTAAACACACATTATAGGGAAACAAGTTAGTGAACGATTAATAGGTATACATCCTTCCTATACAATACAGCATCCAGCAGAGTCATACGTGACAAACAGGTCTGAAAAAGCTATAACCTCTCCTACGGGTAGCAGCCAGGCAGAGGAAGAAATGAGTTGACATACAAGTTTTATGATTTGTAAAGCCCACATTTTGTACGATGATGGTGGAAGCAAAACACCCACCCCAAACAAAACCTGCGAAGTTAATCAACCTAATGGCACAAATTTACAAGGCTGAGGTAAAACTGAGGGCTGGTCCTCAATATCCTGAAGGACCTTCACCCAAACGTGCGTTTTAGACGCTGCACCAGAGGCGGTGGGATCTGCGTGAAAACAACCGCGCTCATAAATATGAATTAACACACGTAACGCTACAACCACCCGCAGTTCAAAACAGAAATTCGTGCCTAAGACACCTAAATCCTACCTGCGCCCCTACGCGAGCTCTTTATTTCGCTACAGAACACAAGATATGCTTTTTCAGGGCGGTAAATATGTTTTATTTAGTGTTTTGATGGGAAACGGCTTCCATTCCCAGCCAGGCGCCGCAGGGTTTGCTGGTTTTTGCTCCATCTTCCAGTCCGTAACGCTTCGCTCCAGCCCCGCGGCTGCCGCCTCAGCGGGGCCGGGCGGCGGGAAAGCACTGCCCGGCGGCGGCGGGGGGGGGACACACACTGCCCGGCGGCCCTCCCGCCGCCCGCCCCGGCCCCAGCCCGCATCACCCCCCGGGGCCCGAGGCGCGCCTGACCGCCCCCAGGTGAGCCCGCATCCGCCGGGGAAGGGAGAGCGGGGACGGGGCCCGCGGGGGAGACGGACCGCAGTGTGAGGGAGGGGAAGGAGGAGGGCGCAGAGGGGCGCGGGGGCACCTACCAGTCCGTGTGCGGCTCGTCGATGACCAGGAGCAGCTTGAACTTTCTGCCGGCAGCCGAGGAGACGGCGGAGGAGGGATCCACCAGACCGGCCGAGGCCGCCGTCTGCTTCACGGCGTTGGAGAGGGAGCTGAAGAAGCTGCTGCCCGTTGACTGCTGCTGCGGCGGCGGCGGCGGCTGCTGCTGGGGGGGCGCCGACTGCGGCGGCTGCCGGCGCTCCGCAGCCGGGGAGGCAGAGGCAGGGGCCGCGGAGCCTGAGGCAGGCGGCGGCGGCGGCTGCTGCGGCTCCGGCCGCTGCAGGTCGGTCATGTAGCCATTGGGCAGGTTGGCGATGAAGCTGCTGTCCGAGAGCCTGCGCCGCAGAAAGTTCATCATCTGGCCGGGCGGGAGAAAGGCGAGGCTGTGCCGGGGAGCGGGAGGCGGGCGCCGCGGCGGGCTCGGCGATCCGCAGGCGGGCTCGGTCGCAGCCCCACTGCCGGCCGAGGCGGGCGGCGCTGCCTTCTCCTCAGCCGCGCGGCCGGCGCGCGCCCGCCGCCCCCACCCCCCGCCCGCCTCTAGGGGGCAGCCGCGCGCGACGAGCGGGAGGAGGGCGGCGGGGGCGCGCGGAGCCTCGCTCCCGCCCCGGCGCGGCCCCGAAGGAGGGCGGGCGGCGGCGCAGCGCTCGGGCCCGGCCCGCTCCCGCCGCGGCAGCCGCTCCCCGCACCGCAGGAGCCCGCACGGCGCCCCTCTGCGCGCCCGCAGTCGCTGCGCACCGGCGCGGCAGTGGCCGGCAGGTGGAAGAGGAGAAGGCTGCGGGGCCGTTCCCCAGGCCCCTGCCACCGGCGGCCCCGCACGTCCCCCCGGCCCGACGGCCGCAGCGGGGCGGGGGAGCGGCAGCGGCACCCCGCTCAGAGCCTACATCCCCCAAACGTTAGCGAAACCTCTCCATAACAAACGGTGGTGGTGGTTCTTTTTTTCATTTAAAAAACCCCAAACAGTTCAATGAAGGTGAGGTGCTGTGTAGCATCCACCAATTTTATGCTGTGAAGGAGAAGCATGGTGGCATTTTCATGTCTTTAAAAACTGTAGGCTTTCTTTAAGAGTAACTTGGATTCTCCTTCCCCTCGAGTTTTAACATAAAATACATAATTCAGCCTTTATTTTATGCCGTACGCTTTGGGCCGAGATACACATCACTGCAAATCCTGTTGCAATTGGTCTCTGCAGGCCACGCTGCGGGGAACAGGTGGGCCGCGATCATACACCGTAAATTCATGCAGCAATTTCCTTTAAAGTTCGAGCTTTGATAAAGCTTTCCTGATGCTAACACTCTCACAGCTTAAAGTTTATGCGTTCAAGGGTAGAACTGCACAGGATTCCTTAAGGAACCACTGAATTTAGAGAAGTTCATCTATCAAATAATGACAATTAAATAAAATATCAAGGCTATTAGAAGACGCTTACATTTTTGACACCATAGACAATGCGGGGGGCAACCGCTCCCTCTGCTAAGCCCCACTACAGGCACACACCAGTACGACTTTTTGCATGAAGGGCGCAGAAAACATAAACAAGTAGAACAATCCTGCGCTTCGGCTGCACCAGGGCGTTCCCGTCACTTCCCCAACCCGCAGCCCGTGCTGCCAGCAAACTTACATCGAGGTAGATAAATTTAGGTCCAGTGAGATCTAGAGAGAATAAAGTGCTCTCCGTAGTGTTAAAATATCTTGGGGCTATTCATATTTCTAAAAAGCTTGTATGTAAGCACAATAACTCCAGTTAAGCCATCTGCAGCACATGACACAGAAGCAAGTCCATGGCAGACAGAGGTAGAATACGGCACTTTGCCGCCACAAGTGCACATGTTTTATTTCTACTGATGTTACACGTGCAAAGATGATAAAAATCACAAGACTGAGGAATTGTTTCATTCATCCTTGCTTGGATAATTGCAGCAACAATCCCCCCTCCCGTCTCATCTAAAAAGCAGGCGGCCAAAGGAAAGAAAAAGGCTCTGCTTACACTTCCCAAAAGATGAGTTTTATAGGATACAAACTGTTTCGCTTCCCTGTAAAGAGATTACTGAAAAACACTCTAAACCAGTCTGATACTGAAGAATGATATTTAGGTATTTTTTAAATTACTGTTCTAGGTTGAAGGGTGATTGTATAAAAAAGCCCCCCCCCCCCTTGGACAGACTGGTTCCTATACATACTCAGAACCTGCCTATTTTAGTGACAAAAAGCAGCCGGTCTTGCAGAGCCAAATTAAGCACAGCAGAACGAACTGTATTACATTTTGCTGTGCACGTTAACGAAAGTATTAACCAGAGTTACCAGTCATCACCAGTGGCTACTACAGGGCTGAAATCTGTCTTCAGCGACAACTACACCCTTTGTGATGAAGGCAAGATACATATTGCAAACAGAAATGACAGGGACCAATTTGAATGTCAGGACCTATTACTATAAAACGAAATAAAAATGATTAAACAGAGTGGTTAGGCTGCTCAAATTTCAGCTATGCAAAATCTAGCCTGGTTAACATATTTGTGTGGAGAGCTTTTGTTTTCCAATTGATGAAATCCGATTCCCATCTGTAGTACTTTCTTGTATAGTCTCAGTTCAGCCCAATAATTGCTTTAAGTTTATACGGACTGATTCTAATTGTGATCACAGCCAACAGACTCTCTGGTACGGTTGCCCTTTATGGTTTCACAAAGTGCTAGATGTTTGGATAAGCAGCAGAAGCCTTGCTCCCCTACCCCGGGCACTCAGACATTACGGCTAGGTAGAACGCTAAAACAGAAGGCATTTCCTAGTTTACACGCTTTATTCACTCTGCACTCTCTCTTCTCTATGAGCATCTTCTCAGAAATTTGTACTTGCATTGTTGTTGGCCTTTTTAACCTCTTTACATTACAGCTATGCTGACTAAAATTTTTTAAAAAAATAAAAATCAATGAATCAGCCTCAAATGCTAGACTTCAGAGGGTTTTTTAAAAACATCCCATACAGTATCGTAACAACCTTATAAATCCAAAACTGCACTAGGGCAACTGGCAACTGAATTTGGTCAAAGACTGAAAGAACTTGGTCCCTAGTGCAGAACAAAACCAAATGCAGAGTTCTTCATGTAGCGTTGTTGTTACTGTACATGGAACATTTTACTCAAAGAGTATCGATAGAATATTAGAGGGAGCTTGCTACATTTAATAATGCATAAAGCTGTGCCTGAAAAAGAACTAACACCGCTTTTTGTCCAACCTACCGTTCATGATACTTCAACGCCTCATGACATCCTTGCGAGATAATTCAACGTGATTATGTCTATGAGGAAGTGAGAATACCAAATCGCTGCTACTTTAAATGACAAAAGTCATAAATTGAGTCAATATCAAAGCAGAGAGTACAATAGCAATTCTAAATCCAGTCCTGTTTCCTAACATAGAAATCGCTATGCAAAAAAGGATCAAATTACTGGAGATTAATTGTGTTGGCAAACTGAGAGGAAAAAAAAAAGAAAAAGAAGGGATGAAGCATCCTAAGTAGTACACTTTATAATGGCTTATCGCAGCTACGTACTGGTATTAACACAGAAACAACTACAGAAGGATTAGTGTTAAAAAAAATATAACAATAGAAGAAATTTACAGATAAGTTAGGGCCAGTACAATTCAATTTCATATTCTTTTGCTATTATAATTTAAAACTAAACTTTAGGCTGGTCAAATGCCTCTTAAAATTACATTAGAATTTTAGAGAAGTACCTTTCAGATACCTGTATGTGGTGGAAATGAAAGAATCAGTTTACACGGGCTAGAAATTGGGGATGCCTATCACTTCAGCAGATTGAATCTAATACATTTTAAAGGAAAACTACTTAACATCTTGTGTTATCAGCTATTCATCTACAAAAACGTGCAAGTCTACAAAAATGTAATTACATTTAATGGAGAAAAGCCGACTAATCTTCTCAGCCTGTATGCTGTACATCATACTATGCATATAATACTAGGTAATAAAAATGGGAAGAATCCAGGGGAGCATTTTCTTTGTATTTTATGTGCTAACACATGTTCTAAGCCACATGGACTTCCACTTGTCACATCCTTGGAAAAAAACCATTCCATTATTTGAGTGAATTGTGTTTCACGTGTATCCTTTCATGCCACGCTTTCAGCTAAATGTTATGTTCAGGTCTGCATATCCAGTTCAGTCCGCAAGAAGGAAGGAAGCGGCTGCCCGTCCCGGAGGGGAGTGTGAGCGTGCTGTCCACGGTGACAACAGTCGCCTTAGAAAAGTAATTTGCACATTTCCCAACCACTGACCTGCCGAAAATGGGAAGAAGCCAGAATTGAGGGGAGGGAACATTGTTGGCAGATGACAGTGTAAGCGAGTCTGGAATAGCAGGCACTTAGGCCTGTTTTCATCATAAATGCTAAACAGAATCTCTGCGCTGAAAATAAGTCATACACAGAAAGTACTTTTCTGGACTGTAGGGTATCACCTGGCAACCCTCAGAGAGATCAGCATTACGAGGCTTTCTAAAAGCCTCATGATTTATTTAAACCTATGCTAGTAGGTCATCAAAAATTTTCTTACAAACTCCATAGAAATATGACACTTGTTTGTCACAGAGATAAAGAAAACACATACGTATAAAGAAAATACAACAGAAATAGGAGCTGAAGTGGATGTTTGCTGTATGTGAAGGGTGTTATATGCAGCGTATAAAGGTGCCATATGTCGCCCATCTTTAATGACATATCTGAGTCACTAAACAGACATAATGCTGATAATACCACTATGCACCCTTTTCCATGTTTTATTTGTAGCTGATTTTTAAAATATTTTTCTCCCTTAAAAGTCATACACCAACTAGTAGGATAGCTACAGTAATCCCATTAGTGTTAGACTTCAGGAACACTAATGGAGCCACTTGTGTCAATGCTCTGTTATTGTGAGAGAACTGTTTGTATGAAAACGCATTTGCTGAATTTGTTAAGTATTACTCATTTTTAAATATTCAGATTTCAAATTAATACTTCACCTGTGATGCCTTTCTTGAAAAGCTGTTCCTTTTCTATATTCTAACATTTATATTATTTCTATCAAACATATATCCAGTTTTCCAATTCGCAATTTTCCAAGCGCATCATAGCAACTTCTCTCAGAGGTGTCTGACCACCTATCCCAGCGGTCCCACACTTTCACTTCGTTTCATTAGACAGCCTCAATGAATTCTCCCAGAACTCCTGCAGTTATGATGTCCCTGAAGCAAAAACATGCCAACTTTCTATTTCTGGTCTTCGTTGTGTTTTGTTGTCCAAGGTGGCAGAAGTACAGTTAAACCATATGAAGATGTGACAGAAATAGGCACACCGGGGAGTAACTCGCCTCAGTTATTGCTTTAGAAAGGACACAAAATCAGCTTGATCTTCCCTTCCCAAATCTAGGCTCTCATGTTTCATTTATGAACATGAACAGAAAACACACATTAACAAGAATTGGTTTTTTGTCAGATGGTCATTTAAAGGTCTAAGTTTGCATTACCTAGACTGTTCCCTTGGTGTTACGATAATTTTATTCTGATATGCCTATCTACATATGTTTTCAATCAAGTTGGGAAATTTGACTTTTACTTTACAAAATGTTCACAAAAAAAGTTACAGAGATTTGAAATACTAACTGAAAATATTTGCAGGGGGCTATGCAAGATTGTTAAGTAAATGTATTAAGATATAAGGGGTCTCTGTGTTTTATTTATGTCAGTTTAGTAAATATTTATCTGGCCTTATGGAATTTCACATTTTATAAGCATACCGATTCAAAAAGTTCTGTATGGCAAGAAATACACTGTACTAATTCTTCTAGCATTCACAGGGATGGCTGTAACAGCACATAAGGTGGTAGTAAAAAGCAGCCTCTGCTCCCGCTTCTGCCCCTGGAGAGCAGCCGATAACCACTCAGGCGCTGCGTACACCAGACAGAAGCTTCTCCCCTGCCCCAGCTACCCCAGAGGAAGGTCAGCGGGAGCACAGGAGGAAATACTATCATCTATAAAGTGCTCAGGGACTGAACCAAACTAACTTGTGCCAATGTCAAAAGATGAAATTCATGTCCTTGTCAGTACAAAAGCCAAAGACTCTCTGGCAGCATTTCCTTAAATTTGAAAGCACATAGCATTCCTGAAAAGAAAATAATGTACTGTATTATATATCCTGTGCTCAGCAGTCCATTAAATCCTATATAGAAAACCCATGACAATTTATTTAATAAATCATAATTTATTAGAGAGTAGACTTTTACCTTTGCAAGCTTTGAACATGGACAAACTCGTATGGCAGAAGAGGGCTTTGTAGTCTCGTGAATAATGCTTGCTGAGATGTAGGAGGGAGTTCAGAAAAATTCCATGTGTGAGATGAGAACAACTTGTAATAGAAACCGACAAGCTACAGTCTACATGAGTGGTAACTATAGGTCAAATAAATGATTGCAGGAGGTAAGTCAGTTAAAATAGTTTGCTTCTATTCCGAAATCTGAAGTTACAGTAGCAGTAACAGTTACCTTTCCATTTCTTATTAAAATATATTTGTTACCTGATTTTTTGGTTCACTATATCCTGTGTTTTAAGGATCCTTTTAAAAGAAAAACAGCAGTATTGATACAAAGGAACTTGAAGCACTTTTTACCACGTAATTAAGGCTCAAATACTGCCAGCCTTATTCAGACTAAACTTTAAAAGTTGAAGGCAATCTTGCAAATATTTTGGAACTCAAGCCACAGAAGTCTAAATAATTAACTTTTAAATACAATTTATAGCAAAAATTTCAACAATTGCACACATGGACTGACGAATATATAAAGAAGAGGCGTATTTAACACATCTTAAATTTATGTGTTAATATACATATATTAAAGTATATATAAAATACTGGTTACTGGCATTGTATTTCTAGAGGAAGGCAGCAATAAATATGGTATGCCTATATGACCTGCTGTATTTCTTGTGTTTTCTACTCTTTTGGGCTTGAAATGATAGCCTTTACTATACAACTAGTCTCAGAAACCGGTAGTTTATTTCTTTGCATCCCAGTGAGCGGTGTTTCCTCTTAAAATCCAAAAGATTATTTCTGTATCAGTTCATTTGCTGATTTTCTGTAATCTAGAGCAGCCTCAACTAGTAAGACACATTTACTGTTTTGCAGCTGAGTGCATACAGATCTTTCTAAACAAACTGTTTACGAACTAGGCATACTATCTAGAGGTAATCCTATCAGCAAAACTTGGTCTTTGCTTAGCCACCATTATAAAAGGAACAAGTAGTAGACGTTATGAGTAACAAAAATAAGACACACAGTCGCAGTGAATGTTACACCAGAATTCGATCAAGACAGAAGAACAAATACCTTTCTAAAACCCCCAAAAATATAAATTCTTTATAGGCTTTACTTAAGGTATTTCTCCCTGTTGTATAATGTGGAGCTTTACTTTCTTTGCTATCTAAAGAATAAAATTAACAAAGAATACCATAAAAATGCTATAGGAAAAGTACAGAAGACAAAAATCATTCATCTGCTAAGAACAACAGAGCTGAAGGCTTGAGGTATATTAGATACACATATGCATACACTCATACTGTGTGTATTTCCTTACACAGGAAGAGGCTTTTTTGGCCCTTAAAACCTGAAGATTTTCCTAATCAGAGAAAACCCAATGAAAGTGAAGATCCTCTGGAGAGCAAAAAGGCTACCAGCTAAATCATACATAAAGTCAATTTAATCCACACAGAAGTGTTTTGGTCTGTTTTTTAAGGCTTTTCTTCTGCAATTTTTTAATTTATGTTATGAAATTTAGAGTGTGAATGTCCTACCATTCTGACTCATGCTAATTGATTAAATAGATAAATGTGAGATCGACTGTAACACAGTTACATAGTGAAAAATAAACCCAGGACCGGCTTCTAATGTAAAAGAATCAAACACTGTAAACCACAATTCTAGATGAAATGCAGCAAACAAGATATGGCATTTACAATAAAACTGTAATTTTCTTGTTAAAGGACTTATCAAATGATTAAGATGAATGCACATTTACCTAATTAATTGGCTGCTTTAGCTACCACAAATTAATTTTGAATACCATGTATGTGAAAACCCGATAAGCCATTAATGTGAAACATGCAAGAGGACCAAAGAATCGAAAGGATGACAGCACACAAGCAAAACAATACAATTATGTTTTGCTAGTATTTTTTTTGCAAATGAATTAAAAGCCAGTACTATGCATTATGTGTAGGATTCAAAAACTACCTTTAATCTCACTGTTGTCAATGAATGCCGATCTGTTTTATAAATAAGACAAAAACAGTCAGCTGCAATATAACAAATTAAAACAAAAAACAACTTTATGAGTAAAAGATAAACTATACAATGTAAATCTTATACACTATTGCACGTTTATACATGCACATATATATGTGCATATATAATTACATGCGTTCCCAATACTTTCCTCAAGATCATTAGGTAAAAACATGGAAGGGCTGGGATAACCAATCAGCAATATCTTACATCCACTTTTTTTTTTTTTTAAAAGTTCAGCTGAGGTTTTCTTGGCCAACAATTCCAGGTTTTCCCCTTTAAACCTATCCAAGAGTTGTACAGTGTGTGAGGCTATTATTGCATCATTTATTCGGTTTTAATAAGACTGCAGAATATCTTTGTTTTCTCAGGAGCTGATTCCTTAGTACCAAAATATTTTCACTCCACGGAAGTGTTACGCTTTTAGTAGACTACCAATTTTTCAAGGCCCTAGAGAAAGCTAGATGTGTCTTTTGGTTTTACTTGCAATTCTACTTCTCTACTATGTTGCTTACACGAGAAAGTACAGAAATACTCTTTTAGCCCTCTTGTATTCTTGCAGAAGTTAACAATTAAGCAATAGTGTGTAAACAAGCACATCTTCAAATATTTTAAAAGCAGAGTTCACTATTTTGAGTACACTGTATAGTTTTTCTGTACTGCAATATCGAAACCTTATACCTCAGTCCAGTAAGCAATAAAATTAGGCAAAATGGTGCAAAGTAATTACTCAAGTTATTGAGTTACATAAACTATGCCTTCAGACTGGCCTTTCCCAAACATTTCTTGAAGAACTGTGAATACAACAGAATTTGATGCAGTTCTCTAATACAGGCCAAGCAATGAAGTTAAAGTCATCAAACATTCCAGTGTAAATGCATGCCTACAGCATCCCTCAAATTGCTGTATTGTAAAGAAGAATGAAGTATCCTCCAGATAAAAACAGGGTGGAAAACCCCAGAAAAATAACAAAATTACATCAGGATTACTTGGTTCACAAACCCTTTAGCTGTCACTGTATTTCTCACTTTTATAGCAAAACTGGAACTTATGATTTGCAATCAACTGACTATATTCTGCTGGCAAAATCCTATCATACCTCCTTTGGCACAGTGGAAGTCAGCTTAAAGTCTAGAGCATCCTATTCAACATGTGTTTGTCTATTTTAAAATTAACTTTTGAAACATGAAGACCACATTTCTATGTAATACAAAAGAACCCTATAATATATAATTTACTGACAAATACATGGTAATAGTAGGACTTTAATTCAGTTGCAAGCTTGAGAATCATTCTCAGGAAAAGCGTGGGAATATACATCTATGAATTCCATTCTTATTAAAGAAAGAAACTGTTCGTAGAGACAACTGTATTCAGAGGATAATTCAAAACTGACAAGGCTGGTGTAGGAAGACAAACTTCTGTCAGTCTTTATAGTTTAGGGCCTTAGTGTAGAAGAAAATGTCATTTACTGCAGAATTGCATACTGACTTAATAGTAAGTTAATAGACTGTGTACAAAATACTTCAGGCCTCAAAACTAACACAAGTACTCAGTTTTAAATTTGTTTTCAAAGTATTACAAGACGTCAACATTTCAGTCACAAATAATCTCGTAGAAGACGCGGGTCACAAATACTGACTACATCATTGTTTATAAATCAAAAATTAATTAGTTGGGACTCCTAATTAAGGAAGTACCCTATTAACTCTATGATCAAAAAGACAACAACTTCATGTTAAACCTGTGGTTTGGTTTCTGTCCCTCAAATGTATATAAACTGAAATCTTATGTCTCAGATGCCCTTGTACAACCGCACTGAAGATAACATTAGTAAAACAGTTTTAGATTTTTTTAAAACAGTCAAGACTTATTAAAAAAAATTATTTTTAGCACACTGAAACTGTGCCCATAAGCATCAGAGACTCGCATACTTTGGTCATTCTCACTGCAATTAAAAGCAGCAAGCCCCACATTTAAAATCGTTAGGCCTCTTTTGTGTCAATTCTTGCAATGCTGCCAAATACACTATTATAATCTTCAACATTCTACATTGGGTTTGCCTTCTCTCTGTTCATAGGTGTCTCCAGAAAATTACTTTCATTTTGCTGCCTGTACAGAGTTTAATATCATCCATTTATTATACAATAAAAATTCTGCCTAAGAATTTTTATCCTAGCAAAAAAACCCGACAAATAGAGGGCAAGTGATCTGAAGAATCCAAAGAATAAGTTCACTATAGTGTATTGGACAGTGAAAACAGTTTGCCTTGTTGCTTACTAAAAATCACATGAATTGGACAAACTGTTGTTCAATGAAAAGCCAAAAAAGATCCTCTTTTCTTTTTCCAAACATACAGAATTTACTCAGATTGTCCTTTACAGAGATTTAAAAGCCTGAATGTCCTTATACATAACCACAGAGTAAGGCCAAGTGAGAAACTCCACTTGTCTTCCATTGAAGTTGACCGCGTATCTGCTGATAACTTTGTGCTAAATTCTTGATTAAATCTGTCCAGAGTGCACAATAAATGTTAGTCCAATGTACTTACTGTTATCAGGTAATTTTCATTTTGTGTTTAAGTAGAGTAACTTTAGTACTAGCTAAGGTAAATTAATATTGTAAAAGTTATTCTATAGTAAGTTCTGTATTGAGGGAAGCACTCTGTCATCATCTGTATAACATTTGATCATTTCTGCTCTCAAGTATTATTATGGCCTACACCACTATAAACATATGATCGCTGAAAGAATTGCAGCTGCTTTAGTTGCCCACTAAAGAGAAAGCATTCTATTTCAGAGGTTCTTAATTTCACAAGAAAATTGAGAAAGACCTCTGTTCCAGCCCATACTTGCTAGACTAATCATAAGACCAAGCAATACTGCAGCAAGTGTATGTTCTACTCAACTCTTGGATGTAGAGCCCACTAATAATCAGTTGGGCATAACATACATGTCTGAATGCTTTCTAAAAGCAAATCTTTATCATGTTCCTAGTTAAAAATATCTGAAACAGCTATACAAAATACGGATACCAATCTACCTGATATATTTTTGTATTGTCAAGAAGAATAGTGCATCACAGTGGCATGTTTATATGATGCTGTGAATTAAACTCAAAGTAATGGCTGTTAATGTGCTGTAACTACTCTTAAAACTGTCACATCAATTTTTAAATTTTATCTGTTTCATTAAGTGCTATACTTCTTTCAGAGACCATGAATGAATGAAAACTGAAAGAAATCTCCTTTCCAATATGCTCTTTGAAGTCAATAGGACTAAAAGATGAAGACGCAAGACAGAACAACAGGTTCAGGTCTTTATCAAGATTTGAATGTCTTAGCAAATCAGAAAGACTTTCTAACTTCTAATACATTATAGGCATTTCATCATGCAGTTGCATTACACTAATCATATGTTTTAAATCACTCTAAGGGCAATTGCGCTTTAAGCATTTGATTTCTTAGAACCATTTTAGGGTTTAGAGATTAATTCTGTTTCTTCTACAGAACTGAAACAGAGCAAGAGATAATCTCTGACGTTTGACACTGAGAAATGCTACAAGACTTTTTAACAGTTATGTAATAATCCCCTTTCCCATCCTTTACAAAAGTACTATGATAGAATAATCTTATTCCTGTTATTTTCAGTGTGAAATAAAATAAAACTAATTTAAAGTACATAAACTAAGTTACGTTGGTGCTGCTTACACAATATTTATTTGCTGACAGGGATTAATATTAGAGCTGTTTTAAAGTAATATAATAGATTATGGAACTCCCCAAACCTTACATGTCTAGAAGTTACATAATCAGCCATTGACCTTTGCTTGGTTGTAGTTCCTTCTAAGCTGTTCACTTTAACACCTTATATTTAGATTGGAACATAAAGCGTTTTGCAGTGGTCTGGGATGAAAAACCTAACCACCTGCCCCTTAGCAGAATAACTGTTACAGCTTGTGAGTGAAAATCAAACCAGAGCACGACAGACAGACATGCGAAATGTCATAAGATGGGAAATTAGAGCTGAGATAAGAACCCTTAAAGGCGGCTTTCTCTTAAACAAGATATTAGGTCCTATTCAAAATGCATTTAGCTGACTTATTTCACTGATGTTAGCTCTGATCTAGAAATGCGGGCATCACTCCAAGGGTGTACCTCTTTCTCTGCCATCTGTTATCACAAGGAGAGACACCCAAGCTATACTCATTTCCCTCCCCCAGTAAATAAGTAAATAAATAACTTTGACAGCTGGCAGGACATTTTCCAGGAGAACATTGCAGTAGGAGAACTGCCTCCTCCCACAACAGCTGTTGTCTCTATAGCATACAAGGGAACTCATTGTGCAAACACGGGTAGGTTCTCTTCAGTAGGAATCCTAAAATGATAATTAGTTGTGAGGTAGCATCATTTTTGCCAACTATCAAAGCTATGGGGGAGATTTTTATTCCAATGCCTAAAGTTTTATTTATAGATATGCACTTAGTTTTTGTCCTTTGTACAGCAATTTTAACTTTCTGTCAAGGACTGATGGTGCTTTCTATAAGCTGCTTCTTCACATACCAAAATCCATGGATAAATATTTATGTTGAATATAAGGCAATGAGAGCAACAGGAAAAGTCAGGTGCTTACATTTTGCAAGAAGTCTAGCTTTATCATAGAATTTGACAAAGTAGTTGAAATTAATTACCTAGTTTCATGTGTAATTAATATGAATTTTCTTTTGAGACTGAATATTTTTACAGAAGAATCCTATGTTTTAGTTCTATATACAGGGAAAAGATTTGTATTCCGGAGGAACAGTCAACAATTTAGATTAGCTGAGTCACTGTATTATAGCAACAGTCCTCTCTCAGTAGGAAGCAAATAGATTAGCTAGCCTCATCCAAGAGGTGAGGACATCACCATCCAGGAATACGATTAAAAGCAGAATCCAAAAATCTTGCATCTTTAGCGCCAAGGGCATTCAGTTATATCATTATAAACATAATCAACTCTATATTATGCAGGTGCTATTTAACAGATGCAGATCAGTAAAGGTTAAGTCATAAAAATAGACTAGTATGCTGCACACTGCAAGAGTTTCAATGCTGTATTTATGCAGTAAATTAACCCTTAAATTTGATGTCTGTCTCTAAGAATCCTTTGCTGGGATATTCTTTACAGCCCTCAGTTCATTAATGAGGTAGCACAGCCATGCCTTTTACCCCATAGTGAGTCTGCAGGCTCACAAATAGCTCTGATTATAGCCCTTAAAAAAAAAAAAAGAAAGAAAAAAGAAATTAAGACAGGATGATGAATTCAGTCATCCGAGTTATCCGGTTTGAGTGAGAGCATCTTGCAGCATACAGTAAGCTTCCAAGATTTTATATGTTATTATTACAGGAGAAGTCATTCACTAGTAGTATTTAACAATATTTATGTTCTTCAGCAGCTGCTTCTCTGTTGTTTCTTCACATTTTGTGACAGAGAACTGGATCTCTGACATTGTATTGTCTTTTCACATGCATTTATGATCTAGGTGCTTGCATTACTGTAGTACTGCATTATTTTTAAGACTGAAATGATCTTACATGTCAGCTGCAACACATAGGGAGTACTTTGAATGCACTTAAACCCATAATACCTGCAATATCTCCCAGTCAAGTAGCTCTCTATTGTATTAGATGGATGACAAATTCACAAAAAGGCCTCTTAAACAGCATTCAGGATTCCATAATTTTAAAGACTATACTTCTGGTGAAAGTAAATAGCTAGGAGAAACAGATCTTTGTGTCCTGACTCATACTAGTGAAATGTTTCTCCTTTACTTGCTCAGGCTGCTAAAAGCTGCATTTCCCTAAATTCCCAATTCATTTCCAGGGCTACATATCAAACACCACTGAAGAGAATACAAATCCTAAACAACTACCCAACAGGTTTAAGAGGGTTTAGCTGTGTAGGGCCTTTGGGAAGAAGCATACCTAGATAGAAGTATAGAAGTGTACATGCAAAGTCCCCTTTTTTTTTTTTTTAAATTGCTGTCTGCCAGGCTGACAGACACACACAATGTGTATATACCAGTCTGGGTTAGCACCACATTGGCATGCCACTGCACATGCAATTCCTAATTGTACTTGAATCACAACTTTGCAAAGATTGATTGTATTTTGCTGGGCGGAGGGGATGACAATTACAAGACGACAGAAAAGTCATTTTAACAATACTCTCACTGATGAAGGAAATCCAATGGAGCAGAGCGATCAGAGAGGGGCTTGGTTCCATTGCCCTCTCTATCACTGCTCCTCTGTTCATCATTTGGCTTTGTATCCTCATATGTGAAATGCGAATACTATTTTTGCAGTACAATCCAATACTCTTGGGGAAAAAAGCAAGTAAAGACTTAAAAAAAAAAACATCGCTACCTTTACTGTATAAAGTCATGTTTCATCACTTGGCAAATCTTTATCAAGTCAAGAAATAAAATTTTAGCAATGTTTTTGAATTCCAAGAGAATAAAAACTTTTGTTGAAAAACACAAGACAAGGTTTCTTGTTTGGTGATATGATGCAATCTAACACTTGAAAAGGCAGCTACACTACAGTGGCAGGTTATATGAAAAGGCATAATACCGCGTAGGTACAGAAGATAGGAATACAGTATGATACACAAACAAATTACAAGTCTGCAAGTTTGGCATTCAGTCAATAATTAACATAAGTTAAACTACTAAATCTTTTCCTAAAACACTACAGAGATGAAAGCTCCATTCTTTAATTTATGTTAGAGAAGTTATTTTAAGATTTGTGACAAAATATAATACCACAGCATTCATTTTATAACATAAAGCTGATGAGTACAGATTGGACAGTTTTTTGTTACTTTAAGACATAAGTGAGAAGCCGTACCTGGGAAACAGGATACAGGTACACCTTAATTGTATTCTAGAGTCCAGGCTTTCTTTCATTCTGAGAAAGTCCTGCTAGGTGTCAAGGCCATGAAGAACTCTGCAAGACATGAACACAATGAAAAAGATGTCAATAACTGTGCTTGTGTTTTAACAGAAAACAAGAATCAACAACTTAGAGTATTCCATCATTTCAATAGACATTACTCAGATCAGCCACAATACTTTCCCTCTTAACATTACTAATAATTTATTTGCTTGAATCACAAAAATATGATCCATGTCATGAAGACAGGATATATATGGACGTGTCTTTACCAGGTCACTACAGTGAATTGAATTGAGCTTTCCACAGCTAGTAAATGCTGCAATTCAATGTAACTGCATTAATACCTAGATCTAAAGTCATCTATTTTGTGTATTTCTCAAGATTGCAGTTCTGTTTTACTAAGCAACTAATTTATCACAGCCAAAACAGATGATATTTCCAGCATATCTACAAACACATTAGTACACTATCATTGATAATATGGTATTAATTGTGCTAGCTAGTAAACCAATTTAAGCATAGGTCAGAAATATCTACTGAAATTCTTAACAACCAGATGGCTCAGTCATAGTGCTGCTGCTTGTTAAAAAGATAGTTTTGTTCACAGCAGCGTTCTGAGAATGGCTGGTTTTTTTCAAACACAGAAACAGGAGGATGATACTGAATTTTTTATTTGGTGTTCAAATACTTATAAATAGGAAACAGAAAAGCAAACATCAGTCTTTTCATTAAAATTCACAAATGAGGAAAGGAACAAATTAGCAGTCAATAGAGTGCCTAGCTCCAATTGCGGCTTATTCCACATGGCTTTGTTTTCCAGTCTACCTTCACCACGTGCCATTCACTTACAACCATCCTTATTTGTCTGATCCATAGCTATTGTACTTTTGGCACAGAGAGAAAGCTCATTGTTTGAACAAAACAATGTTGAAACAAGCAACTGTTGGGAGAGGTTTGATAATAACTTTTAACTGCACTTCCAGTTTATTATCAACCTAATAATCAAAAACCTCAATTGCAAAAAAATTAGGAAATTTAAACACATACATTAACAATAAATACATTAAGGTAAATTACAAAGAATTCTTGCAATAGATTTTACAATTTTAAAACATCTCAAAGTTGACCTCAGTAACTGATTTCCCCAATATACCTGTTTGCACAAGGGGCTAGGGGAAAAACAAACCCCCACAAATACACAAAAAGTTTTTCATTCAGAAGCTTACCAGGAGTTAAGGCAAAACTGATTCCCTTAAGACTACCCTTACTTTAAGTGAATTTCTAATAAATTTTGTATCCAAAATGCACATTTAAAGAGAAAAAATTCCTCCAAATTAGAGAATTAATGACAGATAGGCTGGAAACTAGAAGATTCTATATTTTAACTTTATGTTCTGATATTGCCTTTGCCAGCTGGTGAGGTGTGTTAACATTCGAGTTAGGCTTGTACTGTGGGCTCTACAGGGAAGGAGAAGCAGTCCTGTGGATCTGTGAAATGGGGATAAAAAGAAACAGGAAAGAAGAGAGGACAAACAATAATGTAACTGCAGAAATCCAGGGGTATGCAAAAGAGCAAAAACCCGGGGAGGTAGCACTGGGGGGACCTGCCAGAGAACATGATTGAAGAGTGATGGTGATGCAGATTGTGGGGATGGTTCACAAAGAGTCACTGCTTTAGTGAATGTGTGCACATGTACCCGCATGTTCTCCTCCACTGGTTTCTCAGCAGACCTCTCAGTCATTATAAAATTATCATTAAAGTGTGACCTGTTCACTCTGAAGCAAGAGAATAACTTCAGGCATCCTAGTTCTATTTGAAAATTCAAAATCCTAACAAAATACAAGCAAAATTGTGACCTTCTTTCCAGAAGTACTCTAGTTCCTAGCTAGTAACAGAGCCCTTAGTGACTGCCTCTAACCAAAGGAAATACCTGCCGGCCCTGTCAATCAGTTTGCCTCCAAAAAGTTGTGTTTAGTTTCTAAATTTGTAGCTCCATTCTCCAGTGCTGACAAAACTTGACTTCTCATAAGCAGGCTGATGCAAACATAGCCAAGACTGTCTTCCCACAACACAAGAATTGTAGCAAGTTTCCAGTTTACTTTTACAGGCAACAGTATGAACAGAGAAAATTAAAAGTGTATAAAATTATAAATTTTTATAAAATAAAATTAATATTTTTTTAAATTACAGGAGCTAAACTAAGTGAAATAGAGGAAACACTTCAGTCATTCAAGACAGAATGCCTACAAAGATACTCTAAGAAATATATAAGAATACTGTTTATTAAACTTACTGTTTATTAAAAAAAATTAAAAATCTAACACAATGAAATTGTAATGAGTCAAGCATATCTGAATTAAAAGGCTATTATAAAGGAGATGGAGACAGATGGCACAAAACCATTTCTCCAACAATTGCTAAAGGCAAAGGATACACAAATCCTACTTACTTCATCCTCTCTAGACTTGTCCTGTCCTTGCTTGGTAAACTAAAAACTCTGCCTCAGTTTCAGTGTGCTTTCACAGCTGTTTAATGCATAAAACAGAAGAAACATTGATAGGATTTAACGGAAACTTCCATTTAAACAATCATTTTACCTTGCTTCAAATTAATTCTTAAAGTTAACAGCTGTTGGAAGACAATACATAGAAAAAATCCTTCAGCTTTATAATACGTGCCTTTTTGCCCTTCATTCACAGTTCAATCAAATCAACCTGGTCACCCGCACATCTTGTGCATGAAGAGGCCGTTTCCAAAAAAGAGCAGAATATTTTATTAAAAGTTTTGCCTGATTTTTTTCTGGCCATTTAATTGCTACTGATGTGTTAAACAGGCTAACTTACTGGATTTAAACTAAAGTCTTGCAGGTTTCTCCAGTCATACAGCCTAACTCATTGAAGAAACGCATTAAAACCTGCTCCAATTTGCTTCATTAATACGAAAGCACAAGTGGGTTCTGTGACAATGGTTCCATATTTATTAAAGAGAATTTAAGAGACAATGAAATAAAATATGCTTGGTAGAAACATGCAGACAGAATATTACTAGGCCAGTAGTAGGGGTTTAGTGGCAGTTAATGAAAAAAAAAAAGCCTCAGTGTTGCAGCAGAATCTTACTGTAATTAAGCTACCCGTTATGAAAGCCAATCCCTGCAAAACAGTAGCATGTCCCGAGAGATGGATTTAACTTAACTGGATATTGATGAATGAATGTATTTGAAAGCAGAACATTTCTGAAACGTTGTAGAAACATGCTAGACATTACTATTTGCGTGAACACATTATGAGATTTGCTACAGCATCTGCTCTGCATCTTACTTGCTCCCATTTGCTGGTCTTGCTCTCCTGTTATGTGTTATCATTAAGAAAGCAAAATATATAGGAAAATGATTAGTTCTTAAATCCCTTCAATTATAGCCTGCAGATACTAGCATAATAAAAGTCATCCAATAGATTACTGGTATAATCAGTTAGAGTAACCTTGTCAAAAATAAGGATTTTTTAAAGAAACATATCTTTTATGAGAAAATGAGTTCTTATACTTTCAGTGACCAGAAGATTCCACGACCTTACTTTTCAAGCAAAAATAGAAACAAAAGAAGTTCAACTTCAGTATAAAGAATGAATTTTACATATAAAGTTTCATCAGGAGGAAAAAAAGGCACTTTCTAGTTTCCCTAGGAAACTCACTATTACACTTGTTCCAAATCTCCCAGCTTCCGTTCTTAACCTACCAGTGCTGCTGAAAACCTTTTTCTACTTCTGGCAATATATTCCATTAGCAAATCTCAGTCTGAAGGCAGACTGGAAAGTTCTACAAGGTTCCAGTGGTGTTTATCTTCTGATGTTGTAGAAATGTGCCTTCAGATAAGATTTGGGATTGCAAACACACCCTGCCAGCTGTTACAAAAACAGCAGAACAAAAAAGTGTATTATTAGAAATAACATTAGTAAGAGAGCCAGGGGGATTTCATGGACATATTAAGCTGATTTAGGCTGAAGAGATTTGGTTCAAAGGAAAATTCTAATATTTCATAAATGAAGTATGAAGTACTCAGTGGAGTATTTTAACATGCCAACAACAATTACTTTGCCCTGAGTAATAAGCTGATAGGTGATGCGAATGTGATGCCTGTAGTTGCGCTGCAGTATGAGTCACTAGCTGAGATAAAGGAACAGACCAGAACCCCAGCAACACTGCTAAAAGCTGTAACATACTTAAAGTAGGCTTGCTCTAGTGATACCGAGGTCATGATACTTTCCTCCTTGGCTGAATTTTCAGTGTACTCGGTGCCTAGTCTGTTTTCTCTCTGAAAAGCCAAAGGAGCTACGCAGTAAAAATGCTTTCAAATCTATATTCCACACCTTTGTCTATCATCTTCAGACATGTTTATGGAATTTCACATCAGCTCTTATATGGGAAAACCTTTAAAAGACAGTGGGTTTGTACAAACGTAAATAATGCATAGGCATAATTATAAAACAATGAGATACGCAAGAGGCTTAACTTGCATTGCACAGCAGGTAAAAAATGCACACTATGGAAAGAAGTCCCATTGAAAATGTGACTGTCAGACTGTCTTAAAACCTCATCTGTTCAATTATAAGCTACAGATATTGCAGGGAAACAATCTCAGGATGGATGAGAAAGGGAAACCGTCTCCCCGCCAATCTTCATAGCTGGTCAAAAGATAACAAGACCTTTCTTTGCCCCATCACGTCAAGTCCTGTGTGAGGGTATGTGTGTAACACAAGATTTCACATAGATGGGGTTTATACTTCCTAACCACTGTGTGGCACAAAAAAATATTGATGGTTTTCCACATCTTGTGCATGCAGTCAGGGAGAGCTGAGGGAAGCTGGAACAGAGTAGAAGACATGAATTCCCTCACTGAACTAGAGGCAGCAAAGACACGTCTATAATGCCAAATGGCCCACGTACACAACAGTTTTTCAGTTTTCATTTGTTCACCAGATTGTCCCATATTTATGACAGACAGTTATGAGATTGCCAATAGAATCATAGAATTGTTTAGGTTAGAAAAGACCTTTAAGATAATCGAGTCCAACCATTAACCTAACACCGCAAAGTCCACCGTGCATACCGTTATGGCTATTCCAAATACCTAAGGATTTTTCAAGATGTAAGTGCCTGAGTCAATAAGACTCATAACTGCATCCTTAAAGTGAAAACTTCTTTAAAGGTTTTGCTCAATGAGTCATTTTGCTCGGTATCTTCCACAATATGTCCTAAACAACTAGATGGTCTTCTTATTTCTGCTGGATGTGTCTTATGCTAGAAGTCACTGAAAGAAATGAGGCATTGAGACCTCAATTAAGAACACATTTTGTAAATTAACATTCACTTTTGGTACGTAATCTTTGTGAAAAAAGTTCGTGGAGCTAGTTTTCAAATAAATGGAGGTTTTTAATATCATTAAATGCTTTGCAGTTCATTTTCATATCTTCATTTGATCTTTCAGAAAACATTGTTTTAATTATTTTAAGTTCCTGTATTCTTCCATGCCAAATTAATTCTGGCTTTTCAGAGTTTTTTATTCTGATTTTATTTTTATAATCTTGTCCCAGTGAAGACATGTAAAGTGTTGAAACATTAACAACCAACTTTGTAATATCCATCCTGTTTATTTGTATCCCATCTCCATTTTCAATATTTTATGACTGTAAAAATGATCCTCCCCAGTAAAAAAAAAAAAAATGCTGACAATTTTACTTGCAAGTATAATGAAAGCAATCCATACTCAAGGCTTAATCGCAGCTATATCCTACAGATATTTCACGTGAGTCACTTAGCTGAGGATGGTTTAAATCTATTTATTTTAAGCTTTAGTAATATAATTTAAAAGTTTTGTAATCACAACCGAGTAAACCTGCACACTCTCTACAGTCATGTCCTTCTTCCCCTGCTGTCAAGACAAGTAAGACAAAACTACATATGTCTAAAAATTTTATAGTTTTTTTTTCAACTCTGCTACTATAAGAGGAAACTGTAGAGAATGCAGAACTGAATTAAAACAATTGGGCAACAACTTCATCTTAGATACAGAAAACCATTTTGGCTGACATTGAGGTCTTATGTTCTTGCAGTCAGCCTTTTTTTTTTCCCCTAATATTTGAGCTTTGACTCAAAGTGAGCTTCAGTACTGACGTTTATCTAAAAGCACCCTTCAATCCACCATAGCCAGAAAGGGGAAAAAAATTTAAAAAAATCACCACCCACAAAGGATCTCCAGTCCCTAATATAACACATCATCTTGTGCAACCTGTCCCCTTTTTAATAAACCTGGAATATCCATCATCATGCTACCCATCGAAGCATAAAACATTTGTGCCCTCAGTAGTCAGTCTTCCCACCCCACCTAATTTACCCCCGAAAGGGATCAATTCTATCTTTTCACAATTTCTTAGGACTCCCCCTAGAGAAATTCTAGTCTGACTGCATTATTATTTCACTCTCTTTTTATGGCTCTCCTGTTAGAACTCTAATGTGACTTCTTCATTAAACAAACCAATTTTAATGCAGGTGGTCTAAAGCAGGTTTCAAGTATTTTACCAGGACTTAAGTGATGAAGGAAGGCTTTGCTCCATTGAAGATTTGTAGAATTAAAGCTACACTTAACACAGTTTGGAAAGTTTTGTCAATACATTTCCTTATTCCATCATCCGACATTACTGACAGGGAAGAAAAACCCAGGGGAGTTACTGACACTGATTGTTCTATATTATGAATATGCAAAAATAGGACCTAGTAACATGGCTGTTGGGGGGGGGGGGGAAGAGATATTTGAACACATTTAAGTGTTTCAAAAAAAAAAAAAAAAACAACCAAACCCCAAACCCAAAATATGTAGGTTTCCTTAAGTTTCAACATGCCCCCCCCCGCCCCCCCCCCAAAGCCAAATAGCCAAAAACTCAAACCACCCAACCCAAAAAACTGCACACTTTCTCCCTTATCAGATTCTGCAGTTAAAATATATACTGTACTAGAAATACTGCCTAGGAAACATAGTGATAGACAGACTATATTTCTCTAAAAGAATCGCCTGAAACACATTCTGTACTCAGCCCATAAGAAGGTGAGGCAAAATAATGTCAGCAGGTGTATAATCACTGGAATGTCATATGCTATTCCTCATAATCATGTTGTAAAAATAAATACATAAGATAAATTTGAGCAACTGAAACATAGACAGCTTATTCTTGACAGAGTACCAAACATGAACCACCAAATGCCATCTTCAAGGCAAAAACATCATGGATTGATTCCACAGGGGATTCTCCCCCATTTTAGGTGAAGGAAGCCTTTACATTAAAAAAACAACCTTTATGCCATGCATACGGTTAGTCTCACTAAATGGATTTGTTATTCATCTTTATCATCAAGGTTTCATGACTGTAAATGTTATCCTGCTGTGAACTGTTTCATGACCTTACGTTATCTGAATCTTTTGTAACGCAGATTTTCATACTCCTGGGTGGAGGTTTTTTTGGTGTTTTTTGTTTGTTTTGAAAATCCAATTAACATTTTCAGCCTTTCAATTAATCATTCATATTTTGGTCATTTGATTGAAATAAAAGATTCATTAAGTGATAGTTTTACTAAGGGTAATTATTTTGATCCAATAAGGCTTTAATAGAGAATGACTTAGTATTAATCAGTATTTTGAAATACTGAATTACTGTCTTCACCAAAGGGGCTAAACAAAGAAACTGTATTTTAAAGTCACATCCAAGCACAGAGAATGAGTTGGTGATACAAACATACTCGCACAATTTTGTCTTGTAAGTAGTCATTTAAATGAAATAGCACATCTCAATTTCCCCTTGAAGCAGATCTATGAACTCAAGTAGTAAGCTGATCATCACAGAAGAAAACATACTAGCCCAAAAGTAAATTTGCTATTGTAAGTCATTTATTACAAATGGAACAGATTTAGTGGCTCTTAAGGATACTTATTAAATATTTATTAAAAAAAAACAACAACAAAACCAGCCTTCATTTCAATTTGTAGGTATTGATTGATACTTACAGAATGATATTGTCTCTTGCTGGTGTCATAATATAAGGCAATGAACCAGTTAAGATTCATAACCTTACATAAAAATAAAAACTAGAAGTGTAATTTAAATGAAAGCATAGTGTTTTCAAGGCTGAAGTCCAACAAAGCACTTAAACACACATACATATTCTCAATTAACTCAGTGAAACTAGCCCTCTGCCTTAAGCACTTTGCTGGATCAAGGCCATCTAGAAGATGATTTCTGCCCCTAGGATTCTTCAGAAAAGTCTGTGTAGCTCTCAAGTCTCTGCTCTGTAAATATTTAATTTCCATTAAGTCTTATTCAGTATCTACCAGTTTCACTCTCAATCTATTTTGTAACAGTTTTCCTCTCAGGAAGTGTTTAACATGTAAAGTTTATTTATAAAAAGTGAATGAAAGAGGAAATACTCTAAAAATACACAGTCGGCTGGTATAATTCAGCAAAGGTGTCTGGAGCCGTGAGTCAGCCTCTGTCCCAGCCAGCTGCAAAAACCAACGACTGACAGACAGCCAAAGGAGAAGCTGCACACGGGAAAGCTATACGTTAAAAAATGGCCTGGGGAAGACTAGGAACAACTTTAGAATATGAAAGCGTCAACAAGTCAACATAGCCCTATCCCTTATTTCTTTAGGGACAGCAAGAGAAGAAAAGCATGACTTCAGAAGAATTAGAAATATCACCTGTTTCTCCTTTATCTACAAAGGCAGCAGATATCCTCATCAGAGATAGCTGGGCAACGTGCAGCAAAGAGCACTTTGTGGAGAGGCCATTAACAGCCGGGGTGAAATGGCAAGTCAGAGAGGGGAAAGACAGACACTAAAATCTGATTATTCAATACATAGCAGAAAAGCCAGGAAACATCTCCACGTTTCTGAAGTTAGATGACTGTGCTGTTATTACACTGATCCCTGAATAAACTGGGGGGACTGGAGGCTGGCATCAAAGTGAGGGCTCGCCGACTCACAGCGCTGCACCCGGGCACCCCAATGGGCCAGAGTCAGCCAGGGCCGCCCTGCGCTTTGCGTGCCCCTCAGCACCCGTTCTGCCCAACGCAGCCACATCAAGGATATCAGCTGAAGGATGATTCATTTGAAAGTACTGTTTGATCAGCGAAGGGCCTCTGGTGGATAGATTACTGCCCTAAAGATAACGGAAAATGTGGTTAGGTGTGGATTCCCAGATGGTACGATAAGTATATAAAATAACATTTAGTACTTGCTTCAAATCATCTCAGGGGAGCCCAACATTAACCTGTAAAAAGGACAGCTATTTGTATGGTAGCTTGTGGGAGCAGGCTAATGAATCCCACAAACAGTTTCAGCAGTTAGCTGAAATTATTTTGAGACAAGTCTTTAGTATCCTTTAAAGATGACAAGTCAAAAATAAATACAGGACATGAAAAACTGAGGTCTCTACGGAGCTCGTGAAACATAATCACAAAAACTTCAGAATATTTACACCACATGTTGCATTTAAAAGCAATTCCATACTCTTAGGAAACACAAACAGTGTTGAATGATCTGTCTACGAGTGAAAGCCCTCAAAAATACTTTTTTTTCTGAGGGGAAAGGGAAAATACTTGAGAACTGTGACAACCATCCTCATCTGTCCTTCCGTCACCACGCTATACAAGAAAGTCACGAAATACAGAGGGTTTGCCATGGGGAAACAACAAATATGATTGCCTTTCTCTTCTAACATTCTCTTAAACTTGACAACTATGAATTGATGTCAAGCTACTAGAAAGAATATTTTTCAGTTAGTCTCAGTAAAACAATCAATTTCTTCGTGAAAAGCAAAGAAAGATCTTGAGTAGTTTTTCAGTTGCACAACAAAGAAAAACAGAGCTTAACTGGGGAAATCAGTGCAGTGCGGAGTATAGCAAAAGGATGGTAAAAGAAAAATTTAGAAAAAACATTAAAAGTTCCAAGGGCAAAATTAATAATAAATTCATACTTTTGTAATTGCATAACAAGCCTTCCCAAATCACTCAGTGCTTCAAGTATTAATTAAGCAATACTGTATCCCTAGGAGGAGAAACTGATACCCGTTTCACTGAGGCAACAAGAGGTTAAAGCATGATTGTGCTCTGGATTTTCATTTTGCTGTCTTCCTGTAGTCTGGGAAATTGTACTTTAATAACCTCTAATGGCTTTGCATGGACTCGTTCAAAACTGATAGAGTTGCTAATTTTAAAACAGTGTACTACAAATTCAGTGGATTATGGATGCAGTAACGCAGCTGCACAACTGTTTGCTTCCATCATAATGGGTCAAATTCAATTTCTTATTAATTTTCTTAAGATTTTGAGTTGTCATAATGCAGTGAGATTCTACATTTCTTATCAAATAAAAGGGTACAGTGAAAGTACTTTGGTAAGAACAGACCCACACGTGACATGTGAAGAGCACAAACTGAAACAAAACATATGTAGAAGGAAGTTATAATTCACAAAACTATTAGATTCAATGAGACAGCACAGGCAAAGAGAGTTAACCTCTTACTCTTCTACATTCGGCTCACCTTCCATCGTCCATCACCCTACTCCCATCCTCTGCTCTCAGACCTTGCTAATAGTGTCCCAGACATTGGTTTCTTTGCTGGGTTAAGCGCTTTTGCCCGTCCTCCCTCCCTCCCTCCCATTAACATTAGTCAGTGTAGTGCACTGCAGCACGACACAGCAATTAGCAGAGTCGTGGCTATTTTGGTTAGGATCTCATCCTCTGTACAAATTTTCCTGAAAATCCTATTTCTTTACTCCATCCTTGATGTTATTTTAATCCTGTCCAAGCATGCATGCATACGAAACACAAAACCCTCTCCCTCGGGCCTGCATAACACAGCTCACCACTCCGTTGTGTTACTACAATAGACCTCATCCTGTTCCTTGTATTTAGGATCTTCCTCATTTGTGATTTATTCTTCAACTTCTCTGTCCCAGATACTGTGAAATGTAAACAACTCTCATTCCATACTGATGGTTACCTCTGCCTCTAGTTGGCTCTATGCAGTTTCTTGTTTCAGATCCTTTCTCTTTTCTTCAGCTATTTGCCAGACTAGACTTTATTAAGCATATCCTCTCATTTTGTTTAGGGGTTTTTGTCATCCTCTTCCATTCTTATTATTACTTAGTTTCTTCAGTGCTAATTTCTGGAACAATTAGCATCTACTTATTTGATAACCTTCTCTCCATATCAAAATACGCAGCTTCTTTACCTTATCCTTCCAATATTAGTGTACAGCTGTATTTGCAACATCAGATTTCTCAGTCTATGATACTGGTAAACAACCCACACCTGAAAGCGTGCATTCTGAAGCAAAGGAGCCAACGCAGTGCCAAACTTTGCATCTGTGCTCCTAACCCCCAGAGAAAACACAGGCTACGCCAAAACTCACGAGCTTGCTGACTTGCCACGCAGCCTGCCATTGCCTTCTACAAGCATACTAGTTCTCCCTACTATTTAAACCTGGCATCCGCATCCCCCCACCACGTGTTGCCTCATAAAGCACTCCACTCATCTAGCTTCTTCAAGATGGCACTTGACAAAGCTTCCTTCCACCTCTGTGCTGTTAACCCTAAGCTTCACTGTGTTATACAACATATGCTGTACAAGATTTTCCAAATATTGCTAGGTAGAAGCTCTACTGCGGATATGGCTTTTGTACCAGTAAACTATTTACTGTCTCCCACTCTCACTAACAGTGCTACAAGCAAGTGGGATTATAAACAGGGGGGGTTTAGGGCTTTTGACCCTAAATCTATCTTGCAATCAAACTAAATAGGTCCAAACTTGAGAACTAGCACTTTCTTCATTTTCTTTCAATTTTCAACCACCCCCTGAAGCTTATTCCCACAACACCCGTAAAACAGAATCTTGCAACTGTTTTTCATATGACATACATGAACAGAAATTTAAAGGAATTAAACATTAACTCAAAAAGTCTTTGTGGGAATAATGCTGAAAAATTTTCATGCCCCACAGTTGCTACAGTCCCTAAAAAGCCTGTGGTTCAAAACTTGACCACAAAACTCTTTTTTCAGTGTTATCTTTAAACTGCATTCCTTTATCATATATGTGACACTTTGCTACGTAAGAAAGTATAATTATATTTGTATCTCCCCATATGCTATTTCCAGCTAAGACTTGCTATGTCATAACTGCATTCTGTATGTGGATAATCATATTAAGCTTCACCAGAGCTCTTGGCTTATTAAAAGCCCCTGCCTGGAGATGATCCCAGCTCCAATCTGGAAAGGAGGGGTGGTGCTAGGCTCACGCTCAGCTCCTGAAATCAAGCTCAGGCCCTCATCACTGCAGGGTGGGAAGGGAGGAACAAGACACCACTGAACTACGGTAGTACCATGCAATGCCTGGTGCTATGGGAGGCTCTGCAGCGGCCTGGCAGTGTTAAAATCTCCTGCACACGCAGTCAGGGCAGGAATGAAATTGTTTCCCTCATCTTCTATGTTCCTTCCGTGAGCCATGCCATCATTAATACCCTGGAGAATGGTTTTTCCAGGTAGCTCCTGAAGCCCAAATACAACGTCCCAACCAGAAAAGCACTGCTGTCTCCACTCCGCAGCCTTGGCAGGCAGGTGCAAAGCCTGCACGGTCACACAGAGATACATCAGTAAACCCCAGGTAAAGCCCCCACTTAAACCCTCTTCACATTTATATCAAGAGACTGAGGTGGGCTGTACAAAGGCTCTGCGTCACCAGGAGCTGGATTCACCTCAGCAGTGAATGCCCCAGGCAGGAACATCAGCAGCACAGCCCCCCAAGCCCCAGTGTACAACACTGTACGTACATGAGGGGATAGAGATTCTTAAGCAGCTTACAGTTTAGTTGAGGCATCAGGAAACCCGGTGTTAAATCTTTCCACTAAGTTTTCAAATGCTAGCACTTCTACGTTATAGACAAGTCTGAATTAATGGAAACATTTCTATTCAAACAAAGTTAAGTGCCTTGATGCTGTATTCTGATTTACACACACAGATAAACATACCAAGACAAGATCCTGGTGAAGACAACAGCATTTTGTTGGAAGTCACGTAGGTCAGAGTACAGAGCTGGACCCATAGCTTCTCTCTACAAAAACAGGGTTTCAAAAACATTTTAAGCATTATGGAAATAATGTAATGAGAAGGCTGAAAGGTACTTATTTAAACAGCAAAGACTTCACTGTTTAATTCTTAGAAGTATTAGTGTTAGTATCCTAACTATGGGAAAGCAATTCTGTTCAGGATAAGAATGATTTTTGTTGCTTAGTTACCCCAGTTTTTATTCTAAAGAGAAAACTCATTGCATTGTTACATAAGCAGCAGTCACATCCATCCCCAGAAAAGCAGGATAAAAACCTGCCTTACTGATAGGAGGGGCTCACTGAATAGATTTACATAAAGAGCAGAGAGTTTGTTTCAATTTTTTTCTTTAGCACACAGCTTTGCTCCAGATGGTCTGAAAGTGCTCTAGATGTAAATGCTACAGCAAAATATGCTAGCAATAGAAAAGACGATGGAACCTTAGAAAATTCTTTGGTCTCTTCTGCAAACATAAGATAGATTAAAATGCAGAGTCAGATGTACTCTATCCCAAATGCTCCCTGCTCACCAGGAGCAACTTTCTTTCAGTCCCATTGTTGCCTGTTAAGAAAAATAATAGAACAAAACAACAACAAAAACCCAACAGCGAGTCAATGTCGTGAACAAAACAGGTCTTTTCTAGTAAGACAAACCATTCATTGCAAATTAAATGTCTGCTTAATTATTAGAAGTTCTGTTCACAAAATGACATATAAAACAAATTTTCCGCCTTTATCATTAAATGCACATGAGCTTTGAGGGAAGAGAAGACCAAGGACCAATGAACAGATTTGGAAGGTTGGTATTCTTCCTGCCAGATATCCGTATAGCTCTAGATTAACATAAAGCCTGTTATGCAATGCTATTGTAGTATGATCTCATTCACTTCTTCGCTTACTTTTACCTTCAGCATCATCTCTGTAAAATTCCTGACTTTGAAGAAGAAACAGTGTTAAACAATACTAAGAAAGGTTGTTCTGGTACATCCAATATGGTCATGAAGGAGTACCACAAATACATAAAGGAAACTGTTTTCATTCAAGTAGAAGCTTTGGATTTTAGGAACGTGAAGAGAAGGGAATTCTGCTTTACCATGTGACCACTAGAGATCCATTACAGTCCTAACTTTGGAGATATTGCATATTCAAAGTTGAATCTACATCCAGCCTGAATAGCAGCATAAAATTCAAGGGGGTCTCAGATTTCAATAGATACAGTTTTCTTCTGAAGTCTGAGAAGTTGATTTCCTGTATGTCCTGGTTTGAGGCTGGTTCAGCCTAAATCACAACACCGTATAGACATATTATATTTTATTTAGCTACAAGTAAAATAAAGTAACATCGAAATGAAGTAAAATCCTGACTAATTTTAGGAGTGATAACAAGTGAAGCCTCTAAAATACAAACACCCCATTTTTCTATTCTATTATATTCTTCTTTCAAATCGACTTTGACTTCTTCAGATCATTAAGGAAATCTTCAAAAATTAGCATCTTGTCAATGCAATGCCATAGCAGTCTTAAGAGTCAGACCAGTAGATCTAGTACAGCTAAGTAGTTAGCTTGCATTAAAGTTCTGTTACAGTTTTTTAAATGTGCTGATTAAAAATCAGTTTACAGTAGATCAGACAAAAAAAACATCCTTTCTAAACTAGAGTGGACTTTATTTGTCTTGAAAGATTATGTGACAGCAGATAAAGTGAGAGTCCAGATACAGCAGGATAAGGAAGGCTCAGAGTGGCAGAAATCATTTAAGAATTGCTCAGGAAAGACTGTCAGTAAATCTTTATTACGATATTGTCTTTTCTGTTACCTTTGTAGGACACTTGTAAAACAATGTGTCAGATATGATGAAATAGTTTTGCCAGCTATTCTACAGAAAAGACTTAACTCGGATGTTGAATTATCACAAGTGAAACTTGGTTTTGCTAGGAATCACCTTAGTGATCAACTTAGGTGTTCAATTTGCTAATCTGTGCATGTTATTTGCCAGATTTCCTTTTTACTGCTTTGCAACCTGCTCCGTATTTATTGAGGGAATTTAATTGCATGTTTTACTTCACTACATTGAATATGGCATTAACAACGGAAATGGGATTTGTGTTGGTAGAAAAGCAAAGTAAGAAACTAGCATCTTAGTTGCAGCAGTGAAAGGATAGTAAATCCAAAACCAGTTTAGGTTTGTTTTGTTTTTAACAGATGAGCTCTCTACTAGTGACTTCTAATTTTAACCTATTCTTAAAAGGTTAGATGAACCTCAAAAGATGCACATATTTACCTAACTATAAATAAAAGCTGCAAGTACTACAAATTAATGCTGCACAGTATCAGTATTATCAAAGGCTAACAACACAAGAATCACACTTCTGGTCAATCTATATTTTAAGAAGTTATTACTAATTATTTTCCAAGAAGAAAAACCAGACGTTCTATCTGGCTGATTCTGCAAGCCTTTCGCATATGGCTTCCCAGGATAAAAACCACGCACAGCAAAGTAAAGAAGGCAAAATAGTTAAGATATCTGAATATTTACTCTTACTTCTTAATGTTTGTGTCAGACGGGAAGCAAATATTCTCAAAAGGAACAGTGCACACACTGTTCTAGCATTCTCTTAAAGGCTAATAATGGTACTTTCATTTTATCCAAGCCAGAGGCAATTTGACTTTAGTAAATGTTGCACTAAGCAAAAAGCTCACTGCTGCTATTCTGCTTTTCCTTGTAGACGCATTCTGTGACCGCTGCTCATTACCATTCAGTATGTGTCTCAATCACTTTAGCACTGCACTTTAAGAATCACAGCTTCCACTTATTATTTTGAACATGTATCACATTCATTAGTAAAAAATGATCTAGCAGAATATTGTTTTGTATGGAATTAAAAAGACTGAGTCATGACAGGTTTTATAAAGAAGAGAAGGCCCTGATGGATAACAGTCATTTAATAGCAGTATGGAACACGTTGTACAGGTGCACTTTTGCTCACAACAGGGAAAAGCACTAAAATTTCTGTATTTTGGCCAGTGAAATAAAGAATAATAACAGTGAATACTGTTGGTACCTTGGTAGCTGGCACCCTGTACTCTGAAGGTGAAACAACAAAATAAGTTATCTCCAAAAGTTATTCATATCTTTGATTGCAATAGTCATGTATGAAACTACTTCTGTTGAGTTCTGCCACATTCATTTTTTCAGTGCTTATCACCCCCTCATCCTGGGGTTCTTACCTGAATCAGATTATACTGCAACAGTAAGTCTCTAAGAAGATGAAGGTTACACTAGCATATTACTGCTGGGAGAGGAAAAGCACTTTATAACTATAGGAAATGCTAAACAATGATAGGAGTTGAGTTTGAGCAAGACACAGAGTAATCTTTAAACATTGCTGTCAGTGCTATAAAACTAGATGACAGGTATCATTTTACATATTACCAGTAATCAAGATTTATTCAGCCAAACCTTTCTGTCAAAGCAAATATATCCCTCATTGTTCTGCTCTATGGTCAACAGTTCAGTCAGAAAGGCAGTAAATATATTTAACCACCCTCCACTGTCTGTAATAAATAGCATGACTAACCTCTGTCCCGCACAGTTAGTTTCCCCTCTCATCCTCTGTCCACAATCATGTCACACACAGCACACCATACTTAAAACTGGTGGCTAATAACACTGTTATGTGCTTACGCTAGTCAAGAAAACAAGGCAGAGTTGCACCTCACACTTGAAGTAGAAGGTAACAAGGTTTGTAATAAGCCTTTTACAGGAATTCTTTTTGCTCTCAAAGTAGGTTTAAATACTCATAAAAAAGAAAGATTAGTGACACATAAGGAGAACGTATTATGACTGGTAAGTTTTACTTGCTATAGATTGATCCTACTGGTCATCCAAATGCCTGAGCCAAAATGGAATTCATGATGAAAACCGCAGGCTAAGCATTTCAGGCTGATTAGCCCAAGTTCTCCACCTTTTCTGTTTCTAGAAGTTCCTCATCCATGCTGCTGGCAGTCTTACAGAGAAATACGTATTTTACTAAGCACATTAAAGCTGTTCCTTTCATTCTCCCATGTAATTTCAGAGTATCTCTGTAAAGCCTAAATGTTTCCTCATAATTCAGTAAAAAAACCCAAAGACTGATAAGCAAAAGATACATAGGTTGATAAGAACATGTCACATGATAAAAGTAAGTGAAAGACAAGTGACTTAGTAATACCAGGATTTAAAACAGCATAATGTGAGTGATCTCAGAACCTCCATTGTGCAGAACAAGGCTAAACTAGACTTACAGAAAAACCCAAAAATCAAGGCAAAAGAAAGAGGTGTATTACTTGCAGAAATACTTTTAGGTTTAATTTATTTTAATGAGAACTGTTAAAAATGAACCCACATAAAACATACATCAGAATGAGCAGATTTAAATTATCTATCAACAGATGTCTGCAAGATAAACAGCTGCAAAACTCCTCCAGAATGTTTCTGGACACCTGTAACTTGTGGCTGAACAATAATGAAGGCCAAATTAATGCAATATGCTGTTTGTTCTCCCTATCACTGCAAGCCCGATAGTGTTTACAGCTTTAATCTATTGTTCAAATGCAGCGAAGAGAAGAGGCTCTAGGTCAGTATCAATATGTCTGTTCCTAATGACAACTGCAAAAAGACTGGCTGCCAACTTCTGTCTCAAAAACTGCCAATTGACGAAACAGGGCTTTTAAAATTGGTTGCTTGCACTGTATGTAGTGGCTTCAGCTGGTACCGCATCTTCTACACTGGGCATGGTCCAAAGCATAAAATTAGGTCCTGACTTGCAATCAGATGATTAAGAGGTAGAGAATGGAGTCAGTACTTCCCTTTATAAATGAAAAGCCAAAGTACATGCAGCAAATGAGTTTTCCAAGGGCATACTCATCATTCAATGGATGTTCAGAATTCCAGACAGCCTTCAATAACAAGATTTCCTTTCCTCTCTAAGAAACTAGCAATTAAATGCATTTCAATTTTTAATTGATACAGAAAATTCTGTTAACCTGATCCATGACCACAAATGCCTTAGCTGCAGAAAGCATCTCCTACTGATTTACAATAAATTAGTAGATAATTAAAATCAAATGCTATTTAAGTAGCTTTCAAAGCTGTTTCTAGAGTTATAGACTGTTTTGCAAACAACACTTTAGCTGATATATAATACCTATGCTGTAAAAATAAATTTGTATTAGCTTTTTTCCTGAAACCCAAGCATACAAACACCACCAGGGCACAAGATTGCATGCTTGCCACAGTCACCAAAGAGAAGACTGCACCTCCCACTGGACTGAGGTCCAGCTGTGCTTGGATGGGGTTCTCCATGTGGTTTGGCATACAGGCATAACACACATGTTGTATTCATGTGTTGCAAGGAGCTGCCTAAAAGAGGCAGGACCTAAGCAGCAATTGCTTTCAGTTTTATCCTGTCTCTATTACACAGGTTCCATAAGCACCAATAATATCTTCAATATTACCCTTGAAAATGCAATATATTAATGCTTAGATAAATTACTTGAGGAAATTAAGTGATCCTAAAAGCTTGTGCTAATACAGAACAATTCTAATTTCTACCTGAGTCCATGCGGCCTCCCAAGTAGGAGGCAAAACTGAAAAAAAAAAAAAAGTGATTGGTGACGGTGTTGCATAGTTTTTATCAGCATTCTTCTGTGAGGCTTGCCCTGCTAACAAACCTCTCGTCCTTTTCAAGCTATAGCTTGCTGGATCACCTTGATCTTCACTTTATATTTTCTTACAGTTTTGTGATGCTGCAAGCTCCATGTGGAACTATACTTAAACCCCCCTGTGGAAAAACCAAGATATGCTAGGGTATGATATAAGGAAGAATGAAGGAATTTCTTAGTAAATATTAGGACTTGGTACGTATTAGCAGTATAATATATTTGAAACTACCTTATGCCATCAAATGCTGTGATATATTATTTTTCTGCTTATTTTCCTGTAGTGGAAAATTAGAAGTGATAAAACCAGAAGGTCTGGTTGTAAGCCCAGGTAGCCAAGCTAACTTGTTACACAATCTTTTTGGGTACTGCCATCAAGACCCGAGGCAACTGTTTGGGAATTCTGGTCATGGAATTAAAGTCTACATTTATGTCTAAGCAACACTCAAGACAAACAAGGAATCATAGCACAGTGCATAACATCAACTAAAACTTCACAAACTGTCATGTGGAATTAAAAAAAAAAACCACCAAAAAAATTCAGAGGACAGAGAGATCCCACAGGAAAGAGTATTATAGAACAGCAGAGAATACAATAATACAAAAATTTAAAGAAAAAAAAACATTTGGCAAGATATTTTGCATGATTCTAAAAATTAAAGGGACATGTTTTGACTTTTAAAAAGCATTATTTCTTAGAATTCAGAATTGACTGATAGTTTATTACATTCAACAGGTTAAGTCTTTAGATCATGATTTATAGCTCTTGCTGTCAGTGAAAATTGGAGAAAGGCGACTGGAATGATCCATTTAGTAATGAACCTTTTAGAAGGATTTCATTCTTACCTTGTAGTTGAATAAGTGGGACATAAACTCTTATTTACCAGAAAACATTTTACAATTTTACTTTTGTTGCTGCTACTGATTATTAATTAAATCACATACTTTGCGAAAGATTCTGTAAAACAGAAAAAAATGTGTCCATGATGGCAACAAGGGACATTAAGCTACAAATCTTTCCAGCAATTTTAACTGAAGAAGATAGTTGGAATAAGTAGGACAAAAACAAGCTAGCACACAGGTGTAAAGCCTTTATTTTTTGAGCTCTCTTCCCCTACCTTTATCAGCTGGCATAATAAATAATTTCACCTCCTTGCATAACTCCTAGCTCCTCTTTTTATATTAAAAAAAAAAGTCAGAAGAGTGACAGGTAGCTTTCTGATCCTACTTATGTAAAAATAAAAAAGAATTTTACTATTGACATTATTAGAAAATATTTAGCAATAAAATTATTAAACAAACAGATTTGGGGGTTTGTTTTGTTTTTTTCTTAAAATGAGGGTCACTTACTATTTTTGTTCAATATGACCATATGAATAGATCCATCTGAGCTCTGACTTGGTATGAAGCCCAAATACCATCAAACCACTGACTTCTCAGAATTTTCAGGAATTCTCCAACTGAAGTTCTAAAAAAAAAAAAACACCAAAAACAAAACCAAAAAACACCACCCACAAAAAAAACAAACCAAAAAAGCACCTGATGATTTTACACAACCTTTGGAAGTGTAAGTTCACTCAAATATACCTTCTATAGATTGCAGACTATTATTAGCTGCAAAGATACAGATGTATGGGTACTCGATGTTCAGAAGCATCTCTTTCCTTTGCAGACTGCATGGTGCCTGCATGAATGTAAATCCTAAAATGGATTTAGTTAGAGCTGCTCACACTACCCTTCAGATCATGTGCACAAACAATTCTTTCAGGCATTCTTTCATTTTCCTGTTTTGAATTTAACACCTATTACTACTGAAGTACGTCCAACTTGCAGGCTGGTTATGGAACTCCTACCTACTTGGTAAAAAAAAAAATCCAACTGGCCCTAATTACTGCAGCAGCAATCATGGTTTTAGACTGGCCTTCTGCACCCATGAAACAATAAGATAAAAACAAATAAGTAATGTTTTTTTCCCCACTCTGACGCCAATTCAAAGCCTCTTCGTGTGGGAAAGTACCTGAACATATGCACTCCTGAATTAGAAATTAATGGGCTTTTAAGATGGTGACAAAACCTGTGGATGGTATATCATACTAGACCAGGAAACAGAAATTATTAATAAGTAAGCATTTAAAAAAGTGTGCAAGAATTCTGTCAAGTCAATACTAGATGCAAATATTTTTAATCCAGCTTCCTAGAACTGAAGCTTGTGCAATCATATGGTGTATGTATTGGTATGCCTCCTTTTCCCCTCTTAGCTTTTGAGACTGTTAGCCAATTTCAGCCCAACCTCACAGCGCTTCTGACAGTTAAATGAAAATATGTGGCTAGGCTGCAGTATGAATATTACACCATCGATGACACTGTCTGCAACCAAAAGCATTTTCAACACAGAGCCACCCCATCCCCTAAGATAAGAAAGGCAATTCCATACTTCTATGGAACACCTGACTTAAAACAAAATGAAAACATAAGACCAGGGAAACCCTGTCATATGCCCCCCATGCCCTAGGACTTTTCACATCTGGTTACTTAGCTGTAAATTGGGGAGCAAATGAGGCTATTTGTACCAACAATGCCTCTAATTATTTCCACAGTCTTCTGCTGGCATATCATTATGGCACATTTTCTTGGTTTATTTAACCATACCAAAGTTGCAGGACTGTCATCAAGGTGACAAACTGCATATTAGCCAAATTAACATAGCGCATAGTCCATGGGATCTGGTAAACTGATGTTGATACCAGGAGTTTGTGTAGAACACTTCCCTCAGCAAAATTTTAACAGAAATACATAGTTTGTTTTGGAAAATGCTTCTGCACTTTGCCAGAGCTACAGATCTCTTTTCCACCTACTCTGACACAATGTCACTGAAGACCAGTACTGCTTAGAAAGCGATTTACAGAAATATTAGGTATTTTCATTTCCTTTCATCATGTCAAAAGATGACTTAATGGATGTCAAGAAGTTTGAAAGAGAAAGCAAATTTGATTTTTACTTCTATCATCCTACTGAATTTCTGAAGAAGTCAGCATAAGGAACACTGAAAAGATATCCAAAGTGGGAGAGAGAACACATTCCCTGGTTTGCCTGAGGATTCTAAGCTTGGATAAAATTTAAGTGACAGCAGGCTGCTTAACAAGCATTTCTCAATATTGCCATATCCTTAATAAGCTTTCATGAATGAGTGAGAAAAATATCTTCCCTTCTCAAATATTTACATACTACCCATTGATTTGCCTATGGCTATTTGTATCCAAAAAGCCTTAAATAATTAGCATTAGTTAGACATATCATACCAGGAATATTCAAATATCTCCTGATAAAAATTGGGTTGTACAATTCAGTTTCTCAGTTGTCTTATTTCTTCAGTTTCTCTCCATTTACGTTAATAAAATTAGTATCCTACACAAGGCTTTCTTCTCCCTAGCCACGTTTTCCTAGAGAGAGAAAGTACTTGTTTTCTTTTTAAAATAATTTTTTAAGTTGTATAACGTGGATCATCCTATCAGGACAAGCTATGACACTTAAATTTTTTTTTATTTACAAAAAAAACCACATGCAGTTGGTTACAAAATCCAATGATGTAAATAAAAATATAAAGGAAAAAATCTTAATAGCTAACACATTTTTAAACAAAACCAGTTTCGAACAGTAATTAAGTCTACTTTTCAAGAAAAAGGTGAATCTTACTAAAAAAGTTCCCATTTTTTTTTTTTTTAAAAAAAGGAGAAATATAATCTTTCTTCTCAATAATTTCCTGATACCACTGTCATTTTACAGACAATAGACACATAGTAAGACACAAAACTCAGAGACAGATCCAGTTCTTATTAAAGTAAGCATCATGGAACCACCACTAGTCATTTTACATAATTACAGCTATTTTAGTACCACACAAAATAATAAAATGCTAGCCAAGAGAAACCCAGTATTCAACTAAATACTACGCAAACCCACTTATTCTGCAATTAGGCTTATTTAAGAGGGATGGCAAACACAGACAAGATCAGCAGGTGTTTCAGTTGCTCGGTGTTTTGTCTGTAACCTGAGGTACACAAGCAAGATTATGCAAGCAAATATGTTAGTAATTTTAGACTGCCATAATTTGTTGTCCTTCCAGTCCTGTCTCCTCTTGGCAATATAGACGAGTACAGCAACAAAAACATCTGAGCTGTTTCACATGTGAACCTCAAAGGGCAATCTTGGAATTTGGTCTGCATCTTTGATTACAAAACAAAGTTTTTAACTGTCCTGGTTGAGCACAGTTCAAACGATGAGCCCTGCAGAATAGATGTAGATAGGGGAAAGCAACAAACTGTGCTTGTGTTTAAACTCTCATCATTTAATTCCTCAGACAAAAAAAAAAAGATCAGAAAGACAATATTTATAAGGTTAAAGATGCATAGTGAAAGCCAATTCACATGGCAAGGGCTTTCACAGGTCTTTGATTTCCTGACCAGAAGCATACAGGTATATGCAGACCCAATAGCTTACATTGACAGTAAGCCTGATATTTCAAAGGAAAAAAAAATGCAGCTTGTGTTGTGACAAAATGCACTGCACATATACCAAAGCCAGTGTTTCCTGGGTATGTTGAGCTGATTGTGCTTCTCACTGCCTGTGGGAAGGATTGTCACCGTCTAATAACCCCTAAGCTAGTAAGCTACTTGATAGTGCTGCTCAGAGCCAGGTGTCCAGCAGTGCAGGAAAATGCAATCACCTGCATAATATATTTGCCTGTAAAACAAGGATTTGTACTGGAAATTCAGGCTTTAGGTGGGCCCGGGGTGGGGAGGATGGACAGAGAGATAAAAATATACTTTACATTTGTGTTCCTTGTATTTCGGAGAAACTGCTCAGTCTTTAAAGAGGGGTTAGGGTTTGAGAAAAATTGGTGTTCAACCCAAATCAATATACTTTAGTATAGGTTTTGGGGTTTTTTTTCAGTGAAAAGTTCTGGATCTTACATAGCTGTATCTATATCTATATGTCTATTCATTTAGTTTAAAAAAAAAATTTCAAAAAAATTCAAAGTGAACCTGAAATTCCTCTTAGACTTTCCTAATGGAAGCTATATACCAACCTTCAAACAGATTTACAGAATACATCTGAAGAGTTTTATTATTAACACAAATTAAAGCATGTAAACATGTTTTACTGTAGATACACATGCACTAGAGAAAAATCAATTCTATTTACCTTTTCAAACAGAGGAGATGCAACACAACCACCAGTTATGTGTAAAACAAACAAAAAAACAACAACCAAACACACATAGGAACTGCTGATTCTGATTTACACTAAGCAGCAGAAAAATTCTGTGCTCCCCCCCTAAAAAACCCCACAACACCCAAAGCCTTAGAAACAGCCAAACCCAAATCTTATCTGCTAGTTCTACGTAGAATAGAAAATTGCCAGGGCAAGCTAACTCCACAAGCTAAGAGCATGATGTTCTCAAAGAGAGGAAAGCAGTAAATGCGCGTCAGTAAGATGTGTTGAGCTATGTCAAGTGTCACTAAAGGCAGGACACACTGCTCCCAAGTTCAGGTTGCTTCGTTCTATTTGCCTATCCTATGCTCTCTTTTCTCCTAGATGAATTAAAAAAAGGACCCATTCCATCTTAACAGAAGCGTTCTCTATAATTCAGCTCTACAGTCACTTTGGAATTTTTTTTAAATAATGGGTTGGGTTTTTTTAAGCAATTACTGTATGTGGAAGGTAGTAGAAACTACATCTGTCACAATAACAGACCTCTCAGTTTTTTATTCCATGCTGCTGTTTTCCCTCAACTTGAGTGAGAAGACTATTGGTGACCGATTTATCTGTTGAAAAGAACATACAGCACCTACATAACAGTATTATGTAGCTATTAATGGGAGACAGTCAAGCTTGTAGCTAGTTAAGTTTTTAGATTAGACCATCTCTTTTAACCTCCAGTACAGCATGAGCAAGTCTCATGTCTTCATGGGACAGTAACCTGGAATTGAACTCTAATAGCTGGCATTGAAAGGAAGGAACATAACCTGAATTTTAAAACAATTAAAAGATGAATGACTATACAATGGTGGCAATCTAAAGAATCTAGGTTTTTTAAACAGCTTAGGTATATATTTTTGGGGGAGGTTTGGCAGGTAGGACCAAAGGGATGCTTATTTGAACCTGTGGGAAAAGCAGGTTAGCCAAAAGTTTTGGTGCGCCTTATAATTAAAAGCTCTCCATGTTCCAATATAACGCACCAACTCGTTACTTTATACTTCCTGCCTATTTTCCAATGGTATCCTGTTGCCATGAAGACAGCCTCAGCTAACAGTGTTTTCATTTGTAAGCTTCTCTTAATAGGTACGAGCACCAGACTTTTTTTGTAATATCTTAAGACTAGAGCACAGCTCTACTGAAAAAAGCTGAGAAACATCACAGAAGAAGTCCTCAATCTATAGGGCTCCAGTGACATTTAACATATTTGGAATATCTTGCCATCAGTCACATTCTGATTCACATTACATTGCTAGCTTCCCTCCCACACTGCATGCCACTTGAAGAGACACTGATTTGTAAGAACAAAGCCTAGTAAAAACAATATTTAGTAACCTTTCAGTTACAGAGATTATGCATTATAAATGCCACCTATTTATAAATCAAGTTTCTGCTGCCTGCATCTGGCAAATCCCTCAGGGATTGCTAATTTAGAGGCTATTGATCCAAATCTGTCTTATGGTAAAGAAAAAAAATCACTTGAAATTAAAAATGGTTACATGTGGTAATTGTGATTGTGCATAACCACTACATTCAGTGAAGGGGGGTGGTTTTGGTTTGGTTTTTTTATTGACTGGAATGTGCAGTCCTACTTCATAGCTGCTGGAGGTGTCTGCTGCACAGAACAGCAGCTTGCTTCCCAATACGTATAGGTTACCAGTGCATGAGCTCTTTCTTGCCTTTCATAGCCACAATTTAATAAATTTCCTCACAATTCCCACATTGTAACAGATACTTCTACTGCATTGTATCTAACATATTTGGAGAAAAATGAAATCAGGGACCATGCATGAAATTGAGCGCAGTGATAGGATATTTCCATGCTGGTCAGCGGTGCTTTGACAGTTGTAACTGATCATAAGAGTTAATGTTTTGAAAAAAAAAAAAAAACCAAAACAAACCACCCCACCTCCAAGGCTGTGGTGACTTAAAACAATCAGGAAAATGCTGGGTTTGCCGTGGGAAACATGGTCCTTATCTCTCAGGTTTTGAAAGGAAAATGTAGAGGTTAAAATAAGAAATAAAGTCCTTTTTTTAGCACCTGTTACCCTTTTTATGTGGCTATTTGTGTCACCACTAAAGTCAGGGGTTTAGATCTTTTCTCCAGACAGCAACTAAACAGAAGTATTTTCATTTTCACAGTTCCAGTAGTAGTCAACCTGCATCACAAGCATCACTCCAACAAATGGCAAGACTACACCTTCGGGATGGGTGGCTCAGAAAACTTGATTAACTTGAAGAAAGATCAGAGAATTCTCCACAGTAACTGGCCCTTTCATTGTGAAAACCCCATCCTTATACAGTGACAAACTAAATTATGTAACAATATCTGTCTTACCGTAGTGAAAGCCAATCTAAGCAGTAGCAAGCAGCTACAAAAGATAGAATAGCTGCAACTATGAAAAATCACCACCTCATCTGCAAGATTACATATTTACAGGTTATAGACATATACAGAGAATTTAATACTTCTATTTAATCAGTCAGACCCAAAACAGACTTTGTGCTGCCTTCAGTTTCAGTCAGTGTCTGTAAGAATTTCAGATCTTGTTTGGGGAGCTTAATTTATTAACTGGCTTCTCTTCAAAAACTACGACAACTCTGTTTCAACGATTTAGCTCATCCTGTGCATTCCACGTTTTCTTAAAACAATCTAAGCCATATTATTAGGTATACCAGACCAAAGCAAGTGAAAAAAACCAAAAACTGAGGACAGATACTTCAGGAGAGCAGAAAATTCTCTGGAAAGTGTCAGTAAGTTAAAGCAAAAGCTCCCAGGTAATACAGTGTTCAGGATGCAAAGAAATAGTTGCAATACTTAGACAAGTATTAATGCAATTGCTTAAATTTAAAAATGCTCACACTCCTTTTACTTAGGGAAGATACAGCCATTAGAGAAATACTAAGTGAAATCTTCTAGAGTTTTTTAAAGAAATCAGTCACTGTATTTGTTAAAATTGCCTAAGTGTAGCACAATGGGATTTCGCAAACCTCTGACATCTCACCAAAGGCTCTTCATGAAACTAAGTTCTCCTAGAATAAAAAGAAAAGTCTTTACGTGGACTAATACTTCTAATAAATAAAAAAAGTTTAGGAATAAGCGGACAGTTTTCACAAGAGAGGAACATTAATAATGAGGTCACCAAGCATGTTTTGTGGGACTGGTACTGCTCAACACTTACAGAAGTCTTCTGTAAAAAAAGGGTGAAAAGCACTGAGTTTTCCAGTGTACCAAAATCAAGTCTTCAAGCAGTCTTCAAGGATCTTGCTGAGGGACAACGATGAAGTGAAAGACACAATGTCAAGAAGTTCAACGCAATACATGGTCAGGAAAAATTACTTTGCTTACCCAATTACACCTTTAAAATTAGCTGTTGCCTCTCAGATAATATATGGAAGATATTCTGATAGTTCTCTACGAACGCAAGATCAACATGAAAAGGCACTCAAATGTAAGGAATATTAGGAAAAGAGAAGAAACCAGAAGATTAGAAGATGTTCTGCTACTTGATAACACTCTCATGATGAATACTTTAGGGAACTGTGACTTCCCACTGTCCCACCTCAAAAAAAACACAGATGGACTGGAGATGATAAACAGAATGGAAAAAACCCAGTAAGGAATGCAGAAAAGTCTTCATGTGTGAAGGACTGGGAAGCCAGGGGTTCTTCAACTCAGAATAGCGGTGATAAGAGATGGGAAATTTGAGAGAGTTCTGTAATGTAACTGAGAAGCAGTTATATTCAAAACTAAAAGGAAATACTTGCTGTGGAAGACAATGTAAAAAATGCATTTTTTAAAATTAGATAACTTAATAGAATATATGTCAGTTGGTGGCTGTGAAATACGATGATCCATCTGGTAAACAGGGGGCTACGGTGGCATCCGATACAAGCTTACAACTTAAAACACAATTGGCCAAAATCTGTAAGGTAGCAAAACAAGGGGCAGCAGCCACAAATTCAAGCTTGGGTCCTTCATATGAAGAGACTCAAGACACGAACAAGAGATTTCTTCACTATGTAGTGCAACACTGGAACAGGCACCCAGAGAGCTGGAGGGTTCTCCATCCTTGGATCACCCACACAAAGTGATGGCTGACCTCATCAAGGACCAGCAACAATCTGGCTTTGCACAGGAGCTTAGACTAGGCGATCTCCAAAGAGCCTTTCCAGCCAGCATTTCTACTATCACTTACTCTACAAAAATTCTTTTTCTAGTGGTCTTTGCCTAGATGATCGCTACAGGTCATTATCTGAAACAGTCTTTTTTTGATATGGCTTATGTCAATGTTCTCCTGTTCTCTTTCAATTGGGAAAAATATCTCAAAAGAATTGTGGTTTGAAATCCTTTGTGCCAGTCCCTTTCCCTAATGAGAAGGCCTACTTTCATCATACAAGATTTCGTGTGACTTGCTAGAGCTGCTTACAGTGCTTTGGGTTCTGGCACGATTTTGTTTAGCAATAGCTTAGGCTTCAGTACGTTCTGCTGTACCTGGACAAGCATAAGGTTCATACAGACAGAAGCAACACTCAGAGGAGAGACTGTGGGCATTGAGTCTCATAAATTACAATTAACAGATAGCAAAAACATTGTAACAGGAACACCCAGGGGTCCCTTCCACTCCATGATTCTATGAGTGAATGATAAACTGAAGTGATATGGAAAGAATGTCTTTTGAGAATATTAAGATATTTTCTTTCTATATAAAAAGCTGGAACAAAACTGGAAAATTAATTTTATTTCAATTATAATGACTATCCACATGCCAAATTAGCCCATGAGAGAAAGATTTTGAGATTTTGCTCATCCAAAATACCACCATTACTAGAGAACGTAAGAAATCTTTCAGTGTTTACCCTGTCTCAGGATAAGAAGTAAACTGTGATATTTTTATGTCAAGATTCTCTCATTAAAAGATTCCTACCTCTACCAGATAGTTATGAAATAGATTCTGCTCTCTAAGGTCTTGCGCAGGGAAAGTGGGAGAAGATTCCAACTCACAAGCTATCCTGAATTTCATCATCCCTCCTTCTGGAAAACAGTCAGATAAGTGGGTTGTTTCTCCTTTAATTAGAATGTAAAGGGCAGAATTGAGAAACTGTGGCACATTTATCACTCCATATGCCAGTGTAAAAGAATGCCAAAGAGACTCAAGCATTCTAAAAGATAAATGTGTCATAATTGTTTAGACTAAGCTAAACAAATATTTTCGTCCCATTTTAAATCAAAACACCTATGACCATAAAAAAGGTGCTTTTTTTCCTGTTGCTTTTCACCATCATTTACTTCAACCACTATGTTTCAAAGTAATTTTAGCCAGATTTTTTTTCTACCCATACAAAAGCAATTGTGTCTTAACAATATTCCCTTGATTTTTTTTTAATTAATGGCCTGTATGACTCACCATTTCTCTAAAGTTTTTATCAGTTTGTCCAGGCAATCTTTTTTTTTTAAGCTTTCAATATTTTTCCAGCAACTGGTCTATTATAGCAGGCTTAAGATTCTCTTGAAAACCACTTCTACAATTTCAAAAAGATGTCTGTTTAGACATAGATGTTATAACTTTTTTTAGCATAGGAAAGGGAATTTAATAGTCTGTTTACTGAACAGCTCTGACTCATCTTGTCCAAGCTGTCTGTGCTCTCAGTGAGGTGGAGGCATTCTGGAGAGAGAGAGAGAAGAAAAAAGAAAAAAGAGTGTTTGCAAGAGAAAGCAAATATGATCATGTCATTAGACTGTATTCAAGATTATACACAACAGGGAACTGAATTAAGATCTTAAATCCCCGGTGTTAAGTGTTATATTTTCAATATTCAAAGAGCAAAACCATGTGCTGACATCCTAATTGGTACTTTATGAAGGAAATAACATAAAGGAAAAGCACCATCACTTAGACAGGAAGCACAATACTCATTCTGCATCTTCTCACAGGCCTGTCTCCAAGCAGGATACTTATATTTCAAAATATGGCATACAAAAATCATAGCTACTTATATGACACTTTTTTTTGCTTGAAATTTTGATAAAGTTTAATTTGATTATATCTAGCAGGTAAAAATTTAGATGTATGCTTGATTGTATTTCTCCAAATACCGTTAAATCCAAATACGTAATTTCCTGTATACCTACATCCTTCACAAAAGTCAGTACATCTACACAGGAACTGGCTAACAGTGATTTGACATACTTTCAGAAGTGTTGCTGGTCCCCTTCAAAAAGGTAACAGGGATTTATCTTTGAAGGTTTAACTGTTATAAGCAATTCTGTAAAAGTCTTGCAAACATCTCGGCCCTGCATACAGTATTGGCTTAGTCTTCAGAACTCGCTTTTCACTGTCAATCACACAGCTTGTCAGATGAAAGCGAGAATGTTGTTTCTATCCCATCTCATCCAGTTCATTGCAAAAGGCTGCCATTTAGCTCTCCTTTCAGTACTGTAGATGATGGATGCATAGAAGATTATTCAGATCACAGGACAGATGAGTGCTGAATATACACTATGAAGAAAGTCTTCCATATTTTGTTTCAAACAAGTCATTAACTTGGTGAAGCTAGGTTAGCGACCCAGGTTCCAAGTAACAATCTTCCTAATTTCAGAAATACTAAGTCATTAAGCAGGATTTCAATTTACAAATCACATCTTATTTCTTCACTGGAGTATGCTAACTTTGAGACACAAACAAATTATGGCTAATGAATTAATATTAGCGCTTCAATTAAATAACCCTCTTAATTTCTAACTGCTGTGATAAGGATTTCTGGAAAAGGTCATACAGCTTTGTGATTTACCATATTCATCCAGTACTTTTCAAAAACACCCTATGGGAATACATTAGATTTTTTCACTCTTACAGATTTAGAGAAATGCTGTAATATAGCACAACACTCTGTTACTCCTATGCTACTCATGGGAATGTTGGAGTAGCAAAGCCTGTATTTCTGACTCCAGTATAATCTTTTGCCTAGATATCTTAGCATTATGGCTAAATGATGATCTCTGCCTGCACTCAAGCTGGTGGAAGCTGTGAAATTGCAGTTTGCTTAGTGCCAAGCCCAGGATAACTTCTCCAAAAGCAGGGTTCTGTCTTCTGCCAATGCAGAGGGAGTGGCACAGCTACTGGGAGAACGCTTCTTAGGCTTTACATGGTAAATATGTGCCAATTTGAGTCAGACCAAACAAAGTCCCTACTTTGGGCCAGGCAGCAGTGTCCTTCAGCCATTGTAAGACACATCTCCATCCAGGGGAGACTCAGCCTTTTTTAAAGAGCGTCCCTCTTGGAACGCGTGTTTGTTTTCCTCATTCTAGTTGGGAAAAAAAATGCAGTTTGGGGGTTAAGGTCTAGGCAAAACTACTGCATCAATTCATTATAATGTGGATCTATTTGTGCCCATATACTTTGCTAAAAAGAGAGTATATTAGCTCTGACTCATAGTAGGCACCTTCCCAGTTTCTGCTCAAGGTGTATAAACACATCCTTAAATCAGTTCCAGAAGGACAAAAAGGCCAGTAGTAACTTGGCAAAAGTAAGAATTGGGCCCAACAGAACCAGTTTCAAGACTGTGTGGAATCATTTTTAAGTTTTCTCATCTTTCTTGCTGCTATTCACTATCCTACTCCCTGAGGTAACAGACTAATTAACCCCCAGACAGGGTGCCTAAATAATGCAAGTATGTAAGAACTTTCAGTGAAGCAACTAAGGGAACGCGGGCTTAGCACTGCGCCTCACCTCTTTGCAGGAACCATATCCCTGATAACAACTACCTTCAGAGTTGTAACAAGATATCCATCTCACATAAATACATTTTCTAAGAACCTGCAATATTTTCCTCAAAGACCTTATATCTTAGAGCTAAGCAATAAATAAGTACATGTGTGATCAATGAACCTAGGAAGATCATTTTAATCTGTGTGAAGATTCTCTGCTGTATCATCTAAGTGAAAAGAAACTCTTTCAGAAGTAACATAATGAAGTTGTCAAAACTGATTTGTTATAAATCCTGCTATATTAGCTGCACCAAGTTCTTTATTCTTTCCCCTTATGCACATATCCTCTTCTCTCCAAAATACATTTAGTTGTAGGCAAGGAAAATAAGTACTGCAGGACTGCTGGGAAAACCCCTGATGTTCAGCTATCAAATGGCAAACAAAAGCTTTCCAGATATTTTTATAAATACATTATTTTAAGTTATTTCCACATCTAATGTCAGAATGAAACAGCAGGTTTTTAAAGTGCCCTGCAAAGACGACTGATTTTAAAATTAAAGATCCAATACTTTGTTAGACCCATTTAGTTTTTCACAGAGCACCAGAAAGACCTACAGCTCTGTATTTTCCTCCTCCTCTTGATGAGTCACTGCTTGTGACATCAAAACATTGTGCAGACTTAGCGTCTGTATGAAGATTAAGTAGTCTCATGCAATGCAATTAGAATGAATTTGTATTTGTCAATTTGTAATTACATTCAGAACAAACTTTACATTAACAACAAAACTAGAATCTAGCAATAGAGAAATACAGTCTGCCAGGTTATATCTGCCCTCTTCATTTCCCTATAGCTGTGGGCAGAGATTCAGAAAAGAGCATTCCTTTCTGATTTCAACAGTAATCAATTTATACCCTGAAGCAAAAAATGGTAGCATGCAGCCAGGTACTAGGGCTGTCTCCAAAAATACAGGGATATTTGGCTCATGCGGCTACTGAATCAGATGCATCTCACTGGCTCCATTGAAGACTGTTTCTGGATAATCCAGTAAGCAAGCAAGAGAGATTTAAACAGGAAGAGTTCTGGGAAGAGCAAAACAAACTCCTGTTTACTTTCATTAGATGAAAAGGAACATGTTAATAGAAGAGTTGAGGTTTGGGTATTAAGGTGTAGAATGCACTGCTCAGGCAAGGACAGACACACAGTCTACCCAGCCCTCCATCCATAGCTTTCTTATAAGTTGATCTTAAATATTTAGACTAAGATTTATTGTTGCTCTTTGACAGTACTTGTGCCACAGCCAACTAACTCTTAGCATTTACCTTACCTAATTTTCTTTGGAAGGCATAGCTAAAAAGCACAACTATTTATACAATATGAGGTACTGCTATTTTTATTGCCACTTCCTCTGCTTATTGACTTAATTACATCCACCACTTGGGCAAAAAAAAATACACTGATTTCTTTAGACTTTCCTTCAAGGAAAATGTCTCGCCAGAAAGCTCTAGCGTGGCTGTTCTGCAGTATTTTTCTACAGGACACATTGCTACAGGATTGCAAATACTTACAACCATGCCTCCAGCACAGAGTAGACATACAGGAAAAAGACAATACTTCTTCAGTTCTCTAACCCAGATGATTTAATACTAAAAGAAGCTTTCAAAACACTGTTTTGCGTTGAATTTTTAACCATACGGAAATAATGAATGCTAATTACTACATCCAGCACACTGTGTTTTAAGGTAAACTATTTAATTACAAAGTTTCCAGGAGCTCTGCACTACACCTTAAGTCTACAATGAAATGCACATATATGCAGTAAAATACAAGGCATTTTGCACATCAAAGTTTCAGTTATTTCACATTTAGAGAAAAATATTCAGTGTCTCCACATGGGTATGTTCACTATTACTGCAAATTACGTGTAAAAAGTGCACATGAAGTGAGCTACCTGTGCTGGGGATGGGCAAAATGGAAGCAGTGGCTGCAGGCAGACAGCTCGCTCAAGAAGACACAAACCCTGAGCAGCCTGAGAGGAAAATTTGGTGCTCTCACTCCTGCAGTTCAGCAACCCAGCAGATGCTGCATTCATGACCTGAAACAAGAAGAGTGCAGTCAGTCACTGGGAAACACATGTGAGGAAACTTCTTAAACTATTTAATTTACATCAACAATGACACTTAAAAAGCAGCACCGGAAGAGCATTTCAGGACTGTTCAGAGGAAGTTTTAATTAGACATGGTTGGGAATTTGCCAAAACAAACTCATTAGTCTGGTGGATGTGACAGTTTGCTACAGTGTGAAACCCACTGCTTTAAGTCCTTGTTCTGTCATTCTCTCATATGCCCAGGTAGAGGACCAGCCAATGGCCCGCTCTGTGGCCAGTGCTTTCCTAGTGTGTGTATTTCATCTTGTGCAAATATTCACAGTTCAGAAAAAGATTTTCGAAGGATGGATTTCAGGTACTGAGAATCTTGGTAACAGAAATACTTACACATAGTTATACAGTTCCAAAAAGGACAGCTGTATGGAAACCTCTCAAAACTGGACAAGATCTCAGCCATAAAGGCACTCATTTAGTATAATGGGAGACCACTATTTCTAGAGAGAACCGTTTCTGGATAGTCTTAATATTTAAGGTTATTTACTGTATTCATATTGTCTTACTCTTCTCAAAAACATTTCTAAGAGTCTTAGTGTCACCCCGATGAAGAGGGATTTTTTTTCCTAAAATTTTGTAGAAGGAGAGTGTCTGTGACCAATTTTTAATATGCCAAATTTGTGGTTATGCACATGCAGGAGTCTTGTTGGCTTACACCCATATGTAGTAAGGAGAAAGTTACAGCTGCTAAAGGCTACAGAAAATATTAAATAAGAATGAAAGATACTCTTGAACTTATTTAAACAAAACTGATCATATTATACGAACTAATTATCTTCAGTTGTAATGCTAAAATCTTTGGATCTAATCCAAATTCTTTCCAAAACAGACATTTCAACCCTGTTTGATGTATCTCAAACGAGTTGACAGAGATACCAGTCTCTTATTTCACTCAGAAAAAGCTAAGGCAAACAGGCCTTTATTGCCTTCATTATCTTGCAGTAGTTTGTAGACTATTCTGATCTTCCCCAAAGCAACTATAATATTCATCTAGAGCTTGTACCAAGTATACAAAACACCATTTCTATGAAATTGTCTGTTTACTAACAGAAACCTACAATGCATTCATTTTCAAACACTGTTTTACATTCATATCCATTATGTCACAAGCATCACTATACTCTGTTACAAACCCTTATGATTCAAGTTTAACAGGTACAGTATTGTCTTTTGCCTTGGATTTTATAGAGCAGCCAGAGTTCTGCTCAAATTTCTACAGCATTGGGCTTTGTTTCACACTAGTTATAAGCAGCTGAATGTCAAATATATACCAAAATATTTACTGTTGCCTACTGACCCGTGTAACCTGGGATACAGGTTTGTAAACCTGTATAGGAATTCACAAAATTCCTACAGAAAACAGGAGGGCAAGTTACTTGAAACATTTCAAGAGAATGTTCTTTTTTTCTATTTTGCCTTCCAGTACTCTCTTGTAACAGCATACTTGAAAAAATAATGAAAGTGTTGCACAATGGAAAAGACATTTACTCTAGCATGCAAGAGTTTTTTTTAATGTTTTTACTGTCTGACACATCAAATGAGACAAATCAAATACATGCCAAGCATCAGCAGAAAAAAACACAAGTGACAAACACAGAAGAGGAGGATGGAAAAAGCACTGGTGTTTCAAGGATGTGGTTGTGGGTTTTCAGACACAAGGCTTAATAAATTCAAAGTAGCAAAGAACTCTATTCACGCTAAGAACTTGTTAAGTACCAATCCCTTTGTTGAACCCCATACAAGATAACTTGTCTTTGACCAAACCTTTCGGTGCCATACCATGCAAAATAAAGCTCCATTTAAAAGCCAGTTCTGTTTACATCAAGAGTTAGAGGACACATTCTTTAATGAAAGGGCATTTTATTGCAACACCTTGTTTGGAGTAGTGACACAGGTAAGTAGAGCTATTCGTTCTACTGCCCTTCATATCTGGGGCAAACAAAAGCCACGTATTATGGACATTGCCCAACATTCCTGTTTGGAAACAGAAGAGCAACTTCTCACTCAAAGTCATATATTAAGGATAGTTTTTAAAACCAAGTTCTAATAGTTACTCAGAACTAGGCACATCACCCTGCTGTATACATCAGAATTTCTAGTAAGTAATGGCTGAGGGAAAACAGCCTTCAAGAAAACCCCATGCTCCTGCCTTATTTAAAACCCATTTACCCACTCTTAAAAGGATTAAATACCTTCAAATGATGCTGAGCACATTTACCAACATAGTATAACCAGCGTGCCTCTGTATGCTGGTACAGAATTTAGTGTTGTCTGAAGCTTATGCACAGAATCAAGGAGAAACACTTTTGGTTTCTAATATACGGTGACATTTGTCCTATTTAGAAGAACTTACATGCTAGTAGCTTAAATTAATGTTGTAGACAAATTATTCATAGGAAATTTGAAATTTCTTAACCAAGTGATTTTCTAACCTAACACTGAGATGTATCTTGTAACAGATACATGTTTCTAGTTGTTTAGAAAATTTAGGCTTTGCAGTTTGGCTCTGTGTTTGTGCTTTTTTTCCTGGAAACTTCTAGTGTTGAAAGAGAAGTCTTTATATCTATATAAGGTGGGTACAATACCAGGATGAATTACCAGAAAGCACTCTCCAAATATTTTTAAAAAGAAATTATAATTCTATTAGTAACAGGCAAGACTATAATAAGATTAAAATACAAATAAAAGAATGAAAAATTCATTTTTAACAGAAAATATGCCTTCATTTTCACATTCTAAGGAGAAGAGACAGAAAAACAAAACTTCTGGATTACCCAACAAGGGACAGATTATTTCCCTTTAATTGAAACACCCAATTTTAAAGTTGCACCATTATTTAAATTGTATTTTTTTAATTTTAAAATGCAAATTAAGTGTTTTAAGACAGGAAGCACTAATTTCATTCTCAAAGTGCTGAATTAGCTTAAACACAAAGTGCGGGGGAAGCAAGATATACAATGTAATGAAAGTAAATGCAGACAGGAAAAAAAGCTGCGCTATAACAAGTAGGATCTTATACTTCTATTATCCCAAGTACTCTACCCTCACCAGTCATAAATGGTAAGGAGAGTCCAAATAAAGTCTGTTTTAGTATTAACATACAATATTCAGCTACTGCAGGTAGTCATAAGTTACAGCCCTTATAAACGCATATACGTATATGCCCCTTACACAAACAAAGAATTTAACTGTCAGAACCCCATTAAAAGCAGTGACGAACACATCTCAAACTCTGAGGAATTCTTCTGTAGGACTTGAGACTAGAGAGCTATGCAAGAGCTCAGAAAAAACCTAGCAGATTTTAATCTAGTTATACTAATTTATAAATTTCCTTTTAAAAGTTCTAAATAAGAAATTATCTATGCATGTATTTGTAAACATCAGCTTCTTTATAAGATCAAGACTGTTATAGGCATAAATGAAATCCGAGACTGAGCTGTAATTCTCTTTTCCTAGAGTAAGCAAAAAACCTCCTTGCTGCCCTGAAATAGGAAGACGCTGTTTTTCTCTCCCATCTCTATTGCTTCCCTAGCTCCCAAACACATTCAGCTTTTGCTTGCCTGAGGGCTGTCTGATGCTTGTTTGCTGATGGAAGCAGTGACAGCTGAATTCAGAGCATGGTGTTTGCCAGGTGGTAGAGCTGACTCAGCCTACCTCGCCTTCAGGCAGCCCCAAGAGCTGGTCTGGAGAGGGGAAGAGAGGTGTGGGATCATGGGGAGGAACAAATGAGAATGAGCAAGTCACAAGACCTTCTTCTTTCAATAAGCAGAGAAGTGTTAATTCAGTGCATCTCCATCATCAAATTAATGCCCTGTTTACTATTAAACTTCAGCTTTTCCTCTTACATGTTGAAGAAATTTGTATCATATTTAATTTATATTGTGTATATATCAAACTGGAGATTAACAAATGCTCAAAACCGTCTTCTCTCAGTTTTTGAGAAGTTAACCATACGTTATTTTTCTCATCTTGGACATATTAAACTGCTGCAGTTGTTAACATGGACTTTCAACACAAGCTATAATTTTGGCAACTGTGAGTTGTATTGCAGCATTTAAATTAAAGATGAAAAGTGGTATTAACACAAAAACGTCATTCTTCATTTATCAGAGATGCCTGTGTTTCCACTTACTCTATTGGAAGTTCAGGCTTTTTGCTCTTTTCAAATAAGAGGCCTTCCAACCCTTTGCCTTTTGGCTTCATCAGGTTCATTCTCCATTGATGTTGTTCTACAAAGATGCATGTGAGAAAGGACGGAGATTTTCCTTGCATGTTTTGTTGTACGAGACTGGCAGACATACAGCTCTGTTCACCAGAAAAGCCTACTACTCATAAGCACTTTGGAGTTCATCTTTCTTTCAACAAGGGCTAGTTTCTTCTCTCATCTAAAAAAGCATGAGCCTAAGAGAACAAAGTGACCACTTTACTCTTCCTTTGGCCTTCAAGGCTTGGTCTCCAACAAGTAAATGGACAGGGTAAGCCTGACTTATCAAAAAATGCAATACAACCACCAAAAAACACCAACCATATGGTCTTTTTCTAATTCTCTGCAAAAACCCTCTTACCAACATCTCACTATTTAAATATATGGTTCATGGTGTGACCTCACTGAGTCAGACACACTGCTGCTGCCATAACCTCAGCTGCTTGGCAAACGCAATAGTGAGGTCAGACAAGCTTTACGATTCCAGAAACTTTTGCCAAGAAACAAGCAAGTGCACCTTGATAAAGGGCATTCGAACGCCTAACAGGAGGTATGTCCTTATTGCTTATATATGGGCTGTCTCAGAACCCATATTCTTCACATCCATTCATTCATAATTTTTTTTAAACTTACCTCTTGTTTTTAACTTGTGTTTGGTTTTAAGGATTTGAAATAATCTATACACCATAGAAGCTCTTCCAGACTGTATATGTTGCTATAGGAACAGATTATTTCACTTACACAGCTCTCTTAAATGGTCAAATTGGATAAGTGCAGAAATCAACAACTGCAAAACTGAACTGATTACTCTTTTCAAATTCAATTTGAGCACGCCAAATTTTAAGAGAAATTAATCAGCAAGACCTTTGGCAACTGAAGGCAAAAATCAGATCTGAAGACAACGTTAATGGGCATCTTAAATAATATCTTTAAATAAACTATAATATAGTCACTTGATATTGAAATCTGCTTGCTATTCAGTATATAATAATTTCTCACTAGAAAATCTTCCAGGGCAATGTTATGTTTTACACTTAATGAAGAAAAATTCATAGTATTTCAGTAACAATATACAATACATAAGCATGAGAAGAAATAGTTTGTTTCCATGTCAGTCAAGATAAGTGAATTGAATGCATGTATACAAGTAAGTCATGTTGGGGTGACTCGCAACTTCTTAGTGCTCAATATAATTGATCAACACCAGTTTTCTGTTAAAATTAAGTGAGGAAAGGAAACTTTAGGAGGAGAATCATTTTAATCATGTGCTGTAATAAGGGTTACATGGACTGACAACAAGGAAAAAGGCCAAGATGATATTTCTGTTGTAGTCAACAAAAAAACTTCAGGTAGTCATAGTAATCTGGTATTTTTCACAGACAGTAAATACAGTATTGACATTTAAACTGGGGTGGTGGTAGGATTGCTGTTGTTATTCCATGCCCAGAAAATTACAACCTAGAATTCCAGAGAAAACTTCACAGTCTACAAGCAAATAACTTTGTGGACTTTTGTAATGCTAAAGGTTATAGAAATTGTTTTAAGGATGAGATCTATAAAGCCAGGATTAAAACGTGTAACTGAAAACCACCCACAAATAAAAAGGCTATGTTTCTATACCATAACACGCAGACAGTAACCACCTTAACCACCCTCACACATTTGAAATATTTTGTTATCAACATAAAATAAAATTATATATATGGTATATCTAGATAACAGTATGGTATATTTTTGGCTAAAAGAACTCTGGATCTCTGAGTATTTTTTCACAGTGCAAGTGTTAACGTATTCATGAGCAGGTCACTCGGAACCTTATGTAAAATGGCTTCCTATTGTCATTTGCTAGCCTGATTCCTGACACCCATCCTGAGCGAAGGCATGAGAAACCTCAGGAATACTCCACCTGGACTCTGTATCTCACCTTTCTGAAAGTGTCCACAGCTATTAGAAAGAAAAGTGTAACATTTACTTCAGACCAAAAAGAAGGTGAAGAAGAGCCAACAATTGCTTTCCCGCACAGAACTGCAGCTGCCCATTTCTTCTGCCTTTCCCTCTGTGTTAGCAAACTGGCCAGTGGGGATGGGGCCAAGAAAGCACAGAGCCAACAGATGGAGTGGTGCCGCTTCATCCTGGGAAATGCCAGACTCACCCCTAAGCACTCTGCATGGAGTCCCTGGGTTGCCTTGTGCAACGCAGAAGGGCCTCAAGGCAACCAGAGCAGCTTGACATGAACATTGCCAAAGTCTACAGTGCAAGATCTGGGAGTGGGAGTTCAGGCTGGATTTATAGGAGCTTGGAGAAAGTGGAAGAAAAAAAAATATTGAGTGTAATATTCTGAAAGGGAAACAAAGTTTCAATAAACTAGAGAGATGAAGAGTGGGTGATGGTACACTGAAAGAAGAGCGTGAGAAAGAAAGGGGAAAAAACGTAAAGGAAGGTGCTGAAATAAAACACTGGCAACTTGATGTAATGAAACATAACCCAAGAGAAATATGTACGTGAACAGTCTTGGACATTTCATTGAATTAAAGATGGACGTTTTTCCGTGAGTAAATTTTTGACAGGAATAGTGTTTATGTCTGTCTGAATCCAAAATAGGTTTTTGCTACCTGCAGAATACACAGGACTTGAATTTTTGATGCTTGAATAAAAAGTGAGTCTGTGACTGCATTTTAAATTCTAGTTATGCTGCAGATGTTCAAGTTGTTCTGCAGCACCTTGATGAATTCACTTTCACTTCAGTATAACACAAGCATTCTTTCTTACACATTACTTTGTTCTTCTTCATCCTAGAGCTGCATTAAGGACATGACTCACTTAATGAGCTGTTTCTGACAGTGTTACTGTAACCAGCTCATTTCAGTAATTTTCTAGCAGGTTAGATTTTAACTGTATGTCCACAGGGTATATCATAGGCAGAAAAAGGGTTGTTTTGCAGGACCAGAGGCAGTGTAAACACTTGAACTCTTACACTCTGCCCCTCAGTGGGTGTTACTATTGCAGGCCGGACAAGTTCTTGGCTGCATGGAACTGATGGCATGCATCTGGTCAGATTAGACCTCAAAAAAAGCTATGCTGTAGGCCAGCAGAAATGCCCATAATACATTAAGAGTCTTCTGCTGAAGAAGATCCTAATATACTTTCCTCTGTTTGTCCTGCGGGAAACATCTTTTGGTATTTTGCAGCTCTATTTTTCCCCAATGCTTTCTAAATGAAAAAAATAATTTGCTTCATGATTCATTTTTTTCTGAGAATTTCTGCACATGTCACCATGTTAAAAAAAAAAAAAAAGCACTCAGTGCCAAGCTGTGAAGTATCCTGCATTGCCAATGTGCTTTTGTTGTTTGGTTACTTCAACTACATACTATTTTTTTAACCCCAAAAATGAAATCTTTGCAAGTCAGAGGGCTTTAAAATCCAACCCTGAGATACTCAAAAGTATCAGTCTATTGCTATTAGCAAAGGAAATAGTTGTGGGTTGGGTTTTTTTTAATAGTTCCCAGAAAGTGAACAGGAACACTTGACATTGATTCTAGCTCTGGAATGGAGGAGTCTTGAAGTGCGATCTGAGCCAGCTTAATTGGCTTGAATTCTTTACAAATCTGGCTTAAAGTGGGTGAACTACTCAGTCAATACAGTATTTTGGGAGGCTGTGCATTTTATTCTGAAAACATGAGTTTTAAGCAATGACATTTCAATTCTCTTGGAAGACAGCAGAAAAATAGATCTGAGAATTAAGCTTCCTACGTGGCCAGAGACCAGTAACAGAATGCACGGAGTAGCTGTACTCATTTCTTCTGTGCTTCTGCCAATGAACTGCAGTGTTCACCTTGGGAAACACCTCACAAGATGGCTTGTTAATTTTAATTATTCAAGCTGATAACAATAGTAAAAATGTACACATTTTATAGGAATACTATTTCTGTGGATATATACAAACATCAAGCACTAGTTATGAGCTGGACAGATTTCACTTTGCCAAACTTGGTCACCTCCCACATGTCATGTATTCCAGCCACTAGACAAACAGTAACATGTCAGTTCCCTTTAATGAGCCAGTATACATATATATATACAGGATTCTCCTTGTTCTACTTTGTAAATTTAGGGTACCTGTAAAGATGAAAGATGTCTTGTACTTAATTAACACTGGAATCTTTTTCTCCTTAGTAATATGTAATTAAATCTGGCAAAAATAGCTGCCCTATAGACTTGTTCACAGGATATTGAAATGCAAACCTTAAACAAAGCACTTGACCCAAAGGAGCCTAAAATAAGTAAAGTATACAGAAAGAAATCTAGTCCTGGCCAGATCTTTAAAAACTGCTCTCCAAAATTCAAGAATATCAGAATATGACATCAAATTTGGGCATACATTGGCTGTATAACGACTTTTACTGAAAAAAACATTTAAGAGCAACTTCCCATAGGTGAACTCAAAACAAAGTATCAAAAGTTTCTGGCCCATATATACATAAAATAATTAGGTCATACAATGTTAATGAAGCCCCATACAGTCGAATACTGTGGTAAAGAGTTAGCAGAGCTGTGCATCCCTTCCCAAAGGCTACAGAAGAAGCCTCAGTTTGCTCAAAGATCAACACACATCTAAATCCTGACATCATTAGAGCACTGAGTGACCCTTTCAAAACCTGCTGTCACAAATCGTTTTAGCTTTACAGAAGCTGACCTACATCATTAGGAGAACAGACTGTTTCTAACAGGGAAGTCAAATACATGCATTTTTCTAATAAGCAGCATTTGTTATTCTCATTTACTCTGAAGATAAGATAAACAGTTAGTCCAGAATCCTCTCAATTTTAACTGTGTTTTAAGACATCACTAATTAGAACCTAAGAAAAGCACTAAAAATACCCAGACATGCAGCTGACATCTCCCTGATTCAACGTGGGAACCTTCTGTGCTAACTTAGAAGCAGTGACTAACACAACTGCTTTCAATGCGTGCTCTTCCATGAATACTGTCAAGTACAAGAACTACTTTTTCCTAAGCAAGATGGATAGCTAAGATGAGTAGATTCCCCCGCCCCCCCCCCCCCCCCCCCCCCGAAAACAAATAATTGCTAGGTTGTTCAGGAATTCAGTGAACAGAGCAAACATCCAAAACTTAATATATCCAGAAAGCAGTAGTTTCAATTTGCTGGGAAAACAACTCTTCTGATCTGTATTCCAGGTCCATCAACCGCAAGTGATTTTTTTTAAGCAAAAGCTTTCTTGCGCTTCCAGGCTTCTGGTAAAAGTCTCTGGTTTGACTTTGACAAAACAGAAAATGAAAGAAGCAATAGTCCAAGAATTAAATGAAAAAAATAAGGAAAATCTCAAGAACACCACCAGGCCAGGAAAAATGGAAATTTTTGCTCTGTGCATCATACAACACTCCAATATTATTGTCACTTCAGATTTAACTGAAATATGACCCCAACACTTAGGAGGGTTTACCGGACACAGATTTCATGTGCCTGTGTTAATCAATTACTCTTCAGTTTTCCCCAGTTCAACAGCTACCTATGCTCACAGATAACAGCTAAAAATCTCTACCTAAAGAAAGTTCTGGAGGAATCAAATAAAATACAAGTAAACTATCCCTTTTCATTTCTGACAAAGTGAGATTTGTTAGAATGGTAAGACACTATTTTTCCAATTTTTATTAACCCACGAAAGAAGGTAATCAGAAGAACATACCAACTTGTTGAACAATTTTCAGACACTCAAATATGTAATTAGAACAAAGAGATAAATTAGAAAAAGAATTACAAGTTATTGGGCAAAATTATTTAAAGCAAAGCAAGGTACCACTCCAGTAGGAAAAGGTGCCTAACAATCTTGTGAAAAAAATTGCTTCTAAGTATATTAGTTAACAAGAGTAGTCTTAGAAAAGAAGCAAACAGGAATAGATAATATAAAATATATGTAGGATAAAAAAGTCTAAGTAATAACCCTGTATATAAGTAAAAATAATTGTTACAGAGAGCATTTTATGTGCATCTGAATAGACCAAGGTGATGTGCATCCTGATCCTTCACAGTTTTCAGAATTTCTGCTTCTCTGATGACAAGTATAGTTCCCTACTAATCCTCAACATCAGGGCAGAGCATCATGCTAGTGGTACTTAAAATCAAGTGATCAAGTTCAAAAGCTGGGGCTTTAGAGATGAGAAAGTTTTAAAACTATTTTGAGGTCCTTTAACAATCTTTTATTTAGTTTCGAAATTAATTGCTTATCCACAGTTTACTCATTTTTACTGGATTTCATGTTGTAGTTCTTAGCCTTTGGAACAGAATTTTTGCAAAATAAACAAGTGTTTAAGAGCTAGAAGTAAGCTAAACTTAACTAATAACAAACTGTTCAACTTTATGTGCCTCCATCTATACAGTAGCTCAGTGGAGTTTGCACATGAACCACGGTCACGCCACAGTCTAAAAGACTAACTATATCCCTTCAATTTAGGGAAACTCTAACAATTAGGAATTATTTTTCTCAGTTTTAGTACCTGAAAAAAAGATCTATTTAATGTTGCTTTCTCCACAGCTGCATATTTGCTCTCACATCATTTGCATTCAAACAAGTTAACCTTAAGAAAACTGGACAGTGTTTTACCCTCCCTAGTTATACACAAGGGCTATGCTATCAGGACAAATTCAGATCTTGTTGTAGAAGGTGCATTTCTCTCCCAATGGAACCTTGCTCCCTCCTGTTCATCATCTACTGCCTTGTCTACGATAATTCTAAATGTGCAAAGCAATACTCCTTTTACCATTTCCTTGGGGAAGCTAGTAGGCATGTAATAAGTAATTTATCCTGAAATGTATATTCAACTATTCAACTCTTCCTTTTTTAATTTCAATTCATCATTGATAAACCCACCAATCACCTACTTGAATGAAAATCATATCTGTCCATACCATTTAATATCATTTCCTTCATAGAACATTGAGATTTTGTGAAACAGTCTGATTTTAAAACATTATGCCAGATAATTTGACACTCCCATCAAGAGCATCTCAAAGATGAGGGATGAAGTCTTAGAATTAAGATTCATAGGGAATTATCATTTTTAATGTAATGAAAAGGATTGTCTAGATTTAAGAATTATTATTACTGTTACATTAGTATGACACTCACTATTAAGAAGATAGATTTTACAGATCTATACAATTCATTTCTTGCTTTAGCATTTCACATATGTGTAAGAGTTTAGTTTTATAAGCTTATCACAAATTCTTCAAGGAAATTCAACATTAATGACCTATTTTGTTTTGAAATACAAAGAGATATTGAGAATCCAAAGGATATTTTTACAAAAAAACATATGCATAAACAGAGACAGCAAAGCAATTATTGAGAATCTTGAAGTGCTAACAAAGCCAAAACCAAAAACATCTAATAACTTATCCTCTGGCAACAACAACAAAAAAACCTTACACATATATAAAAAGAAAGCCCTTTAATTAGCCACACTGGAAGGTTCAGTGCTCTATACCCAGAAACTACTATTTCAGCACAGTGATATTCAAAGGTTAATAAATTCCAATAATTCATAGAAATGTACTCTTCTAAGAAAAATGGCAACAGTCTGATTCAGCTTTGGAAAACATTAGCAAATACTGACACGGGTGATTGTTTCAGCACTGAAGTATCACCTTCTCACAGACAGCTAACCATCTGGATTGAACAAGGAGCAAACCCAGGCACAGATACTAATATACCCGCTTAAAAGGCAGATGTGTATTACACAGGGATGAAGGAGAGTGTGTTTACATAGCAGTCAAGCTCTGTTCTCTTAAATACGCCTAGTTGTAAAAGAATAAGAACTTTATCCAGTGAAGAGGAAGGCTTTCAAAGAAGAGTTTCAGACAGATTCTGTCTGGGACTAGAAAACTGCTAACAATTCAACCATAGAAAAGTCTATGTTGGAAGGAAACCCTGGAGATCATCTAGTATAACTTTTCATTGAAAGCAGGGCCTTAAATTATGTTTTGTGGGGCCCTGTCAAGTCTTAAATATTCCCTGAAGGGGAGACTCTACCACTTCTCTGCACAATGTATTCCAGTGTTTATTAGCTCTTATGGTGAAGGGTTTTTTGGTTTTGGTTTTTTTTTTTTTTTTCAAATATCCAGATAAGTTTCCCTTGAAGCTGACTCTGCCTGTTGCCTTTCGTTCTGTCACCTTGCGAAGGGAGACCATCTCCATTGTCTCTACAACTTTTAGCTATTGGAAGACTATAATCAGATCCTCTCTCTTCTCTAGGCTGAACAAACCCAATTCTTCATTGTCTTTCAACCTTTCCTCATATGGCACATTCTGTAGCCTTCTAGCTGTCTTGGTTGCCTTCTCCAGTTTTTCAATGCAAAAAGTTTGGGTTTTGTTTTGTTCCCCCCCACCCCAAGTTTTTCTAGTTCCTCATGAACTGAGGAACTAGAAGTGGACACAATATTCCAGATGTGGTCTCACAAGCACCAGGCAGAGTGCAATAATTACATCCCCAATTTGCTGACTAAACACCCGCTGGCACAGCCCAAGACACAGTCTGCCTTCATTACTGCAAGGGCACACTGCCGTTCATTTTAGCTTGCGATCTGCTGCGACACCCAGGTCCTTTGCAGCTGAGCTAAACCTAGTCAGGCAGAACCCTGCCTGCACTGCGGCCTCAGATCATTCTGTCCCAGGTGCAAGGTTTATATTTATATTTATCTCTGTTGAACTTCATGCAATTCTTGTTGGCCCTATCTTACAATTCATGGAGATCTCGCTCAGTGTTCAATTTTCCTTCTGGTACATCTGTCCCTTGTCCAGTTTAAAGTAATTTGTAAACTGCATAACTATGCATTCAGTTCAGTCATCCAGATTGTTTATAAAGCTACTGAGCAATATTTGTCTCCTGAAGAACTGTACTTGTGACCAGCTGCCAGTTCAGCTTTGAGCCACTAACTACTACTACCCTTGGAGCTTGGCAAGTCAGTTTTCCACCTCTGCTCCAGTCCATCTCTTACCAGTTTGTCAACAAGGATGTTGTGGCAGCCAAAGTGAGCGTATCCATTCATGATATACACGAAATACACAAGATATTTATGAAATTAAGTTCATCCTATATCATACTTTTTATAAGTCAAGTTAGTTTGACGTTTTGAATCTTTACATAAAAGGAAAGAGAAATGCCTTTTTAACAGAAGTTAAAATTCAACTGTTTCTCTTTTCTATTTTTCCAATTAAGAGTGCACTGAAGTTTAAGATACAAAATCTTTGAAGAAGCTTGTGGAACATAGTAACTACAAGAGACCAAAGGAAAGATTCACCACAAAAACAATCTAGCTTATAATTGCCGCCCTGCAAAGTAGTTCAAATCCTCTGAGGTTCTTCTAAATGAGGAAGACAAAGCCTTATGGAATTCAATGCAGAATAAGAAAGTAAATATAACCACTACTCAGGTGAACTGCAGACATTTCAGACAAATCTACTTAAGCACTTCAAGGAGCAGCATTTATGGTAAAATAAATGAAACAGTAACACTGTAGAACTGACTAGCTATGTGAAAATGCCCTTTTAAATATTTTTCATTTCTGCTACAGATATCCAACTCTGTATGAAATGCAGATAAGCATGGTCATTTCTAAATTAGTATGCAAAATGCCAAAAAAATATACATTCTCAGTTTTCAAGAACATGATGAATTAATTAATATTGCCATGACATTATAAACTCTAGTCAATATTAAAAGCTCCAATTTTCACAGAATACTAATTCCATTGATTGTATCTCCCACTATAACAATTTCAAATAAATCAGCTTAAGCAGTGCAAGAAAAGCTAGGGTTCCCTGATAACCACAATATAATGGAAGTGAAAGTTTTCATAAATGAGGAACTACAATGACAATTTGCCCTTTCATACATGGAATGAAGAATAACAATCTAGAGTCTCCATTTGGACTAAAACCTAGAAAGGATACAGAGCATAAATTAAGAATATGAAAGGGACAAAAAATTCCTCCTGATTAAGACCAACCTTTATGAAAAATGAAATAAGTTATCTTAAAATGGCATTTTTGAGGACATGGTCATTAATTGCGTCAGTCGTTTTCTAGGTCAACAGAAGTGAGTGAAGACTCATCTTTTTCCCATTTTGCAGTCCTGTCATCTCGCTCTCCTCCCTCTCTTGCTTCAGGACATAAAGGGCCTCACCTAGCCTAGGTAAAGGAAAGCAGCAGTACAAGCTACTTGTTTAGTAGCAGAATTGCAACAAGGATTCTAGCAGATAAACTCTTTGTGCTTTCACACAGCCCACGCAAGCATTAGCTTAAAATATCACTGTAATGTATTTTTCAGTGTCACTTGCTGTTTATTCTGCTTAATGATCCTTTTCACTTTTTTGTGTGTGCACAGAATTTCAATACTGCTTTAGTAATAGACAATGATGAGAGCATGCAGTTCAGTGGCTACAGTTATTAGGCTAATAAATAATGTACTGTATTGAAGCTGTAAGTGCCTTGCTTATGAACAGATTCAAAGTATTATTAGTATATTAGTAACAATTTAGGTTAAATACACTTGAATTTGAGCTGTTGTACAATGAAGTTCCTCCAACATGCAAACTGTACAAGCAAACCACAAAAGTCTCACTTTTTCAGACTACTATGTAATGAAATGCACCTAAGCTATAGTTAACAGTTGATCAACTAAAATACTTAGAAATACTAAAGAACCACTCCAGAATACATGGTACACATTTAAAACCTCAAATCATTACACCCTTAGCCTAACACAATTGACATGGCTTATTACCATCTACATGTACCATAGCAAAAAACAAGTCCTTAATAAATGCTTCAGTTAATAACACAATATACCCTTTCAATTAGAAATACTCACAAAGCAGAATTAAAAATAAGGATGGTAAGGAAACCTCCTATTACAGTCACACCCCTGAAAGCATTATTACCATCGTAATTACTTGTTAGTGAAGTCACCTTCAGGTGGAGTTTCATCACTTGCCTCACTACTTCCATCTGGTATTGCTCCAGGTTAATGCCACTGGGAATACAGCTAGAGTTCTGTTACCTTTCCAGAGCCAGGGTTGTTAATAATTCAGGAGTGCAGAGCTCAAATAGGAAGCAATGAACTGGGGATAACCTACAGCTCCTATTTGTCCCGTCTAATAATGGCACAAGGAAACACCCTAATTTGTTGCTGTTTGATATCTCCACAGAGTAGGAGAAAACTCGTAAGAAGTGGCTTTTTCTTATCCTATCCAAATACAGGGTGCAACTTCCCTAAAAGCTTTGAGGTGGGATACTAGTTTAAAGCATTCAGTAAAAAGAATGACAGTGCTATTGATCACTCTGGCAGAACAGCAGCCACCAGCTCCCACAGGATTTCAGCTGGCAATATGGGATACTTGGTCTCATATAGAGGTCAGTTCCCCACAGCTCAGAAGTTCCCAGGGATAAAATAACTATTTGGCCTGGGTTGAAATAGCCTACAGTACACCACCTGCAGGAACACATCACGATTCTCGTCTCACAACGTTTCACTGCATCCCACAGAATGATTAGTGTTGCTGTGTAAAAATATGTTTTCCTCACACATTGCCAGTCTGTCACAGAAATCCTTTCCTGACTAGAACTAGCAAGCAGACAGAGACAAGGTGAGAAGAAAAGCCATAAATTTCAGTATTTTACTAACTTTTATACTCCTTTTTATTTCCATTATCTTGACTATTATTGTTGCCTGGTAAAAGTCTACTTGTTGATTGATTTTAACTGTTACCTGGTAATAATTTCTCAGCAAGAGAAGGGCAAGCCTTTGTGTGGCGATGACTGAGCTGATTTCAGCAACAAGTCTGGAGGAGATACCTAGAAATATCCAGCTATTTCTCTGTCCTTGTTGAAAAATAACCCTTTGGATACTCATGACTCACAGGGTCACAAATAAGCTTGTGGGGGCGTGGGGAAGTTTTACTAACAAAATGTAACAAATTGCACACATTCCCTAAACACTTCCAAGTGACTTCACACCTCAACCTCTTCAAAACTAAACAAAAAGGTTTGTGTGTCCCCCGCGCCCCTTTAGGCTGTTTAAAAATCAATCTTTTCAATTAGAATCCAGAGGAAGATCTCCAGGAGGTAATTCAGATCTGATACAGAAACAGAGGACACCTGGTGGTGTTTTGTTGTTAGCGTATGCAAACAGCAAGCCAATTCATACCTGTATGCAGTTGCACCAGCAGCAATTAATGTAATCCATGCTTTAAATTAAAAAAAAAAAAAGAAAAATTAAGTGATGAAGAGTTTAAAATAATTTAATCACAGAAACACACAGAAATTTAAAACAAACAATATAATATGAGTTTCTGATTCCAGATGCTGCCACTACTTTATGAAAATTACTCTTCATCAAGTTATAATGGTTACACACAAGAAGTAGCAACTCTGTGATGACAGGAGGCTGCCACCTCCAACAGACACATGCTATGGAAAAGTAGGACAAATTCCCCACTACTGGAAAACTAAAGGACACAAAGCTGTCAGTTTTGTTGGAGGAATATCCACAGAGGCAAGAGCAGAGGAAGAACCAAATGAGCTTATCATTAAGCAGCAGTATCACCACAAGTGAGGTACTTACCACCACCTAAACCACAGCATTTCTGACTATGTGGAGAAGAACCACTGGTCCATACAGACATATACAGGGGAGCTGAGCCCAGTTCCAAACTGCCAGATCAACTCATGGATTGACAGACCGTAAGTATTCAGATTTCCATATTAAGTTAGTGAAAATTGTTATTTTTAGCTGAAGATGCTGGTATTAAGATAACTCTGTGAAGATCTGACACCAAAACTTTCTAGAATATGATCCTTAGCGTCTGTGTTGAGCTGCATATACCACTTGGAATTCAGGCACTAAGCAAAGTCAACATCTGTGAGACTCCTTGATTCTAAGGACATAGAAAACACAGCGACAAGGCAGAAACAAAAACTACACCTGTAGCTAAGCATTTAGTTATGTGGGGTCTATTCAAAGTCTGCATTTTATTGCCCGTGGCAAAAACTGAAATAAAGGCTCAAGATCAGACTTTTGTCATGCTCTCTCATGACATACTGCAGCAAATATTAGAACTTGCTTGACTGAAAAAGAAGGAATAAAGGCAAAACATGACTGTGCAACGTACAGAATATTATACCCTTCCTCACACAACTTTAATGCATGGAATCAATCACAGCCAAGATTCTAAGTGATAAAATTTTATCAAAAAAACCCCAAGTGGTTGTATCTTTTGAAGCAGCGCTGTCAACAGAAGAAATCTTATCATCTCTTGCTTGTACCAGCACAAACATGTGTGGTAAGACACATTGGTGACCTGGTTAAAACTAGACTGGTTTAAAAAAAAAAACAAAAAACACACCACAAAAACAACCAAACCACAGTTGGTTTTAACCCACATCAATTCCCCAATCTGTTCATATATGCAGCCACGCAAACACCTACACTGATACAAGCGGCTAGAAGAAAACTGCTCCCTTCAACAGCAGTGCTGGCTGAAAATGTAAATGAAACTTAAGACCTTCTGGTGTTTGCAGATTTTCTTACCAAAGTTAGCATAGCAAAAGTTAGACTGAAAAACAGATTAGAGGCCAAGTTCAAAATCAGTACGAGACATAAGACAACGTGACATAAGCTTTCAGATAAACTCTTTATAGACTCTCAAAAGTTTTGTCCCAGCTCATAAGCTATTAGTCTCAAAACTAACTGTGCTATTGGAAACAAAATCAAGTTAAAAATCCATAATATATCCAAGAAACAAGTTTTAGATATAACCTAAAACACATAAAAGCTCATTAAGGAAATACAGCAAAGAATACAGTTGTAGGAAAGTTAGAAAACAAGGTCTTTAAGTTACATAAACAAAACCTACTTTGGAGGTCTCAAGGAAAGGTTTTGAGCTGGTAAGATAAAAACAGATAATTCTACAATGCTCTAGTAATCTTATTCCACAGGTTTTCTTTTATACACAAATATTCAAATAAAAGCGCTCCAGATATCTTATCCCCCCCTCCAGAGTTTGCTTTATTACTTACAGTAATAAATAATACCTAATTTTAAGTATCAGCCAACAGTGTAATAGCTTCCTTCTGGAAGGTTACCAGTCTTCTCATTTTCAAACAAACTTCCCCTTTTTTACTTACTTATTAGAATAAGTAAATTCTAGGTCAATGCCATCCATAAAAACATATTTAATGACTTTTTGGTTTTATTTTGTTTTCATGAAATTAGACTTACCCAAAGAAGATGGAATAAGTTACCTAATTTTCAGAGCTATAGATTTAAAGACATCCAAGCAAATAGGCATCATAAATTCAGCATAGTAAATTCATAGAAGCATCACATCCCTCCCCTTAGCTCTGAGCTTCTTCCAATGTAGTTGAGCTCCTGAATGCAATTTAAAGGCAGGCTGGGATAGGGGGTCTTCCTTATTAGTTAATCATTTTTATTTGTAACATCTTATCTCAATTAAACATTTCTATACCTTCCTTATTAGTTAATCATTTTTATTTGTAACATCTTATCTCAATTAAACATTTCTATACCTTCCTTATTAGTTAATCATTTTTATTTGTAACATCTTATCTCAATTAAACATTTTTATACCTTCTCCTTACTTGAGCTTTCCTCCAGAAAATTCTGACAGTGAGCCCCTGTTGTCCTACTCTCTTCCAATCATCTTAATAAAATCTTAATAAAATTAATGACGGAGAATTATGGTTCTCTTCTTTTCTTGAGTTTGGAGGTAGCTATAAAGAAGGTAAAGAGAGTTTAGAAAATAAACTTGACCAATAAGTGAGCGTAGATAGAATTTGAAAGCTTTCTCATTAAGCTTTCTACGTGGTGAGAAGAACTAGTTGAGCAATACCAGCTACTTATACCATCTTTCTTTGCCAGCTAATTTAAATACTTAAGTAATCAAATTAGATTGTTTGCTAACCAGACAGGAGTTACCATTTATAGCAGCATGCAACACAGTCCCACAATTTAAAGGTGGCTCTTTTACATTTCAGCAAGTACACTAAAAAATGGAACATTTAGTAAATTTATTCACACTGGTGCTTGAGAATGTGCCAAATAAGTACAACTAGTTAAAAAAGCTATATAAAGCTAATAATTAAATGGGTGAACTATCACCTAATATAATTTGCATGCTAAAGTTTTAGTCAGGATGACAAATATCAGATAGTCCCCCAAAAATGTTTCTTTAGATACTTCTGTAAATTGTGCTTTAGAGTTAGATCTTCCTCTCAAAAGTAATGCAAAATCTTTCACTAACCTAAGCGGTAGGAAAGAATTTGGAATGTGAGCTCAGCAAACCTACTACTCCTTATATTGTGTGCCATGAAGTAATTAAATAATAAATATTAATTCTAATTAATATAGATTAATGTAACAATATAAATATATTAATACAATTAATAATTAAAATACTTTTACTAAGGAAAGAACAAGGTCCATGATCTGACTTTTGGCTAGTTAAATCAGTGCAAAGACCCTACTGGGTACCGAATCGCACTCTTAGTAGAAAACAAAGTCTCCAAACCCCAGCCACAGCTTGACCTTTGGGACCTTGTTATTCAGAATAGTAAAAATTCAGTTAGTTACAATGTGATAACTTCTAATGCAAACACACATTCCTTTTAGTATACTACAGTTTCTCCTCTGAAGGAAAGCATTTAGAGTGGAGACTTCAGAAGGAAGGGTCTGTCTGGCTGAGTCATTTGGTGGAGAAAAGCTCAGAAGAGCTGAGGTCTGATGCAGTTTTATGATGGCACCAGCGTCACATAGTTAAAGTTTTATATTATTTGCCAATAGTAGAAAGGATTGTTTTCTTGTCTCAGGTGCTCCCTTCTAATATTCCTAATGGCCGGGTTCACTCACATGCAGATGCTAATTTATCATCAGAAAAACAACTGTATAGATGGTGACTTAACCACGTATATCAAACTGCATTTTCTATAATAGAGCGTTACAGATCCTTTATGTTTGTTTTAATCGGACATTATGATTCCAGTGATGTCTAAAGACCTAATCATGTTTGAAATTTAGCGCCAGTATGAAATTTAGCTTGGCAGTGCCTCAGACTGGATGTAACCTCACAGCCTTTCCTCAGAACAGTATACAGCGTAAACAGGCCATTTGGAAACCCAGGCAAACAAGGAGGATAAAATGCGATCTTTGGGAAGGCAGATGGAGGGAAGCATAAAATCGTGAGGAAACAAGATACGCCTCAATCTTGTGAGCCATTTTTATACACTTAGTACTCGCATTTGAGTTCAGGTAAGTTTATTATGTGGGACTTGAAAATGAAAACCAAGCCAGGCTCAGCAGGAGGAGAGCGTGAGGCAGTCGTGACCACGAATGTGAAGATTAAACACTGTGGGCTTTCTGTTTTCATAGCATGGGGGATGGATGCATGAAGGAGTATAAAGCCGGCAACAATTCCTGAGGGAAGCCTCGAATGAGTACACAATACGAAAATAAAATAAAATTTTAAAAAAAAGAGGAAAACTAATCGGAGAAGGAGCACAGAACTGCGATGACCTGAAACAATTAAAATGAAACAGGGATGGGGGAAAAAAACCCGTTCCCTGAATATAACCTCGCTGCCGACGCCGGAGCCGCTCAGCTTAACGGGCCCTCCTGCCTGGGGCGGGACAGCGCGGCCGCAGCGGGAGCTCAGCCGGATCGCACCGCTCCCCCACCCCTCAACGGGCCTTACCGGCGGGAACGCGCCGTCCCGGGGCTCCGGGACCCTCGGGGCGGCCCCGGGCGCGGGTGGCCGCCGCCCGCCCTTCGGGGAGCCCCCTCAGTGGTGCCTCAGTCTTCGCCCTGAGAGGAGCCCCCATCAGCACCGCCTCAGCCCCCGCCCTCAGGGGAGCCCCCTCAGCCCCCACCCTGAGAGCCGCCTCAGCCCACACCCTCAGGGGAGCCCTCGCAGCGCCACCTCAGCCCCCGCCCTCAGGGGAGCCCCCTCAGCGCCGCCCCAGCCCCCGCCCTCAGGGGAGCCCTCTCAGCGCCACCTCAGCCTCCACTCTCGGGGGAGCCCTCTCAGCGCCACCTCAGCCTCCACCCTCAGGGGAGCCCCCTCGGGCCCGCACACCAGCCCGAGACCGCAAGGAGCCACCGCCCCGGGGCGGGAAATCGGCTGAGCGCCGCCATCCGCACGCCGGCCGGCAGAGGGCGCTGTACGCCGCCGCCACCCCCTGACGGCTGTGGCCTCTCTACCCCGCGCCGCCGCCGCCGCCTCAGCCGGTGGGCGGGAAGAGGCGGTGCGGCGGGAAGGCGGGCCGGGCCGGGCCGGGCCGGAGCTGCCCGGCGGGCGCCATGGCGCTGCCGGCGCTGTCGAGCTCGGGGGTGAAGTTCCGGCGGGTTCTGGCGCACTTCCCTCAGGAGCTCAGCTTGGCCTTCGCCTACGGGTCTGGGGTCTTCCGGCAGGCGGGGGCCTCGGCCGGGCACGGCGAGGTGAGCGCGGCGGCCTCCCCCGGGCCGGCTTCTCCGCGTCTCCCCGGGTGTGCGGCGGCGGCAGGGCCGCCCTGGCCGCGGGCCTTCTGCGTTTCGGTTACCGGCGTGGAGGCGGCGCAGGGCGCTACCCGGGGCTGCCTCTGCTTTGGCCCGAAAAGGGACGAAACCCCTCCCCAAACCCCTCGCCCGGCTGGGGGTTAGCGGGGCAGGCGGCCCGGCCCAAGCCGAGGCGGAGCGCCAGGGGCTGCTGCCCGCCGGGCAGGGCCCTGACGGTCACTTTGTCACTGAGTGTGGTTCAGGTGCCCCTTCAGCATTGTGCCGCCAACTCTGTGTCAGAGCGCATTTACTGATGGTTTCCAAAAAGGGTTACGGCTTGTCTGAACGGTCTGTTTGCTCTGCACCGTGTGAGGGTAACGGGCAAAATCCATTGCCACCCTTCAGTGGCATTCTTGGCGCTTCCTCATCCTTTGGAGGTCAAGCTGCTTGGAAATAGTGATTTTTTTTTTTTTTTTTTTAAATTGTGTATGCGTTTGACCTTTTTAAAATTGTTAACAGGCAGTATGGCTCGTTACAGCATGCCTATTAAGCACTCCCCACAACTTAAAATTTAGTATCTTGTTTTCCTTTCTGAAAAGAGCAAAACAGAGGATAATAGGAATTTCAGAGCATCTCACCCCCACAGAAAAGAATGGGGGGAAAAAAGGTAGCTAACAGAGTATCTTTTCATTAGTGTTAACTGGGTAGCTAAGGTGCAGCCCAGAGTTAGTAAGCCACAGAGGCCTAACGAATTTGAAGCAACGCCACTGCGAATATTAGTTTGTTGTATGTACGAGTTGTAAACTGTCAAGTCGTCTGTGTGCAGGGAATGCGTGGATTCATTTCTTCAGAAGAGCAGGGCGTGCATTGCACATTACGAGCCTTTGGAGTTTGTATGGTTTTGTTGACAAAAACAAGTGAATACACTAGAAGTGTGGTTTCTTGCTGCTGGCTCTAAGCTGACTTTATCTGCCCACATCTCTCAATTCATGGCTTCACGTATTAGCAAAAGTCCTGTTCATCAGCCGTTTAAGCTGTTAAACTGAGCTGTGAGCTAGGATCATGAAGATCTCGTCACGTGCTTCCCTGTTTTGGAGGGTTGAAGATTGGTCACTTAACCAGGAGGGCAGGAAAATTTTTGACCATCTCTGCTACACTGACTAGAAAACATACAACTTCATCAGAACTTTTAAGCTGTATTTGGCATTAATTCTTGGGTTTTTGTTTTTTTTTTTTTTTTTTCACTTCTGAAAAATGATTAGCTGGTAGTTTGATACTATGCATGTCTTACATTAACATGATTAACGTCGCCTGTTTTCTGACATATAAACCCCGATACTTTTCTCCTTATCCACAGAACAATATGCTGGACTTTGTGTTTGCTGTTGATGATTCTGTGACCTGGCATATGATGAACTTGTTAAAGAACAGGAGTCATTATTCCTTCCTAAAAGTTTTTGGGCCCAAACAGATAAGTAGTATACAGAGCTATGGAGCAGGGATTTACTACAATACTTTAGTGCCATGTAATGGTAGGGTAAGTACAAGTAGTTTGAGTAAGTCAAATGTTTGTGTGTGAAGTATTGAAATGATTAGTTTAAAGTGGATTTCTGTGCAGGAGGCAAATTTTGTAGACTGTAACCGGTCCTTAGCACATGGTATCTTCAATATGTTTCAAACTGTTTCACAAACAGCACGTTAATTAAAAAGCAAACAGAGCAGCTGCTCTTGCACTTAAAAAGTGCGAGCAATGTTTGGAATTTACAACTAAAGTGCTTCAGAAACTGAATTTATATTCCTTATTGCTTGCTGTCTGCCAGTTTTGGTGGTTGTAAAGTGTATCATGTGGGGAAACAGGGTCTTAATTTTGGCAGTTGACCATGTAGTAATAGCAAAGAGGGTTCCTACTGTTTGACATAAAATGCAAATATTTAACATAGCAAGTTGGGATTGACATCTGTGGTGTTTAATGGCTAACAGCCTGACCTGTGAAGCTTGAGTATAATTCTAATTAAGTAGTACTTGTCCAGCAAGTCTTCCTCCTGCCTCTATGTGTAGACTGTGTTTGGTAAGGAGGAGTGCAGTTAGGAGTTAGGGGAGGGAGATGCTGTATCTGTCTGTCTCGGTGTTGATTTTGAGTAACTTTTGCCATGTGGTAACGAACTGTACATAGGGAAACCAAGTTATTTTAAGAAACATGAGAAATGAAATGAAGGACAGTCATGGAAAAATGCCATGTGAATGTTATATACCTAACGGAAGCTTCTCAGAGCACGTGTGGTTGCAGTAATGTTGGGTGCATATCAGAATTCTTCAGAGAAAGTTGGAGAGGTAGATAAAGTAGTCTATTATGTACTTGCTATTTTGTTTAAAGGCATCTGTATGAGGCAAGAATTTGTGGTTTAAACCTGGTTCACTTTGTGTAAAAAGAGATTTTTGATTTTATTTTAAGCACGGATGAAATTCTGTTCTTCTTGGCTCTTTATGCTCTTATCTCATGCCATAATGACTCAGTCTTATCACAGGCTGTGGTCCTTTGTTATCCAGAAATTCTGGAGTTGGCTGCCTTGCTGTGGTGATAATCTTTGGAAACCCAGGAAGTGTAAATTGGTAACAAACTGTTGAAAGTTCATCTTTTTCCCAGCTACATAAAATGAACTACAAAATCACCATTTGTTTTCTAACATCAAAGAGCAAAAGAAAAAGTTCCCTGATACTGACCCCATCCCTCAGTAATGATACACATAAATATCTAGGAGTTTTGTTTATTTTAGGTCTCTGACAAACTATTTCTTGAGTGTTTTCCATATCATAAAGGATACTGCGGGTTATTCCAACTATTGTAATGTTTAGCTGGTACAAACCTGATTATAACCTTTCCAAAATCTTTTTATGAACAGCTGTATTTTAATGTTCAGATCTCTTCAGTGTCAGTGTCTGTCTAGACTAGGTTTCTTTGGGATTTAAAGTCTTTTGCTTTAGTAATTGATCCTGGAGTGACTTTATTGTAACTTTGATTCTAGAAAGAATCTTAGAGGGTTCTGTGCATCTTCCCGGGTTTTTGCATGTGGTATCCCCACCCCCCCCCGCCCAAGTTTGCATGTAAATAGGAATGACATTATTTTTTTTTGCCTCCTGTGTTCATTAAAACACTAAAATGTTTTAATATGATGCATCCAGTTTTTCGTTGGAGGCATGCGTTCCTTAGAATTAATGACAGTTATAGTAAGTAATTAGTAAGTTTCATGTACTGAAAATGGTGCGGGTCTATGGTTTTTTAAAAGCCTTTATTTTGCTTTTTTCTAGATGATAAAATATGGTGTAATTAACACTGATACCCTGATTGATGATTTACTTCACTGGAAAACCCTCTATGTCGCTGGACGCCTACAAAAACCGGTAACTGTTAGTCTGTTCAATTATCTGTCTTGAAATGCAGGAAATTACAGGGCTGGAAAATTATCAGTTGTAGTTTTAACTGTAACTGTTAAGGATCTATGTGTCAGTACTGAACAAAAAAAATCTGTCCTGATTTAGGGGTCTAATCCTAGAGGGGTAATCTCTCAGAAACAAAGTGAAATGTAGTCCTTAATGATATTCTGTGTTATGTGAAAAAAGACTAAAGGTAAGTATATTAATCACAGTTTTCTGCCCACAGTAAATCTTGAATAACTGGACTATATTAACTCAAAGTCCCTTTAATGTTATATGTAATATTTACCTTTTATAACAAATTACAGGAGTCACCAAAATTCAACACAGTTAATAATGGAAATCTTTCAAGATGAAAGCTGCTTTGTTGTGCAGTTACTGTCTAGTTCATTGTATTGTTAAAGTATCTATAATTGACTGAACCATATGTCAAGCATGTTGTTTTTTCTCCTCCTTGTTTGTGTCGTAAAAAATATGAGGTCTTTACTTTCCCATGAGTGCCTGATTCAGTGTGCTTTCAGCAGATGGCAGCAGTGCTAAGTTAAAATTTCTCAAGAGGGGAGGGGGGAAGCAGAGGAGAACTCTGTTCAAGTCTTAGAACAGCAGTTAATTATACCTTTAACTAAAAATTTGGGGTGAAAGTTTGAATAGATTGTGACAGCACTACCGGCTTTTCTCTAACCCAGGGATGTATTATAGCATGATACCGGTTAGAACAGCTGTTACCTTTCTAAAGGATGAAACTTAATACATTGAGAAAAATAACTGAGGGAAGAATTCTAAATTTCACATTTACAATGAATACTGAATATTTATTTTCAGTGTAACTGCATTTGCTGCTGCTTTGATTTTATTTCGGGATTTTTCATGTTAGTATCTATAAATTGTGCTTTGCATGTTTTGGCTAAACTCAATGGGAAGACATACTTTCACAAGAAGGCAGAACTTGATATTTCGTTTGATTGCTAACAAGACAGTGGGGATATAGTGTATGTGTTTAAAAGATAAAAGAAGAAATCAGTCCAGATTATTTTCATAAAGCTCACAGGAAATTGCATCGAGTAAAGACTGCAGGACTTAAACTAGAATTGGACTGAAAGATTACTTGGTGAATTTTTAAACTGTCTCTTCCTGTAAAATCTATAAAATTGCTAACTAGGATTTTGAATGTTATACCGTGTTGAACAAAATTGACCAAATAATTTATTGTATGGGTTTCAAATGCCTGCTGGTTCCTGCTTCGTGACTGATTTCATGTTTTAGTATACACGGTGTAAGTGGTAGTGATAGAAAGCTTTTTTTACCTCCTTAAAAAATGTAGAATAAGCTCCTTTTGGAAGGGACACAGGGTTAGGTTTGTTTTCTTACACACTATAATCTTTACGTACCATTTGCCATTTGTGCTAGTTCTGGACACAGTTGACTGAAGCCAGATTAATATTGTTTAACAGTTTGTTTGGGAATTTCCTCCTCGCTCATATAGAGGAGGAAGAGCCCAATGCTTTCTCGTGTTCCATTACAAAGCTATCACTCTGAGTGAAAGCTATCCAAGCTATTCTAGCACATGAGCTGAAACATTTGCTCTGGCTTGGAAATCTTGGCTTAATTTTCACTGGAGGTTTTGTTGCTGTTATAAACTGGTTACCTTGACCAAGTAATCTTTCCAGAATGTTTGGCAGAATAGGTGGAGTTTGGAATTGCCACTTAGAAATGCTAATTTTTCTTCGCAGGCTTGTGTTAAAAGTTTATTGGCATTTCATCCTACACAAAATTTATAATACTGATCAGCTGAATTCCCATTTAACCATATTGAAAAATTGAATAAACTTAGTTGTAATTTTTCCGTAACTGACAAATTTTGTGGGAAAAAAATGCTGCTGTACCTAAAAAGTAAATAAGCACAAGTTACACATAATTGGTTTCAGAAGAAGAAGATTTTAAAAAGTATCTGAAGTGTTACTGAATTTTTGTTAAAACATAGAGTGCAAGTAATTGCTTTAGTGTAAGCAGCTATATTTACTGTTGTCCTGGAGAAACTATTAAGACAAGGAAGAGTTTAATAAATTGGAGTGAGGTGAGAGAGAGAGGAGTATGAATAGTGTACCTTGTACTTTTTGAAGGGGTCTGGGGAGGTTTAGGTTTTTTATATTATAAAAATTCCCATGAAGGAGTGACAGAGCATGTACCTGTTTACAGAATTTTTCCATTGTCCAAATCTGTAAAAACAGTTTTTTAAAGAGAATTCAAAAATCCTTTTATCGTGATATTCAGCAGAGTGTGGATGTGGCTAAATGGCAAACTGCAATAGTGCTTTTGACACCTTTCATTCTATAATGACATTTTCTTTGTGTATTTTTTTTGTCTGTAATTTTGTGTATGCGTGCCTGCAGCTTCTTGTGTATGAATTTCCTAGCAGGGAAGGTAGTACATTTCCTACTTTAGACCGTTGTGATGACTGAGGGTTATGCTTATTTATAAAATTGAATATATCCCTCATTTAATATATTTAATAATTTTAAAGTCTCAACTGTACTGTTAGTTAACTGAACTCTCTGTACTGTCTGTAAAACCAGAATAAATTGGCTGCTTCTTTCCCCCTTATGTGATATGATACAGTGAATAGTTCTGATCATAAGTTCTCTGTACTGTGAAAAGGCCTTCCTTAACTTTGGTCGTCTTTCAGATTTACCTCAAGAATCACCATTCATCCTCATCATACCTCAGTGATAACTATTGCAGTCTGTCTTCCTGGGAGATTTTTAGCTACCTGAACTGTTTGAAGTTTGTTTGTAAATGGTATCACTACTGCAGTGTTACATGCATGTAAATTTTGAGGTCTAAGATGTTATTTCCCTTTGAAAAAAAATCTGATTTATGTTAGGAGTATTTTTAGCAAAGGAGGAGATTATTCCTTGTACTTCAGTAAAGCAAGTCCACGGTCTTCCATGAGGAGGAATAGCATCCCTGAGTTTCACGTTTTAAAAGGCTGTAACCATGGTGTTCTTAACACATGTCCATAAATTGCTGTTATTTCCAGGGCTAGTCCACTTGAAGCAGTTCACGTGACTGCATGGGGTGCCACAGACTTCCCTCTTTCCTTAGAGTTTCCCTGTAGAAGCAAGTTATGAAAGTACATATGAGTGAATTAGTTGATGAGATTTTAAATATTAATTTATCCTCATGACCAGCCTGTCTTGTTTATTGGATCTTATTTGAGCAAGTCTGTATGAATTCAGTAAACTTCTCCCACGGTTTTCAAGGAAATAAAATTTACTCGGCTCCGTGGCAGATGAATATATTGTATTTTAATGTGTTTTATTGTTGTCTTTCATTTTAATGCTAAAAAATACAAAGTAATTTGCAGGAGAATTAGGAGGAATTCTGAAATGTTTGCTTGTACAGTGAACTCTATTTTTAAAATGCCAATCAAAGAAAGGAAAGCATCCTTCAAAAATCCACCCTGGACCAATTCCAGACTATCATATAGATTTGATGTTAGGCAAACCCATGCTTTAGTGCAGACCCATTGAAACAAGCAGCCTGTATTCTGTTGCATTCACCACCGTATCAAAATGAGATGTTATTCTAGTTTTACCCCTCTTAAAGATTTTACCGTGATTAAAAATTATGTTCTGAATGTAGTAGTGGCCAGCCATGACATTGCTTTGTCAATGTCCTTCCTATAAGAAGAATTTTGTGTGGCAGTTATGTCTGGTTCTCTTACTTTCTTTACTGAATCTGGGTTTGTTTTGGTTTTGGTTTTTTTTTTTTTTTTTTTTTCTCTTCATTAACAGAGTATTTAGATTCCTAAAGGAAAATACTTACTTGAAAGTGTACCGTAGCTGTTTCAGCCTATATTTGGGGGCAGAATGTCAAGTAATACTGTAACTCATATGTGTGCGAATTGGCTTTTGGGGAGTAAAAGCAAGTTGGATACATTTGTTTGTGACTGCCAGTGGGTTTGCATTTTAAGGTATTTTAGAATAAACAAATACTAAGAAGCAAAGCTGACCTTTATAAGCAAGACAGTATTGCTTAGCCAGAACACTTGAAAAAGACAGAAACTCAAAACAGGCAGGTATTCTTGGGAGAGTTGTTTCTGAAAAATAGTTGGCCATCTTGTAAACCAGGCTGACCTCATCTGTCTAATGTTCTATAATAATATGTTTCTATATTCAGTTCTTACTGAAGATCTCCTTTTTATTCCAGTATATTTCCATATCCTAGGTGACTGGATTCTGTAGTTAGTTTTGAACAGTTTGAATGTTTCCTAAAAACAAACTTCTCTGTGTGGCACGTAGAAGCACTCAACTTCAGTGGAGTCATCTTCGTGTGTACGTGAAGTTCCTATTGAGTTCACATTCTGCTCATACAAAGTGCAAAATAAAGCCTTGCTTCTTCTAGGAGGACAACTAATGTCTAAGAAACTGAAGTATGTGATAGAGGAGTCCTCTATTTAAAAATAAATAAATAAATAAAATGAAGATGAATAGGAAAACTTACCTCTTTTTCTGGTATTCCATTGACTTTCAGGGTGACAGAGGTCTTTTTTTTCTTATTGCATAATCACACGTGAAGTATTTCTGTTGATGCATTTGTATTTACTGTTTTGATTAATCCTAAATTCGTGAATATGGAAAGGTGAGATTAGTTAATGGCTGTTGCTTATAGCAGCAGAGTGAGATTAGGTGAGATTAGTTAATGGCTGTTGCTTATAGCAGTTCTGAACGTTTTAGTAAAAACAGCATTTGTAGCAGGCTGTTAATTCTAAAAAGGTATTCCCCTCTCTCCCACTGTGTAAACAAAAGGTGACAGTCTATTCTTTATTGTACCATAATAATAGGATGTAATCTTAAATAAATTTCTTATTTATTTTTCATGTTGGATTGAGTAACATTTCTAGCTCCATCTTCACTAGCACTTTCCTGAATTCTTGCTTCCCATGACTCTGCTTTTTCAGGTGAAAATATTGACGCAGAATGAGAATAGCAAGCTGCAAGCTGCTCTTGTTAGCAATCTGAAGAGCGCAGTCACAGCAGCCTTTCTCATGTTACCAGAAAGTTTCTCTGAAGAAGACCTCTATATGCAGATTGCAGGACTCTCCTATTCTGGTTAGTATAAGGTGTCTAAAGTCTCGGAGGAGAAAAGCTGTAGTTGGAGCTGTTGTACCACAGGAGGAAGTGTGATGCGTGATAAGTCACCCGCTCTCTTGCTTTGGCCATGCTCCAAGAACGGTATTTTACTGCTGCATTACGTAACGGCTTGTAAAGACCAATTGTGCTTATTCATAGAAAATAGGTATAGGTACAGAAGGAAAACTTCTTATACCTGCTTGATTTATCAACAGCTAAGTATGGGTGATTGAATGTGGTGAAACAATGTGGTTTTTTTCTGTTTGTATGGATTGTATCTTGGTTTTAATGTTTCAAAACCTTAGAAAAAGGATTGTCTTTCCACTCTTAGTGTAATTTGGATTCATCTGGTAGTCTGGCCCATGCTTTGTTGTCTCTTACTTTCTGAATGTGCTGTGTTTAAGGTTCTTGTTTAGCTAACTTAAAGATCCAGTTTATGATTCTTCAATGTACATTTAACACTCACCTGCTGGTTGGTATTTGTTGACTTTCTTTTTGCTAAGATAATTTCCTCTTTTCTTTAGTTATGAAATTGGTATGGAAAAAAATTTAAGAAATTACTCCAAATGACTCTTCGACGCAAGATTTAATCATTACAATTTAATTCAGCATCACTCTTTAAATGTTGATATCCTTAGTGAAATCACTGTGAACGAGTTGGAGTTGTACGTTACACAGCACTTTCTTTGCTTATAAAGAAATGCAGGTTTGGCTTTTTTAAAAAAGCACAGGTAGGGTTTATTAGCTACAGCTTGATTCTACTGAGGAGCATTACTGTTCTTTACTTAGTATTTCTCTGCTCAGTTCAGATTGCAATTTGTTCATCTTTTTCTTAGCAGTTTTTTTCTGAATTGTTACCGGTTTGAAAGCGACAGTAAATTGAAGAGGGTACTGCCAGTGGGATGGCTAAGGGTTGCTAACCAGGGATGTTTGCTCTAGGGCTGCATACCTGCCCACCTGAAACCTGTCCAGGAATGTCATTAGATTCTTGGTGGGCTAGTGACCAAGATACTTTTTTATGTATCCTTTGAAACAGTGCAATTAACCAAAACTGTGGAAGATCGGTTCCCATGCTGTAAGATGTTGAAATTGGCTCAGCTGTGTGAACAAAGCTAAAGCAATAATACTTCCAGTTGGGAGTGTTCAAGAAAAAGGCTGTCAATTACATGTTCGTGGATATTTTATTTTGCTGCTATTTTGTTAAGTCTTAAACTTCTCAAGAGAGCGTACTGTAGACAAAATCGATTTTATATGTTACTCTAATCAGTCTCCTTGGAGACTGCTGAAAAGAGTTGTTCATGCTTTCATTTGGAAAATGTTTATTCTTTTATTTTTTTATGCATTTTTTTGAGAGCAGTGAGTCAGTACCATTTATATGGGAAGCTTTTGTTTTGCAGCATGGCGTAAATTGAAAAAACTGCTAGGGAGTTGCCACCTTGCAACAACATTTATCTCCTGAATGTGGGAAGTGGGAAAATGAATTGATCCAGGATTTTATTTGTTGATACGTGCTGCACTGGGCCTCTAACTCCTCATCAGTAACCCTGGAAGCTACCAGGGTGGTACTTAATAGAAGTAGATGAATACTCTGTTACAGACTGACTGTCTTTTCACTTATCTTTGAAACTTTTCAGTCACATATCATAAAAGAAAGTGTAAAGGTCAGTAATGTAGCAGTGGATATTTTATTTTGCGGCCAAAAGGAGGTGCTTTTTGAAACTACTAACAAAATACGTGGCTAAGAGCCACGTAGCTAAGAGCTAAGGTAATACTGTGATCTTACCATGACTGCCGTTAGCTGTACTTCAGGTACTGCCCTTGAAGTGCAGAGACAATGCAAATTATTTTCTTTCAATATTGGAAACTTGAAGGTTACTTGTTTGCAGATATAAAGTATTGGGGCTGGTCAATCTGTTTAGTAATCTGTTGAAACTGATGTATGGTTGCAAAGAATGTAGCTATGTTACTGCTGCTTTTGAGGCTGAACTTGACAGCTGGAATTTTTTTGTCATCCAAGTGAAAATGTGGACGCATGGGTTGATGACATTACAGCATATCAGAGGCCACATAACAATTCTGAATCTTATTTTCTGTGCTTGAAGGTATTTGAATAGTATTTTTTGACTATTAGGTTAACCTTATTGTGGTTTATTGGTAGAATTGGAGAATAAAGTTTTAGATGGCAGCTTTGTACCATGTTGGTTTCTGTTACATTCGCCTTCTTTGAGTTTTTAGTTTTTTTCCTAATGAATTAACTGTTTTTCTTTTCTTAACTAGGTGACTTCAGAATGGTAATAGGAGAAGACAGATCGAAAGTGCAGAACATAGTGAAACCTAATGTTCCCTATTTTCAGAAGCTGTACAGTAACATATTACAGGACTGCCCTCAGGTGGTATATAAGCACCACCTGGGAAGGCTAGAGGCAAGTGTTCTTCAAAATATTTTTAAAACAAGCAAGTGGAAGTGCTTTATCACATTGACAGAAGGCAAGAATTATGCCATACACTAAGGCGAGCAGTTGTAGTCACTTTACTTGCTATTTGTTATGTTTGTTATTTAGTTAATTCTGCAGCCAGAAGACTTGCCTTAAATACCAGTCTCCGCATATGTAGTAACTACTGTTCATTTTCTTTGGGTTTGGGCAGAGAACTAGAGCCCTAGCAAAGGAACAAGAGAAGATAATTTTAAAACGTGTGTTCTAATGACTACCATATGGAAACAACAGTCTAGGAAGTGAGGAATAAGCATATGGTTTGTGTTGAAAAGATTAGGCTGTAACTTAGAGGTGCAACTTTCTGCAATCAAAAACTGCATCTCACAAAAAAACCCACCCTAGAGTGCTAGTTGTGAAGATCGGTTGACTAAACCCAAATGAAAGTCTGGCTTATCCTTAAATACCCATACTAAACCCACGTTTTCCTAGTATTTTGGAAACAGTTATCCAAAATGACCAGTATCTTGAATTCCATCTTTCTGGCATAAGGTATAAGTGTAACATTGCAATTAGGGGAGAGATGCTGCAGTCAGGGGTCCAACAGCAATTTTTCCTCTTGCAGTATGCATGTCTGTGCATGAATATTCAAGTGTGTTATGCATTTCAACGTGAAGTTACAAATAGCATGGGGTTGTCCCATGGACATGGGTATCTCTTTATCCTTAAGTCACCGTGGTAATTATCTCACGAATGCCTCCTTTTAGGACATGTCTTTGCTAGAAACTAAAGTACAGATATAAGCAAGCCTGAGTACAGTAAACAATTTTACTGCAAGCTTTGGAGTGCAGCGTAGGCGAATCTGTATTATACTGCAGCTGTCTCCGTGTTTTCTTATCAATGTGCTTTTGAACAGTTTAGTGGAAGTATTTAAATGAATTTTGAAAAAAATCAGTAATGCTTTCTCCAAGAAAATGGCCAGTTAGAATAATAACACCCTGTTGTGTTACCTTTAAAAAAATCCTGGTAGCATGCTACAAATATGTTGTTGGATAATAAATCTGGCCATAATTCCATAATAGTCATTGAAGCTTTTGATTAAATGCCATCGTTTACTGTAGATTTTGAGTAAAGTGCTTTAATGCTTTATTCCTCACGCCTTGGTCTGGTTATTGGCAGTTATTCCCCAGACTGAAGAGGATAACTGCTCTCAGGATTGCTGTTTGTTTAACGCAGAATAGAAACCCCTTCTCCAAGTATACGTCTTCAGAGTTACAGAGAAAATTCTTTCTTAAAAGATTCCTCAAAAAGAATTGAAGGCAGACACTAGTTCTTGTAGTTCTGGTTCAGGCGTGGATTCCTCCCACATAATGTTAAGAGCCTTCTCATTGTCGGCTCCCTCTGTAGTCAGTGGGTGATTCATCTGGATATCATTTTCTCCCCATTGACTAAAGGGAGTGTATAGGGTAACTAGACTCCTGTCTGATGTCTCCATGAACTCTCTAAAAAGTTATGTGGGAAGAATCGAGCTTTTCATATTTTCCTCCAGTTTTGGAGAGATCTGATCCATTATGCTTTTTTCAGTATTTGTGCTTACACTTTGTATGAATGTGTACAGGCCCGCACGTTGGTATCATTGTATTCAAAAAAGGGTCATTGAATTTCTGATTTGGATTGGAAAATGTGGAATGAATGTTTCCTTCAAATTATACAAACCAGATGTGGTTTGAGTTTAAAGCAGAGAAAACGTTTTTCAAACTAAACTTGAAATGTGTATGTGTATAGTTTGATTATATTCAGGCAGAAGAAACTCAGCTAAGTGGTCTTTTGGGAGCTTTTTTTTTTTTCATTGTAGTGTACTTATGTTTCCAAAGGAAATTGGATAGAGCAGAAATGATACAGTTTCAGTGAAAGGTTGCTTGCAGAGGCAGCAAGATCATGTGTGTACATTAGTCTTCCCTTGGATAAAAATTAATATCTTTGCATCTTTAGGCTCAGAACCGAGATACTCCATTTCCCAGTGTTTGGGAAGTTTTCATTAGCATTGTCAATGACTTTTACAAGTTAAATGGATCGTGTTCTTTGTGATATTTATCAGAGGTCAGAGATAGTCAGAAGACTTTTCGGACTTCTTTGAAAAAGAGAACTTACTTTATTCACACTGAATGTTTTCACTGTGTTATTTTTTGTAACATTCAGATTGATAAAAGTCCAGAAGGTCAATTTACACAACTAATGGCTTTGCCAAGGACTCTGCAACAAAAGATAACTTCTCTGGTAGACCCTCCTGGAAAAAACAGAGATGTGGAAGAAATTTTACTGCAAGTTGCCCATGACCCTGACTGCGGATTTGTGGTGCATCAAGGTAGGCCTAGATAAGTGTCCGTAATCTCCTTTAAGACATAATAGATACGCAGTGTTTTTTTGTACATATTCTTCTAATTCAGAAGGATGATTTAGAGAGAAGGAAGATGAAAACAGGAGATTAGTCTTGATATATACCTAAAAGCATGGGTTTGGATTTGTTTGATTGCAAACAGGTTCTCTGAAATACTAGCAAATAGCATTCCTACTGATATACAAAGATATATTTTGGTTTAGATTCTGAAAGAAGTAGTCTTTAGGAATTAGTGTGGCCTGCTTAGACCACCTACCTCTGGGATGTGTACACCTTCAGCATTTCATTGGCTGCGTAACTTCACCTGAATACTAAGCTAATGCAACAGTTAGATACCAAAACGTTGGATAGATCGAGTCTTCTCAAGCCAAGCAGTTTATACTCTTAGGAGAACAAATCAAAACCCCTCTTTCACTTTTGTGGCTGAAAGATTTTCCCAATTCAGGAATCTGGGTAAAGGACAGGACAAGCCGTTTGGGAATCCTGCTAGACAAAGCTGATTACTCAAGCTGAATTGCGTTGTCCCTAGGTATTTTCCTAGCTCAATGTGATTTGTTCCCTTCCCTGCTCCACCCCTACCCCCCAAATTATTTTCCAGTGGAATATTGTATCCCTGTTACTTATTCATGAATTTCTCGGAGCTTTGTTCTTCACTATAGCAATAGCTTTGAAAGAAGGATTTAAAAATAATATTTGAAATTATATTCTATGTTCTGGTTAATGCAGAAGAGTAACTTCCAGTTTGGAAGGCTAACTCTGGGACTGCTGCACTTCTACATTTTTAAGTATTTAGTAATGTACAGTAGTTTTGTTCTGCACGTATCAGTATGCTTATATATATGTGTGTTAGAACAGATGAAACTTAGGACTTTTCAAAAAAAGTTTTGATGTTTTATTTACTATTGCACTAGTACCTAAGAACCACTGGACAAGAAGAACTGAATGTGCCACACTGCATAGTGGTAAACAAGCCGTATCTCCAAAAGCTGATAATTTAAAAAAGCCAGACAAACACGTAGGCATCTCTGCTTGATCAGAGAAGTACAAAATCCCAATTTCATATTGAAGTAAACAATGAGTATAATTTGTTCTGCTCTAGAAAGTTAATATGCCAGCACTTAAATGAAACAACTCTGAATCCTTTGTGACTAATCATCTTAGTAGGGAAATGACAGGAACACTAAATGAATTAATTTGATCAGTGCCTACTGGTTGTTATCTGTTCTAATATTGATTTGGTTTGGGTTTTTTGTATGTTATGTATAAAATAATTTAAAATACCTTAGAGAATATCTGCAATTAGTATGACAAAGCAGAACAGAAACAAACTTGCTCAGCTTAAGTGTATGTTTTACTTTTAGGCTGGCTTGATTGTATAACTGGAAAAATATTTAACTTTTTTGTGTATGTTGCAGGATAAAAAAATCCCCACAAAGCTGCTAAGATGGGTAACATCTGTGTGCTTTTCTATCTGCAGGCATTTCAGGAATTGTGAGATCTTCCAGCATAGTGCAGAGTGCTAAAACCATACTAACAGCTGGTAAGAATGTGTGTGATTTCTATCAACATAGGCCTTCTGATTTCACAAAGTAAAAATTATAGGGCCCCAAGACTGTCTTGTTACAAGAGTTTAAAGAATACATTTTTTGGGTGTTGTAATTGAAAGGCCCTGGAAAATAAAAGTAATATTTAAAGCAGAAGCTTTATGTAACTGTTGAGAAATTGTAAAAAGCCAAAAGGAATTGGAGTCTGTATGACTCCTTAAACAAACAAAACCCCCCAACAATCCAAAAGTAACAAAAAAACCTTCTGACTTCAATTTCATTTTATGTGTGGGCCAGATTTGGCGGATGTGCGCTAGTTCTACTCCTTTTGTATTAAAAGATGGGAAAAAATTACTTCGTAATTCACTCTGGATTTCTACACGTAAGTGGATCCCTAAACAATCAGTGCATAGTATTGGTGTGTTATGTAGACTATAAGGTTATTTATCATAAAATAAAGGAGGGAATGAATTTTGAGGGAGAGAACTTTGACAGGACCCGATGTTCTTGTCAGGCTCAGAAGAGAGGTGTGTATTTGAAGACCTCATGTATTCCAAACTGAGCCTATTGTTGGTGAGCATTGGATATTACTGTAACTCTTATACTTCAAAATTAATTACATAGAAAAAGAGTTGAGTATTACAAAGTCAACGTGAGAGAAGGTGTAGGAGAGAAAAAAAGGACTTGGCTTGTATAGAAGCATGGGAAGACTAGGGATGCTTTTCAGCTATCAAAGTCTTCCGAACTGGATGAAAATTACTGCCAGTTACATAGCTGGAGCTTCATCCTGTTTCTGGAGTTGTGGAATAAATCTAATTTTAAGGTGACCTGATTTTTACATTTTAAAAAGCTGAAAGCACTGCAGCTTGATTTAAAAGAAAGACTGAAGCCCTGAGCCTTCATTTACTGAAAACTCTGATCAGGAGATAGTCTTAATTCCTGCAAAGTGAAAAATCCTTGCTGCTTGCATGAAGTTGCTCAAATAATTTTCTGAACTCATTTATACCTATTCCTAATTCTTCTACAAAAGCAATTATTTTAAAAGCAGCTGTATAGTTTCCTACTGAGCAATCTTTATCCAGACTTTTACAGCTGCTCTTCACTTCCCATTTAGTATTAAAGTTGGTGGCTCCATGTTGTACTTCCTACCTCCTTGTAAAGAAACACAAACTGCAGTGTTCAGGACCATTAGTGGTCTGCTGAGTAAAATAAGCAGGAACAGTTGTACTTTTTATATGCTTCTGTTAATAGTCTAGTTCTATGAACTGGAAGAAGTCTGACAAAACTATTGCCTAACTTTGTTTAGTAGCTGGAGGAGACTGAGGACATAACTCCATCTGAGAAAAGCAAATTTTTGTTTTATATGAGTTAGGCATATTGCAGGTATTAGTTTCTAATGTAAGGTTTCCAACTAAATAGGTGATGTTTTTCTTGTAGGGTTTGTTATCAAAGTTACGTGCTAGTGGTCAAGACTTCTTGTATTATAACATGCCTCCTTTAGCAATATCAGCTTGTAACCTATCTGTTTCTAGATCCATGGAGACTAGGTTTTGTAGAGCGATATATTGGGAGGTGAGGGGTCAAAGGCAGCGTTACCATGTTGAATTCAGTGCTTGTGGAAGTTAGCAGCCTGGCTGACCTGCTGAGTAAAGCTGTTTGTGTGTAACTGCAAAAGCATGAATAAAAATAGTTAAGATTTGTCAGATTATTTATGCTCCCCTTCTGTCTGTTCTGATAGACAGAAAATCACCGCTGGGAATTGTTAGCTTCTTTTGTGTGTCATGCGGTAAATCACTCACAGCCTATGTGTCCTATATTACTAGGACTTTGGGGGGGTCCTAAAGCATCTTTTAGTAGGACTTGTAATTTTTACCACGTTTTCTGTTTTGTGCATCTGAAATGAGGTGTTTGTGAAATGCTTTTTTCTCCTTAATTGTATTTTGGTTTCTATATAGTGGTTTTGGTTTTTTTCCTTTAAACAAACTCTAGTTGTCTTCTAACCAGCCAGTTACATAGAGTAACACTTATATCTAAAAACATGTATTTTCTACCAGTGCCTTTAGTGTTGAAAATGCATTTTTTTGATTCAGGTAGAGCAAAGCAATTGTGATTCTTTGCCTCAAACACAAGCCAAATTTGAGCAAAGTGGATTGGGAGAGTTTAGTTTTCTCACTCTTAGCATAATTTTGTTTTATTTTAACCATATTTCTGCTAGAATCTGGCCAAAACCATTAGCAACAGAATGCAGGATTGGTCTTTTGGGGTTACTTACAGATCATGTGCTAAGGAAACGAGTTAGATTTGGAAAAGGACCGGTTCTGGCATTTCCTAACCTCTGAATGTTGTTTAATGAATGCAAAGCTTGCCTGTAGAGCTAACCTTCCTGAGCACTGCTGTGCAGGCCACCCTTGCTGGAGAAAGGGAGTCCTGCTGCTGCAGTTAACATCAGGAGCGTGTCTGTAACGTATGTCGCTCCACATAAAATGAGGGTTGCCTTGCTTGCTAATGTAGGCATGGACCTGCTTTCCGACAAGCATGTGTGTGGGCCTTACACAGCACCATCAGTTCGCTCGCTGAAGATGGACAGAAGCACAGAAATAGTCCTTTTGTAATAAAACCCAGCATTGTAGTGCACATGAAAGAAGAAATTAAATTTAACTGCATGCGTGACCCTAGTATTTTTCAGATGGGATGTTTGTGTGATGTTCCCTGGAATTTAGGAGAGATGGGTTTCCATGGGTTTAGGAGTTAGTCTGTAGAAGCCTTTTGCCTGTTGTGTTGTTTGTTTGGGTTTTTTAAGTATTTCTCTCCAAACAGTTATTATTGAATTTATGTGAGATCTTGCTGTGTGTTCTAATGAAAATATTCTCCCAATCACAGCTTCTTAATTTAAAAAACTCGTCACTAGGGGGCAGGCATTAATGCTGTTCACCTTGCTTTGCCATTTCTTGGGGCTCTTAACAGCTAATATTCATATAGATACACACTGTACACAGACAAAACATTGTGGCTTCTACATAGAAAGTATTTGCTTGACTCGTGCAAGAAATGTGTTTTACAGGAAAGTGTTGAGCTTTTAAATTTAATCCCTAAGGATGCTGTATTTCTTTCTTCGTTCTTTAACCAAATCTTGTCTAATGTTCTGTTTGTCTAAGACCTATTTTCACACTTTCTAGTAGAGACTTTAGGAACAGTGTTATGGTTCTGTCGTTCTGCAGTGCTTATGTTAAGAACAGTCGCTAAAATAAGACAATTATGAAAGCGATTGATGAAATCAGTGGCTCCATTAAATAAGCTGTGGCTATTTTTTTCTTGCTGTTCCTGGTAACTCATACAAGTACTTTTGTCCTACGTCTGCTTGCAAAAGGATTAGTTTTCATTACATGGCCATCATTCTTTTTGAAATGTAACGGGGGACACAAAATTATTTCCTTAGCTGATTTGTTGTTAAGATAAAACAAAGTGAAATGCTTTCTCTCTGGTCTGTAGCGTGGTTGTCCGATGTACAGCATGTTTCTAAATGAAATGTTAAATCAGGAATAGCCGTTGCTGAGATGGCATGCTGTGTATTAACAGTATTGGCAAGGAGCACAAGCAAAATAAAGAATTTCAACCCATTTAGGAGAACGTTTTTCATCTTTCTCTGCCAATGTGGCTTTAAAGTTGAGCTCAAGCTCTATGTTTTTGTTTGTTGTTAAATGCCCTATTTAGTTTTTGAAAATGTGCCTATGTATTTCTTCGAGTCTGTGGTGAGATTGCCTCTCTGTTTCCCATTAGAGATGGCACCATCATTTGATTTATTTTCCCACATAGCCAGAGTCTGCATGGTCTTTGGGAACTAACTCTGAAGTTCTTATATTTAGCTGCTCTGAAGGAGATGTTTATACTACTTTAGCTTAGATTTCTTCCTTATATCTTACTAGAGGAATGCTACAAGCCTTGAAAATTTCTTATAAATAGAGGAGTATGAATTAAATCATTAGTTGAAGCAATTGTTCGAGATACTTTTAAGTTAGCACACATGCTTGTAGCTGCTCTGAATAACATTTGTTTTCTTAGAACTGTGATATTAGTATACTATGTCTTCAAGAAATCTTTTTTTTTTTTAACTATAGGGAACAACTTTACATGTAAAATATTCTGGAAATTTGTCATAACTGCTGTCTTCATCAGTTGCCTGAGCAGAGGTTGCATATCACTGCACTTCACTGTAAATATGTGTAAAAAATTTGCATGAGTCGGTGCATGATATGCTAACAATATATAACTATTTGCTCCCACATGACAGCTCTTCAGCAGTATATGCATTACTCTTTCTTTTTAAAAGGATATAAAGTATGCTCCAGCCAGGCATATCTACTGGGAAACTTCGGGGGACATATAATATAGCCAAATTACTATCTTACAACAGTAACACTTCCAAAAAACCGAGCATGGATTGTTAAGTAAAACCAGATACAACTTATGTTTACACTGAAATTTTGTGGGTTTGGTTCCATGTGCATTAGGTCTTTGTTCTGTATCATATAGTGGAAAAATTTGAAGGGGAGGTGGAACCACCAAGTCATAGATTCAGACTTAAAGTAGAAAGACATTTTCATGTGGTCCAACTGCTTCAGATTCTGAGACTGAGCCATAATTACAACCATTAACTTTTACTACAGATGTGACTCATCACCCTGAGGGCTGCTTTAAGAAACCAGCTGTATGTATAAACCTGTATTTTGCTTTGTAGGGTGATGTGCTGGGGCAGCAATGTAAGCATCTTATTACATAAGGCTCTAGCGGGTGGAGTTCAGGAGAGTGCTCCCTGCAGGGAGAAAATGCGGAGGAGAAAAACCTCTGTGTGTTGAGGAGCTGCTGCAAGAAGCAGAGTAGGTTGGCAAGCTGATAGAACAAGCTGACTTGCAGGTTGCGGTGCCAGCGCAGTTAATTACAGTCCTGCAGGGCTGTATCAGCTGTGTTAGTGTTCATTTGCCACACGCTGTACGGCACTTCCAGAAGTACACCGACTTCATTGGAATGGCAGAACATTGATCCTGGCAGAGCGATTTCAGCGATTCGATGGCCTGTATCCTGGAAGTATAGTACCTAGGAGATTGGACAGTAATTTTCAAAGCTGTACAGTTACATAGTTTTAACTTTGGAGGTTGGAACCACTTCTTTCATTTATGTGCTATGCCTGAGCTCGGTCTGGCCTTGTTCTGCAACTGGAATTCTTACACTGTCTGCAATTTTAATGCAGATATGTGAGGCACTTCAGAATTTATATGGTTATTTACTTGTTATTTGAGATGCTGCAAAGAAAAGCCCATCGTGACTTCATTAGTGTGCTTGCTTTTAGCAAAAACCTATTAAATATAGAAAAGTTTGAGCTTACATATGGGATGCACATGGTTTTGTAAGCTGAAAATATATGTATGGGTGATTCCTTACAAAAGGTAAAGTTGAGTTTATTTAAATTGCAATTAGAGACACAGGAAGTGCAAAACTGATTATATACAGCATATTTTTTATGACAGGCTTTTTATTCTCCATCACTTTCCTTCATAAATAGAGTATGCACTTTTCCTTATTACTGCATACTCATTTGACTTCTTGTGACTCTAGATTGCTAATACTGAATGCATCTTTCACTTATTTTGACTTCATTTGATTACTTTCCAAGATCTTTTCAAGATCAAATATTATCCTACCCTTTTTTCCCCACCCACAAAAGTCCAATGCAGTAGATTGCTAAACCTGAGTCTAAGTTGCTCATTTGTTCCAGATCTTTCCTTGTGTTCTGGTGTGTCATACTGTGTGACTTTTAGCTAAATTGCTTCTGTGTGCTTGTAGTCAGTCTTGTCAGGTAAACAGTGTCCTATTAAATAAACATAAGAAAGATTGTAGTAAGTATAGTGTAACATACTTTAATCTGCACGTGCAAGTGTCAAAATGAAAGCTTTTTGTGCAACATTAAAAACTTGCCTTTTCAGTTTTGAATTTGTAAGGGTGTGATTAGACTGCGTTGTAATTTGAAAAGTCACTCCATGTTTTATGTGTTGTGTTTTTTTTGTTTTGCTTTGGGGTGGTTTTTTAATCAAAAAAAGCTGGAAGGAGGAAAAATAAGTAGCTCCACTGGCTAGGATCTCAGAACCCCACTGAAATGCCAAGACTAACAATATTTTGTTTTTAAGTTTCCAACCAGCAGATGACTAAACCCAGCAAAAGGCTTTTTTTCCTCTAGGTCTGTAAGAGAAGGCTCATCTCTGGTAGAACTTGGAAAAGTGTTTAACTCTAAGGGTACACTTTACAAATTGTGTGGAAGTCATCCTCAATCCCTTTGTATCTAAAACTTTTGTGAAAGCTTGGAGGCCCTGACTGCTGCAAAATCCTTCTGTATCTATATGAAAATGGAGAAATGCCTTCCTTCATTGTAGGCCTAGCGTAATGGTATGGTATTTACCAAAGTGGGCTACTGCAGGATGATGCTAGAGTATGACAGCTATTCTGGCTTCATATGAGGTTTATTGTAAACAAGAGACAGGCAGGTTACTCTGAAGCAAAATTGGTCCAGACAACATTCCTGTGACAGGGTATGCATGCCGGTGTCCATGGTATACTTCTGATGTTGGCAGTGTTGCCGAATTACAGCTGTTTCTCATCTTGTTATTTTTGCTTCTTTCAGTTCACCTGGGTATATCCTTATTAATCTGGTATTCCATACCCATCATTATTTCAGTATTATCGCTTGTTACCTAAGGACACAGATGTCATTTCATTATGCAAATCGAGCAGTTTTATTCTCTTGCAGATGTGCTGTTCTCTCAGTTAGGAAATGGTAGTTGCCATTAGTTAGGATGAGGCAATAACAAAATATTCAAGGAGGTTATAATGTATTTTACAACTTGTTGAAACCAGAACAGATTTCCACCTCAGCAGGCAGCAGCATATCTCCTATGGAAAGAAACAAGTCTCTGTTTTCATGTTTAATTCACAAGCCTTTGCATAGCAGTGCTTTGGTTATGTTTGTCCTGGAAAGCTGCTGGTGGTGTGCAGTGTTTGATTACACTTAATCAAGATGGGCATCAGCGTGATGCTTCTCAACTCTAACTGTGTAGATTTGGTCTACAACGAGGCAGCCAAGTGCCTGGTGGGTAGCATCAAGCAAGGGTAACTAAAATCTGATCAGCAGAAGAAATTGGTAAAGTAGGATTTGGAAGTATAAAGCTTGTTGTCTACCAGTCACGCAGAGTTTGCATGTCTTGCTTGAGCAGACTGTTCTTTTGTCCTGGTTCACCCCTCTCTCTCTCCTTCCCCTTTATCCCTTCAGTAAAATTTTGGCTGCGTGGCTTGGGGCGTAGCTATGGTTCTTGGTGATAGGGCCTCATCTAATCTACAGAATCTGGTGGTGGGCTCCTGTCTCAAGAGCTGAAATGCTTCAACAACTAGATTCTTCTCACAAGTGTGGCCAGCTAATTAACCTGCATGCCTAACAGCCTGGGTTTCTCTAAATAGTCCTGCTGGAGTGTCCTGCTGCAGAACATAGTCTGTCGGGTTGCTGGTGTCCACTACCAGACCAGAGCACCATCCTACTTGGCTGGACACCCTACCTAGCAGTAGATCACGAAGGGCTTGCAAAGCATCATGTATTGGTTTGGTGAGGGTCTGTAGTAGACACAGATGGTTTCAAAGCCTCCCTGTATTTGGCATTTAGGAACAATGATATAAATTAGAAGTTTCCCTCTGTACTAGTTAAGAGTTTTATCATGAATCTCTACCTTTGCTATATCTTGGTCATTGTCTATATGCGGTTGTATGCAACATTGTCATGCCTTCAGAACGAACCTGTTCTATTTTGCATGCTTTGATACTACTAAAAGTATTTTTTTGTGTCATTATTACTGTGTTATGAATGTGACAAGAAGGTTATTTGCATGTCTGCCTGCTGGATTAGGTTGTCGTTCTTCCAGGGCAATATTTTACTTAATGTAGTAAGAACCTAGTATTTGAGTTAGCCTTCCTAAATGTTGATATTGTCTGGGTTTTGTGTCTCTTTTTTTTTTTTCTAGGGGCAAAGAAATCTGTAACTTACAGTATGAAGAAATTATATAAAATGACAAAGGGATGGTTAAGGAAGACATCTTGAGTCTTGACGTACTGTGTATGGGTAAATAAATGGTACTTTTTCTCTAAATATTTTGCAGATGTTGCTTTGCCAACTTGAGGAGATTAAAGTGCATTTAAGAACTCTGTTCTAATAATTTACATGCCCAATTTTACTACTAAAATAGAAACTTTTGTTAGTGGAGCAAGGCTTGATGGTAATAGGGCAAAGGAATTGTACTGTGTAAATACTGAAATGAATTTTCCTGTCTACTATAGCTTGGATTTTCAGAAACCCTGAGTAAAAAGGATTGGTTGTATATATGAATTAAAAACCAAAGCCTCTCATTTTCTATGTATTACTAGCTTTATTTTCCAAAATACCCCCAGGCTCTTCCAAGATACTCACTGTCCCAATTTTTGTTCTCTCAGGGACTAACGGAACTGGAGAGTCAGTTGAGTTTTAAGCAGATATGAAACTGTCCTCTTGAAATACATTATTTCTGCATTTACAAGTTCATCCTTAGAATTCTTGTGAGGATGCTTACTGGGTGCTTCTGCAGGCTAGACTTCATGAAAGGTAAATTATTTCTCAGATGTGTGGCATTCTGAATCCAAAAACTTCCACAGTGACTTTCGGTCTGGGAAAGACTGAGATGAGAAGCTTGTCAGGTGTCAGATCCTTTCATAAAAACTGTATGTTCCTTTCATGAGACTGAGATGACAACTACATAGCTAAGCACTGTCACAGGTGTCACAGTTGGAAGGAACGTCATACTTTCACTGACCTTCAGGACCTACTTGTGCAGATTTATGAAATGTGTGTTGTTTGGCAGAAGATTCTAAGTGCTTTAATTCTCTTATTATTTTTTTTTCCGAAAATACTGTCCACAAAGATAAAACATGTCCTCCCTTGCTTAATTAAATCAGCTAAACTAAAAAAAATTGGACTTTTACATAATATGTTACCTTAATCATGCCATTAAAAAATGCACATTTCTGATGGTGTTCATGTGTGATGCAATAAATTGGGAGCATCTGTTGTAAATAGAATATTTTTTGCACTGAGTCAGGTGGGTTTGCTAATTTTGGATGTTTTTCTTAAGAAAAATAAACTGAGAGAACATTTTATTTGTGAGAGTGTCAATGATAAAAATTATTTAAAGGTAAAAAATGGAAATAAAATGTGTCTTTCCTGATTAGCATGTTTTCTTTTTTCCTGTGTGTTATGTGATCAGTAGGGCCATCTCTCAAGCTTCATTTGATTTAATGATGTCACTTTAAAAAACATTATTGGAGTGAAATTGGTTGCTAATTGTTTCCAGGGACCAGTTCGAAGCATAAATTTAAGAAAGAAGACAGAAATCATATTATTGTATGTAATATGACTCATTCAGGCTTACTTTGATCACAGGAGAACTTTTAAATATTGCTAATTTTAAAATATTTGAGTTTAAAGTGGCAAAATTTGAATCCAGAATCAGGAAATAAACGTGTTCCTTTTTTATTTTCTTGGAAAATATTATTACTGTGAAATAGTAACTTTCTAAGGTCACAGGCAGATTCCTAACAGTTTGCCTTATCCGTTGATGATAGAGCTAGAATTAGTAATACATATCCCCTCAAATGTCCCTTTTCTGATATTAGGAGGCTCACTATCCATTTTATGGTGGCATATTCTGCAAAAGAAGTGCGTAATGCTAGAGAATGTTTGTATCTGTGATACTAGCATTCTCTGTCCCTATTAGTAAGAGGCCAAAGTCCCTGATTTGAAAAGTTTATATTATAAGAAACAGAGCTAGGGAGTTTAAGCCACTGCTTAAATTAAATTAACCTTGGGTTTTGGATGGATGATTTGTCTGCATGAAGAGGTTGCTTTCTGGATAATCTACAAGCCTTTTATACAAAATATACCCTATCCACCTTAAAATTAACTTCATATGTAGTGAAGACTTGAAATAGCCATACAATTTTTTACATTTCAGCATAAGCTGTAGTAAAAAGAGATCTGAAATCAGATATTGACTTACTTAGGTATGCTCGGTGGAAAATTCTTAAGAACAGAGAATACTGGTCCCAGTGGTAGAAGCAGACCCCGACAGATACAAGGCTTTTGGACAAATGAGCAGCACGAGAAAAGATTCAGGATGGAGTCATGACCTTTTGAATGAAATAGTTACCAGGTAAGAAGTGCAGTGCTGGCAGAACTGCCTGGTTTAGTCATCTAATGAGGTAACAGCTTTTATTTTTTTTGTCCTGAATGAAGTACGCTGTAGGGGAAGCTGCACATGGGCAGGAGCAGGGACAAAAGACTGATTTTTACACCAGCAATTTGGTGTTAGCAAATTTTTAGTAGGGTCCACTGTGTCATTTGGGGGGAATCCTCATCTGTGAAAGTCTTAGGATACAATAAAAGAATTGGAAACTGAAATTAAAACTCCTTGTAGGAAACAGGACACTTCCAAAATTAACCCTCTGTGTGAATAGTTAGCAGAATTATTATTTATTTATTTTTAATATAACTGAATTTTATATGCTCTGGGCTTTCTTTTGTAGTTGGGTTTATTTTCTTTTAAGGCTGTGTGGGAAAGGGCCTCCTTCTAAAGGAGAGGATGCTGGTGAGGATTTGTCCTTGACAAATTCAGCGAGATCACTCTTAGTGAAATTGTATTTTTCCCTCTGTGTGTGTGTGTGTGTGAATTCTGTTCCTGTAGTCAACTTTTGGAAAATCAATACTGTAAGCAGAAAAACTTATTTGGGTTTATGTTTTTAAAAAATGCCAGTTGCTGCACACTGGATTATTAGAAAGCTATTCCATGTACTGAATCCATTACCAGGTAATTCAAGATAACAACTAAAATGTTATTCCAAATTTTGCCTTATTTACCTCCTCTTTATGTCTCTAAATGAAAATGGAACTGCTGCTTTTTTGTAATTTGCCTAATTCCCTCAAGGATGCAGGCTTTCCTAGGTGCTGTACAGAAATGTACAAGCTGAAAGGAAAAAAAAAAAAAGGACATCTGTGGTGCACAGATGGAGCAAAAGCATATTCACAGAACAAGCAATATGACTAAATAAAATAAAAAAAATAGTAGGCAGTGGCAAGACTAGACGCTGACCTTTTAAGGAGCTCATTCCTTCCTGCTGTAATAGTGCAGTTAAGTGAAGCTTTACATCATGAGCCATACTGGGAAGTAATGTCATTGAACACAACCATTCTGACCAACCCGTGCTTTTTTTTTAAAAAAAAAAAAAAAAAACACAAAAAGGTGAGGATGAGGCTTTTTAAACCTGGTTAAATAACAGCACCACAGGATGTGAAACCACTGGCTCATAAATGATAACTGCTTCAAGCATTGGTTGAGAGAGCTCATGTGTCATAAGATTGCCCAACATCTGGTTGGGAGATCTTACTAGCAGAGTATTTAATCACATGCTTGACTTAAAATGCAAACATTACTACTGTTGTTGAATAGGTGTATGATTCCTTTTTGAGACAAATGGCAACATATAGGTTGGGCTTGAATCTACAGGCGTAAAAAAATTTAAAAGCGCTATGTGATGTTCTCAGTACAGTTGGACACAGCTGAACCCCTCCTGGGATATGGCTGCAGCGTCAGTGAAGGTTGGATTCTAGAAGCTCGTTCCCTTTGGTGGTTTTTATTTGTTACCTTGAGGTCGTGGCTGTTTTCCCTTTTATTGAGAGAGGATTCCTTGGAGATGTGTGTGTACCAGAACTTTAAATAGAATATCTTATGAAGATACCTTGCATCCTGAGAGGCTCAATGTTTCTCCTTCTCTGCAGTTCCTCACTGCTGCTGAGTTTGGGGATGAGCAGCAGTTAAATCTAGAATTTTTTAAATGATGAAATGCAGTTGTAACTCTAGGGAAGTGTTTCAAAGAGCAGCTTGCTTTTAAAAGCCACTAGCGATACAGTTAAAGATAATGTTCTGAATATTAAAGCAAGACACGTTTAAAAGTGGTTTTGGTGTTTCAGAAGGTGCTTGCTACTGAAAGGGTGGTTCAAAACCTTAGAATTCAATTACAAGTCAATCTGATGTGTGAGAATGAGTTGGCCTCAGCTCCCGTAGTGAAACAGCTATCTTCGTTCTCAACCTTGCTAGCGAAGCAAGGGCATTTATTCAAGAAATAATGTACTCGTAGAAAAAATAGGAATGTACTGCTTGCTGTTTAGCAGCTAATTAAACATTTTTATGTGCAGCAGATGCTGTATGGCGTCAAACCCTCCCAAACCTTTAAACCGTCTGTCACACTGCCAGTGGATTGGTCTTTCCCTTTACAGGTGTTACTTTACTGCAGAGTTTGCCTGTAATCTGAACTGGCCGTGTTTGTCTTACGTGGCTGAAATACCCATTGCATATCTTGATTTGGCTGTATGAACTTTCTTTGTGTGTAGCAATATAATGGGTCATTTCTTGCTCTTTGGAGAGAGTTTTGCAAATCCCAGTTTAATAGTTCCTAGTTTAGTCCATCTGTTGATACATTGCCAGTATTCAAGTCTGTGCAGTAAATCTTTGTGAGATGTAAGAAAGCCCTTCCTCATCATCCATATAGGCTGAAATCTTAAACTGTAGTCTGTTCTGTAAATCATTTATCTCTGTGCTTTTTAAAAAGTGGCCTACCTTTCCCCTTGAGGCCATTGGTCTTGAATGTATTTATTTTTTTGGCAGAGCGCCATGAATGAATCATAGCCTAGAGCAGCTTACAGTCTGAACTCCTCTCTATTGTTAATATAAAATACTTTATGCAGTTGTTACAACGTCTTGCTATGTAAAACTTTTAAGAGAAGAGAGATTGATTTCAGACTTGTTAGTTGCTTTTGAAGTTCCTCAACAGTATGTGGAAATGATTTCTTATGGTCGTACAGCTGTAATCCACTAAAATAACTAGTGATTGTTGCACGGGAAGTTAGTACATGGGAATAAGTTACTAATTCTTTGTTGTAATGAGGTGTGCCTGTTCTTTCACGAAAAATAGTCACTTTAGCTTTTCATTCTGTTTGTAACTTTCCTGTTTATACCTTCCTGCTCCATTTCCATACTGCTTTATTGTTTTATTGTTTCTCTTCTTGACTTAATTCTCAAGACTTTCATTCTGTTCTTCAGACGTCCCTCTTTTCTGGTTTGGCTGTTCCACCATGGATATTGTTTCGTGCTTCATCCCCTTTTTTCCTGTGTAACAGTGCTTTCATTAAAGGCAATCAGGCAGATGATTTATTTCTTGATGTCTTAAAAGGTTTCTTTGTAATGAAGAGCCTGGACCCCATCAAACTACTAAGGATTTCCGTAGGTGAGTCAGCAGCATGGGCCTCACTGGCTCTGAGACTGACAGTGCTAGTGAAGTGTGTAACCCTGTCTCATGCTTCAGAGGGAATAAACTAGATGACATAGGATGAATGGGAAATCAAAATTTGACTGCCTACATAACCATAGAGTCTGGTTTCCACTTCTCTTTACGGTCTTTAATCTCAGTATCGTGTCCCTTTATTAACTTGCCTACTGTTGTGAACAACCCATTTGGCTAGCCATATGATGTCTGGCTGCTCCTAAACTTAAGATTTGGGGAGTGCATAAAACTGTACCACACAGGATGCTGACTTTCTCCATCAGCGTGTGTTAAGATGTGTTCTTTATCACTTGCTCATTTCCCCTGTTTGCAGGTATTTGAGTAGTGAGTCCGTTCGGGTGGCCGGCTTCAAATACAGGCTGTATTGAATGCACCTGACTTTGTTGCAACTGCAGAGACTGTATTTCTCACCTGTGCTTCAGTGGGATTTCTCTTTGGATTTGGTTGACCTCCAATGTCAGTGAATTTGACTAACAGATGGAGAGGAACAGCTGCAATCTTATCCTAAACAAGGTGCCTCTAGGTAGCATACAGCTGAACAAGCATGAGTGCTTTCTGTTAGAGAGCTGGACTTCATACTATCCTGTAGCTTCCTGATGTTTGCAACAAACTTCTTTGCCAAACTGGGAAGGAGGATGGGTATGGAGGCCATTATTCCTGAGTGGTTTAGGGAACTGAACTGTAAGGTCCACGTTCTTCAGATTGATTGAGGAGGTAATGCTAGAGCCTGTTCTGACTTGGGAAACTTTAGAATAAACATAGCACTTGGTGAGTGTCCAGTATAGGGGGATCCAAGCAGGGTTGTGACTCATGCCTTTTCCCAGCAATTAATTTAAAAATAGAATTGAAATTGAAATATGCTTTGAAGGTCACAATGTCAGGTCAGTGTGTGTCTGATAGTTTTTCATGGGTAAGGTGTTCACAGAGGACAAAGCATTCTTAATTTTCAAGTTTGCTTCTGCTCTCCATATATTCTGAATGTGTAGAAAATGAATTTTCTTTGTATTATCTACTGCACAAAGAAGAGATGTCACCTTTGTATAGCTATTTTCTGGTATATTTTTTGTTTGAGTGAACAGCTGCTCTGTCACTTTTGATACTGTGGTTTTGCAGTGACCTTATTTACCTGTTTTTCTAGATAAAAATCTACAGCGCACTTGCTAACTGATACTGAACTTAATGACTGCTTTAGGGAGAGGCTGTAATCACTTTACTCCTGCATGTTTTAACCTCTTACTCAGACTTGTTAAATCACAAATGTTAAGAGATGGATTGAGTTTTAGAACATGAAAAGGAAGCTTCAGACTATACGGTCTGAAATTATTCATAAAATCTCCAAATATTTCAGTTACATCTTGAAGTCTGAGAAGTTACATGTCATTTTTGCCTTCAGAAGCCACCATTCTGCCAAAACCTTTTCATTATTGGTGGATGGCTATTTTGACAGTAACACACATTTCTTTTCTGAGAAAATGAAGGCCATGCAGCTGCAAAGACCGATATTCTCATCTGACTGAAATTTCATGCAAGTGTAATGGCTATAAGGAGATTCTTCCTGGTTTTAAATCTGAATAGAATTTGATTCTTAGGAGTTTGCAACCATAAGGGACGGTCTTTAAAAAACAACAGCAAAAAAAAAAAAGGTCATAACACTCTGTCCTTCAGAAGTTCCCTCACTTGCCTTTGTTGTACTGTGAGACCTTCTTTGAAAGACTCGAGCCTGATGTTTAAGATACCTCCCCTACTCAATTAAACAAGCTAAGTAAATAGTTTAGTTAAATGTCTCATTTTGGCTTTATTGAATTAATTTGTATTGCTTCTTTTACATGGAATCTATCTAGCTCTATGGTATACTTGGTACATTTGAAAGGTTGTGTTCCCACACAGGGGATTATTTTTTTTAATCTCTGTCTCCTGCAAAAGTTTCTCCAAACCTCCTATTTTAAAATTAGTAGTGAAGCATGAGAAGGGGGGCATTCAGTGGTTTGGGTTTTTTGGTTTTTTTTCAGTTTTGTTTGTGGTTTCAGTTTTTTCTTTTAATGTTGCCATCCTCAAGTTGTCTTGCTCTTATGCAGTGATGAAATGTCTGGCTCACTCCCTGTACAAGACAGTACTGAGAGCCAAGAAGTTAGTAGCTGCTTAGAATGCTTCAAGAAATGGTGTAGGAGAGAGGGAAGAGCTGATACAAAGCAGCCTACCAGTGTCTGTCTCATGATGCTGTCGCAGTGCTTCGCATGACAGTCTGGGGCAAGGCTTTTTAAACCCAAATTATTTTCACAATAAAATCTAGCCAATCTCTTTTTTTAATTTTTTTTTTATTTCTTCATTGCCTTCCAAGTCTGGTATTGGGGCATACATCCGAGATGATGAGATTGTGCACGCTCTGCACGCTTGTCACTAACTCTGACCCTGCATCCTTGGTTTAGAAAATTGCCCAGTAGAAGACTGAGTCGGTAGCAATTTGACAGTTTGAAGGTGAGTTTGTATGGAGAACGGTAGATGATGAAACTACATCACTGTGCTTTAAATTCTTATGACATTTTTAAGTGGATTATATTTAAAGTTTGTACTTGCGTAGGTGCTTTTAAAGTAAAGCATCTGTTTCCTTCTGCTTTACTTTTTGTTGTTTAAAGAATGTGTCTCCGCTGTTCCTTGTCTGGTTTATTTGTGACTGATTTCAGCAGGATTCTCTTTTCAATATAAAAATGAAAATGAGCGTGCTAACTTGTATTAAAAACAATGAGAAAACTCCACCCTAGAACACCAAACCCTTCTACCCCCCTGAGTTCATGACTAAAACGATCTGATGGCTGTCTGATGTTCCACTCGCATTGGCACAGCTGCCCGAGCGGTGCCTTCCAGCCCTGTCCCTGGTAAACCCAGGGACTGACTGCAGGCGGTGAGGCTGGGCTGGGCTGAAGTCACAGGGATGGGGGAACATCTGGAAACCTGACAACAAAGCCCACTTGTTCCGGTGAGGTAACTGACCTTCGCCTAGCACTCGCTAGTCAGTGAGAATTTGAAGTCCTCAGTAATTACCAAGGTCAGGCTGTAAGAGCTATACAGTTGGCACATGGAAACAGTTTTAAAGTTGGTGCAGGTATTCTCATCCAATAGATGGGGCTAAACTTGATTCTTCCAGGGCGATTCCCTGATGCCTCTTTGAGCTGATAGGTGGGGATCTTCCAAAGAGCTTTAGGCAGTCTTTTGGTGTCCAGTTCCTTTAGGCAGGCATGTTACTTTTGTCCAGTGAACTACTGCTGGTGTCTTTGGTTCAGAAGAAATTCTGGTGACTAAATAACGTTTTCTTACAGCCTTGAAATGTATGTAAATTATGTAGCTTACAATGCATCACTATGTAAACTCTTAAAATAATTTCACATCTTATCACGAACTGCAACCTGTTCGTAATTTTGATCCCAGTTGCACTAAAGTTTCTCTTGTTCTGTGTGAAAGTTAGGATACGAATCTAATAGGGAGTTAAATCTATTATATGAATGTGTTTACTGTCCAAGAAGGATCAGAGAAAAGTGTGTCATAAATAGGTTACTCTGAATATTTACTTACATCTGTGTATCACTGATTATACTGACCTTTCTTTTACACTGTTTGCCATTCAAAGTTTTGCTGTGAACCAGTTGTGGTCATTTTATTGGTGTTTAACAAAACTTTAACAAATTAAAACCAGTGGGTTATGGCCAAAGGGTGCTTTTAATTTTGTTAATTTTTTTTTTTTTTTTTTTGCTCAGCTATCTTGTCTGTCTTCATCTTATGGGAACCTCCATAGGGTGGAATCTTCCTCTTCTCTAGAACAAAGCAAGCAAAAAGTACCTGTGGTTAAATGTTCTGAAAGAACAGAGTTAGTGGTGTTCATATTTCTGTTTGACTCTGAAAGTATCTCATTGTTTGCTTGAAGATTATGCTGCTGTTATGACCCTGCTCCAACTGAAATTATACTGTCTCTTTTAATCTTCCTTTGGATGATGGGGCAGACAATTACGAAGAGGGCAAGCTTTGTCTTGAAGCAGGTAATAAATAACCATCTCCATCGACTTACAGTTTGGATCAACTTGTCTGTCTGGAATTACTGCAATTTAACACATTATGGTCTAATGAAATAATAAACTATCTTCAAAAAAATTTAAAGTGTCTTTAAATCTTAGGTGCTACGGTGTTTTGAATTTGGGTGTGTTTTTTTTATATAAGGTAGCTTTGAGGTGCAGTGCAAATGAATGTAGATTTTTGCAGGGAAGAAGAGTTTTAGATTCAGAGTTTAGCAGTGTTAACATTGAAGAAAAGATGTTTGCTTGTGAGGCTACATAATTTGTTTTTGATATAATGTATTTTGAAATATGATTTTAAAAGCTGCTGTCATTTGGTGTAAAATTATCCTATTTTATTAAACGAAGATGTGGATAGATGGAGGTATGCATTGTAATTGTACTGACGGATATTGTGAAGGAATGACATACCTTATTAAGCCTGTGACATATAGTGGTGGTTTGTGATAGCTTTGGAAAAAAGTGTTTGCTTTTGGCACAAACCTAATCGTCTTAGTGCAGCGTTTAGTGTATCTTGGGCTTCTCTTTAGACTTAAGGTAACTTCATGCATTCCTGTCTGTTGTAACAGAAGTGTCTGTATTGCTGCTGTTTGAAAACCAAAAGTGAGATTGCAGCAAGAAATTGGAAGAACTCGGATAAATTCTACTTTTCCACGCAGTGAGTGCCAGCTGGCAAATCACTTCCTTGGATGGGCACCTAAAGAAAAAAGAACCTTTGTAGCTTTAGGCTTGTATTGTTTATTGAAGCAACACACAACATGTGCCCCCTGCTGCTAGTCTTACAAGCTGAAATCACTTGAAAATAGTTTAACAAAACAGGTTTGAGTCCCTTTCCACACTGAGTACCCACTTCTAGTTAGCACTGAAGTCTTTCACAATAGTGAGGCGTATTGCTGCTGTGGCCCACATGTAGGGAGATACTTGCCCCAGGCATTTTTAACCAACTGTTATTATAGTGGAAATGTTCTATTTTCTTAGTTGGTCATGGAACAGATGTCAGGCTTAATTTCAATAATAATTAGGAGGTTAATGGTTGAGTAGGGTCTGTAGAACTAGGCCATCAGATCTCCCTATAGGCTACAACTGCACTTGATATAATACCTCCCCCCCCAGCTTTCAGGTCCTCTCCCTCTATATTTAAAAATAAAAAATAATTAAAAAAAAAAACCAAACCAAAACTTAGAACAAGTTGTGAAACAGTGGTAACTGTTCAAAGACATTTCTCAAAAATGTACCCAGAAATGACCCAGCAGCTTTTGTTGCTAGTGAAATATTGGTGTCTTTCCGTGAAGCTGTGCTAACACATTGTTCTACAGCGTGTTCAGTGGGCCCAGGGGATGTATGTGGGCTGTTACACAAATTCAGGGTAGCAAATTGTTGCTTGACAAGCATCTTCCACAGCAGAAAAGCTGGGAGACATTGCAGATACTGCTACAGCTGAGATGCACGGTCGTTCACAATCCTGGCTCCCTCACGCAGTGGTTGACTCTTTTCCTGTTGCATTGGCTATACTGTGTGGAGAATGTCTCTAATTTTTCAGCGATTAATATACATATGGAAGAGGAGTGGCAACTGGAGTCTGTCCCAGGATTGGAATCATACCTTAGGTGCTCTACCTGGGTGCCCGAGTTTGGGCCGAAGCCCTGCTTTTGTTTCAGTTCAGGTACAAACTCTCGGCTGTCTCGGCCGGTTTTTGTGTTTCAGCAAAGTATGCTTTTGCTGGTATCTGAGTCAGCAAAGAGCCTTTGATATCATTCGGTTATAAAGTACATGCAAAACAAAAAACAAATTTTAACACCCAAGCAAACCAAAATATGGTTCATCAAACAAGATTGTTTTTGCTTCGCTAATTTGTGAATTTGCCTTTTGAACAGCTTGGCTAAGTACTAGCATGTGTTGATTTCAGCAGCTTCAACAAGGCTTTCTTATGGTGCGTTAGCTTTTCAGATTTGGTTTTGAAGTTTTCCAATGTTTGACAATTTGCACTTCTTTCTTTTTGTTGTTGTAACAAACATTGACACCTAACTTTAGTGGGGAAGTCTGTCTGTACTAGCAGTGTTTGTAGGGGAACGCACAGGGTCATCCGTCCCAGAAAGCTGATGTTCCCTCAGACTCTTGAGATGTTTAATAAATATCCTGTTCCAAAACGTTTGTGGGGAGCTGTAATAGCATATGCAAAGGATCAAAAGCTGTTTTGACCTCTCCTTTTTCAAGCTCCTCCTGGTCCCAGGAGCTCTGTCTCTTTAAACAAAGAAACCCTTCCTACCTCTTCCCCTCCAGCAGTTATAAACAGGAGTGGCATACTTTTTTCTTGAAGATACATATTAAAAAGGTTTGTAATTAGTCTGCAGCAATTCATTCTCATGATATGTACCCACGTCTATTTCAGATCTTTTCTCAGTGCCTGTGGTTTTGTTTTCCACATTTCACAGTATTTTTCTTGTCCGGTATTTTTATTTTTTTTCTCAAATAATTTTTACATTGCTATTTTGACTACCATTTTTCCAAATATTAGATCATCAAAGTCCTGTTCTGCTTGCGGGTAATGAAAATATTTTCCAGTAGTCTATTAATACAATACCAACTTTAAAATATAAATATTACCATATATTGTTATAAATGTCATAGCTGAAGAGTTTAAGAAATGTATAAAATAATGTTTATGGTTGTTATTAGACTATATGCCTTTCAGTTTTTTAGCAACTGAAATCTTTCTATTAGATATACTGTGTGTTGAGTCTAAATCTGGATTTCATTTAGTGTTTGGAATGCATTTTTGGCTAGCTTTGGATGGCCCTGAGATCTCATGACCTGTCCTTGCAAGGATATGAAAATACTTCAATATCAGTATTTCTTGCATGATTTGGATAGATTTTTTTTTTTAATTGGAACTGGACAGCACACACCCTTTATGGACTCTGAATCTTTCAAGGAATCGCAATGCAGGGTGTGTGGGTTCATCCCCAACCCTTCCCTTCCGCGCAGCCTCCCACACCGCTTGGCTGGGCTGCTGCTTTGGCTGCCCCTCTCTCTGGGTGAACGTGGGAGCTGGGCTCCCACCGCTATTTCATACATAAATCCCAGTTTCAGGATCTAAAATAAACCTCGCTGTGTCTTGGTACTTTTTTCCTTGAGAAAACACAGACAGTTGTGCTGGCATTTATATACTTACGTGTTTATTATATTCGCGTATATGTCTGTCACATTGAGAGGAGAAGGAGCTGAACAGGAGAAATACGATGAGCGGAATTGTACCAAGACACTTTGTATTTCTGTTGCCCTGTGCTCTTTGCAGGTTCCACCACGAATCTGCAGCCCTAAGGCTTTTTGTGGCGGGGCTCAGCTTGATTTCTTGTCCCTTTCTTTCCCTTTGCAATGGACTCCAAGAGCTGCGTGAAGCAACCTCAGTTCCTTGTGGCCTTTGTAAAGGTAAAATGTAGCATTATGGGACCTGATTCTCCAGAAGATGACTGACGTTCAGTGTGGACACCAGAGCATGAGTACAGTGCTTTTCCATATCATAGAATGGTTAGAGTTGGAAGGGACCTTAAAAATCTTCTCGTTCAACCGCCTTGCCCTGGGCAGGGACACCTCCCACCAGCCCAGGGTGCCGCAAGCTCCATCCAACCTGGCCTTGAACACCTCCAGGGATGGGGCAGCCATGGCTTCTCTGGGCAACCTGGGCTAGGGGCTCACCACCCTCACAGGAAAGAATTTCTTCCTCATATCTCATCTAAATCTCCCCTCTTCCAGTGTCAGACCATTCCCCCTCATCCTATGGCTCCCCTCCCTGATCCAAAGTCCCCCCCAGCTCTCCTGGAGCCCCTTTAGGGACTGGAAGGGGCTCTGAGGTCTCCCCAGAGCCTTCTCTTCTCCAGGCTGAACAGCCTCAACTCTCCCAGCCTGTCCTCCCAGCAGAGGGGCTCCAGCTCTCTGATTATCTCTGTGGCCTCTGGACCTGCTCCAACAGGTCTGTGTACTTCTGTTGGGGGCCCCGGAGCTGGGCACAGCACTGCAGGTGGATTACTCTAGTAATTATCCTCCTGCTAATTAGTTACAATCAATTTATGCAAGCTACAATGCCTGTTGCAGAAAACAGCATTACCAGGTTCTTCAGGGTACATCGGTAAAGTCTTAGCTCAGCTGCTGAGAAGTGGTTGTTTCATGTGCACAAGCCTGACATGTGACAGTTTAATTTCATGAAGTTACTCAAGACAGGCAAAGTACTTTCAGCGAGACGTGCTCCTAAATGGCCCGAGCCTGGACAATGCCAGACGGGGACTGAACAGCGCTGCGCAGTGGTGGGGCTGACGGAGGACGCGGTGGTATTCGGGGGGCAGGGAGGTGCTGGGATCGCCAGAGCAGTTGTGTTCGTTGCTTTTCACGGTAATCCAGTTTGGGGGGGACTGGATCGTTCTGGCTGCTTTCCGCCTTTTTGTAGCGGTCACCGGGAGCTCGCACTGCGGGAGAGTGGGAGAGCTCTGTTGAGCAGGGTGGGAGCTCAGCTGCGGTTTCACACAAGGCTGACTTTTGGCAGTTTCCTCCGCTGGCTGAATGAGTCACGGCGAACGCAAGAAGGGATTCTGTACAAAACACGCTTCGGGAGTACTGGCTGTAAACAGGAAATAAAGAAAATGCCAGATCTGTTCGGACGCATCGAGTACGCGCCCGTAATCTCCCGCGTCCTCCAGCCTATCTGCGGTGCGCTGCCTTGGAATCTGGAACACGTGCTGTGCGTCACTTGCGCTGATTTGCATTGCGTGCGGGGCTATTAAGCCGGTTTCTCTGATGCTGAATAATGGTGCATTTCCATTTGACGTGCACGTGGTGGATTTCTGCTTTTAAAAACTGCTTCGCTTCGTTCTTAAACTTTTTCCCTTGTTTTCCCCTTGCTCCGAAAAAAGCTTTTTTTTTTTTTTTTTTTTTGAGGTACGGTCGGGAGCCCCCGGAGCGTTCTTCCTCGCTGCCCGCGTCCCCTCCTGCCTTTACCTCCCCGCCGCTCTCGCTGCCCGGGGCGCGGGCGGGGGCGCCGCCGTCCCCCCGTTCCCCCGCACGGCGCCGCCCCCGGGGCCGCGCCGCTTTGTGCGCGGGAGGGCGGGGCGGGGCCGGCGGAGGGGGCGGGGCCCTGGAGGAGGGGGCGGGGCCCACCGCGGCTCCCGCTTCCTCCTCGCCGCCAGCGCCGCGCTCTCCCCTACCTGCGAGGATATGATGTCAGCGCCTCATTACCCTAATTATGCTGACCTCATAGCGAGGCCCAGCCAATGGGGCCGCCCCGCTCTCCCCACCTGCTAGGAGGAGGATTCCATCATTCCTGGGATTCCTCCCCGGGCCCGTGCAGCGAGCGGCGCCGGGGCCAGCGGCGCCGGGGCTCGCCGCGCCTGCTCCGCTCCGCTCCGCTCCCGGGCTCGCCGCCCCGGCCCCGGCCCGGGAGTAAACAAGCAGCCCTCCGCCGCTCCCCGGCCCGCTCCCTGCCCTCGCCTCCCCCGGCCGCCCCCGCCGCGCCGCCGCCCGCCCCGGGAGCACACTGGTGAGTGAGCCGGGGAGCGGCCCCGGGAAGCCCGGCCTCGGCCCGCTGGAAGGTTGGAGGCGGGAGGAAGGGGACAGGTGGCCCCGGGCGGGGGTGGCCGGCCCCGGGGCGCTGACAGGCGGGACGGGACGGGGCAGCCCCCGCCTCGTCCCCCCCGCCCCCGGCGCTGCGGGGCTTTCCCCGGGCCGGAGGAGCGGGCGGCGGAGCCGTCTCCCCGCTGTCCCCCCCGGAGGCAGCCGCGGTGGGTCGGGTGTATGTGTGTGGGGGGGAACCTGCGGGGTTGTTGGGAAGGGGAGGAAGCGGGCCGCCCTGCCGCCGGCCCCCGGGGTGGCCGGGCCCGCTGTGCCGCCGGGCGGCGGGGCTGGGTGCCGCCGCGGGCAGGGCGGCTCTGCCGGGGAGGGACAGCCGGCGGTGTCCCGGGGAGCCGGCAGGGCACGGCCGGCTGGGCCCGGGGGGCGGCCGGGGTGGCAAAGCGAACGGTTAGGGAATATCCCGACGGAAGTTCCTATGCGGAAAGTTACCCGGGAGCGATAGGGCCGGGCAGGGAGCGTTGTGACTGCCATCTTACATTCACACCTTGGCCTCTGGAGAGTGGATTTCTCTCACAGAGAAAATCCGTGAAGTCTCATCAGTCCCGCAGAGAGAACCTTCTCGAGTGGGTCCGGAGGGCACTGTTAAGGCTTTTGACTCTGCCTCCGGTATATTCCACGTGTAGAGAATTTCTTACTTAATCTTTAGCAGTGCACTTTCAGTCTGTTCAGTCAAGCTGCCTTTATCCTTCCCAGATGTAATCAGAAGTAATTAATTTTCTGAGTCAAGCTGACTGCACATGACGCCAGTGCACCCCTTTTCTGAGAGCGCGATGAATGGGAATTTAACAACCGTTTCCACTGACATTTGAGAAACCACGAAGCCGGCTCGCTTCCCTTTAGCTCTGTTGGTGCTTCAGGATTATCAGGAACAAGAAATAATGGATATTTTTTTAATTGAACCAAAGAGGACTAAACTGTTTGAGTGCTCCAGGTTTTCTCCTGTGGGATAATTTTTCTGATTAGATTTTCTCTAACTTTTAGAATAGGGAGTTGTTTAAAGAGCATTCCTCATAGAAGAATAAACTGTAGGTTGTGAAACCTGAGTGAAATTCCCTTTGCAGGCAGTGATATTAAGAACACTTAGATCCAAAACTCTATAAAATCTGGCATCAATCTGCCTCTCCTCCCTCAAAAATACATAAACTTTTTTTAAAGGGTCTTCTCCAAACTTCTTGACCTTTATTTGTATTTTCCCATCTGCCTGCTTATGAGGCTGTTTCTAATGTAGAGTGTGTTTTGCTTAAATCCTCTACCTCTTTCCTCTTGTCGATACACCAGTTATAATCTCGGTCTTTGGGATCAGTTACAAGAACTACTTTCAGTCATAACTAAAACACAAATCTGGCCCGTTACACTCTTGGTAGAATTTGGCTGTGTCTGCACTGTACATTTGCATGGTTTTTTGAAGCAGAGGACTGGGCTGAAATGGTTGTTGCTGAATCGCCAGCGTTTCCAGCGCCCGTTGTGGGGAGTGGGGACAGGGTGTTGTGGTGCAGGATGCCGAGTTGCTCGCTGCCTTTATCTCCGCTCGGTAGCGGCTCGGTGAGATGAATGCTACCACCCAGCTTTTACACGCACCCTGGAGCAGGGATTAGGCCAGTTCTGTAAGCGACGGTCACCCAGAAGTGGTGCTGAAGGGGGCAGATCGGGCAGTCTGGTGGTGTAAAATATGGCTAGTAGCTAAAACAGGGTAGGAAACCGATGCACACCTTTGGGGCATGCTAACTGGAGAAGCGCATTTGTATTATAAAGCGTCAGGAGGTTCTTGCTTAAAGATACATTGCTTTGGTAGCCAGTACAATGTGGAAACACTGAGAAGGTTAATCTTGTTTTCAGATACATTTGAAAGTTTTCTATTATAAAAGGTAGTTTCGGTTCAGTTCCTTTTAGTGCGGTTAGATGTTTCACAATATGTTTGCAGCACAATGTATAACATACAGGATGGACTAAGCGGTCTTGTAGATAGAAGACATAGTCTGGTTAGACTTTTCCACCTTTAATTTCTTGTATTTGCTAGTTTTTAATTCAAATATCATTGCTAATAGCTTTCTTTATAGAATGTTACCTTGTTCATGAGGATTTACGCAACAAGAAAACAAAAAACACAAGTTAAAATGCCAGAGCTTTGCTTTGAGCTTATAATTTTCTGTGTGATAAGTTAAGTTGTATTTTCTGTTTGAAGATTTGCCTGTTCAAACACATTTTCCACTTGCAAAACAAGCATGGTAAAAAGAAACAAAGTACTGAATAAATACATTCTAAAGAAAAAAAAAAAAAAGCAGTATTTCAATGATTCCTTTGGCCAAGTGGCCTGAACTCACCCTGGAGACTGAGAGTTGTAAATGCAGGAGGGTGATCACCGCTCCATGGCAATCACAACCTAAACTGCGCACTTACGGTTAACATTTCGCATGGGTATCTCAACACAGGATTTATGTATCCGCAAGTAGAAGCTCTGATCTGGGTGCAGCTGAAGGAATTTAAGTGTATTTTGGCTATTGAGAACACATTGAATAAGTAGAATGTGCTTATCATTATTCTCATTTGCGGCACAAATATGCTTTATTCTCTCCTATCTTAAAAAATACAAGATGTTGACGTGGTTTGCATCAATCTGTTGCTTTATCTGCCTTTCCCCTGTAGACTTATTGATTGTGCTGATAAGTCGTGTCTGGATTTCCCCTTCTGGTTAGCGTTCTTCCATTGAAATCGACTGGAGTCTCTTTCTCGAGGTACTTCTGGTTATGAATTTGCCTGGGAAGTACTGTGCCCGTATCTTCCTAGATGTCAGCTGCTTTTGACCTCTTTGACCATCCTCTTCAGCTAAGCTTGTTTTCCTTATGTTTATCTATACTTACTTCACTTTAGTCCTCACTCTCGTTTTGTGAGCGTCTTGTTCTTGTTTTGCTTTTTCGTTGCTATAATGGGCTTTGTTTATTAATCCACTTCTTCTCCCTCCAACCTTATCTCTGTAATTTCACCAAACATGTGAATTCAAGTAACAGAGTTTTCTCTACGTCATTGAAAACTTCAGTCTTTCTCTCTCCTTGGCATTGTGTAGATGTCTATCTCTAGTTCACACTCAACAAGCTTAAGAGAGACCTCTTACAAGTGTCTCCTTTCAGATGGTTCTTATTAAGGCGTTTGCAATGGCCGCTGGCCGTGCTGCTATTCTCTGCATCAGTCAGACCTGTAATCCAAGTGTCTTTGTGACTGTGACCTCTCTTTAGATCTTCGTGTCCAAACCATGTCTAAATTCTTCTGATTTTTCTTACTTGCAGAGCATGTCTTTTGTACAGGCCTTTTGTTCTCATGACCCAACTTTTCTGTTGTTTCTGTCATCCAACTTGTTGCTTCACTTACCAGGTAAGATCCATTCAGGACGAACACCGTCATACCGCCATGTGGAGATTACTGCCACAAATGTAATCTCTCATGTTTCTCTTTCCTTTCTGTCCCTTCACCATTCCCCCTTTTTAAAAAAACAAATATAAAGTTATTCGCTTTATTTCAAATCTTTCCTGACATACCCCACTGTGAATAATAACTTCCATGGGATCAAATAAATGTCTCATTGTTCAGTCTGGAGTTAGTCTCTGGTGCGGGTTTCTCTGCTGCCTGTTTACTTACATTTCAAACAAGCGACTTCAGGGTTTTCCCCCATGTGCTTTCCTGGGTGCTTGGAAGGTGCTGTATGAATCCATCAAATCACTTAACTGTTCATTTTCAAAAGCTTTAATTTCTCTATAGTCTTCAAAAAGATGTTAACAGGCATTTGTGAGGCTGAGAGTACTCCATATGTGCATGGAATTTGCAAAAGCTTGAAAAGAAGAGGCAAAATAGTGTCCTGTTTCGTTACACTAATGGGTGTTGTGTTCTTCAAGCGTTGCATAAAAAGCTTACTAGTGGATCAGTGTTCAGTAACTTGTCTTTTAGACACCCCATGATTTTACATTCTGTGTCTACTGTCTTTCGGAGTGTTTCTTTGCTGCTACGTTGGTGAGATGACAGACTAGGGAAATGTTGAGTGGAAGCAGTAACTGATAAGTAAAAGGACTGAGTAAGATATTAAACTAATATTTGAGATTATGGTAGACAAAAAATATCTTGAACTCTTGTAAAAGTGCTTTTGGCTTGTGTCTCTCTAACAGTTAAGATTTTGTAACAAGTAAGAGACTTATGAAACTGTTTCCATAGTGTTTAAATCGGATCTATCCAGAGGAAGTTAAGTTTGTGTGCTTGTATTTCGCCAGTCACCTCTTTTCCCTTAGGAGGTCTGGGTATAGAGCAATACTTGCATGTCGGCTGCTAGAGAGTTGCTCTTTGACACGGGTACTTATAAAAACCCGACTTTGATTCAGGTTAGTTTCTGCTGCATGGACAGGTTTGTGTGTCTCACAGAGAACTAGCTGGCTTTTGTCAGACGTCTGCTTTTTAACTGGCTTTTGTCAGAACCCTGGGAATTGAGCTATTCTTTCATTTCTGAAACGAGACTCCTTCTGAGGATGACCTGGCTGTTCTCTGCAGGCTGTAGCAGTTGCTGGCCTTGCCTGGGTGGAATGAGGCTTTTAAGCTTTGAGCTGTCTAGGAGAAGATTCCTCCTCTTTCATTCTCCTGGGCAACCTTTATTTCTTTCCTGAGCTGTTACCCCGACTTGTTAGTTTGATTTAGGGATAGAGGGATATTTCGTATTGTTTGAAGAATAATCTGGAAGTTTGAGCTCCTTGAAGGTAATTTTGATAACTGTAAACGTTTGCAACAAGTTTTAAAACTCACAGCGTGTATGGTATTATACCCTGGAATTTGCAGATCTCTCTGTTAACAGTGTCCCTTCAAAGAAGCTCTTGACTGGACACAATGCTTTTCACACCACCTTAACTGTTGGAGAAACACTTCTGCAGCTCTCTCATGATATCAACTTAAATAATATGCACAGTTACAAAACTATATTGAGGCCAGTTTTAGTGAAGTTGTTTTTAAAGTGTCTAATTTCCTGTATAGAATTAAGACTTGGTTCCTGTTTCCTTCTCTCAATGTGGACTTCTGTCACCAGCTAAGTCTCTTACTAGGAGCATGGTCCAGGAAGGGATTGCGCGTCTGCTACTCCCATTATTTGAAAATTACTGGAAAACGTAAAGAAAACAGCAATTAGTTTTTGATAAAAGACATCCTTATAGCCTTTGCATTGTTCTTTATCAGGGTTTTTTTTCTAAAGAGTTGACCAAAAAGCTCAGTGTGACTGTCTTTGAAATTTAGGACAAAGCTGGTTAGTGCTAAATCATGAGTTAGCCATCAGTTTGGTGTAGCTGCATCATCTGAGCAGATGTATTTCAATCTTTTTTCCACCGAATTTTCACTCTGTTAGAGGAATTTGTGTGACAGGGTCAGTAATCAACAGTCTGGGGAGAAATAAAGTATAAATAAATATAATAAATATTTTAAACTCCAAAACAAAAAAAAAAAAAACAAAAAAAAAAACCCAAAAAACAAACCCAAAAAGCAGGAAAGAAACCAAGCATCAAGGTCTAAGGGATGAAAGTGGAATTCTTTAGTGAACGCTTTCTTCCAAATCTTTGCTTTGATTTGCAAGACAGTGTGGCCAAACATGGTATAAAGAAATATTTAGTGAAGACAAAGTTAGTAAAAGGAGAATCAAAGGTGTTGTTTTCTAAAACCTCTTGCCCACATGTGCTGTCTTTAAATGAAAGAGTTAGCTGATTTTATAAGTTTAGTTAAAGTACGGTTCCTGAGCAAAAGCTGATTCTGACAGGGAGGGAGAATGCATGTTTTTATCCTCAAGCGCTATGCTTAGTTATTTCAATTATGTCTCTTCTTGCACGGTTCCATGGAAAAAAGACTGGATTTAATTCTTTATTGAAAAAATATTTTTTAAGCTTAAAAATACTTCAAAAATCTCTTATGCTCTAAAATCTTTGATTAGTTTTAGTCTTTGACATTATTTAGGAAAAGGAAGGGAGGATAGCGAGGTTTATTATTTATAGTGCAAAGTCAAGGAAATTGCTTCCCAAACATATGTTTGTTGTTAAGTCTATATACATGTGTTTGAGATTTCTGTAGTTGCCACTACCTTTTTTTTTTTTTTTTTTTTAAGATCACACTGTAAAGTAAGTTACAGTAAACAGTTCTTATGACAGAATTGCATGCTAGTTTTATGGGGGAAAAAAACCAATGGAATTGTTAGCAGTCCTGGGTTTTCTCTCTTTCTCCATTTGTTTTCTTAACAGTTCTGTCTATGCTGTTGCCTTCTTATTTAAAAACACATAGAAGTTGTTGGCCTTTTAACAAAAGCATCTCGACAACGTGTTATTCCCTTCCTTTCTTTCCCTTTCATGTCTTTTGCATCTTCATACTGGAACTTTTTTTTTCCAGTTTTGAAGCCATTCATGTGAAACTTTGAGAGGTTTATGTAAGCTGTAATACTTTTTTTTTTTTTTTTTTTTTTTTATGGCAGAGTCTGTTGCTTGATATAGTGCCGAAATGTGTGGTTTTATGTGATGGGGTTAATTTTTCATGTATGGGAATGATGTGTTGAATGCGGGAGAAAACAGGGAAAAGCAGCTACTGAGGTGTGATTATGATTTTGGAAGTTACAGTTTTATGTCTGTGTCGTTATACATACACACATGCCCAGTGTTCAACTGTACGTTCATGAGTAAGAAAACATCTCAATGGCTTATAAGCTTTGGACAATTCCACTTTGGGCATGGGAGAGTATGGAGGACAAGTTTATTGAATACTACGGATCTAAAGCAGTCTTATGCCGGTGTAGGCAGTCGGGGCAGCTGTCATCTTCACTTCAGATGTGTTGCGTCTTTGGATATTGTCTCAAGTAGCTATTTATGGGGATGGAAGGCTGGCAACGTGGGAGGGAAAAACACTTATAGCAGATAGCCCTGTTGCAACATACATGAGCAGTGCTCATCAGCTTCAGTCAAGTACTCGAGAATTTGGTCTTCTGGTTTGTTTTGGATGAGTAGTTGGTGGGAAAGCTAGTTCCAGCGTTTCCTTGTTTTCAGCAGTGACTTAGTTTTAACAAATCCTGGGCTGGTACAACATGAAAAGAGCAGCAGAAACCTGGATTTTTTTATTCTTTCTGCTGTCACGCTCTTGTTGTTTATTACTGCTTCCACCTGTAAAACCTGATGCATGTACGCTATGAACAAGTGACATACCACCTGCTACGTTGTGGTAAGGGCTCTGTGAGCTTACTCTTTGAAACTTTGCATTTTCCAGGATCCAGAGAGGAATGGAGACTCCATTGGATGTTTTGTCGAGAGCAGCATCTCTAGTACATGCTGATGATGAGAAACGTAAGTCTGAAACTTAGCTCTCTGCTTTGTTGGATCCTAATGCTTTATGTTTGTGCTATATATCAGCCTGGACACTGGCTTTGTCGATTTTTGCATTTTACTGAATATAAGACATGTAGAAAAATGTCTTCAGAAGCCCTTCAAAGGTCGTCTTCCTCGGGTGCAAAACCAATACGTTGCATTTGAATTGGTTAGTATGCAAGAGAGAATCATTCCTGTTATTTTGAAAATGTGCTTAACAATTCATATAAAGGTGCCCCGCTTTTTGCAGTTGCATTTGCATTGCTAATAGACACAAAGTTGTAATGGAACTGCTGTCCAACTAAGGATGGTTTGAGAGCTCGCGCTGCCTAGTAATATCAGTTAGACCTGTTCTCATTTAAGAACACCTAACTGGGTAGGCGTGAGTGGGTGGCAAAGATTCCTATTCCGTTCATAAAAAACAAAGAGATGGACTGTTATCATTGGTAATGAGCACTCCATTTTCCTTTCGCTGCTGCTAAAAGGTGAGTACAGGATGTTAACATTGTGAATTGTCTCAGTTGCAGCTACAGAGGTTCATGTTGGCAACTGTTTGGGTAATTTTTTTGCTTTTAACATTCACAATAAGTGCTTAAGATGGGTTGACTAATGTTAGAGTAATATTGTCAGTTCTACCAAATTGCAATGCAGCTTTGTAGATCAGATTGTTGCCTGCATGCTTAATAATAAATCTCTTTGTCAATTTTTTGCTGAGTGGTGTAAACACTCGGGAAGCATATGCATCTTGGGTATCAACCTGAATAGACGCTAACTAGAAAAATGGTATTTTGAATTTCAAACTGCTTTCGTGTGTGGCTTCTGTGCATAAAATCACCTTTTAAGATTAATTCAGCTTTTCCTCTTTTGGTCTCTTTTCCTTTACTCTGTATATATTTTTTGAAAAGTAATTGCCTTGAATGTTGAATAAAAAAACTGATTTACTTCTGTTGCTAATCAGCTTGCTAAAGTAATGGCAAAGTAGACAAACAGTGTATTTGGACAACAAGTCTCAGAATTTTTGTGTATATTCAAATCGTCAAGATAACAGTAGCTTGCTCTTTCAGAAGTTTGCACAAGGAAGGTTTCATACTCTGCTGAGCTCCTCTGTATTACTGGCTCTTCGCTTTGTAATGAATATTGGTTTTGCTGTTCTTTCGTGTTCACATGGCTGCTGGATAAGTGCCGAGTTTTTACGGCTCCTACTGTAGTAGGATGATTTGGTTGATTCCTACAGTTAGTGACTATTACTGGTAAAATGAACAGCAGTGGAAGCCCTTGAGGAAATAATTTCAACCGTGATTTTTGGCCTGGGGGGATTTCTCTTGTAAACTAGCTTACGTATTTGTAGAAAAGGCAAAAGCTTAACCTATTTCCTGTTGACTGCATTTTTAATACATATTTTGAATATGTATTCTCAATTTTCTTGAGCTTAAATGCATCCTTTTTGGTTAACTATTGCCTGAGATTCTAGTTTGATTTTGAGTTCCACAGGGTAGGAATGTTGGGCTGGATTTAGAGAATCCAGAGGAAGTCTGATTCAGTGCAACTTGCATGTGAGGAAGCTGATACGTATCTGGTTCTAATTTACATTCCTTTAGTCTTACCACTTAGACTTAATTAGATTTATGCCACTCTTCAGCTTCTAACTTATGCTGTCTCTGAGTTTGCCCTGCTGTTGTGCATATTGCGCACCAAGAGTGCTGTAGTGTGGAAAGCTGCTCAAAGGAAGAAATGAGTAGCCCAGACCGGTCACCGAACTTGCACTTTTGTGTGTTGGCTTTTGTGGAAACAGCACCCGCCAGATTTCACTCTGTGCTGCGGAGTGGATACCTACAGTTTGAAGTTAGTCTTAATCTTGAATTTAGCAATTACCCTTGAGCTTTCCACTGAAGTGGCTGGCATGCTGCTCCTGGGGTTGTAGCAGTGGTCCTGTCTGGATTTCTGTAGCCCCTCTTCACCTTGTCTGACAAGTAGAATTCTACATAGTTTCTAATAATCCAGTCATGACCGGGAGTGGAATAATTTCTTTTTTTGGTGTTTTGTTTTGCTGTTTTTTTTTTTTTTTCCTTTAAAAGAGATTACTTTCAGATCCTCAATATCTGAACAAGCTATTGAATTTATTTTAGTGATGTTACTTATGTTCAGGTAATACGTACTGGTAAATTTTATTGCTGATTCATTGGAAAAAATCCAACAGGTTCTTTTTGACATTTCTAGTTATACCAAACTTTTGAATAAGGATTTCAGATTAATTTAGTTTCTGAAACATTTCTGTCTTACCCTGAGTGTTTTATTTTTGTGCTGGAATAGAAATTTGTCTAACATAACTTCTGATGCCCTTGGTGCATTTCATGTTGAAATTTTATCCTATTTTTGACTGGAAAGCAAAGGAAATCTAGCTGTATGCTATACTGACATGACAATGCTAGCAAGTAACCAGTGGTTAGATTCCACTAGTGAAACAATAAATCTGCTTGTTAAGATGATTCCGCTCCCCTCAGATATTCTCATCTAAGCTATATGCCATATAAGAGTTGAAAACTGCTAATTTGCCACTTTCTAAAGATCTTTTTAAGCAATTAAGACATTCATTTTAACTATAACATCTCAAAATTATTCTTCTTCAAAGTAGTTTACTATTACAGTTTTTATGAGGAAAAATAAAAGTAGTCTTAACACTACTCTGTCATCTAGTGTGAGAAATATTCTGAAAATATTTCAGAAGTTAGACTGTGTATGCTGCTACACAAGGTACAAAGCTAGCTGAAGTTGCTAGTGGTTTCTTATTCATACATATCAATAATTGTCATTATTTCTTTTCTTGAAAGTGTTAGTACTATTTGCACACAAACCCTTGGTCCTCTTGCAGACATCTTAAATTGCAAACTTTCACACTCTGTTATGCTTTAATCCCATCTAAATCTCAACTTCAAACTAATTTATATAAATCAGCAGCCTTCAACTGCATTTACTGAATCCAAGCAGTGCAGATACAAGTTCTTGTTATAAAACAAGGTCAGTTTCCTGAAGCTGGTAGGTATTTAATTTTATTCTTGTTTGTCTGGGGGTTATTTAGAGGAGGAATATTTTCAGTAGTTATGAATTTAATTCTTTCTCACATGAAGGATCCTCTTATCTCTGTGGGCACTCACTGCAGTGCCCAGCAATGTAGAATTGTCTCGGTTGGTGTATATGCAAATCACACTCTGTTTAAAACACATACCTTTTAAACTTATCAGCACTTAAAGAAGTGAATGAGCTATATGGCTATGTAGATTTCCCAGAATGGTTATTGATTTTTTTTTTTTAAACAAATATGACCTTCAGTTATTTTGGTTTGGTTTTTCTGCAGCTGCACCTGTGTCAATAAGGTTGACCTTCAGTGATAGGTTTGCACTATATGTTGCTTTCAATCGCATCTCTGTTTTATTTCATACACTATACTATATACTATATTTCAGCAGCTCCCGGTTTAAATCATTCTGCACTTGTTATCCAGGAAAGTTTATGAAATGCATTTGGTTAACTACTGTGTCGTGGAAGCGATTAATTATGGAAAAGAAATGATTACTGTAATTTAGTATTTGTAACCATTACCGCTGTGATGTAAGCAGTTATTTAAGGTTATGGTATAGTGGATCTGTACTTAAGAAAAAACAACAAAACAAAACAAAAATAAGCCGAACAAAAGACAGACACTCCTTTAGAGGTGATAACAGTTGAAGGAGAGGGTAAAAATATTTCCCAGTGGAGTTCATTGTTTGCTTATTGTTCAAACTTGCTCTTTCATTTCAGTGGAAGGAAAGCATACAATGATGTCATTATGAGCCAGTCATCCTGAAGGCTTGTCACTAATTGCTTGCTTGTCTGTAGAGAAGGGAAAGGACGTAGCAAGCCTGTGCTGTTGATGAGCAGCTGTTCAGTGCCAGGGTAGGTAAAGTGCAACTCTTTTATCTGTAAGTGGCATCTGTAAGGCTTTGCTGTTTTTTTTTTTCAGTGCTTCAGAAGTGGGCTTTAGGCGAAGTGAGCATCTGTAGGAGCTATGTGTGTACGCTGTCTTTTTAATGTTATCGTGGCTGGGAACCTTAGCGAATGTGGGTTATTGCACAGTTGCAAAAATCAAGTTTACAGTGAGATGCTTGATACTACTCATTACTCTTCTGTTCCTCTTCTTTCCCTGCAGTGTTCTTGCTGGGCTTGTACTGATTTCTCATACATTCAGGACTTAAGTTGGCTATTTTTAGAAGACCACAGTAGAAGCTGGTAGTATTTAAGTAAAGACAAAGAATTACTGAAAGTACTGTTTTTCTTCCCATAATTGTATGGAACGGCAAGCGTTCAACCGTAAAGGAGGATTACCAGTTTGTATTTATCTCATATAAAAATAAGGTCTTTGGGAACTGGTCTTTCAGTTCTAAACTGTTTAAAAAGCATAATACTGTTATTGAGAAAATAGTGAAGGAAAATGCTAATAAGGACTTGCACTTGCAGAATATGTTGAAAGCACCGTGTACTCAGCCTGGGCTGATTTTACAGTAACGCTTTACCTACACTTCCCTCCAATATGCAAGTCCAGTTTAAGAATATTGGAATGAATGAGATAAAACGTGTTGTTTCTTACTCTCTCAGGATAATATAGTGAAAAGTCTGTTGCTGGCAAACCAAAGAAAATATTCTTCCACAAGGAAATGAAAGGTTTGGAAACAGCTAATAAATGGCACAATAAAGTCCTAGGTAATAGCTTTGCATTCTAATACATTGTTCCCAATCCATACCTGTTGAGTCTTGATTTATGTTTTGAAAAACTGATAGAGGTCTACATTTTTTTTTTAAAATAAAAGTCATCTTTGATCAAGCCATGCTTCTTGCAGATGTACCATCAGTCGCATGTGTCATCCCTGTATGCGTGGAAGCCTGGAACTGCTCTTCCACACTTCTTGCCTGTGAACACTATTACTGTTTGGCAACAGTTTCTTTTATGTGGTTTAGTTTAATCCACTTCAGATAATTAAGCTAGACCATACAGTTGATATTTCTAGTACAGAGGCCTTATTGTTCTTTAAAATCCCTGCCCTAATCCACTTTGTAATAAAATCCTAATATAGACAAGTCTGACAAATCAGTTTTTACTGTTCTTTATTCATATCAATCAGTTCAGTTAGGAGAATGAATTTGGTGCTGGCTACCATCTCATAATTAATAAATATGCAACAGCTGGTTGTTTTGGATAGCTGATCCTGAAAAAGATACTGCTTTAAGGCTGAGTTGAGGTCAATTTGTTATTTTTTTAACACTCTTGAAGAGGATGCTGATTCTGTAAGCTTATTGTCTTTAAATACAAAACAAGCACTAGTCACAGTAGATTAGACTTGAATGTTGGGATTTGTGCTGAAGATGTTAATGATGAAATATTTCTAGCGTCACCAGGACACTTCACCTACACTACTGTTTGTTTTGTAAATTTATAGTGAATTTATAGCAGTGAGCCTAAGGCAGGTTTTAATATCAGTGTTTGCAGAAGTTTAAATAGCTTCCATCCTACTGTGTGAACACTTTAATCAGCACTGAAAATCTTGAAGATCCTGAAGGGCTTTTGACTGACTAGAAGTGAGGAATTGTGTGGAACTTGCTATAAGAATGAAATTAGTACAAAGATCAGTTTCATTTGAGGTTTGCTTTGGGGTGGGGTGGGGTTTTCTTGGTGTTTTGGGGTTTGTTTTTTTTTCCCTAGAAATTAATCTGCTTTAGAAAAATGGGAAACAGTGATAGCATTTTTACACAGAAGTGAAATAGCAGTGTCACGTCACAGCTCTTGTTTATTTTCTGTTCACAAGTTTGCCTCATTCCAGGTGGAACTGGGAGGAATAATGCATGCTTGTAGTAAGGATGACAGATATATAGAATTGTAGACTGGTTAACGTTGGAAGGGACCTTAAAAGATTATCGAGTTCCAAACTCCCTTGCCGTGGGCAGGGACACGTCCCACTAGACTGGGTAAAATGTAGCAAAGCATTACTGAAAACAAAATGAGAAATTTCCAGTAGGCTTCATGTGACACGCCCTTTGTATTTTTATTTGCAGATATGTGTCCAGAATAGCAAATCTTGTAAAAAAGAAATAAATGGAAAAAGGTCTTAGCTGCATGTTGTATACTTAAGACATATTTCAGTATTACTTCTCATTTACAGAACATTTGTTTTAGGGATGGGAGGGAATCAAATTGGTTCAATAAGGGCAACCCGGACCCTCCTTAGAGTTCTTTTGAAATCTAAAATGTGTGTGTGTACTGACCCTTAATTCTCATATACACTGCTTTGATGGTAACCTATTTTCCCTTCATGCTAAAATTCTTCATTTTCTGCCCCCGATAGTAAGTATGATACACTTAATAGTTTAGTACATCACCGCTTCTCTGCTTTATGTGTATTGTTTTACCATTATTTCTGTAGTTTGTGACTATGTTTTTCACCGTATGGATGTTGAGAACGTTAACGTTATCTGTTGTACTTGGCGCTGTACCAACACGTGGGAAAGGCTAGTCCCTGTTCAGAAGGCAGAGCGTCGAGGGCAGGAAGCAGAGCACCGCTGTCGTGATGCAGGGCTGCTTCCGATCAGCCAGCGAGTCAGGAGCAGAGATGGAAGCTCGCGATTCCCGATTCCTCTTTGTGGCACCTTGCTCACCATACGGCTGGTGCAATAACTCTTTTGGAACCCTGAGCTCTCTTGGTGTGCAGAGCAACCTGGCAAAACAGTCCTAGCGGAGTTTGATGCCATGAACACTGTTGCTGCCGTGGAAGTGGAATTTGGTGGGTAGGCAGTACTTCTTCTTTTCTGCTTGTTGCTTTTGGAGTGTTCAGGAAAGAAATTGGTTATCGTCTGTTACAGTAGCTCATAGCTGCACCATAAAATTGCTCAGAGGGAAACTACCCTTAAGAAATTCTTTGCTTTGAAGAGTGTGGTGCTGGTTTCTGTGCCCTCACCTGGGCAAGCTGGCAGTCGTTGTAGATAACATTAAGATAGCATTGCCAGCAGGGCTGACTAAATCGCTGTCTTGTTTTTTCCCAACTTAAGCTAGATAAAAATCTCCCTTATAATGAAAAGGTTGTATGTGATGCTTCTACTAAAAATCGTGGTTCCTATGACTTTTGGGACACCTCCAGTAAACGGAGGAGTCATTTTTGATCTTAACCTCCTACTTTTTGTTTTGTAGGACAACACTTGCTGAAATCCTACTTGGCTAGGTTGGGGGCAACACAACCATGTTAACCCAGACCGTTCTTTTGCATTCTGTAAATAAATTTAATAGTATTTTGTATGCGTGCTGTTCTTCAGCGCTTTCAAAGTTAGGGGATTTTTAGTCAGGGTTTGACAACTCTTGGATGTCTCTTAATAACCAACCCAGCGCAACCTTTCATTTAGAGCTTGACTGCTTCTTCAGAAGACTTTTCCCTTATTGGGTTGAAAGGAGGGTAAGAAGTGCTTCGCGTTTATTTCTCATATGAAAATAAGTGGACTGTCCATATGGTTGGTTGTTTCTTCTTTTGTAGTAAATTGAAATTCGGAGTTGGTTGTCTTTCAGCCTGGGTGGTGATTAGATGAATGTGTCTGTTGGCTCAGAGAAGAGGCAGATATTTGATAGAGACAAAGAGTTAGGTCTCGAAAACTAGAGGTATGGTTAGACTTTGGTGTTCTGCAACTGAGTTTAATATACTTAATTCTTTAATTGCAGAAATTAATGTGCAGTTAAGAAATTGAATAGCTTTTATGAATTAGCAGCTGTCCTTGTGGTCAGAGCTGTGTCATCTGTGATGTCTAGCAAAAGAGAAATTTAAATTTTCTGGAGGAAAAGCTAAATTCTAAGAAGCAGTATCAGCAAAAATCTATGTTTGTAATCCCTCAACAGCCTCGAGAGGTGTTAAAAATAGATTTGTCAGGTAGTCATTAACGTAGTGTTTAATCGATGGTAGGGGGAGTTCTGTTAGTTTTGGAGTGGAATTTGTGGCGTAAGTCATCTTCTTTTACTGAAAGGGGGAAAAGTATGGAAGTGTGATGTTTCGGTTTAGAAATAACATGATGGAAATACGCGTGTGGCTTGATCATTGAGGTGCAGCCTGAATCGTCTGTTGTTGCTGTATGAATACCAAAAGTTTTAAAGAATAAAACTCTGAGTAGTAACATGCATAGTGTTCTGCTTTTAAATTTATGAACCATACGGACCAGAAAATATTAATCTCTTCTCTGTTTTAAATATCAGTTAATCTGTTTTTGAGTAAAATACCTGACTGGCTGGATTCCTGACCTTCTGCTTTTTGTCTTTCAATAGCCTTTCGCTGTTTGTATTTCTCAGTGTTTCACAGGGTAGCTTCCTGTAAATGGTGTCAGGGCCATTTCATCATTTTTAGGGTTTTCTTGAAAGTCTTAAATTGGATAACTGGTTGTTTTGGTTTGTTGTTTTTTTTTTTTTTTTAAATAAAAAAATAAAATTATTCTTACTCCAGAAAGCTTTGCCCTTTTTTTCTCAAAGTTTATTGTAGCAAGGAGATAAAGAATGAGTAGAGTTATGTTTTTCAACTTGTTAAATAGGCTGGAAAATGGGGCAATTGTCTGCTTGGCGCCTAGATGTATTTTAATAGCAATAGAATGCCATTAGCATAGTCAGTGGAGTGATGGTAATGCCTGCAGGAACAAAAGTGTCTAAACATTTTTTTCGAATTAATTAAAAAAAAAAAAAAATTTGCAAGAGGTTCAGCTGCCTACAGTTTGTAAACATGTTGTAGCATCCTTTGGCATACCAGATGTTTCTACCCAAGCTGCACCAGCTGAGGAAACGCTGCTGGGAGTTCCTGGGCAGTGTCAGCCAGACAATGCATCTTTTCTTTCTGAATCCCCTTTTTAGTTAACTGATGATAAACTATTTGCAGTGATTGGTGGCATCACCCCCGAGTAAATGATGTTTACAGAAACACTATCTCTTTAAATGTTGTTTGGCAAATGGAGGGGAAGGAATCTTCTTACTACAATGGAATTTGTTGTCAGATACCAACCATTGCTCTGAGAATCGCAGCTGACTGAATACCGTGTTGTTAAGTGTGGTAGTACATACGTAACCGTATGGAACTTGTCAATGCACGTGCTTCTAAATTATTGTAGTTTTTGAAATGCTATACTTGGAACTTTGTGCTCAATTTGTGTATTTTACAATAATATATTTTTATTATAGCCTGCATTTTGAAATAATGCAGGGAGATTATTCAGTTGTTAGGCTTTGTCTGTTAAGTTTTCTGGCAGTGACTGAAACTACATAAATGGATTTAATTTTTTTTTTTACAGCTAGGCAGAATACACTAGTGTGTGAAAATCTGGCCATTCTTCATGTGGTAAATACTTGGCTTATTTAATTTAAAAAAAAAAAAAAAAAGTTCTTCCTTAGTTAGAAATACTGCAGGCTGAGTTGTGACATGCAGGGTGCTTTCCCAGGATGTCCTTTCCACGTCTTTACAGAGCACAGAGAATCAGGGCAGGCTTGGGAACGTCAGTGTCACACATGAAAACCTGGTGATCGTTCAGGGCAGAATTAGTAAGAGGAAAGGAGCTAAAATGTTTCAGAAATACTTTGCATTCCGTATATTTACTATTGCTTATTTACTTTTCCTTACTTAATTGTTTTTGTAGGTACTTCTTTCAGCATTGTTCCCACGTGTCTGGCCAGGAGTGCTTTACAACTTCCTTGTCGCCTCTTGCCAACGGCCGCGCTGTCCCCCCCCTTGCTCAGGTTCTACCCACCAGATGCCAAACATTCTGCAGTGACTGTAATTCATTTTCCAGATGGCAAAGCAGGGCCTTTGGGGAAGGAGAATGTCTTTGGTGCAACGTAGCAATTCTTAGTTTTGTTTATGCAGGCAGGCAAATCTGGAGGTACCTTTTTCTGTAAGCAAATGGAAAGATTATATTTAAGAAAGGAGGACTGAGTAAACTTTGTGTTCAGTTAGGGTTTTAAAACCCCTATGCTGAAAAAAAAGGTGATTTTAGTTAAATACATAGGGTTTATATACACACACAGTATGTGAAGACGGTACTAATGTTGTAAGTCAATTCTTTTAGAAGCAGTGCGGTGTTAAAATTGAGGTGTTCCTATACAGTCTTTACTGTCTTTATACAGTCCTTGGTGGAATGATCATAGAATATTTACAGTTCTGTTGTAAATAGAAATACGCAAGTTCTTAGTTAATGGGCATACGTTTGGTATTTTCTGTTCCGGTGCTGGGAACCCAGGGTTTTTTTATGGTATGCCATTCAAATTCTGACCTGAAGGAGGAGGGAGCTGAACATAGGTTTTCCAGCCCAAGATGAGTGTCCCAATTAATGGCTTATGAATAAAATGAGGATACAGTCAATTATCGCACTCTTGTTTTACTAACTTGTGCCTTTTGTTCTGTTGCTTAAAATAAAAAAAAGCAGCAATACTTTGTTTCAGGCTAAAGAGAACATATTTCTCCCCCAAGAAGCAAACACCGAAATTAGTTCCTTTGTATTTTCCCCCTCTTTTGCTGCTGAATCAAAAATCAGTTACTTGTGTAAGCATAATTCTGGTTGCAAATCTGCTGTGCAGCAACAAACAATGTCACTACAGAAACTTCTGTCATCCATAAGCTTAAAAGGAGAAATGCTTCTTATTTAGCAAATTGAAGAGTGGTTTATTACTCTCCTCTGATTTTTTTCCCCCCCTTCTGTTCTCATTTTAAACATAATGACACATTCTTTAAAAAGTCCCCCAAAACACTGCAGTGTATTACCGGAGTATTTTTGTCCATCCACTACAACAGTATTGTATTAGGTGATAATACTTTCCTAGCACTGGAATTAAGTTTGCTTTGGATATATTTTTATTGCTTTGTAAGAGAGAGAAATTATAAACAGTAGTTGGACAGAAATAGTCTTTTGTGTGTTCTTGTTTTAAATTGAATAATTTCAGTACAGGCACTAGGCTTGATTTTCCTGAAACCGTGGTGATAGCAGTAACTGCTTTTATTTTCTGGGTCATGCCCATGTTGTCTGTTTGGTTCATGTGAAAACATCTGTGTATTACAGTTGTAACTTTAGTACTATAAATCTCTGGCCTTTATTTGCTTGCTTTGGAGCCGGATCTATGAGGCTCACAATAGCAGAAGAGTGGCAGTGGCTCCATCTGTCTCTCTCTCCAGTTCTTGGATCTTAATGCACCCCTTGCTTAGCCTGACCTGGAAAACATTTGATTTATTTAAACACACAAAAATGTTACTTTCCCCTCTGAACTCACCTCCAAATTATGACATAAATTAAGGACCTCTTTCAGTAGTTTTTATCCTCAGAGTTATCTCATCAGTAGACAATATACTGATTTTCAAATAGTTTGAAGTGCATTAAGTTTCAGCAGCGTCGGCCTCCGATTGAAATCGGTGATGTTAATGTGCAGAGGCCTCGGAGAATTTCAGAATATTTATTGCATAATGCTAGCACTTACTGTAATTATATTGGTTTATGTGGTGTCATATTTACCTCACCAAGCTATTATTTTATTTCAAAATAGTGAGCTCTATTTTTAGAAGTATAGTTGAATAGTTAGTTAACTTTAAATGTATTAACATTTATAGTAGTCCTTAATAAAATAATCCTTAATAAAATTGCTATAAATTGATAGTACTATTGTTCTCTTAATATATGTGAGAAACTTAGGCTTAAGAATGTCATTTTTCAGTGTTTGAATATGAAGGAAAGTAGTGGGCTCTCCACTGTCTCTTCCTGTGGACAGGAAAAACAATTCAGAAATTTTCAGCCTATCCTTTTTACAAAAATCTAGATCAATGTTTTTGCTTTTTAGTGTTGGTTGGTTTTTGTTTGGTTTTTTTTTAGTAGAATAATAGTTAACTAATCTCAGTGGAAAACCTCTGAGCTGTCTTGACACTCCTTCACTAAAGTACTCGGTGGTCTGTATTGGAGTTAATGGCAGTAACTGGTTCCGCAAGCATCTTTGTGGTTCCATGAGGCGGTGGGTCAGCTGCCTTCAGCCGTTTGACTGAACTTCTCGTGACTCCCAACAGATGTTTTGCCTTTAAAGGGCAGTTTATCTTTCTGACCAGACTAGCTCCTGGCTTCCCAGAGCATGCCAACATAGTTAAGAACTGGAATGCAGTTTGACATCAGGAATGAAATTTCATGAATTTCTTTTTCAATTCCTTAGTTATTCAACCAAATCTCACGATACCCACTTTCATAACAACTGGCGGAGTGTGTTTTAAAAGGAGAATACAATGTCAGGAGAAAAAGATTATATGAAGAATTCGAAGGTGTTGGTATTCTGAATAGTTTAAGGTAGAATCATTGAAATTCTAAGTGGTGTATTTTAGTAATGTTTACTTGTATTACAATAACATGTAGAAGCATGGTTGTGCTGGGCACTGAAAAATACGTGTAATTATGTTCCCATCCAAAATGTATGGTATGCATACCTGTGATACCAAAAACAGCCACAGAAGATTGGTCAATTAATGGAATCAAACGCCTTTCTTAACAATGGAAGCGGCAAGAAAAATTTGCCCCTCGGAAGGCCAGAGAAAGGCATGAAGTTTCAGCAGATTGTAAGCTCTCAGCAGGAAACTGTTAGCTCTTAAAATGAGAAACATTCGTATCGTAATGTATTTTCAGGGAGAGTTGGAATTTGCTGCTCTGTTGGAGCAGATCTGTTCTCCCCTAGCAGAGCTGTGCGTCTGGTGGCTGGCCGAAGCCTGCAGATTAGGTGTTTCCAAGGAAGGTGGTTGTGAACCGTGGACTGTTACTTGCTGGCTCACACCTGAAGCCCGTGGGTTCAGCCTGGCTGGCGCAGCGGGGCGGGATGGTGCTTGGGTGGTGCATCTCTGCTGGGGTTCCTGCAGGTACCTTGGGACTTGGTTTAGTGGTGGGTTTGGCAGTGTTAGGTTGGTGGTTGGACTTGATGATCTTAAAGATCCCGTCCAACCTAGATGATTCTATGACTTCATTTCATGGATTGATGGTAGGTTATGTGAAAGAACATGTAGTAGACTTGCAGGTGTGAGTTACTACTGTGCATGCTGTGGTGCTCAATAGCATGAGTACTTACTCCGTGATGTAAGTTGCAACGTCATTTGACATATGTGTATACATTTTGACGGTCTACTGTATGAAAATGTCAGTATTTTATTGCCACTAATAAAGTAATAGTTGTTAATAAAATAGTCCTGCACAATATTGGTTTCTTGACCAGCAAGCTTTGCTGAAGGGTCCAAGAACTCTGTTGCATTCAGGAGAGGGAAAAATTAATTTAATTCTCCCTTCAAAACTTAGCATCTCCATTTCTATAGGTAGAGAAAGAGCAAACAAATTGGTACACCCACATGACAACTGCAGTGTCATGCTGAAAGAACTTGAATCCTATTTAGCTGCCTTTATTCTTATGTGCTTCCAGTATAGATCTCCCTAGCTAGACTATTTTTTAATGGTGATCTGTTCGTATGTGCATGCATATGTCTCTGATCTTTTGATAATCTGGCAGGCCTATTTAAAAATTACTTTTCTTTTTACTTCTCAAAAATGGGGCATAGTGGTATTATGAGCTGTTCTACTGACCTTAATGCAAACCCATTAATGCTACTGTCTTTCTGCTTTCAATCATACCCAAATATTAATTAGTAATGAGAGGAAGATTGGGACAATAGAAAAATGTAGGTCTTCACGACTACTGGCTGTTCGCTCCTGACGAATCACTGGTCTGTTCAAACGCAGGCATGTCTGCTACGCTTATCTATCTCAGTTATTAATAACAGTAGGATTGTAGTTTCTAGTAGCACTCAAGTCATTTGAAGTCACTTCTAAAACAAGATAGATATATGCTCGCTGCCTTGCGAGCATATATTTTGTGTGTATTGTACTAGAAAGGAAGAAAGAAAATTATGAGAGCAGGGGTCCAGGATGGGATGCACGTGACAAGCCTGAAGCGTTTTCCCTGGAGTGGTGGAGATGGCCGTTCTGGTAGACCCAAGTAGTGGTTCCTCGGGTGGTCTCTAGCAGAGAGTGACCCTGGTGGGGCCGGCCTGGGGACATGTGTGGTGCTGCTCACAGGTGGAGGTCCAGGTCAGGTCGTCTGGCTGAAACGTGAGGCGAGGTGTCCTGGGGCTTATGCTAGGCTTTATGATGGTGATAAAAAGCTGAAAGGTGATGTGCCAGCAAGACAGGAGGTAGCAGACAGTGGACTGCAGTGAAGAATCTGCTAACCACTTCAGTAGATTTTTCTTCCCCTGTGATGTAGTATGGGATTCCATGCATATTTTATGAATATAATGGACACAAGTAAAGTAAGAAATATTTTAGAGGAAGATCTTTTATATATTTCTCAATTTGGATTGTAAATATATTTTTATGTACTCTTTATTTCCGTTTCCTCTTTGGATCCCTGCTTTCCATCGTCTGGAGAAGAGGTTATCATTTTCATTTTATGGCTGAAATTGCATGTTCATTGAAGTAAGTGGAAAATATTTACACAAATGATGAAACTTTGTGACCTCTTTTCCTTTGACTGTTATTACACGCAAAAGATAATTAATTTCTCTAGCAGGTGTAGAATACCTGTTGTTTCCTATGAGAAATAGAAGCTATGATATAGAGGAGAATCTTTTTTAAAAGGCTCTTCCATTTACTTACTGAATTTTAGTACCTGTTGCAAGCTGCAGATAAGGATTGTTAAAGTTAAGTGTGAGAATTCAGCAGTACGTGGCCTTGATTTGTTACCTGTCTGTTACCTTCTTTCACGTGCTATGGTTACCAGCTGCTTAGGACCAGGATATTTATCATTGCTGCTGCCTGCGCTTGGAGTGCGCCATGCACTGCCTTAATGACTGCTTGGAATTTCTACCGGGGTAGAAATACCCGTAAGCACCTTTCTGCCAAAACAATAACCCCTTTTAATCTTTTTCTGAAAAAGTTTAGTAATTTCCTTTGTGCTTGTACCTGTAGCTCACCCAGTCACTCATTCTTGAATGTCCAAAAAATAGGATAAGCTTATGTCACTAGTGTGTGTCCTCTCCTTCTTGGTCACTTATCATTGTGTGAGTTACTTCATGATGGGCCAAAACTCCAGTAGAGCTGCGTCCTCTTTTAAAGAAGCTTTGGATTCTCTTTGTCTTCCATATTGCAGAAAACAACTTAGTTGACTTTTTACTGCATTCTTGTAAAACACGGCATCTCAACACTTAAAGGCAAATGTATCTAACCCAAATTTAGAATAAAAGTAATATTTCATTGGCGAGCTCTCTCTCTTGTGGATATATAGTTTTCCCTCCATAATCTTATAGGTTTTTTTCCCTCTCTCTAACCCAGAACTGCAGTTTCTCTGTTGGAATCCACTCACAGTGAAGGTCCCTGCTAGTAGACAGGCTGGGTACGTGCTTAGTGCTCCACATGTAACTTTGGCAGAACTCACGGTTCTGTTTTCATGACACCATAAAAATGAATGAATCTACACCATACACTTTGTTTTAAACATAGTGATTGTTAAATGGCGATTCTAAAGAACTGTGTTAGGAAAAGGGGGAGGTGATTTTGAATTATTTTCTGGTGTGGCTGTACAGAATGATTACATGCAATTTAAAAGGGGTTTGAAACAAGACCCAAAAAGTGCAACCAAAAAGTATCTGTGAATGCTGTTGCTGCAAGAAGCGAAGCCATCTGTAACCTTGTGAAGTATCAAATGTTATTTTGGACTGAGAAAACAAATAGGCTCTCTTTTGATGAACATCAGTTTCCTCCGTTTCTCTCCCCAAGTTACCTATATGTCTTTTAACAAGCCCAGCTTGTATTAAGGATTTTCTACAGCAGCTGGTAAGAGCTAGAGGAGTACTGGAAATTCTGTACGGTATTTGGGGAGGGGGCTGACTAGGAGTGTTAAATGCTCCACAGCTGCTTTGGTTCCGGGACAGTTTGTCTCACCCATCGTTTCTCTTTTCATCACTCCTTCTAGGAGATCGTATTTGTCAATGGTACTGATAAGATTTCAAAGAAGTTTACTTTTTTTTTTCTTCAGACTTTTTATTATAATTTCTTAACCACTATTTTATGAAAAGATGTGGCAGATATGGAAGCTTCAGAGAAACTATATGCTAATCTCTATTTTGTAATGATTTATTTGGGTTTTTTAGATTATTTATGCTCAAGTTTTGGTCTTGACAGGTAGTTCAAAATTTAATGAGCTTTCTGTATATATTCTGTATTTATGCTTATGTTACTGAGAGTAGAATTTTGGTTTGAGGTGTGCTTTGTTTCTTGGGTTTTTGTAAGCCAATGTTTAAGTACAAATGTATGAAGGGAAATATTTACACACCTGTATTCATTAAAAAAGAAAAGAAAAGATGAAACAGAGCAAAATGGGTTTGTTTTTTATAGTGACCCAGGAAGGGCTTTTTGAGGGTTCCTGTTTGTCTGTGTAGAAGCGCAGGAGTCAAATATGCCTGTGCATTCAGACTGAGATTGTGGAAAAAATAATGATCGAATTCTCATATTTGGGGCCCACTGCCAGCTGTTTCTAAACTAGAATTGTTGCAAATCCAGAAAAATGAGTGACTATTGATAAATGGCTTATAACAGTTTTAATCCTGAGAGGGACTGGGGACATGTGTAGTAGCGTATGTATGTAATCCCCAAAAGGATGCCGAGCCGGACACCAGCTGAGCTGCTGATAACCCTGTGTCCCGGCAGCTGCGGAAGGCAGCCACATGGTAAAGGTTGCACGCATTTTGGTATTTTTTTGCATAATTCTTCACATGAGGTGTGCACGTGTGAGAGAGCTGCGTTCATCCATAATCCCCCTGACAATTGTTTTATGCCCTGCCGAACATGAAAATAAGCTCTGGTATTTGTGATAAGCGTATCAGATCCTTTTTCAGAATTAGCCCTCTGCATTCTCGGACGCCTTTCTTTTAATTTTCTTTCTACCTGCCATTACGGAGGCAGTATTGTGTGGTTATTCTTTTGCCCTTTGTGCGTGTGGGTAATAGATTGCAGGCTGAAAATGAATGTACAACTTATTGTTGGAATTGAGTTCCGTGGGCTAAGTATTTAATTAAATGTTCAATGTCAATTGGTGTCCTTACATTTTTGGTGTTTGTATGGCTGTAAGGAAATCCATTTAATGTCATTTGTAAAGTAACTGAGATTACTTTAATTTCAAGAAATTGCACTAAAATTAATGTGATGAAATATTTAAAATATTTAATGCTTTTAGCCAATAATTAAGTAATATTGCTAGTCTTGTTTATTATTTTTTATGTGAGTTTCTTCTGTGTTTTGCTGAAATAGCAAGAAATAACTTGAAAATACTTTGTTTCAGTTGAGAATGTGTTCCTAGGAAGGTGGAACAGAGGTTTGTGTCCTCAGCTTTAACTGAAACGAACCTCACTGCCATTTGGCAGTTGCTCTTTTAAAGGTATATTGCTAACGGTGAGTGAAAGGTGTGGCGAGAGCTGTAGTAAAATGGGGGTGGAGGAATGATAAGATAGGCTGCCCTCTGTCACTACGTTCTTAGTGCATTTAGCGCAATTTTTTTTCAGCGGTATGAATTGCTGAGGGGCTGTTTTAGCCTATAATTCACAAGAGTTTAGGCGTATAAATATTTTTATAAGGCATAATATCCACGTCATTCTGAAGTCAATGTATGATAAGAAAATTGGAAAAGCATAGGGAATTCTGTAGGGAATTAAGCTGGAGGTGGGGGGGGTGGGGAGAAAGGAATTGACAATTTAGAAGATCCTTTAAGAGCTGCAACATTATTTCTTAAAGTCTGTTACAGTCATATTTTCGCTGATACGGATTTTTTCTGACTGTAGGGTTTGGTTTTGTCACTGCACAGGGAAGTAGGTATTGAGCGTGTTATGATCTAAATCAATGACAATGCTCTCTAACTTTTCTGGTGCAATGTTAGACAAGGATGAGGAATAAAATTAACACAATGCAATATGGTGACTGTTCGGTTTCTGCTGGTTTTGAGATATCGGCTGTGATGTCCTTGCTTGTGGTGGGTTGACCATGGCTGGACGCCAGGCGCCCACCAAAGCCGCTCTGTAACTCCCCTCCTCCGCTGGACGGGGGAGAGAAACCCTAATGAAAGGCTTGTGGGTCTAGATGAGGACAGGGAGATCACTCAGCAGTTACTGTCATGGGCAAACCAGACTCGACTCGGGGAAATTAGTTTAATTTATTACCAATCAAATCAGAGTAGGATAATGAGAAATAAAACCAAATCTTAAAACACCTTTCCGCCACCCCTCCCTTCCTTCCGGGCTTCCCACGGCATCACAGCCTCCTTTGGGCGCATCTACCCGCTCTGGCGTAGGGTCCTCCACGGGCTGCAGGTGGGTATCTGCTCCAGCGTGGACCTCCATGGGCTGCAGGGGAATCTCTGCTCCAGTGCCTGTGGAGCATCTCCTCCCTTCCTCGTGCACTTACCTTGGGGTCTGCAGGGCTGTTGCTCTCACATCTTCTCACTCCTCTCTCCAGCTGCTGTTGCCCAGCAGTTTTTCCTCCTTCTTAATTATGTTATCCCAGAGGTGCTACCACCGTCGCTGATGGGCTCAGCCTCGGCCGGCAGCTGGTCCCTCTTGGAGCTGGCTGGCATTGGCTCTATCAGACACAGGGGGAAGCTTCTAGCAGCTTCTCACGGAAGCCACCCCTCTAGCCAAAACCTTGCCATGCAAACCCAATACACTGCTTTATAGATTGCCAGAATACAGGTAGTTTTGATCTGATAGCTCACTGTATTTAAGAATCATCACTGTTTTCTTGAAGCTATTTTATACTGTGTATGTCACGCACACATAACTAGAACGTCAAGCTTCATTGCTAACTTAGTTTACAGCTATGCAGAAAAACTTTTAACTAAAGTATAATCATGCTTTTAACAAGAAGTGTCCAACTGGCCACAGGCTTTAGGCTAAACTTCACGCGAGTGTTAGTCACCATTTGCATGGTAGATTAGTGTATTTCTTCTTTAAAAGATGTTTCAGCAGTAAACCTGCCCCCCCTTTTTCTGAAGATGTTGTGGGTGATGCTCAGTGTGCCAGGTCTCTCTGTCTGCTGTAAGCGGTTCCTGCGGGGCTCAGAAGTCTGTGGGAGCTGAGGGTGCCCGTTGACTGCTGTGCCTTACCCCTGAGGCTGTGCCTCCCTGCACCCCCGATTTTCCACTGCCCAGCGCTCACCGCCTTGCACAAGGATCCGTTCGGCTCTTTCCCAAGCCTGGGTCAGAGATGCTTGCCTCCCAAAAACGTTACTGAGTAGTTTTCCGTGATTTGTTCTCTGAGGCGAAGTCAACACTTAGGCTGAGGACGTTATTTTATTCCGATCCCTTTCCATGGCGCACATTGAGTAAAGCAGGGTTCTCCACAGCTGCAAAGGAATTGGCATTTATTTATTTGTTTAAACAGTCAGCTATTGGTGTCATATCCCCTCCCAGTGTGTTTTTAGGCTGTGTACAGATGTGTTATCCATTTTACTTGGAAACCAATACAAAAAGACAACTTTGTGCAGACCCTTGTGATGACAAAGTAGTATCAGTTCAGAGTTGACCCATGAGTAACACGCTCCATCAATACACAACCACTTTAATTGACTCAACTCTTCATAGGGCTTACTGCAGTTGAATCAAATCAGATCAAAAAATAAACTTTTTAATTGGTATATGGGAGGGATATAAATATAAGTGTGTGAAGACAAGAACTTGATGTTTCTATTAGGGTTTTTTATGTGCTTATTTCATTCGGGAGGCCTCGCTGTCATCTACTGCCATTCTGCAGTTAGAGCTGTTTGTCTGGAATCACTGGCTTGCTGAGCTTATGGTAAGCAGTATTACACAAGTTTTTACACTGGCACCCAAACATACAGAATTTATTTTGAATGTTTGTTATGCAACACAGTTACCCGAGTTTTATCACTTTTTTTTAATAGTCGGGTTTTTTTCCTCAAAACTTTGCAGACTGTCGGATATATAAGAACCTCTGACAGTGCTCAGATAGCATTCATGATATTTAATTCCGAGCCAACTGCTGTGCAGGCTGGTGGCGCTAATTGGTTTCTTTGGGATTGTCTTCACTGCACAGGCATTCCTGACACAAGTTCCATCTTCAAGCAAGCAAAGGAAACATAAATCAAGGAGGCTTTGGTTGGTTGGCCTGCCTGGGAGTATAGAATAAAGCCTAAATTAGCACAACTTCTGTGATACAGAAACTGTGTTGCTCAAATATTATTCTATAATGTGAGGGCTCTTTCTTGTGTTAGTCTAACTGGGGGAAGTTTACATCAGCATAGACGGTTCACCGACTCTTCTGAAGCCATAAAAAGCTCAGTGTGTTCAAGCTTTGTTAAGTATGGGGAAGAGCACAGGAGAAAGTGGTGTACAAAACTGAAGCTATTACTGCCTGTCAGGAAATAAGAATGAGAATAGTGACCGCGGTGGAAGTACAGTGTAACCACTGCTGTGTGAAAATTGTGCTAAACTTTGAAAATTCTTGTTCCTCGTGTACATGTTTGCATTCAGAGAAAAATGGAGGAATGTAGCGAATGTATCTAGCTTGGCAGAGATGGATTTTTTTTTTGTGGTATGAAATTTAATAGAAATAAAAAACAGACAGCAGTTTTAACAGGGACTGATGTGTTTGTTAGTCTGTTGTTTCACACGGGCAGCTCAGTTGATCTGCTATTTGAGAATATTAGTAACGTGAATTTACTTCTGGCGTATCTGCTGCAGTCTGACAAAACATAAAGCGCTTACTGGCTTTTGAGTTGGAAGGATTATTTGTTTAGGAAAACTGGCAGGCACGGCTTCAGCACCCTGTTGATGTTCTTCAGGCGACCCCACGAAGGTACTTTTCCGTAGGGAAGTGGTGTGTACACGTGGAGAGCTATGTTGGTATGGGTATGTGATATAACTCTGATGGTATGTTTCCCTTTGTAGCTGAATCCTGCTGCTGATAAGTCTGTAAGGTGAACTTTGATCTTGGGATCATCTGTGCTGCAGATTTTTTTAGCGAGGCTGCAGTCTTGCCAATGCTTATTCCCATGAACAGTATTGCGAAATTCTAATTGATGTGATGTATGTGGATATGGAGTCCTCATTTTGACTAGCTTTCTTATATGTGATCCTGGCGGAGTCAGACATATCCCAATTTAAATGCAAAGAAAGCGTGAAAGGATGTCTTTCTGACACCAAAGTCAGACTACGGTTTTTCTAGTTAAGAACCAGATTGTGCTCACTGAGGTGTGTAAAGGTTTGCAACAAGAATCCAGGAATGTCAGGAGATGTGCAATTCAGCCAGCTTCCCAAGGGCTGTCCACAGCAGCATTTTCGTTGATGCAACGCTGGGCTTGCAAATCGGGACTTACCAGCAGAAATGAGCAGCCTTGGCTCACTCTTGTGAATCTCCTTGACTTTGCTGAGGGTAAATGTGTGCTGCACTCGCTTGTGACATCAAGTCTTCTCCCTCATTGTCCCTGGAAGAATCTGAACCCCACCAGTATTTTTAATGGGAATTTCTGCCACTTTGCAGTTTCTTTTTATACATTTCTTTCTGCCTTGATCAGAGCAAGAGGAATAATACGGTCCTATATTTGTTTGTTTGCTGACGACTGCAGTCATTTCTTTGTCTTCTTGTAAGCCATGTTTAGAGAAGGCATTCCCTCCTTAGAACAAGAATCTGGTACAATTTATATCCCTCATCACCCAAAACTGAAGAGGGTGGTATGCAGAATGAACACAGTCCGGAGGAAGGCAAGAGAGTTAGGTATTCTACAAGAAACATGTAGTACCAGGATTCTCTTAATAAAGTCTCTCTCCTGGCTGTCTGTCTTGTGACTTTTTAAATACATTGTCAGTAAATTAACAGGTCAGACAGGTTCTGCCTGAAAAGAATACACAGACCAAGGATTCTTTTTATTTTTAATTACTAGAGTGGATGAAAGCAAGGTGTGGTCTTTGGCTCAGCGCAGGGAGTCAGGAACCGACTAGCTTCTGTGCCTTTAGGTAAATCTCATCTTCCTGCCTTCGTTTCTCCAGCTGCGCCATAGGTGCGATACTTGCCTCGGGAGGGAACTGCATATATTCACGTTTGCAGGGTTCCTTGGAGACAGAAATTCCGTGCGTGTAGTCTTTCTAATATGTTGTCTGTATTAGATGTTAGAAAATTAACCTTTTTCGCAAACATTTTAAAATGAAACTACTGATCGCATGGCTTGAGTTTAATTTAGTTGCCTTCGTTCTTCTCTTCGTGGCAAGTAGCTGGGAAATGCCCTCTTAGACCTCTGTCGTAAAAATTTCCGTATGATAATTTCTTCAGTTTTGTGTTATGGGTGCCTGAATAGCTGACTACAGAGAAAGCTTAAGATAGTGAAGTTGTCTGACGAGACAGAAGATATTTAAATGATTGAGTGCATTTGATGAATCAGACACCTAAGAAGAAAATGTATTTTAACAGTATTTATCCATCTGTGCTGTTTTTAAAGTTTCTGTGTCCTGCCAAACCCAAACATTGTAGTGCTTCAAGACTGGCCTTCAAAATTTGAACAATTAAAAAGTTTTCACTGCTTTCTACTTTCAAGCTTTTGGACTCTCTTTGAGGCATAATTTACATGATTCTTTGTTTATCTGTGAGAATTAAAAGCTTAAAAAATAAAAATAAATTGTGTGCAATGTCTTCAGATGCCCTTGGGAGAAATGGGGCTTTAAGAAAAACATCAGTATTGCAACACTTTGCAATATTATGGAGTTGCAACATAAAGAACATGGGGAAAAAAGGGGCAAGGTCACTGCTAGGTTTTAGTTTTTCAGCAGTGGAGTCTCCTTATTTCACTTACTGTACACGGGCTGTTTTCGTGTTTGGAAATACGGAACAGTGTTTAAGGTTCAGGCGCGTCAGGATTTTGCTCTGTTGACTCCAGCACTGTCGTGTCTCTGCCATACTTGAATTTCCCTAAGACGTATGTATGAAATACTTGGAAATCTTCGGTTCCAGTGCCGCGGCTTTACATTGTTAAGTTATTCATGCACATATCTTGTGATTTGCATTTCATGTGAGTGCAAGTGTGGACAGGAGTGTGTGATATCAGCGGAGCGGCAATGGGCTGAGCCGCTTTCTCCGGCTGGAGAGGCGCTCGCCCTGCCTGGGAGCGGCTTTGCGCGGCGCACGCCGTCGATCCGCCCCGGCACAGCAACACACGCCAAGGAAAACGTGTTGGGAGTTGAAGCTGGGCCGGTGACGCAGCTCCGCAGAAGACAGCTGGAACACAGTCTGTGTAGGGAGCTCTTCTTTGCATTGCTTTTTTTCCTCTAGATAGAGCTTCGCCTCTCTGATGTCTAAATCCGCCACCCAAATGACTAGCAGAGGAAGGGCGCAAAGGGAGAAAACGCTGGGAAATGGAGACTGCTTACTGCTTTTGTTGCATTTCTCTTTGAATTGCAAATAGTTGTCGTTGTACTTTGTAGGGTGCAACACGTGCATAGACATCACAGGGTTTGGTTACTTGGTGCAGCAGATGCATTCTGGCTTACAGGAGGTGCAGTGAGCTGTTTCACTAATCCTCTTCCACTAAAGCCTGCAGGATTAATTTTGGTGGCAATATTTGCTTTGCTTTCTTTGATACGGGATCTTGACATCGTTTCATGGAGGATTTGATTGATGCATATTTAGATGGAAAATTGGAAAAGGATAACAGTTTTAACATTTTTTTTGTTCTTATTCCAATAAGTAGCACTGTCCAAAGTGTATTTTAAAACACGTTTGAGAACATGGACTGATGTAGTAGAGTATCTATTTGAATAAAATGTGTGATAAATAAAATTAGGCATGTCCAAAAAAAAGAAAATAGGTCATCAACTCCCTTTAGCTAAGCTGTATATTGCTAAGGGTTGGTTTGTTTGTTTATTTTTAATTAAGCCAACAGCACGCATGGAGAAATGTATTTCACATCAGTTCTATTTTAATATAGGCAATGATGGTACAGAGAAAAATGAGCCTGTTTTTCAGAAATCATTATAGACACACACATACGTGTGCATATACATGTATGTACCAATATGTAGCCGGAATAGGTAGCACCGATTATTTTCATGTTTTTTTAGTGACTAGAGGCTTTCTAAAATTGTAATCTCAGCTAATTATATATTCAGTGGACTTTTAACAGCCTGAGAGGTGATTTTTTTTTTTTCCATGCTAAAGATGTAGAGTAAAATGTTGTGGCTTTTTTTAAGCTCTTTTTTTTTTTTTTTTTTGGTATAAAACTCTTTTCCTCTAACTTCTTTCAGAATTAATTACCTATTTCCAAAAATAAGATAAGAAATAATGCAGGAAATAATAGGAAAAAAAGAGGAATTATTTTCTCCATATTTAAAAAAAGAAACAATTAATTGTGGTGCCTGTTCTGGAGGAGGGATTTGAAGTCTGACCCTGTGTACTGTCTACTGCCCATGTAAATACCTGTTTAAGTTAACGAGAAACCAAGAGGTGTCAGCACCTAAATGTTGTGAGGGGACCGAGGGGAGGTGGCTAAGGGGAGGGCGTGCTTTGGCAGGCGGGAAGGGATGCTGGCAGGAGAAGGTGGGAATCGGGACTGGTTGGGCAAGAGTTTGGGGCAAGTAGGTACTGGTGAGGGTGTATTGGAGCTGAAGGTGGGAGTCCGATGCGGGTGGGGAGCGGGGCTGGTGCCTCGCACGGGGGGGCCGTGGGATGAGTTGGGAAGGGGACGAGAGAGAAGGGGCTGGTAAGCAGTTTGCCCGCTGGGCGGATAGAGGTAGTTCAGTCTTGCTTTTCATTCGTGTGGGACACTAGTTTTGTGGAGCAGTGGCGATAGTGCCAGGCGGGGTGATTCTTCTCTTTTCAACTTGCCCTCTTAGGAAAATAATACACGCTGGAGTACTGTGTTGAAAAGAAATTTTGAAGATAGCAGTTAAATTCAGCTTCTATGTTAAAACTGCATGGTATAGAGCAGTCCTTCGCACAAGCTGCTTTTCACATAAAGCCTTAGGCTCGTTTAGTGAGAGGGACAGTGCCGACTGAAAGAACTATTTGATATTTGGGTGGGTTTTTTCCACGTTGCTTAGCAGAGCCTAGATTTTATTTTCTGCCCCCTACTCAAACAAAGCTCAACAGGCAGGATTATTCAGTTCCTTGTAGGCTTTTGCATGGCACTTATCACTGTACTCCCACAAAGCTTCATAAACCTTTAATTAATCTTTACACCACCTCCTTGATATGGTTCAATTCAATCATTATTCAGGACCAGAGCCAGTAAACCTTTCTTTACACAAAATGAGGTGAGGTCCTGTGGGAATATAGTCTGCAATGCGATTATGCAGTACGGCTGTGTAAGGGTGGCAAATCAGGGTTACCCCCAAAATCCTTTTCCTAGCATTTTTTAACTTGTGGATGTTTGAGTTTTACAATCATCGTCATACTCTTAAAATATTTTTGTATGTTAAAAATCCTATGTAACATTATTTATCCTGAAAACAGCTTCCTAAGACATGTAGTGGAAAGCATAGAACATCTCCAGCTCAGGATGTTTGGCGTTTTGATTTATTAAGTTTTGTAACCTTTTTGCTACTTCTTCTTTTAAAACAAAACCAAAGTAAAACCAGCCTAGCTAAGAATAGGTGCTGTTCTGGCTTGTGCATGAGCGTTTCGGTGCCATGTCGTTCATGTTCAGTCAGGGCTGCTCACCCTTGCTGGAGTCTCACTTCTTGACTCATTACCAAGACTACCAATGCTGAATATTAAGGTCATAAACTGAGAGCCTTTGATTTTGAGGACACAGTATCATACTTTTCGTGCGTGGTTTAAATGCATGTTGGTGCGTGTTGTGCCTCCTTGTCTCTTCATCTGTTAATCGCTTCAACAAATTGGCAGTTCAGACCAATGACACAACTTCTTACTTGATTGTCCTGACCCAGCCTGAGCAATCGCTTTCATATGACAGTTCAATTTCTCTGACTTCTGGAAACAGCAAGCCCAGAATTTTTGGCAGTAATATGACTTACGTAATTAGGCTTTTGCCCTACCATTTCCCTCCCTCCCAAAAAAAAGTACTTGTGAATGACTGAAAAAGTAGTCTATCTTGAAACCTCAGTAACCACGCTTAAATGGGGTTCTCTGTCCTGTCTTATAAGGATCGCTTCAAGAAGAAACTCCTGTTGCTCTTCTAAATGTAAAAATCACTTTAATGGTTTTCTTGTTATTATTAATGGCTAAGCAAATTACATTCTTAGGTTGGTTAGGGAATTATAATATTGGCAGTCCTAAAGGAAGAGTTGATAAAGAGTATATCTTTCCTTTTTCGAAGAATTGTCTGTAGGCAAATAGTTACATTTTGTATAGTAAATGAGTTTGCATTCTTATGTATGCTTGCTGTATTGAATGGTGTCATATTAACAGGATGTTTCTGCTGAAATAAGGTCTAGGAAAAGTTTAGCCTTGTTGTAAAACTTAGTCATTCTCTACTGCCTTATTTCACAATGGGATTGGATTGTTTTAATTTCTAACCATGTCCCAAAATGGAATTTGATACAGTAAGTGTGAGCCATAATTTTTTGTTGTGGGTGGAAGGCAAAACTGAAGAGTTAAGTACAATTTCTTTTCTGTCCTGCCAAGTTCTAGGTCTGTGAAAGGGCAGAGTGCAGTAAATTCTGTGCAGTGGATATCTGGACAGTTTAATTTCAGCTCCACACTCGCTTATGGTCATTACCTGAGTCTTAATTAATACAGTCATATTCTTACTTGGATTTTACTAATAAGGTGCGCAGTATAGCAACGTCAGTGATATTAGGATCCTCATTTAGCATTTGTGTGATGTAATTAGGAAAAAAAACCAATTTGCTTTGTTTGTTATGGAGATGAAACTTTTTCCAAAAAAAGGTGTTAACTGCAAACGTCTTTGGGTTTTGTTTTTGTTTAAAAGTGATTTGTCTTAAGTTTCTGAGTGCAGGCCTGAGATAGGTGGATATTCACTTTGTATATATATGATTAGCAGTAAGATAATATTTTTGTTCAAGATGGATACTGTTGTTTCTGTGCCATCTCGTCAATGCTTTATGGAAAATAAGGGGACCGCTGGGACCTGTCCTAATCACCACAGCCTTCCAGCATGCTACGTTTGTATATAGTCTTCCAATTTACAAGCCACGGGTGGAAAATGTGTGGTTAATGTTTTTTGCCTATACAATTATTTCATTGTAAGGCACACTGATGACGCTTGCACGTATAAGACACCCTGCAACGTTAATAAATTTTATGTTCTGCCTCTCTGAAAGAAAACGTTTGTTTCGGTAATGCATCATCTTTTATAAGCGTTGTGTGCGTCAAAGGAGAAGGAATGACTATATTCGGGTATTACAAACTTCTCCAGCCAGGTGCGATTCAGTTTTATATAATGAATGCTTTGTGGTATGTCCATCTAAAGTGTTATCAGCCCAGACTGATGACCTGTATTTTGTCAATTGAGAGAGATTTAGGCAGCATTTTAAAAGCAAATGAGCTTTATGCAATGTCTCATGATGTTTTTGTAGGATAGTGAATCCTGCACGTTAGTTTCCATGAGACTGGTGCATCTGGACCTTACATTCGCAAATCGAGCTTTTTGCAAAGGTGTTAAGTGAAGAAAGTTTGTTCGCTGTCAGTAACACTGTGCATGCTGCGGCGAGGCATTGTATTGTTGTATGCTGATTTTTTTTCTTACTTGGGAGCTGGGATCTGTCTATAGCGGAATTTTATCTGCACTGCAGTCTTTGTGAGAAGGAGATGCTGGGACCGTTAAGACCCTTTCCTCTTTAGCTACCAGTCACGAAATAATGCCTTTTTTACCCTCTTCTCTTGAAGGAGGAGTATGTAGACTCCATTACACCCAGGATGACTCTGCCTTTTTCCAGCACTTTGGAAAGAAGATGGTATATTACCAGATTAGTAGAAGCAAATGTTGCTTGTCTTGAGTCCTTATTCCTGCAGCTGAGAGGACCTGTAGCTCAGAGGAAGGAAATAAAAGTTCAAGAGGCAAAGGACCAAGACAGAGAGGGGTAAGGTGGTATAAGGCTGACAGCGTGATCTGCTGTTTCATTTCTGGGATATCAGTGCCCCGTGATTGCGTATCTTTTGGTATTGTGTGTCCTTAGGCCTGTCCCGTTGCTACAGGATTGGTAGGAACCAGAACTAGAGAAGCCTTGCAGCTGGTACACAGGTGAACGGCCCGAGTGAACTTTAAGTCTTGGGTGATGGAGTATTAGACTGGGAAGCTGGGGAGTGGGAGAGGATGGGAGGCTCTGCGGGGATGGGTCAGTTGAGGTTGATGAGAACAGTAGGTGCTTATTGTAGGAAGAGGGGGTAGGATTTGGGGCAGTTGGAGAATGTATCTTGAGCAAGGGTGTTGAGATTGTTGGAAGGAGAGAGAGAAGCTTGCAGGTAAGCGAAAGGGGATGTTAAGATAGGAAGGACTTTAAAAGGCTGAGGAAATTTTGGGGACATTACAGAATATTTGTCTTGTTTGGGAAGCACTGAGTGTCAGGAATTTGAAGGGGTGGTGGATATGAGTCTTGGGAAAGGACCTGACGTGTGCCCGTATGTCTGCACGCCCGAGTCTTTTTTTGTTGTTGAAAATTTGGTAGTTCTGACCCTTTCCTCTCTACGTCTTTTTCCCCTCCTCAGTAGTCAGGGTTAGTGTGCTTGTTCCTGCTGACGCTCAGCTGAGCTGTGGCAGCATCACCCAGCCAAGCTGCCACCAAACAGAATAGACAGCAGTTGAGTTCTTCTTGCTTTTCCCCGAGTGGTGACGTTAACTGTGGCCGGTCTTCTGTGCCTGCCAGCTGTTTGCAGAGAAAGGACAGGGGTACGGTTATCTGGGAGGACTCTGGCTGCCTTCGAAGCATGAGTGAAACTTGCCCCCTATTTTGAAGTCTGGGGTAAGGTGAGTGACAGGAAGTACGGTTGTATAACAAATGTTTTCCTTGAAAACTGGATTAAAAACAAGCGAGTGATAAAAACTGAGAAAGCTTTATGCCCTGGTAGTGTTCACTCTCAAATTACTGCAGCATTTGTCTGTGATTCCACGGAGCGGTGAGTAAATTCTGTGGCATGGGCAGCGTTAATCAAAGGGCAATTTTGACTTTATGGTAAATCAAAAAAGCTAATGTTTAGTTTTAAAACGCCATTTTTAGCACTGTAGTTTGGAAGCCCCATGTTGCTGTTACAGTTTCCGTGCTGTGCAATGGTCTCTTCTGTTTAAGGTGGTGAGCGATTGTTGTGACCACTGTGTTCCCCCAGAAAAGGCGAGTGCCGGCTGCCCGGAGAGGGGGAGCCATGGGAAATACATACAAATATGATTCCTAAGACTTTGCTGCTTTGTCATAAAGCTGAAAGATAATAACAGATAATTAAAACTTTTGGGGTTTTTTTTTTTGGTTGTGTCTTTTGTTTGATGTAAAATGTGAAAAAATTGTTTAAAACTTTTGTTTCCATTTTTTTGGGGGGCGGGAGGGAGCAAAAGCGCAGTAAGAAAACTAGTGCTGTTTCCATGGGGAAAAAAAAAGTTTTGATGGAGAATTTTCAGCAGTCTCTTGGTCTGCTTTTGAGACTAAAAATGGCCTTTCTGGAAGGAAAAACCTCTTGTGTACCTGTAGGGTTGGAAATGATAACTTGGATCCATTGGAGAAAGTAGGGTTTCAGCTTCCCAGTAACGCCACAGCATTCGCTGTCTACTTGTCAGGGCTTGAGAGCGTGACCTTTTGAGGCTTATGTTGGTACTTTGCAAGAGGGGAGGGCTGGCTGCCTTTGAAAGATTTTGCCCTATAAAGGGGCTGATGGGGGTGTTATTTCTTTACTTTTGAGACCAGTACATTTGTACTTGGGGACAGCGAGGGCATTCTCTGTAGTAGCTAGTGGAATTAATGCGGTTTTGAACATTCCACGTGTGCGTTACAGAATACTACACACATGCCCATGTATGTGCGTGTATGTATATAACACATACAGTTAAAACATACTCTTTCTTGCATTACTACTTTAAACAATGCAAGGGCAACACTTTGACAGCTGAATGTGGTGGTTTGGTGATTCTTTTTTCTTGTTTTCTTCTACTCGATCCAGATGGTAATAGATCCATCAGCACCATCTCTGGGTGGCTGGGATTTTGGGGAGCACTGCAAGTTGGGATAAGTGAGTCTGTTTAGGTTGGGGTTTTTATTAGTGTGGTAAAATAATTTATTAAGATCAAATACTTTATAAAGGGTAGAGAACAAGACTCTCAATTGGGAAAGAATAGTTTTAGAACTTGAATGAAATTTCATTTTAATGTAATGAAGTAGTAGGTTGCAAGTTATATAATTGGATTCTGTAATAGGTGCTTATTAGCATTTTCATCCTAACATTTAGGATAAGTAATTACTTTAATGTTTAAAAGCCAAAATTAATTTGTTTAGTAACAAAAGTTGTAACTGATTTTGCTGCATGGTTCTTAGCAAGATAGCATTGGGATTCATGGTTTTACCTCATTTATAAGGTTGTTACCTGTGTTGCCTGTAGTAGTCCTCGTGCAAGCAAGGTCAACTCCACACACTGAAGTAGATTTACATACGTTGACATCTAAGTTGAATTAGGCCCTGTGAATATATCTTATGTCTCGCCAAGGTAGCTATAAAGGGGAAATGTTTTCAAAGACTTTAGCAATCTTAGAGCTCTTTGCTTTATTTCTAAACCCTGTCATTAGTGGTTTCAGGAAAACTGGATTTGCTTCTTCCCAAAGCTGAGGGATACGCACAGTAATTTTGAAACCTAGCCTCTAAACATGGTCTGGCTCCTAACTTTCCTATGTAAAACCTGTGTTTTAGATGTCTGAGCATCAAGCTGACTTAGAATTGGCTTTTTTCTTTGATACACTCTTTTTCTTTTTTCTTTTTTTTTGTTTTGTTTTTGTTTCTTCTAATTTCTCATATTGGAAAAATACAAAGTATTTTCTTCACCCTGTTCGCACAATATTAGGGCATGGCAAAGATAACACTTCCCTGTTTGCATCTGGAGGCTCTGATGGTGTTTGAGGCTCTTTGTAGTTCAAGATAAATTGTTTGTGATTATCATCAACCCTTCAGAAATTTAAATTAGTATGCAAATAACAGGAAAGATTATCAAGATTTTAATTAGCAAATAGCAATTTTTCAGCCTAGATAAACTAGATTTATCTACTATGCATTCTAGCTGCATTTTTAAAGTGTTCTTAGCCCAGCTTAAGGGAATAAAAAGAGAAAAACACCAGCAAATTGTGAAGTGCAAGGTACTGCTGAGAAATGAAAGATATTCTTGGTAAACCTGATCCTTCCTAGCCTGCTGCTCAGTTTGAGTAAGCAGTCAAAGAATGAGGTCAAGATAAATCAGGTGCTATTGAACTCTTTTCTCATTTGTATTTCACCTCATAGAACTTGGAAGAGACCACCGGGTGCGTTGCCTCCACGGCCCTGCAGTCTTCGGCAGTTGTGAAGTAGTTATTTCGGTTTAGAAAGATCGGCAGAATGTGTACTGTGCGTGCTCCTGCTCAGCATTCATTATAAAGCTTTTAAAAACAGTTTAAGCTTTGAAACAACCAGGAGCGACAGCTTTTGTGCCACAGGAAGAGAACAGAAGGTAACGGAAGGCGTAGCTGAGTTCTGGGTCAGCGTGATCCAACCGATGGAAGCAAAGCAGGCTGCTTCCGAAATTACCAGCTGCTTCTTTCTGGAGACAAGAAGTACCTGCCGGAGCAGCAGTTGCTGCCAGGGCATCACGCATGACCTTCTGCGCCCATCTGCTATTTTGACCCAGAGAGCTAAATGTGGCTGTTGCCAAAAAAACCCCACCAAACCCAAGTGAGAGCTGCAGTGAAGGCTTGTCTCTGCCCTGCTGCCTTTGTCCCTCTCTTTGCTGTCCTCTTACCCTTCCCTCACTCCCGTCAGCAGAATGGGCTGCGGTACAATTGGAGGGTGCGTTCAGTTTGGAGTAGGGGACTAATAGCTTTCTAGAGGTGATGGAGGGAAGCCTGGAAAACAGAGGGAGAGAGTTCTTGCTGATGAGGGCAGGCTGTAATTAACCAAAAGCTTTTTGAGTTGTTAAATGTCCCGAGAGCTTTTTGATCTGATATGAAATGGCTGGTTCTAAATTGCTAAATACTTACAAAAAAGTGATAAGAATTTTTATTATTTCCAGTCACAGTGGCAGGCTTTTAAAAATGTCTCTGCGTCCTCCAAGAAGAGAGTAATACAGAGTAAGAACTGCAGTACAGCTAAACATTTAAAAAAAAAAAAAAATTAAAAGAAAAAAAAGAAATCCAACTCCCAGTCCATACAAGCCATTCCTGGGTCCTAGAAGAGCTTGCAACCGTAGATATTCTTGGGCATGACTATATTTTTGGTTTCCCTGGCAGCTCTATTGTTATGAGGCCAGCAGGGGACTGAAAGCAGGGTGGCTGCTGGCTTGCTCCTTCAGGGAACAGGCAGCTTCGTAACTGGAGTTACCCAGCAGTTTACGAGTGCGGATGCAGTTAACTACACATGCACGCTCATAAACAGATCTCCTTACAAGATATTACTATGTTTGTTTTTTAAGCAGGATTGCATAAGTTAGACTATGACAAGAATGAAAGAGAATATACAAATGATTTTGCTACTACTTAATATTTGGCATAAGTCTAATATTTCAGTCTAGAGGAACTTCACTGATAAGAACAAAAACATCTTCTATGTTCTATAATGTCTGGTGTATTGTTGAAACCTTTAGCTAATAAAGGGCAGGTAAAACAAGAAGGTATGTGCTAGCTTTGGTTCAGAGGTGTTCTACCTGGTGGCGCTTGTTTCTTTTTTTTTTTCTTTTTTAAGGCTGTGACAGGGAGAAGGTAATTTGATGTGATTAAAATCTATTCGCAATGTGCCTTTACGATAAAAAAAAAAAGTGATCTGGAAGAACGTGTGTTCTGTTATCTTCTGTTCACTGGTGTAATCGGCATTACTTAATCCTTCGTAAGAAGCGTATGAAGTTGGTACCTTTTGTGGTATCTGACGCAGTGAGCAAAGAGTTAGTTGTGTATTACTCTGCGTGGATCTCAGAGGCACAGCTGTTGAGATAGCTGTTTGCGAGAAACTTTAAATGTCTTTTTCCTTATCATGCCTCTCGGAACTTCCTGCATGTTTAATACATTTTAACTGGACTTCCTTATCATATCTGAATGTATTTAAAAGCAAACACCCCATCTTGCTTAAATGAGAATTTTTGTTTACTTTTTTTAATATGAAATATATTCTGACTGAAGTAATAAAAATCGTGGTGATAAGTGCAGCAACTCTGCAGTTGAGTGTGGAAAACGAAAACCAGTATTTTTCCTTCAGGCACATCGCCACCTAGCAGCTGTTAACTGAAATTTCCTCCTTTTTTAGTGCCTGAGCTGCAACGGATATTTTTGTCCCTTCAAAAATGGAATTATACTGAGCAATACTGTGTGGTGTTTTACATCAGAGTGTGTCTCACCTCTATAAAGACTGTATATTTTTTCCTCTCGATTGCAAAATTGGTCACTGTAGAAATGGTTCCTCTTTGCCGATGATCATCAAGGGTGAAACTTCAGTTGTGTCCAAGTGAATGGCTTGCATGTTGTTCTGCCTCGGTGTTGATTCTCGGCCGGGGTTGCACATTTTCCCACTGAAAGGGGTTGTGTGGCATGGAGCGTAGACCAAGCTAGTAAAACTGCACCAAAACCATTCTCTCAGGTGGAAGAGGCAGCGGCAAGCGTGGGAGAAAAGATAGTAAGGAGAGAGGGTGGCAGATGGACAGGGGACTAGCAGGGCGGAGGACAGCAGAAAGGAGTGCTCCGTTGTAGCTTGCGTGAAAACGTTTGTTCTAAAGAAGCTCAATATATGTTTAAGTGCTGTAAAAACCATGTAAAGTCTTACTGTCAAATCTGATATTATGGACTTGATATATTAAGGAATTGCCATTTTTTCATACAGAGATTCAGGTAAACAAATAATGCAGATTTTGTAAGGATTTGTTTTTATAGTAGGTCTTATTATTGCTCAAATAAGTCAGGACTATATATTTTTATAGTGGAAAAGTTTTATCAGCATTTAGGAACCAGTGACACAGTAATGTAGTATCTTCATAACATGCGCTGTAACTCTTTGGAAAGGTAAGTTTCTCGAGCTTTTTTGAAATCTGAAAAATGCTCTGCTCGTCTCGTCGGCTGTTGGTACATCCGCACCAGTGCTTTAGTTGGGGCGGATGTTTGCTTTTAGAGTGCATCTCCCAAGTACACTTCTTTGGTCTGCATCACGGAGTGGGCTCAGCCGTAAACCAGATTCTGTTCAGACAAAAAGCAGCTGGATGAAGTGCAGCAGGAATGTCCCAAATGTGCTCCAGCTGCCCAGGGACATTGGTCCATCTGACCACACATAAGCCAGTTCAGAGGGAACACGTGGAGTGTAGATGGTTGGGCCCACTGCACCAGTTGCTTCATGTTACTTTCCGAAGCATAACACTATTCTCCAAGAGAGAGAGTTTTGATATTTTCTTATTGTGAGAATTTGTAGAATCATAGAATGGTTTGGGTTGGAAGGGACCTTAAAAATCTTCTCGTTCCACCCCCCTGCCCTGGGCAGGGACACCTCCCACCAGCCCAGGGTGCTCCAAGCCCCGTCCAACCTGGCCTTGAACACCTCCAGGGATGGGGCAGCCACAGCTTCTCGGGGCAACCTGCGCCATGGGCTCACCACCTGCACAGGAAAGAATTTCTTCCTAATATCTCATCTAAATCTCCCCTCTTTCAGTTTAAAACCATTCCCCCTCATCCTATGGCTCCCCTCCCTGACCCAGAGTCCCTCCGCAGCTCTCCTGGAGCCCCTTTAGGGACTGGAAGGGGCTATGAGGTCTCCCCGGAGCCTTCTCCAGGTTGAACAGCCCCATCTCTCTCAGCCTGTCCTCACAGCAGAGGGGCTCCAGCCCTTGCAGCATCTTTGTGGGTCTCCTCTGGATCTGCTCCAACAGCTCCGTGTCCGTCTTATGTTGGCCCCAGAGCTGGAGGCAGCACTGCAGGTGGGGTCTCATGAGAGCAGAGTAGAGGGGCAGAATCCCCTCTCTCGCCCTGCTGGCCACGCTTCCTTTTGATGCAGCCCAGGATACGGTTGGCCTTCTGGGCTGCGGTCACGCATTGCCGGCTCACGTTGAGCTTCATCAACACCCCCAAGTCCTCCTCCCCAGGGCTGCTCTCAATCCGTTCTCCACCCAGCCTGTATTTGTGCTTGGGATTGCCCCGACCCACGTGCAGATCTTGCACTTGGCCTGGTTGAACTTCATCAGGTTGGCCTGGGCCCACCTCTCAAACCTGTCCAGGTCCCTCGGGATGGCATCCCTCCCCTCCAGCATGTCGACTGCTCCATACAGCTTGGTGTTGCCAGCAAACTTGCTGAATTGAAATTGTAGAACCCCTCCATGGTAATGGCAGGGACTAGCTGTCAAAATACATATCTGGCCTCCTGGTTTTCACAATGGTGATTTACATACTCGTTAGAACCGCCTTTTTGTTTTCCCTTGTGTCACAATACTTCTGTGATAAGACATCCTTGTGTCCAGACTGAATTTGCTTTCTGTATTAAAGTGAATCAGAAGATCACGAAGAGGTTGAACTATCTCATCTGCTATGTGGGCTAATTAGAATCAAATCGAATGCGCTTTGATGTGAAGTCCAGGGTGATTCAGACAGACATGTGGATTTTCACTTACCTCTAGGGGATGCTGTTGTGTTAAAAGTTCCAGTGATTTAAACATTTTATGTATAGATATGGGTATTTATTTGCCTTACAGAAGAAAAGCATGTGCGATGCTATAGGAAGTACTCTAGCTAAGAGAAGCAGAGATACTACAGCACATAACTGTGTTTGCAGCTATCAATACGTAGAGCGAACAGAATGAACTAACAAAGGTCCTGGGGTGACGTTAATAGCTTGTTTTTCTGTGTATGTTGCATCTAACCCGCTGACGCATTGATAACTGATTTCGGTTCAGTGGAAGGTATCTCAGACTGGTGAAGTGTTTGGTGAACGGCAGTTTGAATCAAGCAGTTGGGAATCTTTTGCTGTCAGGAACAGAGTACTTCACAGTGACTCTGTCAGTATTTAAGGTTAATGTCTGCTGGACTTGAATTTATTGAGCTGTTAGGTTTTCTTTCAAAGAAAGGTTTCCTATGAACAGATTTTGGTTTTAGAAGGCCTGAGATACATTTACATTGGTAATTTCCCCCCCCTATTCTTTCACTAGGCATTACCTTACTTTCAGCATAGATATTTTAATTTAGAAATTCATCAAGCTCCCAGTGTTTGGTACCAGTTTAGTATCATTTAATGTGAAGCATCTAAGTTGTTCATTATGCAACATTTCACAAGTGTTAATCATAGTATGTTCTGTACTGCTGAAAGCCATTCACAGTAATGCAGAGATCATTACTGTCTAAAAACCCATAGACCAGTGACTACTGGTCTAATAAAGAAAACTTAAGTACTTTATTAGTGTCTAGACAGCAATACTGAGCAGTCAGTGATTTGCAGACAATACCCAACCTTGCTTTTCCGAACAACTTGAAGAAACGTGTCTCTTTGGATATAGAGGGGAATTTATATTGGCCTTTGAACTCTAATGCCCTTGTGTAGCTGACACGTTACGTGCAAACCCTGTCTTGTAGAGCACTGCTCTAAAGAAGTTTAGAACTTTGCTTTCTTTTCTTCCTCATCACCTGCGCTTCCCGCAAGAATTTAAGTATTTTAAATTGGAAAAATGAAATACTTATTTCTTCTTATCCTTCCCAAGCCTCCATAAAATGTGTTGTGTTCATGTAAATTCAGGGATGCTCTCTGTATTAAAAACTGTACATATCAGAAATATTTTTCCCAAAAGCTTTGGCATACTTACAAGAGAAACTCGCATTTCGTGCCTCTCTTCTGTTTATGTTGTAGGTATGGATTTTTATTGTAGTTCATATCTTAAAGGATGAAGCCTTCTCTTGGTGCCTTTATTAAATGGCTGGTTTAATCTGAAGCATTGGTATAGAATATCTTTGAGTATGCACAACATGATCTGCTACGTAATACCTCTAGTCCTCTTGCTTAAAAATCATAATGTTTTCCTGTTTCTTAAAAACATTTCTCTTTCTAGAAAATACCATGCACTACTTTGGTCTGGAGATGCGTGGTTGGAACTTTTGGGGTGACAAATGCTGTGAGGCAAAAAACCAACTGCGACCTTTTTGTTAGGTACTGTCCAAGAAGTGTACCGTTGCCTCAGCGTTAAGTACCTGTGAGTTTTTACACCATGTCGAAGTCCTAAATAGCACTTGCGATTAAGGGAGTGCCCTTTTTGCATATAAATAATCACTAAATGCTTCTTGACCTTCATCTTCCCAGCAATGCAGAATTCCTTTCACGTAATTTGTTTCCTTCTCTATTGAATTCAGCGCTGTTAGTGGACATTCTCCTGCAACTGAAGCACGTGGGTAGATAACACGTAAGACTACTTTTTGTATCTGAAGTGAGGAGAAACCTCATTTGGCTTCTAGGGAATCTTCCTTGGAGATAAATTTCCTACTCCTAGTTATCCTAGTATAGCTGGCTGAATATGAGCCAGCAGTGTGCCTGGGTGGCCAAGGCGGCCAACAGCATCCTGGCCTGTATCAGGAGCAGTGTGGCCAGCAGGACTGCGGCAGTCATCGTGCCCCTGTACTCGGCACTGGTGAGGCCCCACCTCGAGTGCCGTGTTCAGTTTTGGGCCCCTCACAACAAGACAGACATTGAGGTGTTGGAGCGTGTCCAGAGAAGGGCAACGGAGCTGGTGAGGGGTCTGGAGCACACGTCTTGTGAGGAGTGGCTGAGGGCCCTGGGGGTGTTCAGCCTGGAGAAGAGGAGGCTGAGGGGAGACCTTATCGCTCTCTACAGCTCCCTGAAAGGAGGGGGTAGCCAGGTGGGGGTCGCTCTCTTCTCCTGAGTAACAGGCGATAGGAGAAGAGGAAATGGCCGCAAGTTGCGCCAGGGGAGGTTTAGGATGGATATTAGGAAAAATTTCTTCACCGGAAGGGTTATCAAGCACTGGAAGAGGCTGCCCAGGGCAGTGGTGGAGTCGCCATCCCTGGAGGTGTTTAAAAGACGGGCAGACGTGGTGCTGAGGGACATGGGTTAGTGGTGGGTTTGGCAGTGTCAGGTTGATGGTTGGACTTGATGATCTTGGAGGTCTCTTCCAACCGTAACAATTCAATGATCAGTAGTAACTTTAACGGAATTACCTAGTCTCACTGAAATATCCAGAGCATTTAAGCAGTGCTTTTCAAAACACCTTGACAAAATGTCACTCCATGAGTTGCCTCTGTCTTCCCCTTCTCTAACAGAGGGGAGAAAATCTCAGAGTGGAAATGAAAGTTTGTCACTGGCAGGGATGAGTTATGTGCCAAGCCAAAGAGGGCAGAGGGAGGCACGGGGAAGATTAGGACTCCATTAGCTGGTTTTGTGTGTCTTAGACCAAACTTCCCCAGTGTTTATTTCTCTTTCTCTGTCAAATCAGACTTCAGGTGCTGATGAGCCGCAGGAAATGCAAATGATGCCCATTAGGTTAGCAGATGCTTATGCCCGTACAGATGTTCTGCCCTCTTATGATGAGTCATACACATCTGTATAAGCAGCCAGAGTCTTTGTGATCAAGGTTTGGCCTGCAGAGGGGCAGACCACATCCTGAGATGAGAGCGACTGCTGTAAAAAATCTCCATCATTTGTTGTCACCCGAGCTGGAGCTTTAGCAGCTGTTAGGAATGCAGAGCACAGAATGTTTAACTGCTGATAGCCCGTTAAAAAATCGAATGTGATAGTGTACTGATTGAATGGTAGCAGCCTGTGTGTGCGTACGCACTGTCTATATGCACACAGGCGTACCTCATTTCTTTAATTTTAGTTGTCCTTATCGTGCCAGAGCTGCTGTTCTGTTCCGTTACAGTACAATGGCATTACTCCCCACTGCAACAGGATTGGGATGTGTCTGAGGCCATGCTAGGAAATTAAGTAAGCGTTTAAGAGAAAGAATTAACTTTAAACAGATGGATTCAGCTCAGTTCTCCTGCTCAGGAGCCCGACCCAAAAAGTTGTTCTCGCTCGGCTCCTGCCCTGCGTCCAGAGGAGGCCCCTCTGCTCCCCGGGCTGCCCCTGCGTCCCTCCTCCTCCTCCTCCTCCTCTTCCTCCTCCCCTCCCTCCCCTCCTCCCCCGCCCCGCCGGGAGCGGCTCTGGCCCGGCCCCCCTGCGCAGCCCCCTCCGCACAGCCTCTCCGCCGCCTCCCCCCTTCCAGCCCTGGGTGCATTTAGGGGCTGATCTGGTGCAGAAAACATCCCTGACATTTGCGGAGCTCGGGGATCGCCGGAGCGCGGCCAGCCCCCCCCCCCCCTCCCCCTCCCTCCTCCCCCTCAGCCCCCCCGGTTCCCCGCCGGCCGGAGGAAGCCGGGTGCCCCCGGCGCCATAGCGAGCATCGCCCGCATGTCCGGGCAGCGCGCTCGCCGCGGGCTGCCAGCGCCGCCCGCCCGCCTTTGTCCGGGGCCGGGGCCCCGCGCCCGGCCGGCCTGCCCGCCTTCCGCCGGCGCTCTGCTCTGAGCTGGAGGGATCGGCAACGCCTCTGCGGACGGTCCTCTCGGTCGTGACGGACGCAGCGAAGTTGAGTTTTGAGGAGTTCGGAGGGGGAGCGCCGCGCGTGTGTGTCTCGGTCCCCGCGACCCTCCTCGGCCGCGCGTCCGTTCTGGTTCCGCCGCAGGCTGGGCCTCGCGCCGCGCCGCTCCCCGCCCGCCGCCGCCCCGAGCCCGGGCGAGGGCAGGCCGGCTGGGCTTCTCCGCCAGCCCCGTAAATGCTATTGATGAAGATGGACCTGTTGAACTACCAATACTTGGACAAGATGAACAACAATATCGGCATTCTGTGCTACGAAGGTAATGGTTTCGTTTCACGGAGCGTCTCCCGTCGCGTGTGTTTTCTGTTGTTTGTCAGCCTGAATTTTTCCTCTGGAAAGGAGCTGGTTGGGAGATACCTCGCACTCTGTATTATTTGTTAGGGCTTTGTTTAAAGGAAGGAATTTTCTTCTTCTCGTTTAATTTTTCTGTTCTTTTTTTTTTTTACAAAGGGTATTTTTAGTGGTAATTTCCCCCCCTTCAGGATACCATGAGTTCGATTGAGGGGCCGCGTTGCCTTTGCGGCAGGCGGCGTTTCTGGTCCTCATTGCCGCAGCGGTAAAAGCAGCGGCTGTGCCCCGATGGGTGTGCGAGTCCACCCCCCCCCCCCCCCCCCCCCCCCGCCGCCGCTCTCCGCCCCGCGGGAGGCGCTCCGCGGCCGCGCTGCCCCCCCGCCCCGCCGCCGCCCGGGGGTGCTGCCGGGACCCCGTCCCCGTTCCGCCCCGCGGGGACCGCCCCGCTGGGAAAGGGCTTTTTCTCTTCGCCGGACTCCGCGTTTTACCTCATTATTTTTTTTTTTTTAGGCTGGCGTTTGCCCCGCGTGTAGGGAGCGTTAACAGGTTGGCAGTTGCCCGGAGTAACCGGGTAAAATGAGTTTCATGCTGTAGTGGAGTTTTCTCTACGTGCAGTTCGAAGAAGTGGTTATGGCTTGGCTTGGACTGGAAAGAAAGGCACCACTGAGCTAACTCAGCTTGGCAGTGGAACTGTTTTTGCTGTAGCCACACACAAGCATTGCAGAAATCTTTCTTCTGATTCAGCAGGAACATTTTCCGCCTTCATTTGGAAAATAAACTTGCTGCAGTTGTCAGGGAAGAAACAATCGGGAGCATCCATAGGACCGGGAGCTCTCTGTTCATGCTCTTCAGAAAAAGACCAGGCCAGAAGATGGGGGGCTGAACTTCACTTTGGAAAAATCCCATCTTTTCTATCGTTAAATCGACACAGCCACATTTCTTTCCTTCAGGAAGTGGAGGGGCTCCCTGCAGAACAGTTAATATCTCAGCCTCTTTTTTTTTTTTTCCCCCCTCCTCTTTTCTTTTTCTTTCCTGCACAAATACATATGTATTTGCTTGAATGAAGCTCTTTTACAGAAGCTTGAGCTTGCCCATCAGTACTGAATAATACAGAGCTGGGATTCAATAGAGTTGAATTTTCAAGCTCTTTTTCTTATCCCATGCTTTCTTCCTTACAGCAAGAAAACTAGTTTGGAAAAAAAAAAAAAAAAGGAAGCACAACTTACAGGATCCTTTAACTTTTTCATTTCCCCTCTGTAGTAACCAGTGCTTTATTTGGAAGCCATTGACAACTTCTGATGAAGGCCGTGAAGTTTTACATAAAATTCTACTTACGTGGTACATGTTCTGAGTGTTTTGTTGACTAAGGCAGAAAAACTGTAGTTTTGGCGTATTAGTTCAATTCATTATAATTATGCCTAATATTTATGGGGGAGTCTTTCCAGCCCCCTTTTTCCCCACCCACTTCTTCTCCAATAATTGTTATTTAACCAGATCTTAGCTTTAGTAGTTGAAAAGCAAAAGAACAGCTTAAGGAATACCCTCCACTATAGCAATCTTTGTTTAGTTTAAACATCTGTTGCTGTGTCCCTTATTATGGAAGTTAACGTTTTTAACACTAAAATAAACACACACAAAATGAAGAAAAGAAAAGCAAAACTTCAGTGGTGTTTATAGTGAGGTGTTTATATCCCAGTGGTTTAAAAAGTATAAACACTGGCAACATCTGCACTGAACTGGAAGGGTGTTTTAGAGATGCCTACAGATCTGCCATGCCTCTGCCGTAGTATTTATTTTAGAAGTGAGTTGTGTCAGCAGTGATGGATCCTGTCTTTTCAAAGGTACTGCTGTGGTAGTAACTATGTTGACAACAAAGTGCCCTTTCAAACTCAATTAATTAGGATTTATTGAAGGTCATACTTGAACTTCTTATAAATAGATGTCTTCCTGAAAAGTACTTTTGCAGATGTAGGATAAGATACAAATACATTGAATGATGTGAAAGTAGGTTTGTAATTTCAGAGGAAAGAATTATGGACCTATATGCCACAGGAAATAGATGGGTTCCTTATTCCTTTTGAGTCTCTCTTGAAACACTTGCTTTTGCTTATTGAAATAATTGGTATGATGGTTGATTATCGTTTTATGAGGTTTACTAGCGGTTTTAATCGTTCACCTCTGGCACGAGCCACTGGAACTCTCATTGATTTGTAGCTGCAGCTTATGGGTAGGAGATGTATTGTGTGCGTTTGGCAGCTCTTTAGTTCAACATGGAGTAGAAGAAGATAATTTGTGTCCCAAGATGAGTCCTACTTTTTCTTGCCCAGCAAGAGTTACAGATAGCAATTTGTTAGCTGCAAGCTTCAGGCTACTACTGAGTTACCACCAGCGCTTCATTAGTTGTCCTTGACTGGTAGGGCCTGAAACCTCAGCAGTGTCTTAATCTTATTTGGTTCCTAACTAGTGTCGTTCATGACCATGCTCCAGTGAGTATGGGAACGTTTATTGACAGTGCTCTTTAGTTCATAAAACGTATTTCTGATTTTGGCATACTCATTGGAGGTCTAGGGGAAGAAAGTAGAGTGGCGGCTGACACGGATGGGATCTGCTCTATGGACAGACAAGTGTCCTTTTGTTGAGGTGGGGGAAAGTGGGAGGAGTTCTCCTCTTAGCCTTGAAGAAGGAATGGCGTGTTGCAGATTTAGCTGACCGCTTTGTAGTATGGAAGCTTAACTGAAGTTGACTGCTTTTGCAAACAGAAGAATTTTTTTTGTGTTTTGTTTTGTTTTGGGTTTTTTTTGCTGTGAGGGTGGTCTAACACTGGCACGGGTTGCCCAGACATGTTGTGGACTGCCCATCTTTAGAGATACTCAAAACCCAAGTGGACACGGCAACCTGCCCTCGGTGAGTCTGGTTTTGAGCAGGAGGTTTGGACTAGGTGATCTCCAGAGGTGCCTCCTAGCCTCAGCACTTCTGTGATTCTGTAATGTGATAGAACGCTCTGCACACTCGTATAATTAAGACAGCCACAGCCAGCAAAAGGGTTATAACCAGCGACGAGGTGAGAAGTCTTTTGGAAGGGGTTCCATAACTTGGAACTGCAGAATAAAGCTATTTCCTTTCCTCGGGATTGTTTGTTTTATACTGATTATTTGTGTCCTTTTGAGTGTTTCCTTAATGTTATTACTAGCTTTGAGCTCCTTGTGGTGCCTCGTGGTAATCTCAACGCTGATTGATGCTTTTGGACGAAAATCTTACTTTTAACAACATGGTGGGTTTTTTTAAAAGGTTGCATAAAAAAGAACACTTGGGTTTTGTCTCCCTCTCCGGTGAAAGAAAAATTTTAAATCATTCAAATGAGAATGTTTGGCCTTCACCAATGGGAAAGCGACAGTTATATTAGCAATGATTAACCGTTTCAATGCAATTTATTGTAAGATATTTGGTGCAAAAGAAAGGTAAGAAAGAAAGGAAGAAATAGAGAATTGTTGACTCAGCATCCAGATGCTGATTTTTGCCATGAACACATCTGAGATTCTCCTACTAAACCTTTGCTGCCAGTGATCAACAATGGCCAGTTTAATGAGGAGTGCTTTCTTATAATTCTTTTCTTCCTAATGAGCTCAGAGACATCAGGGAGCTCTCGGGAGACCGTTGTCCTCGCTGAGGTGCAAAGGCCACGAAGCAGAACCGTTCTGTACCAGTCTGGCGTTCCCAGGGCTTGCTATCAAATGACAAGCACTTGAGCCGGGCATGTATTCAGAGGTAGAACATCTGCATCTTGTTTTGCAGTGGAAACTCGCTTAACTTCAGCTGAATATTTTTTCTCCGAGAGCCTTGCGTGTGAGGTAATGGCAGGAGGGCTCAGAGCGAAACGAATCACAGGTGATGCTGCTCTTTGACTAGCGCAGGGGCAGCCGGGCAAGTTTTGGCTCCTGGTTTCCACTGGAATATGTATGAGAAGGTGCAGTCTCCAAGTAGCAGATTTGTTTCGTTTTGTTGTTTATCTGAGGGAGTGTACAGATGGCTGTGCTTTGGAAGGCAGATTTCTGCCTTCCTTCCTCTCTGTCCCGTTTTTGAATGCTTTGGGTTATTACTGCATTCTCGAGGCTTGAACTGCTGTGCTGGGAAGGGTATAAAGAAATGCAATAAGATGCTGAGAAATCCCGCAGGCACATTAGGAGACTTGGAGCACTCAAAATAGTTATACAGAGTTCTCTGGACAGTCCAGAAGGCTGGATTTTTTTAATGAAGCAAATTGGATCCAGACTTATAGAAAAACACCCCTTTTTGGTTTTGGGACAGCTTACATTAGTTAGTGGCATATTACATAATTATTTCACTGAGTTCCTCTAACAATGAAGCGTTCGTTGGCTACAGCCCTGAGCTTGCATAGCTGTGCATCTTCTTAGGGCACTGCAAGGCACTTTGAATGGATGTCTGTCTTCCCAAAAAGGCCAGTTTAGATGTTTGATATCAAACCAGGAGCCCGAAACGGATTCTGCTAACTTCATTTGCTTTTTAATGAAATGTAGCGTGTTTTCTGAAGTGCTAACGAATAGTTTCCATCAGTCTTCTTTGCTGACCTTGCATTTTACTCTGGGTTTGTAACATCAGTTTCTCCTATTAACTCCGAAGTTTGGTTTAGTTTCTAAATATATAAAATGACTTTAACACTCTTCCTCTATTAAGAATTAGTGGAGTAATAAATGGGATAAAAATTGCCTTCATGGTGAATTCAAGTGTTCTTATTTGTAACGCAGTGTAAAATTTCTGTTCAAAGTCATGTAAATTAAGATGCACCTACAGAATGTTTCCCATTTATAGCACATTCTGTGGGTTTTGCTTTTTCAATGTCTTTTATCTTCAGGAAAAAACAAAGAACTCCAACTTCACAGTTGGGCTTTTCTTACTCATTTCCTCCTAGCATGAGGTTGGGAATATCCTTTTCAGTACTGACATCAAAATTCAGTTTATTTTCCTCATTCATCAAAGGCAAGATAGATTCAGGTCATACTTAAGCTTTTTTTTTTCCCCCTGCAGTTCTGTTTTCTCATCACCCTTGATGCTAGTTCAGCATTTGTACTGAGAACTCAAAGAAGGAAATTAAAAAACCCAAATATAATAGTGGGATATCCCACAACTTTCAATAGATAAGATAGGCAGCTCATTTTTTGTGAGATAAAAGGTAGCAAGGTTTGTAGCAGTAAGTTGAATTCTGTGTTAATGAGCAATTTGCTTAAGGCTGTAACTTGTTACTCACAAGTCAAATTTGTTACAGTGCCAGGTCTCTTTGGATATAAATCCAGGGATTTTAGGAGACATTGAAAAAGCTTAAATTGCTCCAGAGTTTGAACAATGCACGGTATTGTAGAGAGAACTGTTAGAGAAAAAATAAAGCTTAAACAACAGTCTTCATTGTGTGGCGTCTGAAATTATGAATGAAAAAGTTCATCCATATGTATTGGTTTTGCCTTTTTTTAAATATCTGCTTTGCATGAAAATAGTTGTCTATTAATTTCTTCTTGAGGATTAATACAGATGGGCCTTTATATTTGAATTTGGCTGAACAGACTACAGAGTTTTAACATGCTGCATGTGGACAGTGTGCCAAACAATTTAGCAAAGTTGTTTACACTAACAACAATCCAGCAGGGCAGAGCCTATAATTTTTCACTGATAATAGTATGAGGTAGTGATGAATACAAGTTTCTGGAGCAGTGTTTACAAAAATGGTATTATACTTTTTTGGTGTTAAGGAATCATGACTGGTTTGGGGTTTAATTTCTTTTTTAAAGCCAGCCAGTTTCTTGTTCATCGTACAGTCTGTATCATCTCCCTGAAAATTACTTTACAGATCAGCATGGAGGGATTGCTGGACACACAGGGTCATTGTTTGCTCTCCCTTTCAGGAAAAGCCGTGCGCGTTGGAAGATAACTGGCTGCGTGATACAGCACTGCTAGATGTTGTGTAAGCGCTATGCTAGGGCAGAGGGTGCAGTAGCATATACACCATGAGTGCTGTGATGCCCAGGTTTAATTTCCTGGAGGCAGGTTTCCCCTGCTGTGTCGTCTAACAGCTTTTTTGAAGAATGAGCTGAGGTTCTCATGCCTGTCTCTACCAGTTGGTGTAATGGTGTGTGTAGCTTGGTGTGTCCTGGTAGGTATCTCGGGAGTCTTGGTGGGACGGAAAGAGAGGCCATAGATCATGTGGCAGAAGAGCAGTTTTGAACAGGGAGTTGAGCTCTTCGTTAGGCTTACCTCTGTCAACTTGTAAACCTCATGTTACCGATGGATGGAGTTGGAAGAGTTTTACTCTTAACATCAGTAGTAATTTGGTCCTGATTCTAAAGTAAGGCAAGCTTAGAGCGTTTTAGTTGTTAGGAAGGAGCTCCATACAGCTCTCTCTTGTATAGCCTTGGTGAAGTTGAAGTAAGGATATTCCTGGGACCACCACAGCGTTGGTTCTAGCCAAAGAAAAAGTCATCCAGAAACTTCAGTGAGGTGGTGAGTCTTCATCAAAGATCTGGAGATATCTCGTTTTAATAGGAATCTTAAGTGCTGAAAATCTCAGGTAAAAAAAAAATATGAATGTGGGGCCCAAAAGTGTGAAACAGAGTTTAGAATATTTCCTTTACCTAAGTTTCATGGTCCTGTTTGGTATCAGATTTTTTTTTAAAGTAATGCTTACCTTTTTTCTTTGCTTTTTAACTTTGTTGTTGCTAGCATTAAAAACAAGAACTTGTTAAATGTAGTAGTGTGTGGTGCAGTCCAGCTCCTCCCTCCAAAAATGTCAGGTGGCGCTTTGTGCCTCATTTTGTCTTTGGAGGAAAAGATCATCCAGAATGTGGTGTAGACGGATGAAGGTAGATAATATTCGGGATAAAGGGGAATGTGACAGCCTTTGTGGCATAGGAGGAGGACAGCAAGTGTGCCTTTGGCAGGTAGGTGCCAGCTTTAGTTCCTTCACAAAAAACGTGGCTCCTGTCTTTTCATAATACACATTGTTACAAGAGTCTATCTTTGAGTATTTTAAGACATGTTCTTTTTCACTCCTCATCATTTTGGAGTGTTCCTTGTCAACTGTGAGAATCAAGCACTGTAGTGTGTAACTTTCCTCCCGTTCTTCCAAACGTTGCTAGCAGGTTCCAGGAAATATATTTGCTCTCCCAGGAAAAGTTTGGAACCAGTTGTGTTTAAAAAGCAGTAGTTTTTCCTGGAAACCCATTTGACAGGGCAGGCGTGGAAACCGCTCAGTTTGCAAGACTTTAGTATTTATTCCTCAGCATGCAGAAATAGGGGTTTTGCCTTTAAAACACGGGTTGTAGTTAGAAGTAAGAGAGGTGTAGTAGATGAGATCTTTTTTGCCAGGGTAGGAATGGCACTGCTGTACACAAATATAAGCCAATATTGAAATATTTATTATGTTTTATTTTAAGCAAAAATCACAGAACAGCAGATTGGCATAGCCTTTGTAGTTTCCATCTACGAAGTGCCCAGCCCAGCAATCCTTTGTGTAAGAAGAGTGAAAACCAGAGCTGCTAAGCGGATCTTTTGGAATAGCTGTTGTCTTTTGGGGAATGAGTATTTCCTTGTTCTACAAATGGCATTAGTGCACTCTGATTGCGCTTTAGAAATGGTATTGTGACTTACAGTTTTGTTATTTAATTGTTGATGGTTAGTATGTCTCACTTCTGAAAGTAAGTTGAGATATTTGTAAAATCAGCAGGTTTTGACACTTTCAGAGCAGAACCTTTCAGAAAATTACTGTTTCTTGGCTCCGGTTTACTAAATTTGAGTTGTGTTCTCTGTGGTGCATTGTTAATCATAATTAAGTGGCTGTATGAAGAAAATCAAAGTTGCCCAGTTAAAAGGAAACTACTTCTATGGATCTAAATTATCTAGGAAGACGGGTAAATGCCACACAAGAGCTAGCCAAGTAAAATAAGGCTGTTTAGTTGTCTTGTTTATATTCTTTGGAAAATAATCTGTTCTAAAGCAGGAGTTCTACAAAAAGTACTCTTAGCGTATAGGAAAAAAAAGTTGACATAACTATGGCACCTCCCTTGTGGTGGTTTTATACAGAACACATTAAATGAAGATGGGGTGAGGGAAGTGCTGTATGATTCATATAAGACAAGTTTGAACTCAGCTACTTTCTTGGATTTAGTATAAATATTTATGGCATTGAAGGGGATTTTTTTTTTAATATGCTTCCTTGTGCTCCGGATCTTTTAGCTGTCCTCCTCAGACATCTGGTGTGCATTGCTGCTTGTTTAACCCCCACCCTTCAGTTTTCATGCTGTGGCATCTCGGAGAGCTATCGCAGTCACTCTGTGGTTGGCGTAAATTAAATCTCATCGAGCCAGCTGGGAGAATGCTGACGTGCACACTTTTCCTGCTGAATGCTCTAAAACCAGTGGCTGCAGTTAAAGAGGTGAACACTTTGCTCTCGTCTTGCTGTAGGCATCATACTGAGCTGTTTACCAAAGGTGTCAAAAATAGGAATTCCAGCATTAGCAATGATATTTACAGATTCTTGACTAGTTTCTGGCTCTTAGAAAAAGCTTCTCATATCAGTGTAATGTAGTCAATGTACCTAACTTGTCACATCAGGAAAAAAAAATAAAAATTAAGTTCTCTTCCTTTAAAAATCCTTAAAGGTCCTAATTTCTAAGACTGTAACTGCTTTGAGGTGCATTATGCTTGCCTTAACAGCTAATCTGTGGATGTACTGAGTTTGTCTTTGTAGTACAGTAAATTGAACACTACCCTGTTTGGTTTCACGTGTTTCTCAATGAGTCCGTTCAGAAGCAAGTATGATAACAAACATTTTAATACTCGTTGTAACATATTTATATATATCTATTTTTAATCCTCTCTGTAGAATCCTAGTCCTCGCAGAAGCCTAGGTCAGTCAAACTTCAGCTACCCCCATGAAATAAATAGTGAACATTAGCCTTATTTACAGAGGGGAAAAAAGAGCTGTAATTGCTTAAATTGACATAAGTCAGGAGTAAAGCTGACAGCAACGTTCGAAGTGCCTTGATTGTAATACTTTGCAGTAGCTGCTAAACCTTACCATGATCTGCTAGTAAACGAAAAGGGCTTTTACCTGTTTGTTTTGAGATGTGCAAATCAAAATTGTAATTAATCAGCTAAATAGATAAAAGCTCTGATCTTTGAAACTTGGACTGATGATACGTGGACTAGATGCTTTCTGCTCAGCAGTCATGGAGGGAACAGGAGCTTTTGGACTAAAATCTCTCGTGACTGCGGTTCATCTGTAGTGGACCACTTCTAAACTGTGATGATGAAATCTGTTTCGGGGGATGGGGTTGAGTCTTTTTAGCTGATCCAAGGAATAAGCTCTTACAAAGAATAGTGGCATGGAAGAATTTTAAGTTCCCCTATTTGAGCCACAGGACCTCTGCAGGTCTGCTCTTATATTTGAGGCTGTTGAGTTGCATAATAGGAGCGTGCCCGCTGATGCTGGCAGTTAATTTTATATTCTCTTCAGAAGATGAGGTGGGGTAAGACACTTCAATTAAATAGCAGTCCAGCTGTGGTCATGCAGTGCACGGCTCGGCAGCAGGCAAGCTGATAACCCATTTATGACCTAAAGCAGTACTTCCAAACCTTTTTAATTAATGCAGCGTCTCACTGCCCCTGAAGTGACTGTTTGGTTCTATTACAAAATTCACGGATGTATTTAATAGAGCACCAGCTTAATTATGGGATGGAACGTCTTTAATGTGTGATGGAGGGTAGAGATCTGCTGCAATGTTTGGGATGCAAATCATTTAAGTAAAACGGGGAAGGATTTAACAGATAATTAACTGGGGAGTGGTACAGTAATGTAGCGAGACAGTTAATTTCTGGATCCTGTGGGGCTACTGTCATGGGAATGGGGGGACACAGACATACAACTGACATTTTTTTTGTTGCCTTTGTTTTATCGACCCATCTGATCTTCCTTGTCTTTTCTGCGTTTTGTCAGGAATGAGTTGCTTCTGCAACTTCGAACTAAATAAACAAGGAGCCTGGATTTAAGTTTATCAAAAGGGCGATTCAGCTAAAGACTAGTTAGGTATAGGGGGAGGAAGACAAAGCCATAATTAAAGGTCTTTGAGAAGTAGAGTGCAACTTCAGTACTGCTCACCAGCTGCAATCCCGTGACTGTCAAGATAACTTCAAAAATATGAATTTCTGCTTGTTCCTTGCTTGTCTAAAACCTGCCCTCAGTACCCAGAAAACTGAGAGAAAGGCTGTCCAGGCAGCGTGTAATTTCTTGGTAGCAAACACAATCCCTGCCTCTATCTTTCCTGCCTTAGCTTCCCCTTGGAGACAACATTTATTTTAAGTGACCCTGTAACTTGGCCCCATAAACCACCCTCCTTCTCGTGCAATAAACAGTCCAGCTATGATTTAGACAGTGCTCCCATCTATCCCTTAGCACCGTAGGGTTTTCTGCCCTTTTATCTCTTGGAATCTGACAACCTCTGTCAATCCCAGTCACCGTGTAGTAGTGCTGGCTACCAGAGTGGGTGGGAGCGTTATTCAGATCCAGTATCTTCAGTCCTTTTGAGGAGGAGATAATAAAGTTCTTTGGTAGCAGATTTTTCACAGCTGAATCTTCTAGTGAAACAGTGAGTTTCAAGCTCTTGTACTCTGTGGTTACCTAAACTTTTTCTGTGGACTTCTTCATAGTGAGTTTTTTTTCCCCAATAAAATTACTTACCTTAGCGGTATGTCATGAACCCAAGATTAAAAACTGATGTGTCAGAGGAGCAAAATTATTTTTATCTTTTCCTTAGTGGTGGTGTGCGCCTGTTGGTCTGTTTGTTTTGGAGACAATCCTTTCAGGAACAAAGGTAATATTTTGGATTTTTTATGTATGTTTCTTTATACGAGCACCTGTAAGCCTGGAGATATTATGTGGCATCCTTTCCTCGCCATCTCACGAGCCACACTGGTCTCTGGGCTTTTCTAGAAGATGAAGCCTTCACGAGTTTTTGGTTATTAATACACTACATGTGAGCAACAGCTGAGGAAGACTATTGGGTTGTGAGTTGGAGTAATACAAAGCCAGAGGGATGAAGGAACTGTGTTACCCAGCCTTGGAGTGCTTATGATGAGCTTGAATTCATTCTCCTCTACTGCCTGAGGCACTGGCTGGGTCGTATCTCAGCCTACTGCCATCACTTACAGTAAAACCCTGCACATACGGAACTGGCAAGCTGACACGTCCTCCTCATTTTCTATGTAAATAGCATGATCAAAAGACTATCTTGTTTTCATCTGAATGGCTGATGTAGTTTGCCGTTGGATTCCGAGTGCTTGACTGCCCTGCACAGTTGTCATTGCTCTCTTGCTTTCCCTCTGTAGAAGGGATTTTGGAGCCCATTTTTAAGGACAAAAGGATTTTGTTCTTTACAATGGATTCTTTGTGGGAGATGGGTTGGAATTGTTCTGCTGCTCTGTGGATGAAAGTCTTCAGTATTCTGTCCAGCTTGGTTGAAGGGGCTCTGTGTTCCTTAAATACGCGAGCCCGTTTCAGACGGGCTGCAATCAGGTAGTGGAAAACCAAAACTGAAATTGAAGTTTTTCCTGTGTTCATTAGGCCAAATGTAATTTGCTCATTTCACCTCAGTTTAGGAAGAGATTATCATGGTGGTGACCATGAAGGCGGCAGCAGCTCCTAGTTGTGTGTCCACGTGGGTGTGATGGTTAAGACTTGCCAGCCCCATCTCCTCCTGCCTTGTGCCAGCAGCTTCAGCTATTCCAACTGCTTCCACACGCCATATGGGGAAAATGCGGTGGCCAAGACTTCTTTGCTTTTTGTGGGGTTTTTTGTTGGGTTTTTTTGGGGTTGGTTTGTTGTGGGTTTTTTTGTTTTTTTTTTTTACTTTCCATTTTGAGGTCACCTGTGTGCTACTGGTAGGAATCCAGTTGGGGAAGTTAGCACTAAGCTTTGCAGGACTTGCATGCAGTTCAGTGCCCCTCCTTTATTCCAAATCCATTCTGAAGGGAGCCACCCACGTGTGCATATCTTTTACTAACGTTTTGAATGTATTTACTTTTGTGTTTCTATTTTTAAAATACAGCATTTATATCCTCTCTTGGGGGGCCTTCTACCTTCCAGGTAGGAAATTTGGGGGAAAATAAAATGGAAATAAAAAGAACATTGCTTGAAAGTGCAATATCAGATTTTGCGGCTCTTTTAGAAAGCTCGTTTTTATTGATGCTTCAAATTTTTCCACATGTAGCAAAGGAGAATAATGTGAGAAAAGGTGTTTGGAGCATGTTTATAGTAAACTATAATAAAACCTTGCAGTATATCTAAAAATAGGCTCCAATTTAAATAAACCGAATATTTATTTATTTATTTTTACCTTTGCATATCACCTTTTGCTCCAAATCCTTATGAAAGAAATAGAGCAGAATTTATTGGATTGAATTGTAATGTGACCCCATTACAAGTAAACATCTCAAAATTAATGTTTCGAGCGGGGTTGCCATAGAGCATACCGGCTGTGCTCATACCCACAAGGGGCGTTGATTACCCGGTGCGGTAGTCTAGAGTTGGATTTGTCACGGGATGGTATCTGTGAAATACCAGCCAGTGGGGCAGAAGGTGGTGGTTCAGACCGGAGTGTCTGCATTGCTCTCCACTAACAGAAACACTATCTAAAAAAACCAGAGTGAGGGTAGCAAATAATTTCTGTCTACTTAGGAGGAATTATTCAAACTTGAGCTTCTACAAATTGAATTTCCTATCTGTCTCTCTTTGCCATTGAATGAAAATACGTAGTTAGAAGGTATCATTTGGTATGTTGAAATACTGCTTAAACACCCAATCTAACAATTTTGTCTGTTGTGACCTTACTGCGACTTTGATTTGCTTTTGAAATAGATGGCAGGTCTTCTAGCTTTGATTGTTTCTGCTACAAGACAGGCTAGTCTTTGATCAGCTCAGCTTTCCTGTCTTTTATGTAGCACAGTAAGTCATTTAGCTGGGTGACAAAAGAAAGAACACCTAGTTCTGGAAACCAGCATCGGTTTGGAAAGCAATATCTTCAACATGTTGACTTACAGTTGTATTTCATTCACAGTTTTTTATAGTGTTTTTTACATTTTTAATAAAATCACACTACTACAGTGATAAAAGTAAATCTTTTTACCTGGCAACTTTGAAAATCTGCTCTTCAGAAATGTGAGAGAATGCTGCATAATAGTTATGCAAATAAATTAAAGGAAGTGGAATTCTGGTGATATGTTTATTAGTTAAACTTTGCATAGTGGTAGTTTTAATTACATATTCTGGAATTATTTTCTATATTTGGAATTACTGTAACCCACTTGGTCTTTGTTTCCCGCTCTCTCAAGTGTATGTGTCCCATAAGCATTCCAGCCAGGCTGCAAGGTGCAGGTGAGTGTCTTATCTTGCGGCACCAAGGCTGGTGGGACTTCACCTCTCTCCATGGCTCCAGCTCCACAGACGCTCACCTACAATCTTCAGAGATTTCAACTGCACTGAGGAGAAAATGTTACCTAGCACTGAAGAAACTGAAATGACTAAATTTCAGTGTTACTGTGCATGGAGTGTGGTGTAGGGATACAGTAGAACTACTTACAGCACTTACAATGCAGTAAGTTTTGCAGGGGAATTAAATGGATCATGTATCTTTTGCTGACCAGTAAATACTAATATCATGTTTTCTAAGCAAATACAAGAACGTGAAATTTACTGTTTTCTGCAGAAAATGTAAATGATGCTTCTCCCTCTGTCTTCCTTTCTCTTTTATCCCCCGTCTTCGGGTGCTCTTGTTGGGTCACGCTGTTCTGCACCAAACAAAAGTGATCAGTAGCTTTCCACATAGGATGCACAATAAGGCCGAGGAGTTCAGCAGTTGTACCTTCGTCAGCTTATTCAGCAAGGTATTATTGTCAGTTTGGAAGTATCTAACACAGGGCTGCGTTCGCTCTTCTGAGAGTTTGCATTATGTACCAGTAGATTGGCTCTGGTGGCAAGGACTGTGCGCACTTGGCCATGTAGAGCTGGAGGACCGGGCTAGCTGGAGAGTGAGGGTGTGCCTGGCTAGGACAGCCCGCGGGTCTGTAACGAGCGTGGATCTTGCTGCGGACCGAAGCCCGTACGATGGGGCAGGGCTGGGTGCCCAAGCGCAGCCCCACACGTGCTGCTTTCTGGACTTGGTTGGACTTGGTGGCTCGACTTAGCTCGGCCGCTTGCCTTTTGTGAGAACTGCTAATGCGCTGAGCAAACACAAAATGATAACTTGGGCTAAGTTTGAGTCCCTCTTAACTGACTGTAAACGTTTGATGGAGGTTTTTCCTGGGAGAGCTGGCAAAAAGGCTCAGAAAGCAGCGCTCTGTGGGAGCAACCCTGCTTCCTGAGCAACATCCTCAGGCTTGACCTGGGGGAAATCCTTTTTTGACATTGATGTTAACAAGTATTGTAGACATCCCTGGTACTATTTATCTGGAGATTAGTGTAGTTTAGCATTGATTGCATTTAAATCTTGCCTGCCAGATAACTGAAATCAGTTTTTAGCCATGATTTACAGGAGTACAGGTACTCTAAGCAGAAGAAAGGAACGTTTTTTAGACTTCCAGCTCAGCCAGGTGCCCAAGAGTTAGCTAAGTGGGACACTATCTTAAAGGGAGATCTGCAAATTTACAACGGAGTCCCATGCTCTACAGTTAGACCTAAGCCTGAGTTCGTTTTTGGGTTGGAACTGAATGCAGCCCCACAGTCACAACTGTTGAGGTGTGAAAATTGAAATTTGATAGAGGAAATACTAAGAAGCTCTGCCAGACTGGAGCATTAAAATTTATTCCATCCTGCTTCCTTTGTGACATATCAGCTGCCCTTCTTCTTTCCATGCCATCAATTTCTTGCCTACTTACCAAGATACTTTCTTCCAGTTAATTTTTTTTTTTTAACTCAACACCAAAAGTGTATTAAAAGGCAACTCTTTCAGTTGGCACCTGGTTAGCAGAGTGAAGAGAATTTATTTCAATCCTAGTTTAAGTGGCCAGCAGAGACTTTTTAGTTCTCTTATGTTTATGAAGTAGTTTGTAGAACTGAAACAGTTACCCATGTAAGTCAATTTATGTACAGAGAGTATGCATGTGCTATTTTGTACAGCTGTGCAGTACAATATGATGAGAGAGAATATTAGGTGATGTAGTCAGTTTTTCACAGTACATTTGAAGGAGCAAATACAGTTACGGTTAGGTTTGGCCATTAGTTTTGCCATTTTCTGCCTGTTGCAATTTAATGTTTTATATATAATATAGCATTTTCAAGACGTGTTAAGATGAAATCTGCTGTTTTACTCAGCTCTGATTAACAATACATGTTTTTTGAAAGGCTCCTCAAGCAAGCAAGCCTGCACTCTGCAAGTGATACTGCTGTACCTAAATTTTGTCTCCTTTCTTTGTGCAGTCTTTTGAACAAAAGAGGAGGAAAAAGTGGGTGGAGATGATTGAATGCAGAGGTCACTATTTTATGTTCTTGCTTGCCATGTCAAGCATCATGTGTCCCTCATTGGCAGGCATGGTCAGCTGGAGGAGCCAGAACAGAGTAGTGGATTTAATCGCTATATTTTGGGGTTGGCCATGGGTTTTCTGGCATACATATCTCTGCACAGTGGTAGCCAGAGCTTGGTTCCAGGAGTAAGTGCTTTTCATATGTTTTGTAAACGGATGAGAGCGGGCTTTTGCCAATTTTTCTTTACATGTGTATGTTTCTACTAAATTAGTTTTTTGTCGTATTACAAGAAAGTCAGTAAAATATGTGTCAGATAAGTGAATTGTTAAGTTGGCTGCTGAAAGAAATCTATCAATTATAATAAAAAATATTTCCAAGATCTAATTTCATAGCAGCATTTTATGATTAGGCTGTTCTCATTAATACTTAATTTTTTGTTGTTCCTGTAGTTTGCTGTTTTATTACGCTCTCCAGGTAGGCCTGTTTTATGTACTACAAAGGAAATACAGACTACTGTGACTTTGTTTACAGCGTTTGGCAGACTACTTCCCAGAACTAAAATTTACTTAAGCTCTGCTTAAATCATATCTTTTAAAGAAACTGCAATCCAGAAATAAAGTAGTGGTGCAAAATGGTGTTTTTACATAAGGGATTTTTTTGTTTGTTTGAGCGGGGGTAATAGAAATATGCAGCAATTATAGAAATAAATATAATTTGTGCCTGCTTCTTAGGATATCTTTTTTTCATGAACCAAAGGTTTACTGCTGAGGGGTCTGAATGGATTAATTCATTTTCTTTGGTTGAGCAAGTGAGGTAAATCTGCCTTAAATTACATACTTTTAAGATTGTTTGTAGTCTAACTACTTCACACAGATTTAATTTCTGGGGAATTTCATAATTTCAAGGATATCTGTTCTCTTATAATGTACAGTATGCTGTGAAGTAATACCCAAACCAGGCAGCTGACAACATCTGCAGATTAATTTTGTGGTATTCTGTGTTGTGATTCTTTTGTTTTGATAACTTGTTTTGATGACTTGTTGAATTGAGTAATTTGCAGTGACTTCCCTGCTTGGTATTCGATATCTCAAACCATGTGATTTTTTTGTCCGTGAATTGGAATTTTTATGCCATTTATCCCAATTTATGTTGGCACAAACTGACTTCTGTCTTTGAGATAGTGCACGAAAACATGCAATAGTTTGTAAATTCATTCCAATCTATTTGCAATTTAATCTCATTTGTTAGAATATAGGAATAGAAAATAAAATAAGTTTCATTTTATAGTATCCTTTTCACATATACGTAGCTTTTGTGAATGTCTTAGCTTTTCAGCAGACGTTTCTTCTGTCATGAGGGCTAAATTTTGATCTTGGATCAGTAGAGAAAACTGCTTTATTGATTCCCGGGCATGTCTGACCCTTAGAACATGAGGCAACTCCCTTTACTAATGAGGGTTTGTCTGCATGGAGGTATTGGAGAAGGTAATTAAAGGTGTAATGCATGTTAATTAAAGTCTGTTGAACTGTCATGCCCATGATTTTATTAATTGAGTGGCCTGAGGTCACGGTAATTCAATCCAAGACCTTAAAGGGTAAGGACCCTGTGACCAGCACCACAACCGATGACTTTATTTATTTATTTATTATTTTTATATTCTCCCCCCCACCTTCCCAAAGTTAATAAATGTGTCAGGAATTTACTCTTGTGGATCAATCATTTTGTCAGATGCAGAATGGAAAAGTAAAATGGGCAAGGGTGGTGCTGGAATTTTCTTGCAAGGAGTTTTACTTCAGTCTGTCTTAAGGTCGGTATCATGTCAATCTTCAGTTTGAAAGACTAAGCCTTTCACTTCTGGATTGTAATTAATGCTCAGATTGTCTGCATTAATAGTAGCCAGTGGGAGAGAGGAAATCGGGAGGGGGGATAGTTTATGGTAGCCACGTCCCACTGCAGCCCATACTGAGTTGCTAGGTCAGAGAGGAAGGAAGCTAGCTGCCAAAAGAGTGTATATTTTTTTTTTCCAGTCTTTCTAACTCCTGGAGTTCTCAGACATATTTTAAGACTTCTCTGGTGTCTTGCTATCAAATCTACACTTGTAAAAACATGACTTTTGCTGTTGTGATGTTTGCATTGCATGGGCATTGCAGTAGGGATGCGGATACTGGTGACTGAACTGCAAGAGAAACGCAAACAGTGTTGAAGATCCTCTTGTTTACAGAGAACTGTCCTGGTGGTGTATATGCCTGAAAAGAGCCATGCTGGTTTTACAAACATTTAGTTTGCATGCGTTAATTTGAATCACTTTCAGTTTCGGCTCATAAGTGGTTAAAATAAAGAACATTCTTGCTGACTGCATGGACTTCTGTCAACTGAGTGCAGTACGGCAGTACTGCTATATAGGCAGACACTACGTCACGTCGTTATCTCTGTTTAGCTTGTCTGTGCTTTATCGTGTTGCCGAACAGTTTTAATAAAAAAAGAAAAAAGGGGGGGGGGAAGAGACTAGTATGAATAGTTGTAAGTAGAACTATCTGAAAGCAGCAGATCTGGAGTGCCTTACGCCAGCTGTTTACTGAAACAAAGAGAAGTATTATGAGAGGCACAATAAATGTGTTTGCTATCTCTGCTTTCAGTTGCAGTGCAGACACAAGCCGTCACAGTAATGAATTTTGAAGACTGGAGTTTGGACTTGGGGAATTTTATAAAACACAGTTGTTTTATCAGAGCGTTGTCTTGCCAGCTGTGTGATGCGAGTCTGGTTACCATGGAGCGTGGGCAGTTGGGGGAGACAAATCTAGTCAGTAAAACAGCATTTTGTGTGGTAGACTCTGCTGTGGTTTCTCCCTCTCTGCTTTAAATTCCAGTTTGGTAAGGAGGAAAGTAGTGGGGAAAGTAGTGGGGAAAGAAGTTGCCTTTTTATTTAAATGAAAAGCAGTTTTACCCCTGCTCAAGCTTAGAGACCACATGAGAACTCCTGGTGCAGTACAAATACAGTGTATGAACACACAGTGTATCCCCATGAACAACGTGGAGATCTTTTTCCTCTTGATCTTACCCTGTCATCTGGACTCTTTTGTTTGCCAGTGGTCTCTGCTTGCCTCCTGTCTGCAGGGTGGGCTGTACAAGATGCTGAGCGCCTGTAGCTTCTCTTGAGGAGGCGCTCAGTGCCTTCCCTCCTGTCCTGTAAGAGATGGAGGGTGTAAGAGCTCGTGCTGCTCCTGCCCGCTCACCGCTGCCGCCTCTTTGAAGCTTTGTTAGTTTGATTAGTTTGGGCCAAATGGCCCTGTGGTGCTGCAGATACTCTGGACAGTTCTACTGTGTTTATCTGAAGGCCTTGGTGTCCCCTGCTTAATTACCACGTTACTTTACAATTAGGAAAATGCATTACCAAATTTGACAGGGTTTAATTAGAAGCTGTTCCTTCCTTTGCTAAATTTCTTTAAAAGGGGTTTCTGTAATTCCAACATACAACAGCATTAGCTTTTTTACCAGATTTTGTACTCAATCTGGATGTTAATACATAAATGCTTTTGTTACTGTACATATAATAAGATGTGGGTTTTTTTGGTTTTTGTTTTTTTTTTTTTTTTTTTTTTTTTTTTAAAGAAAAAAACCCTTCGGGGTAATTGTATAGTATCAGGCTCCTAGCTGCTGTTTGGGGAAAAGGAAAAGTTTCTAACTTGCTAAATTGGGCAATGTCTAGAGATTTTTGTCTTTTGTAAACATCAGAGTTAGCTTTACATGGCTATTTAAATTGCCTGTATTCCTGGCAGGAGTTGTTGAGGAGTCATCAGTAGAAGTTAGGTGCCTACATGGAATTTATGATTCCTGTAATGGAATTTTGTGTTTGAGTCTTCAGAAGTGATCTGAGATACTGCAGAGAGAAGAGTGAGTGCCTATGGGTGGGATGAAAGTATCACAAACCGTAGCCGATGAGAGTTTTCTCTTTTGACATTGGTATTAACTTACTGTTTTCAAAGTGAGGGAGATTCCTCACTAAGAGAAACTGGTATGATGTGGTTTACTTCTGAAGTTTAGAACATGAACGCTATGTAGGTGGAGGTTTCTACTGGCATGATATAAAGGCTGAAGAAGAAACGCGGCAATTTTACCAATATGAAGATTGTTTCACGTGAGAGGGCTTTTTTGATGAAAGCTTCTCTTGTGACACAGGAGTGGTTGTGGAGGGCTTCCTAATTAACGCTTTGGTTGTTTCGAACAGGAGAGGGTTTAGGTGTCTGTCTTAGAGCATTTGCAGTAGAGCAGAGTTTTTACTATGTAGAGCTGAGATGGAAAGTTCCTATTTAGATTTGGTGCCAGAGACTTTAATAGAAATCATGACTTGTGGTGTATTATAGGTCAGTGTATATTTGCTAGTTTATATTATGCTGACTAAATTGGCAAAATCCTTATTTTTACTGGTAAACATTCAGGAGGTTTTCTCCTTACTCGTTCTTTTTCCAACAAAATAGTATTTGTCGTGTGTGGAATTAAGGCAACATTTTATAAATCATCTGCCTCAGCGATGATGTGAAAATGTGTGGTGGCATACAAAGATTTCCATTGTCAGGTACCTCAGGGCTGTAGATGGAGTTAACTTATCCTAATTTTAGTTCTGGAAATTATGGCCGTGAAAAAAAACAAAACCCTTCTGGCAGTGTAGGAAAAATACAAATTTTAAACTCTAACAAAAGTGCCTATTTCAGGGATATTACCAGAATAGGTAACCCTGGTTAATTTAGCTCCTCTCCAAGCCCCTTACAGAGCCCCAAAAGCATTGTTTAACATCTTTAAATTCCCCTGAGGTCTAAATATGACCTGCGGCTGTAAGGATGTGAGTTCCAGTAAAGTCCATAACTGCTGGGGAAATGCAGCGCTGTGCTTTAGGCTATACATTCAGTGAGACGTTTAATTGAAATGGGAAAAGTACTGTGGTCACACTTTAATGCGTGCTTAGTAACAATATGGGAATGTGTTTATGCGCAAGCTAATTGTGTCGTTTCTGGAGTTATTTATACACAGCTCCCACTTGCTGTGAATGGCATTTTCTGATAAGTGTCAGATGATATAAAATTTATAATCTCCTCGGTACTCTAGCGCCAGTCTGCCCAGTTGAAAATTAGCATTCTTAAAATTGAAATTTTGCGATTCTTGTGCTGAAGAATCGTGCTATTTTGTTCATTGCTCCAAACGTAGTTTAAAACTATAGAGAAGGACATCTAAGGACAAAGTTAAACCTTGCATCAGCAAGTTCCAATCTTTTTCCCTAATTTTTACCTTGCATAGTTATATACTAGACAAGCTTGTTTTGGACAGCCTTTTATAAAAGGAATCGTTTGAGAATTTGAACGTTTATTCAGTTTTAGATCTTGAATATTTGGCATAAATGTGAACTGTAGCCCTGGAATTTATAACCACAACCATAAGAAAAGGAACAAAGCGTATTTCATTGCGGATAGTCATGCTTTGCAGAATGAGGTAATGAGAGTTCAGGGTTGGAATGGCAGCTTGTAAGAAGGAATGCTTCTGAGTAAAAACGCTGCTGGAAAGATGCGTTAGCTCAACCTTTTCAGATCATCTGGGGTGAGGTAACCCCTCTGATATTACATTTTGGCAACTGTTTATTCCAGCATAAAGCACTAAAGTATGGTTTATGATGCCTCGTTTCTCTTACAGCCGTGTTAAATGTGCCTAAGCAGACCTGATGTGTTTGGGACATTTTTCTGCAAGAACGTTTTCAAAGAGCGCGTTCTTTTGCCTCTCTTTTCCCCGTCACGTTCATTCTCACTTGTCTTGGTCCTGCAGGTGAAGCAGCTCTAAGAGGCGAGCCCAGAATGCAGTCTCTCCCAGTCTCCTCTGCGCTCACCAACCATCGCACAGGCCCTCCTCCCATCAGTCCCAACAAGAGGAAGCTCAGCATGGACCAAGGGGATGATGAGCTAGACTGTGAAAACGACCACGTTTCTAAAATGAGTCGAATGTTCAATCCGCATCTGTAAGTGTCTTGCTTTTGCTGCCTCTGGTTCATAGAATTTGCTGCTGTCCTCTTCATTTTTGTGTGTGCTAAAATCCTCCTGTGTCTCAAACTTTGTGCTGGCTTTTTCCTTTGTTGCAGTTTGTCTGGAAGGTCTGCACAAAGGCTGGTGTGATTAGATGGGCGACTTCTTGTTTTCTTTTGTTTTCATACAGCGTGAAGTAACAGGAATTAGCCCGACTTTAACTATTTATAGCAAAAAAATACGTATTCACCTTGCAATTCCTAAAGTATTGTTCCTTTGTTCTGTGTAATCTGCTGCTTTGGCTTCCCCTGATTCTGAGCGCTCTGTGCTCCCTGCCGGTGGGGGCAGGGAAGCAGAAGGAGGGGGAACAGAAGCGCTTGGCGTTTTTCTGAGGCCGGGAGATTGTGAGCCAGCTGCTCGGTAGTCTGCCTTGACAACTGGGCAAGCTGCAGTTGTTGCTAAACATGACTTAGAGGATTGCACCGCAGCTCTGACAGTCAGATGTGGAATTTTTCGTACAGGTAAGGTGTTGATGAGTTAGGTGCATGTGTTGGGTAATCATCAAATGCCATTCTTGCTGTGTTCTCATTCCTGGGAAGGCAAGTCTGGTTGGCATGAAGCACAGGCTTAGGGAATTCCTTTCATTCTTGACTGGAGGAAGCGATGGGAGCGGTTCAGCAGTCCAGGGCAGGCTGATAGCTGTGCGCCTTTCCCTGCTGCCTCAGCTCCCGCAGCCGCTGCATTCCCCGCATTCCACGCTGCTGTGGACTGTTGTGTTCAGTCATAAGATGCGGACAGAGGTATTTATCCTCAAATAAATCACCACAGTGTTAGTCAGAGGCTGGGCCTGTAGTCTGCAGTCTTGGAATTTGTTACAAATCAGGAATCCAGCGCTGAAGTAATGCAAAACAATAAAAGCTCACAAGCAGAGAGAGACTTCTCATTTACAGCATACCTCGTTCTTTCTCTTGAAAACTTAACTATTTATAGCCTTTCCTTGGAGCTGAGAATTGGAAAGAATGGTACGCCACGTTTCTGTGGCATACATATATGGCACAACTGAAGACATTTGTGGCATTTTTGAATTATTATGTAAGTTTGTGGGAAAAGGTGTGATTTTTTTTTTTTAAACTCATTTGCTAGTGATGAAATAAAACACAGCTGGCAGTTACGTACATTGTAACGCTTTATACAGTGGAGGCCATAAAAATAATGAAGTCTGAACCAACAGACTGACGTGCAACCGATGTTGAAAACTAAAAGATACAGGCAGTTTTTTCATGTGATCCCTTAGATATATTTTAAAGCTCTCAGATCTTTTCCTGCATGGTGCATTTTTACTCATCCACTATCATATGTTTTAACTCTTTCTGTGATTTTGTGTATGAAATGTGCATTTGTTCTAATAAGAAGAAGAAGCAGCGGTTGTCTGGCTAGTGTTCATGTGATGGGACTTAATCTATTTCAATTAAACCATCTTCTGCAGATGAATCATAATGCAAAGTAGCATTCATGAGGCCATCTTTTTTCTACTTTATTTTGTAAGTTTGGTCTGGCCATATGAAAATATGCTTTCAACTGAGTATTACAACAATTCAAACTTTTGTGATAATATCTGAAATAACTGATCTCTATATTTCAGATATATCACAAAAGTTCACAAACATTCGCTGAATTTTATTCCCATTTCCCTGCCACCACCACCAATGAAGTCATTTTTTTGAATGTTTTTCATATTTTCCCTCTCTTTTGGATTATGATGTTCTGGTTCAAAAATAGAAATGGATTACTCAAACTTCGTGGAACTGTCCTAAAAATTTTGGTTTGGAGGTGGGAAGTGTGTTGTAGAAGCTTGACTTGTTTGCGCTAAAGAGAAGACAGTAGATTTGGGGAAAGAAATATGTTATGGAACACAATAACGGCAGTCACATTGTAGTGACTTGGAGGTTCTAGAAGTGTAGGTTTCACAACATTCAATTTAGAAAACCAAATCCGTAGGAGAAGCGGAGCAGAATGTGGAGACTAACTGGCACGGTACCTTTGGTGATAGCAAAGACATTTTTGTGAGTTAGACTCTAAAGGTGAAGTTGAGAGTCCCATGTATTTTGAATTTTTGGGACAAAGCCCCCTGAAAGCATAGGACAAAAGTGTTGGTGATCCAAAAACCGGGCATAGCTGCCTGAGTCAATACTAGTTAGGGCTACAGGCTGCACACCTTTGCCACATAGCGCTGTTTACATCCATACTTCTCTCGCTAAATGTCTTCGGTTGTTCTAAACATCCAAACGGGCAGATCTTTTTGATTTGGAAGTCAGTGCCTGGAAGACAGAAGTCTTTATAACCGCGAGCAGCTCTTGTTCAGACATTTGGGTCTTTGTGACTGCGTTGGTAGAACTGTGAAGCAGTTGTATATTCATCCTCTTAACACCAGCATATTGTGGTTGGAAACGTAATTAAATAGGACAAGAATTGTGTGCTGTGGTTCATTAGAAATGGTAGAACCTTTTGTTAGCAATTGGATGTTAACTCTTGGGTATCAGCAGCATAGCATCTCAGTCACTGTGCTTCAGTGCGAGTGAATCCATTTAAATGCTTTGGATATTTTACCAGCGATCCTGTGATGACAGCCTTTTGTTTGGAAACTGAATGCTTTGAGCTGTTCCCTGCTCAGGTGTGACTCCCTGATGTATCTTCTTTGATCAGGTTCTTCGAGTTGTACTTGGGTATGTTTACTTTTATCATGGAAAAACACAACGCTTGGAGTACAGTCTCTGGAGTAGAGCAAATCAAATGCCCTGGCAATCCTCCTATGTTTCTAAAATATGTCATGGAATTCCTGTGCAAAGAACAATTTATCAAAGGCTCTGTTTTTCAGAGGAGGTAATTCTCAGCTTTGGGATAATAAAATATACTTGAGACCTTGTGGATTAATTTTAAAAAATCAGTAGGTGAAACTGCCTGCCTTACTTAAGGCGGTGTACCGGACTGTATTTATACAGCTTCTGTATTTTTGTGGTCATAAAAGATTACACCCATAAGCTCCTCACTTGGGAAAAACTGAATACTTCCACCCCAAATTAAAACCTAGGCACTGTAATATGAAATTCCTTTATTTGCGTTTCACACTTCCTTGTATGGCCCTCAAATGTTTTACTTAAGCTGCGTTCACTAAAGTATAATCTTGCTGAAATAAAATGTGCTTTTTGTACCATACTTTATTGTCTGGTGCTTTGTAAAGGAGAAGCAAGCTTATTTTAAGCCTCAAGTTGAAACATGCCTTTGTTTTCCTATGACTTCACTAAAATCACCTTGATTTACAGAAGAGTAATTAGGAGCTTGATTTATGTAAGAATTACAAGCGCTTTATGTATGGGTAAAGTGGCTGGAGAGCTATACCAGTCTTTCTTAACAAATGAAGCTGCTTTGTTACATTTCCAAGGTGAATTTAGCATTTCATGACAACTCCTGTGTAAAAATTACCTCTATCTGGGCATTGTGATGGAAGGGGAACGTGAAAGAAGTGTGTTGTACCTTTAAGCGGAGGTCTCAGGCCTGACCTGTGTTATGTGGGTTTCTTGTTTGTCAGGCTGGAGGCATTTTCTCATTTTCACAGTTCAGCTGAAAACAAAGGCCTCCTTCTCCTGGCAGGGAGCTCTGCAGAGCTGACATCAGCCTTTTCCCAGCGGGCGGCAGAGCTGCCCTAAGAGCCTGCGCAGGGAGCGGAGGAGTTTCTGCTCATGGCATTTTGTTTGCCAAGTAGCAAAGAAAATGAGTAAATGCCAAGAGCGCAACATTTTTTCTTTTTTTTTTTTTTTAAAGAAATGACACTGGGCTGGTTTTACCTCTCTGATTTTTAGTAGGAACTAGCAAATACGTAACTCTCAACTGCTTTTGGGCAAGGGAGAGTGATGGCTAATAAGTATTAGTATTATAGTTGTGGCGTAGCAATTTGAAAAATAGTTTTTGTGCTGGCAAATTGTGGGGTGAAATCACTGTATTTAACCTTAAAGAGAATTGATGTCACTGACATCTTCAGAAGGATTCAGATTTTGTGTTACTGGTAAAATTATATGTGCAACTGAGCGTTTGACTTTGTATTGGAAAGGACTGTTATTTTTCATAGAATCATTTTGTTCGCTTGTCGAGTACATCAGGCTGAAAGTTAGCATTTTGGGTTTGGGACAAGCATGCTGGTGAATGCGATATTTTCCCCGCAGTCTCTTTGTCACAATTCCCGATTGGTTTGGTGGCATTAGGATCGCAATGAAAATTAATTTCTATATGAAAATAATCTTATGGCAAAAATTGGCAGCTGTTACGTAGATGTCTGAGGCATAATCTTATCTTGATTTGTGTGCATATATAATTTGGCTTTTTCTTCTAATAAAAGAAAGGTCTGCATATGAATAATGTAGTTTAATGCGTATTGCATAAGATGATACTTAGTTTTGGACATAATCATACAGACCCTGTTTCAAATTCTAGATTGTGTCTTCGCTTTTGTTACAGTGAAGAATCATGGCAAATCTGATCTATAAAGCCAGGCTAGATTCCTGGAGTTCAGAAGCTGCCGTATATCGTAAGTTTCTTACCATGAATATCCAATGGAGTTTGCTCACTTTAATGACACTGTAATAGAAATTACCCTGGCATCCTTTTAAAAAAATCGGTCTTAAGCTGTCCTGAAAGTTGCCTGGATTCAAAGAGCATCAATTCAGGTTAGAACAGGCTTGAGGAGGTCATTTCATCCAGCTTCTTGCTCAAAGCAGGGCCAGCTGTGCCCTCTTCAAGCTTGTAGTAGCTCGAAGCAAGGAATTTTGAATAAGAACTGAAGTACTCATGCTCCTTATTAGAGGAGGACTCCGTCACCTTCCTCTGTACCATTGCCTGACCCTGGCTGAAAACGCAGGGTGGAAACGTTCTGCAGAGAATCAGGTCCCCATTGTGGTGGAGGCTGGCCCCAGCTCCACGCAGGTCTTGAAAAGATTTAGAACTGGGTTGCAGAGGTAGCGTGGGAGTTTTCTGAAAAGTTCTTTGCTGCTAACTACTGCTTTTTTGGTTCCAAATTTCATGTGGTATTAAGAAATATGTTTACACTGTCATTTTATTGTGACAAATTAGAACTGGAAAAAAAAAAAAAACCAACAAAAACCCCCTGACACACACTACTCAGAACACCCAAAATGTCTCTCATTTGCTTGCAGGCATCTTCGCTCAGTTCTCTTGGCACGAATATGCCTTTGAAGTATTTTAGGATTAACCCGGTGTTTTCAAAGCAGTCCTGTTGAAGCTGAAATCCCCTGTGCTGCCAGTGGAACTGGTACAATGTGGCTCTTGTTGATTACAGTGGACAAATGATTACAGAGCAGGTTTCAAACCGCTTTTCCTAATTTATTTTTTTCCTTTTCTTGTACGCATTGCTTGAATAATGGACCAAATCAATCAGATCTATTTTCTCATTTATAAATGGACATCACGCACTGCACAAAATCATTCTTAAATTGTTTCCAACAAATGTACACTAAATTCAGCCTTCAGAGATGGACTTGAAAGAGCTAATGTATCTGAGTTAATATTTAACACAGAAATTCTTTTCCAAGGGGGGAATGTCAGAAAGTACTCAAGTCCCTTTCAGTTCAGGAGGGTGTAGCCAAGCACATGTGAAGTTCTTGTTATGAACAGTTTCAGGGCCAGAAATTGATTGAGAGCTTATCAGTCCTTCACCAAAAGACCTGACCTGTCAAAATTCGGGTATGTGTTGAAGTACTTGAAAAATCGGGCGGTGTTAGCTCAGGTGTCTCCACTTGCAAACAGAAGGGTTTTGTGAGCTAGCTCCAGAGTTCTGCTTTGATGTAATGTTTTCCACTTTCATTTTCCTCCTTCTGTAAAGGAGTGTAAAACTTCCGCAGGGCGTTAAGGCTGGGAGCTTCCTTCCCAAGGACAGAGCCGTGTCCCTCGTCCCGGCAGAGGGGTGCCGGCACCGGGGGTCGCCCGCTTGCCGGGGGTGACACAGGAACAGAACGCCGTCCCTTGAGCCCCGCCATCAGCTTTTCACCCAAGGGGGACTGCTCCTCCTTTTCGTTCAAGGGAAGTTTTACATTGCCTAAATTATCATATCTCTACACCGGGGTGAAATCCAACACCCCTCCAAAAGTCTGATAGCTAAGCAAGAGGCAAGAAAAGAACCAGTAACGTTTACGAATGTATTCTCGATGTATATCCTAACCATATGGAAACAAAGGTTTAATCTCACTTCTTTTTATTTAACCATTTTCCCAGATGTTTCCTGCAGTTTGACAGATGTACCATTTGCTAGAAAGTTGCGCTCTTGAGAATTAGAATGTTATGGACACGGTTGCTATAGACAATGACTCTATAAGGGTAAGATTTGGAATAAAATGTTGCATTAATTTCTAGTCGAAGAAGTGAATTTTTTTTTCCCCCCAGACTGGAAGCGCTGGAGCGGACAGTCTCCTTTCATTTTCCCTCACGCTGTAACCAGGCCGCGCCAGCTGGCTCTTAACTCCTTCCTGCACGGCTGCCGAGCGCTCACCCCGGCCCGGCCGCCTTCTCCCTCGGCGCTGAGAAGTTCTCCTCTGGCTGTCCCCGGCCACCCCGGGCCGCCTTTGCCCTCCCCGCCCGCGCCCGGCCCGGCCTTTCCCCCGCTGCCCCCTGCAGCGGAGCGCGAACAAATGGGAGGGGAAAAGAGCCCCCGGGTCGCCGCGTTGCGGTGCTGCGACCTTCACGCTAACGATAACCAAAAAATGCCGGGGGGGAAGGGGGCGGGCGCCGAGGAAGCCCCCCCTGAGGGTACCGGGCCGGCTCCCCGCCGGACCGCCGCTGGAAGATGGCCGCCCTGAGGGGGGCCGGGGCGGGCGGCGCGGGGGACTCTTATCGTGACGAGGCGGCGGGGCCGCGCTGCGCGCCTCAGCCGCTCGCCGAGCCGGTGAGGCCCCGGGCGGGCCGGGGGACGGCGGGGGGGAGGCGGCCGCCTTCCTGCGCCCGCGCCATGCTCACCCCGAGGTTCGTACCGGGCCCTGCTCGCCCCGGGCTGGGTTGGTACCGGGCTCCCACCGCGGCCCCTGCGCTGGGCTGGGCCTGGCCTCGGAGCTGAGGGACACCCCGCAGCCCCCGGGGCTGGGAAGGGGTGGGTATGGTTTGCCTGGAGGATTTATCCCCGCTGAAAATGACAAGGGAAATAAAAGGGCTCTGCCGCCATTGAAGCCTGAAGGTTTTGACCTCAGTTATTTGACCACTTCCCCCAGTGGAAAATGTTGCTGGAATCCGCTGTGCTTTGTAGTTGCCGTGATGTTGGCTAAATGAGGTACCCGTGGCCGTGCGGCCTGGCGGAACTCGCGTCCTCCTTTACATTTCTTACATAATTCCGCGAACGCTGTAAACAAACTGCCGCTCAGCAGCTCTCCAAGGTTGCTCATTCACAATGTAAATATTGTTCCTAAAATACCCTGGAATGTGAACATAGAAAGCAGAGCATATTTGTCAGCTTATCGTACCTGCGGGCCCACAGAGGGCAGTGGGATGTCAGCCCTGCCCCGGCGCTGCAGGCAGCCCCGGGTACCTGGGGAGGAGGGACGGGGGCCGCACGAGTGTGGTAAGCCATGAGAAAAACTTTCCAAAACATCTGGGGAGAAGTCTCAGCACACTCCAGTTACTGCTTCGTGTAGTCTTTAATGTGGCACAGATGTACAGTTACTGTAAATAATGGAGGAGTCGCACATTACAGTCAAGTTAAGGTCGATTCATATGTTGCTGTCAAAGTCCTCGTCTGTCAGAGTCGTTTGCAGCGCGCGTGTGTGAGCTGTATGGACGCGGCTGACGTCTTGCTATCTGAATGATAAGGAACAATGCTTCCTGAATCTTTTTGTCACATTTTTAATCAGTAACTGTTAGTATTCATAAATCAGCCTTTTAAAAAGGGAGGAAATAAAATCCCCAAACATTTCTGCTTGTGATTTGCTTTCCTAACTAAATTCTTCCTTAAGCCAGAAGTTTCTGTGAGAGGATAGTGTTGATTGTAGAATTTGATGGTTAACTTGGGCGCCTTAACTGCAGAAGTACCCTTTCAAACACACGTAACTGCTACTGCTGTGGTTGGTTTGGTTATCAGCTTTTCAAAGGAATTATTTTACTATGTTGGTATGAGTAGTCGTGCAAAATATAATGAAGCTGTTATTGTAATTATAGTGCTTCTGGAGGTTTCAGTAATTCAGATTTTATTAGCAATTACAAACAGTTTCAATAAACTTTTAATGAAATGTTTATTCCTTTCATAAAACAGTCCATGAAAAAATATCTCATTTCTTAAAACCAGTTATTTGAACACTGGTCTCAGTCCAAAGGTCTAAAACTTCACTTTTTTTAGAATTTTTGAAATTTGTCTGAAAGTGAATTAATGTACTTTCTCAGCTTTTCCTGCTTCACATCAACTAATGTTACATTGTATATCTGATGGATAGAGACCATAATTTGTAAACTTTAATGATCCATGCCCTTTTCCCTCTTTCTCTTCAGAACCATTGAACTTGGAAAAGAAAGCTCTATAATACCATCTCCTGACACTTTGACACAGTTAATTCTAGCACTGGGACCTTCTTTTCAGACTGGCTTGTGTTGTTAAAGCTCTTACTAAATAAACTTGCCATTCTCATGTTGTTGATATCTCTTCTGTCCCACATCATCTGTTTGAAGGAAGTGATTAATCTGCTGCTCTACTGTAAGATTCTACCTGATGCAGTCTTTTATGTGATGGAACTAAGTAAAATCCCATAAACTGTTGGGAATTTAGGGTTCACAGATTGACTTAAGCTGGTACCCGCTTCTAGAAAAACAGTTGCGTGACAGGCACTGTGATGAATGAAAGTATTTTTTCCAAATAAAAAAGTAGAAAATGTTGTAAGGAACAACCCTGAAAATACTGTAAGAAAATGTAACTGCCATTTTTTATTTCCTCTAACAGTTCTGCACAGTTTCACCATTGAGTTTCAACACCACCAAGGTTTCCCAGAGCCTGCAGAACAGACTGATGTACCCTGGCAATATTGAGCACACATGTATGTGGCTAATCTTGTTGCACTAGGACACGACCCACTGCTGCATCTATTTTATGTGCAAGCTCTCTCCTGACATTGGCCTGTAGTTTTCTCTGTGTAATCATAAATAGTTTTTACAGTATTTTCCAGTGACTCAGTATAAAAGGTTTGTTGCATGTGCCAAGTTTGACTTCAGAAGGATGTTAATATGGCTGAATTATAAAAGCTGCACGTGACCCAGCACATGAATTGGTAGAACATAAGAGGAAATGTCTGCTGGAGGTGTTTGGGTGGGCATCACAGTTGTGGGTACAAATGAATCCTTTTATAGCTGCCTCTGAATCTTTCCAGTAACCCCTCTGACCTTCTAGCTGTTTTCATGGAAGCTTCTTTGCTCTTTCCTTATACTGTCAAATTTTCCTTCCTGCTTGCTAGAAATTTTAGGGAAAGTTTGGAGTGTCCCTTTAACCTCATCTTTTATTATTTGCTTTTCTGGATGTTTTTCCCCTCCAAGCAATTCATAGTGCCTTACTGACATGAAACAGTTCAGACTTCTGCATGGACACTTCTAGTTTCCATTCCAGCAGTGACTTGCCTTTCTAGATCGTGTTCTGTTCGTCCCAATATATGCAGTAGCCTGACTGACTCTCCAGATGTGAACATTGGCAGGCTCTGCTCTATTCCACCGGCTTCATTTGACTTTCTCAGAATAAGGTTATTGTGCCTTCAAGCACCCAGATGGTACGTTGACTTCTGTATAGTTTACTTTTGAGCTAGAAATGAAACCTTAGTTCTGGGTCCTGACTGGCACCCGTAGGATTGAGTCTCAGGTGTCTGTTGGTAAGTCTGAGTTTTGCAGTTCTACTGAAACTATCTTCCAAAAAAAGTACTCTCTGTAACTGTAGTAGCCGCGTCTTCTAAAGACAGACCGCATCCTCTGCAGAGCCTTCTTCAGCTTCTGAAATGGTCACCTCTGCTGTCTATTGGTCTTCACAGTTGGCAGAAATAGTTCTTCACTTGTGCAATTTTCTAGTGTGTTGTGCAGGTTTTTCAAAGGCAACCGGAGCCACTGTCATTCTTTGAAGAGAGACTTATGGGGAGGTGTCTGAATCAGGTAAATCCGAAAGGTTTGGTTACAGCTCCTTTCTGAGGAAGGTGCTGTTCCTCTGGCAGGCTGTTAGACTGTAGTTGGAACAGGGAAGCCAGTGATACCGTGTTGCAGGTTAGAGGACCGGAAAGTTTCTCCTCTTTGGCTAATGCGGTTGGCAGGAGGCCGAGTAGTTTTTGTCCTCGGTCCTCGAAAACTGAAAACTCGGTCAGGGCTGATGGGAGTTGTCTTCAGCTGTTGGTTTCCACCTAGATATAAACAAAACTTTGGAGAGATGAAATGCGTTTATGCTTATGCTCCAGAAATCATAGCGCATTTTAGGAAACTTTTTATAATTACTACAATGTCCAGTTATACCTAGACACTTGTCATTGTGGTGATACTGAAATGTTCCAGCTCCACTTTTTGAACTGTTAGTGATTTATTTTTTTAAAATTTATTTAACTTTCCTAACAGACTAATTCATATTTACAGTTACCTCAGCAGAATTCATGAGATCAGTTACTACCATTTCAGATTTTTTCCAGATATTTATTATATGTTAAAATTTTGTTGTTTACATCTCAGGTATGGCCTCACGTAAAACCTCTGCAAAAATTATGGTGCTTTAAAGCAAGCCATCAGGTCTGCCACACCAAATGAGAACCTGAGTGTCGGAGGTTTGGAGTTGAGCGGGCAGGCAGTAGAAGTGCCTTGGTAAGGTTGAATTACAGGTTTTGATTTTTACAGGTAACACGTAGTCTGTACCTATTGCGGTAAGGTAACTTTGTCACCATTTCTGGACTGTATGTGTATGCATGTGTTCCAGCAGTGACGTCATTTGTCATGTAATAAATCCCAGAGTTTTACTTAGGGGTGGAATGATTGATTACCATTATAAAGCAACCAGTGCTACCTTTCAAAACAGTCCTGTAAGTGTTGGAGAAAAGATGGCCAAACATTAAAAAAAAAAGTCCTGTGAGAAAATGTAAGTAGGATCTGAGATTGTGTTAATTGATTTTACTGTACATTAGATTTAGATTTCAGTTTTGTGGGTTTGGCTTTTGACTAAGGTCTTACATCATGCGGTTCTCTTGCATTCTTTCATACTTGTGAATATTAAGCCTTCAGGAAGGGAAGCTCTTCTGTATCTGAATGTGTTTGCTTGGTGCAGGCAGGCAGTAATGGGACACTCCTTTATGCATTTCACAGCTTATTATGAATTTCTTTCTTTTACTCTGAAATCTGTTCTCCTGGTTGATTACATTTGCAAGCAACTATCTGGTCCAAGCTTTTATCTCTGAAAATCTTGTTTTGCTGGGGATAAATATAGAAAGCGTGACCTGTGTTTGTTTACATGTAAGATTATCTGATTTCTTGTTAGTATTTTTTCAATGGTTTTGACTTCCCATCTCAAAGGTCTTTCCATTGGCTGTAGCATTGAGCTAAAAAAAAAATATTTTGTGAATTGAAACTTTCTAAAGGAAGGAACTGCAGAATTCTGAATAGAGAGGAGTGGAGAGAGCAGGGGAAAATAGGTATGGTTGGTGCATGCGTACTTCTGACTCTGAAAGAACTTGCGTAAATATGATGCTCGATTCTCCAAACTGGGCCTGATGCTCAGGCTGAAAAATTCAAAAGAACAAAAGCTCTTTTATGGGAAGAGTTAAGTGTAATTATTGGTGGCTGAAGAAGCTTTGAGGCAGTGCTTAAAATCCTGGGTGCCTTTGCCGAGTTGTTTCTAGCCTGAGGCAGCAAGCGATGACTTAGCCACCTGCTTCTTTCCTTGTTAACCACACTGGAGTGGGGGAAGAAATGGCGGCTTTGCCAGCTACGGGCCTGGGTTAAAGAACCCCTTTGTAGCCAGCTGGCCAGCAAAGCGCTTTCGGAGTCCTCCAGAACCACAGCAGGAGGCATAGCTGCTGTAGAGCTGCTTCCAGAAAGGCATTAATGGAAGATCAGTCGTCAGTTTTATCCGTGTGTTGGTCTGAACATGATCTTTTGTTTGTCCAAAAAATGTCCCGCAGGGGGGAATACACTGTACAAATAATGTTTAAGTAACGGCAATGACAAAAAGGAGGGGCATTCTTTATCTTTCTCAGGAAACCATATCAGGTGTCCAGATTCTGTGGAGGAAGTGATTCTTGCAAAAACAATAATCTCTTGCAAGTTGCTTACTTGAAAGCTTTTGGGCATAGAGTACTAAGCCATAAAAGGCAAAGGCTTCTCAGAGTAACAGGGAAGCACAAAGCTAGGAAAATGGGATGCAAAAGGGTTATGTATTTAGGTGGCAGCCGTTCAAAGTAGATGTGGTTTGAAGAGCATATTGGGCTGTTTGGAATATTTTTTCGTGTTATGAATACTTCAGATAATTGGCTGACACTCAAAGAGCAAACTGCTAATACTTTCAGGTTTTGTTTGGGTTTTGTTAGTGAATTTGGATTGCTTAAAAAATTCTGAGTAAGTGAAACATTAGGATTTTCCCCTCTGGTATCACTGTAATTTTGAAATATCACCTTAAATTCTTGTTTTCCTACCTCACAGTTAACAAAATTAATGTATGCAAGTAGATACTTTTGTGGGAAATGATCCCCATCATGTGGAGAAGATATTTTGTATCAGTGGATTGTAAATCCTTAAATAGTCTTTAACAAAAGCAGCTGTCCTCTTTCAGACTTAAGAGTTTGTGAATAAATACAGTAAAAGATGTTAGAAAACTAGTATTATAAAGAGGATGAAAATACTAAAATCATATTTGAATTAGGTTACACAAATGAAAGTTTACTCTTAAGCAATATTAGCCATTGTGTTTGTATAAAGAAAACATATGACAATTAAAAAGCACTGTAAGTGGATACTTGGTCTTTCTGCAAGTGAAACACACTCCTACAGTACAACCATTTCAAGTTAGAGCTCTATTTTCTGCCAAAGGGAGTGTGAAACGCCTGTGATTTCTTCACTGGGAGGTACAGTAATACTTTTGGCATCTGTTCCTTAAGGATCTGCAGGCTGGAAGTGAGTGCAAGCAAAACTGTCCCCTTCGGTGGGCCTCTTTTTTTTCCTTTTCCTTAAGCAGCTGGCAGCCTTAGTCTGTTCCTGTAAGATGAGTGTGAATTACCGCCACTCTGTGCCAGGGAACAGAACAGCCGCCTTTAAAGGGTGTACAACAACAACAAAAAAATAAGAACAATGCCTTTTAGCTACCTTTGAACTGGTTCCTGAGGAGGACTGAAACATTGCTTTCAATTAATACACGTTATTTAGAAGCAAACTGAAGCAGACTTTCAGCTGACAGTCAGGATGTGTGTGGTTTTGGTATGACATCCATCTGAGCACATGATGCTTGGTAAGTGCTGGAGCCTCGGTTATGATTCATTGGGGAGAAACATGGAAAACAATGTCTGTTTTTCAAGTGTTGGAGAAATGAATTTAAGGTTGGAATCATGTATAATTTTGGTAAAAGAAACCTGCAAGTAGCTTGAATGCCTCTGTTAGAAGGGAAGTAAAGGGTGATGGGGACGGCTGATGTAACAGCGTCCCGCCACCTGATGTTTGCTCAGGTTCTCACCGGTATTAATCGCTAGCTATTTCTTAAGCCAGTGGAGATGCTGGGCAGATTCACCACTGAAGATGGAGTCCAAAGTTACGTACACTGATTTCTAAGACACAGTGGAGTTGGGGGCTGGTAAAGCTGTTTGGACAGCTGGATTTACTTGTAGTATGTATTTTTAAATTATTTTTCAAACATGGTCAGAAATCCTTCTATGTAATTTTCTGCCCCTGTGTTTGAACTGAGAGATGCATCTCTGTACTCATTCAGTGCCTGTGGAATTTTTACGCCAATTCACTTTAGTGAAATATAATTATCTTCAAAGACATGCAATTTTGATTGCCCTTTCAGACAAAGCATCTAATACTGAAACAAATTATTTATCTCAATATTAATAATTAAAAAAAATGTAACAAACTTTCAGTTGCTAATACAAAATTATTTTTAAAGTTAGATTTTAAACAAAAATTATTTCATCATATGAAATCGATGAGTACTCTATAAATAATTTTATGTACAATTGTTTTACGAGTGGAGTCAGATGTCTGTAGGATTTGCTATTTATATTTAAAAAGGAGGGACTCAGAAGTGCTGGTATATTTTCACAGGGGCAGAGCGATCATGTTACTATTCTGCACAGTGCTGTAAAATGTTCAGCTGGGCTCAGAAAAAATAATACCTGATGTGGAAGTAGAAGCTTTAGCTATTTTTCTTTTTTTTTTTTTGCTAAGACTATATGGTTGGAGGTAGATGAATTGAGGAGAAGATTTTTGAGGAGTGGAGTGTAAACTGTTCCCTGCCCGGAAGAGGAGTTGTTCTAATTTCGGAAGAGGGAATTATCTGCCTACAGAAAGGGTTAGGGTGTGGTCTGCCGAGATTGCTGAGATAATTCAATAATTTTAGGTATCTTTAGGGAAGGTCTGCCTGCTGTGCTGTGCTTCCTGGCCTCAGACTGATCCCGGTTCTCAGTTTGCTGGTCCCTTCTTCCAAAAGGCTTTGTGGAAAAGTTCATTTATTCATTATTTTTTGCGGCAAAACTACCACTTCACCAATATTTAGGGCTGTGACTTTTTGTTTAAAGTGAGGACGAGTGAAATAGGTGCTGTTGTGTAAAATGGAAAATTTCTTTTGCTAGGGAATTTCAGTCGGTTTGTTCATCACTGCTCACTTGAGAGCTCCGCCCCCCTCCTCCCCCTGTAAATGCAGCACTAAGTTGTTGAAATCCCAGTTCTAAGAAAAAAACCTCAGACAACTGGTGTAGCTACATTTTTTTGTTTCATTTTACAAGTATTTTTGGTGGAGGAGACAAAGTTCTTTTCCTTTGAAAATCAGCTTGTGCTTATTAAAATATAATAATTCTGAACAGGGTTTATTTTTTTTCTTTGAGGCAGTGAAAAGCAGGAATCTACTGGAGCTGTATGTGGCGTTGCAGCCTCCAAGTAGTTATTTAAACTATAGTAGACCAGATAATATTTAGTTGAAAACTAAGATTTTTGGCTTGCAGCCACCACAGATACTGCATTGCAGGAAGAAGAATGAGCCATCTCTACACGGCATTGCCTTTATCACTTGAACAATGATTTTAGCAATGTCTTTTCATGTTATTATTTCCCAGGCTATCTAATGGCTGTTGTCCAGGTACAAAAACAGTCTGCAAAGGCGTACTATTTATGAAGTTCCATGCTTGCTTCCTCAGGGGTGGTGAAGGATTAGTTTGCTGTGTTCAGTAGCTGTTTCAGTACTGTAATTCAAGATGGGGCTACTGTACTTTAAATATAGAGCTGTTGTGCTGCCATTAAGTCACACATTTGCATCAGTCATTAGCTCAGAGCAATGCGATTCTAAACTTCTTTCTTCTGAATGCTGATACTGCAGAGTAGTCTTGTGAATCGAAATGGTACCAAAGCTGGCAAAAGATCGAAATGGAGCACTGTGAGAATGTATTTCCTGGTGGTGGGAGTGCTGCTTTATTGTGCCTAAAGAAGGATTCAAGAGACACATGATTTTCAGAGAACATCTTGAGCGCCAGCTGTGAAACCTTGAAGGTTAGATTTTATGGTCGATTCTGCTAATCTGCAACTACTAATTTGTAATTAGTGAAAAGGGAGCAGCGATAGGCGGGGGGGCTGAGTGGGGGGATCCGAACAGTTACAAATTGTATTGTTATTCTGTTGGCTGTCCCCTCCTCAGCATGTCAGGGGAATTTGGCATAGAGAATAAGCTGTGTCCCGAGGTTCTCAAGTCACTGGTTGCCTGGTACCGTATTAACCCTAACTTGTACCGTGATACATGAGTTGAGTTTTGAGTCAGGCGGCAATAGCACATTTCGAACTTATACAACCAAGTGACTCTCGAGCAGGCTGAAGAGTAGCACTGAAGACTTGGGGTGAGTTCAGCAAAGGTGCTGTTCCTGAACACAGCACAGATCTGCACCCTCATCTCAAGGAAGATTACAGCTTTTCTAGCTCTTACGTGAGAGGGGCCACAAGGATGACATAGATGTGGCAACAGTTTTTATTTGGAAAAAGTAGTACCCTGGAGAAAAAAGGTTATTGGACAGAGAGGATGAACTCGGGAGTCACATGAAGATGGTAAGCGGGAAGGCGATGGCTTTCTCTCTCTCTCCTCACACAAGAACTAGGGCAATAGCAGACTAAGCCATTGGACTGTAGGTGAAAAAGAAACAAAAAAAGACCCCGTGAAGAAAAGGCACTTAACAAAGCATGTAGTTTAGTTTAAACTGTGGAATCCATTGCCACAGGATGCTGTCGAGGCTAAAAGTACATGGTCTCGAAAGGTGCTTAAACAAATGCTGTGCAACACAGCGACCACCCCTGACTGCCGGGGCAGGGTTACGGCGGAGCATCCCCGCAGGCTGTCCTGGGCTTTCGGGTTGTCCCTGGGGCTGCCAGCACGGCTGTGTGGCTACGCCGGGTGAGGGGCGCTGGGCCAACCTGCCGGCCTGAAATGATGCCCCAGTGTGTGCGCGAGAACAGTGGGAGGTAGGGGTGTGGTGTTGGAGAATGAATGTGAACGCCAGTGCTGTTTTGATTTTAGATGATATGGAGAAATCAACGTAAGACAGAGTAATATCATTGTCTGTTTTTAACTAACATAAACCAACAAGTAACCATTAGATAAATCTAAGTAAGTATTTCACTTACATAACCCTGGAAGGCTTTTCTGTGTACCATTTTTGTTGATAAGCTTTGGGGTTCCTTGTTTTCCTCTGGCAGGGCTTATTTCTTCCCCTCAGCTGTCGGCATTCCTTTTTGAGAGATCTTCTCAGATGTTGAAATAGGCAGTAGCTTCTTGAAGTTGTAACTTACTTCAATATTGCATACTATTTGTATATCTTAATTTCTAGTACCGCAGGAAACATTTTTCTATTCCGTTTCTATCTCTGCCGAGTATTCATCAGAGCATTTTTAAAGATTGCTCCTGCATATCAATTTGCTATGTTATACTTTAAAAAGTGGGGGGAAAACACATCGTAAATGGATTTTACCACTCATACAGAGGATATCTAGGACACTTCACTTATTACTTCAGGAGTCTTGTGAAGACAGACTGTACTTTCCACAGAACCAGCTTTTTCCTCAGCTCACGCTTATGTGAAAGATGGCCTGAGCTTCCCGTTCCGCACTGAGGCACCGGGTGACTCCCACCATACGGTGGTTCCAGGTTCCAGGCTGCCAGTCGTACCCGTGCCTTCCTGGGTAATGGTTATGAACGACTGCCTTCACCAGTAGGAACGAAGTACCTATCCTTTGATCCGCTGGTTTGCCTTTAATGACGATTATATTGTTGTATGGAAACTGAAATATCTCATACTTAAGTACAAAATCAGTATGATTTTAATTGCGGTGAATGATAGCCTAATTACGGGAGTACATCTACTGAGATTTATTGTTCAGTAGTAGTTTGAAATTACTTTTTTAAAGAACAGTTGTAATTAGATGATTCTGAGATAATTGCGGTGTAGTTTGCTTTTTCTTCATTTTCTGATCTGAAAATTTTGCTTCTTGCCTTGACTCGTTGCATTTTGCTGATACCAACCCATGTCTTTTGGAGTAAAATAAACTTTTCTTGGGCTTCAGCAATGCTTAGAGAATATTGCGGTGTAAGGGGACGGAGTGGGATTAGTAGTATGTTAAATGAGGAGGTGTCTGACCTTAACAAAACACAATCAGTTGTTACTTTAACTTGGTGCTTTTAGCTAAGTTCTGAAGAAATTCTAGGCTGAAAAAAAATGTTGGTTGCCAGAGCTTGCAAATGTAAATCTTTGGCTTATCTTTGTGGCGAGGTGGCTGGATAGACCAGGGATACCTCCCTGAGGGATTCTATACCTCTCCTCACAACCAAGCAAAATGCATTGCCTCGTGTTTCGTAAAGGGCTGTAATGTTGCATGTCTCATTGTAGCTTGTGACAATAGTAAGTCCTTTGACTTTTTTCTCTCTTTCATGTCTTAGAAACAAGACTGCCAATGGAGATTATCGCAAGGAGCACAGAGAGAGGAGTCGCAGCCCAATAGAGAGGGCTGCTGCCCCAACAATGAGCCTTCATGCCAATCACATGTATGCCTCAATCCCAAGCTTGAGCATGGATCAACCTCTAGCACTGACCAAAAACAGCATGGATGCAACCCGGACAGTTGGCATCACACCTACACTGACTTCTGTGGAACGGCAGCAGGTACTGGCTTCTAGTTGGCAAGAAACTCGGGGTGGGTTTAGGAATCCTTGCTGTAGAGACAGTGAGGGCTTCCCACATGTCAGCAGAGCATATTGTGAGTTACAGTAGGTAGGAGATACTATTTTTCAGGCAAAATACGTTTTCAGAATGCACAATGAATTTCACAGCTCATTGTGTTTAATGTGAATAAAGTCCTGAGGTTTAAATATGTCTGTCACAGATTTCTTAGCCTTCCTGCTTTTTCTGATGCTTTACTAAGCTTGGGAATGCATGTGGCTTAGCTGGGAATGCAGAGTCTGAGTTGCTCTGTGCTCTGCGAGGCCCCAGTACCTGCTAGGCAATAACTGGTGCAGTCCACAGGTACAGAGGGTAATCACCTGTGCTCCTCTTGGCAATCAGTGCGTGCTTCCCTCCCCTCCGTCCTGGCTCTCTCCTGCCGGGACTGCCGGAGAAGAGCTGTAAGACAGAAAGGGCATAAAGGAGAATTTTGCACTGAATTTTCCAGGTGAAAGAAGCTGGAATGACCTTAGTTGTTTTAGCCAGCCAAAAGTATTAATTCCATTGTTCAGAGCAATGTTGTATCACTATTTCATAATGACTCTTCCTAAAGAGAAGTAATGATTTTTCATTATTTTCTAGTTCATTTCCATATGCTGGAGTGGGGTTTGTGGTTTTTTGGTTTGGTTTGGTTTTGTCTGGTTGTTTGGGTTTTGGCTTGCCATCTTGTATTTGTTTTCCTTCAGAACTGCTGAAGATGAGCCGTCTCTATAAACTAACTGTTTTCTTGTATGTCAGACTCACTTTTATCCCTCTCACAAGTGGAGAGAGAAAGCAAGATAATTGAGTTGTGATGAGCTGCAGTGTTGAGAAATTAGACTGGCCTGTGTACCCAAGCTTGTCCTTCCTTCCTTCCTCCCCTCCTGTGAAGCCCTGCAAAGGGTAAACACTTTAAGTGGATGATCTTTCAGAGGTTGGGATTTTTCATATGCAGTTTATGAAAGCTGCTTTTCACTGGAGCGGTATACTTTACGTCTGCTGTGTAGATTTTCCCGGTGGTTGGCTGCGTACGCTAGTCTTCTACGTTTTGCTATGCCAAAACGCCTAGCTTTGCACTAGTGTTGCTGATATCTTGCATCATTTGGCACGCAGATTGCGGGGTTATTGTTCTGTGCAGAACGGCTCCTCTTTGCTCTCGGCGTTCAGTGATGACAGAGGAGGAAGGGACAGGCTTCCACTGACGACACTGGTGCCCTTTGATAGTATTACCGCTGCGCCTCAGCCTAGCAGCTACCACCACTGACACTGCTATTTCGGTGTGTTTGACTTGGGCTGATTCCTGTTGCCCATTACCAGATTCCTTTCTCTTTGTTATCTTTGACATTTTGAGCTAGATTACAATCTGTTTTCTTGGGAAAATAGGATGTTGAGGTAAGATCTTGCTAAGAGCACCGAGTAGAAATCATACAAAGAAAAAAGTGTATTGAAAATAAGAAACCCTAGTTTGATGATTTGTTGTTTTGGGGGGTTTTTGGTTTGTTGTTTTTTTTTTTTTAATGTTAACATGTTGAATGGGATTTCATCTTACTCTGTTTCTAATAGAGGTGGGAAAAATACCTTCTTATTTTGGCAGCACAGGGCTATTCAGCTGCCGTAGTCGCTGTTACTAAATTCTCAGCTTATCTCAATATTTTCATACAAATACGTACAGTCTGCTCAGGGCTCCTGCACACACGGAACCATACCGGGGGATCCTGTAAGGTGCCTTATCCTGCCTCGCGGATCCTTTGTGCTGTTGGTACATGCATTCTTGAGCCAAGCTTTTTTATTACCTGTCCCTCTCTCTCTACTTCCCACCTCTTGCACACCTAAAATACTCTTCTGAAGAGATAAGCATATATATACATCTCGGAAACTGCTTCATAGATGCACAAAATCTTGTTCCCTATAAAAAAAGACAATAAATACTTCCACATGTGAACTGCTTACAGAAAAAATCAAATCCCTTTTTTTTCTTTACTGCGCTGACAGCATAGTAAAAAAAGAAAGAAAAAGGTAAATAGCACGATTTCCGTTGTGTCTAGACAAATAGTGTTAAACCTCCCCTTAAAAGCTCATCTCTTTCTTCGGTCTTGCTCTTGCTCTTGCTCTGTCTACACTAACGTACCACTAAACAATGAAAACTCTTTCCTTCCTCTTTGACTTTGCATGGTGGTAGGTAAGGTAGTGATTTTTGTCGCTTTGCTGCACAGGTTTTTAAAATGGACAAGAAATTAAAAATGTGTTAATTACCTCAATTCTGTTACTCTTTTGCACACTTCGCCATTAACTTGCATTGAGTACAGCAAAATGGACTCCGTGCATTGTAAAACATCCCAAAGATGCAAAGCAAAAGTATTCCAATACCCGAGTTAGTTCCCTTCAGCCAGCTGCAGAAACTGGGACACTTCTTCTCTAACGCCTTGTTTCAATGTAACATTTACATAGTAAACAACTTTTAAGAAGAGTATTTTATGTTTATACTTTGTACAAAGTGTATGTTGTGGAATTTAAATTCTGTGAATAGATATTTTGGGGAATTTGCATGTGTTGAGAATGAAAAAGGATGATGTTTATGAAATAGTGCTAGAAAGGCAGATTAATTACAGCAGGAAAATACTTGCGGTCAAGGCTCGCTCAGGAGCTCTTCACATTTTACATCTTATGGGCTTACTGTTTTGTGGCTGAAGTACGGAATACAGACTTAGGCTAGGAAAGCTTAACTTCTGAAGGAAAAATGATGCCATTAAAACTTGGTTAACACTAAGAAGACAAATACCTGTAAAATTTGTAAAGCCCTTCTGAGTCCTGGAATCAGAGGATACGTGGCCATAGAACGAAACAAGTATTTAATGTGTTGACATTTAGTTCTGCATAGTTAATGCCTGTGAAGTTGAAACAGTCACTGTAAAATCACTTTAATGCTTTTAATGATTTGCTTTTATACTGCCCTTTTTCTGTATGGCTGCTCGCCACTTAAACAACTAAGAACCATTATGGAAATGCAATGTGGTTTTTTTTAATCAGACAAAGAAATAATAGCTGAATATTTTGGGTTTTAATATGCTTTATTGAATTGGACAGTTTATGGGTTATTTCACTGCTGGGATTCAGTTCAGTGTTTGTACATCTCAAGTGATTATGCAATGAACTGCTGCTAATATGGCTTTGGCTAATTGCCTTAGTGAGTGACAGTTTTCCTTTTTTTTCTCCCATATTAGAACCGTCCATCCGTAATCACATGTGCTTCTGCGAACAACCGGAACTGTAACCTCTCTCATTGCCCCATTGCTCACAGCGGCTGCGGTTCAGCGATGCCCGCCTACAGAAGACCCTCTAGCAGTAAGTTACATGTCCGCACCCTTAACTGATGAGAATTTGAGAACAAAACCGGCTCACTAACCTTAACTGTGCCGGTGCTGATGTATTAACGGGAAAAAATGAGGTGAAACATTGGACACCTGTCAGTATCCTGTCCACCCAGAGACACGCTAGCACCCATCCCCTCTGCACTCTTTCCAACCCTCCGTCCTCCGCCCCAGTAGAAAGTACCCGTTCAAAATGAGGTAGAGAGAAGTGTTCTTTTTTTCTGGTTTTGAAAAGCTTCTTTAAAAAAGAAAAAACAAACACCGCACACAGACAAATAAGTCGTCATGTTTATTTTAGTCTAAGGGACAAACAGCAGCCAGGCCCAGCAGATCCAGCGCTGCTCGTATTTTAAGAGCTGTAGTTTCCCCAGTCTTTCGGTAGTCAGTAGACTTTTATGATTCAGCTGCAGTCACAAAATCTTTTCGTGCAGGTACAAATACTCTTCCAAAGCACATACCCTCCACCTTTCTCGGGGTGGATAACACAGAACGCATTGGAGGGCGGTTGCTATAGCAACCCAAGCAGCGAGCTTTAGCTTTCTACCTTCTGTGCAATTAGTACTTTTCACAAAATCTTTTCATGCAGTGCTTGCTGGGGAATCTTGGGGTGTTTCTCTTCACTTTCTCTCCCTGTGCGACTAGGGGAACACACAGCCCTTTCATTTCAAGGCATATATCTGTTGAGGCACAGATTTTACACGCAGCATTTCCAAAAGTCCCTGGCAGTGAGGCTTCTGCAACTGGAACGTGTCAATGTAACAATACCAGCACGACGTATGTAGGAACCTGGAAGTCCACAGTAAGATGATGATGATGATACAGATTTTTAAAAAGATCCGTGTATTGTTGAAAACTGGAATTAGAAGCTGAAGTGAGGCCCTGGAGGATATATTACACTTTTAGAGAAGTCAGTAGATGAGATGTTGGAAGTTTTCTAGAAAACTGCTGTTACTCGTTTAAGCAGAGCATCTTCACTGAGACCCCAGCTGTATTGACACGGGCTTTGGGACAGGGGTAAAGGTTCTCGGAAAACGTTTGTCTCTTGTCACTTGAAGAGGTCTTTGTGCGTGACACATTTATTTTAAGACCGATCAAGCCTTTCTGTAGCATGAAGGCCAAGGGCATGGATCCCTGACAGTTTTAAGAATTTTTGAAAGATAAATCTCATCCAACCACACAGATACCGTTTCTAAATTGTAAAACTGCAACTCTCTCGTATTTAGTCTGAGGAATTATTACTATTATCATTCAAAACCTGTCTCTCTCTTAAGGTTCCTTGTTCCTCTTGTAATAGTATTACACCGTTTTAAGGCTCGTACCTAGTGCAGAGGTAATGATTCATGTAGTTTTCTGACCGGCTCCTGGCACAAGTATATCAAGCAAGATGAAACCCTGAAATCAGCTTTTGGCGTGCTGGAATTCAGAATGGGGTCTTCTCGCACCTGACTAGTATCAGCAGGCTTGGGAGCTGATTTTAAAGAACTGCTTCCATTTTTAATTCTGTTAAAGTCTAAATATAAGTTCTATGTGATTGTTTTGGGAGAGGGTTTCCATAGAATCAGAGCTGTAGCTGTTACTAGCCTGAGGGAGAACTATAATTATATATAAAAAGCTTACCTGGTGCAGGTCACAGAAATGCAAAAATGTTTAACGCCATTTATTACCTTTTTTTTTTTTTCCCATTTTAACGAACTCCTTCCATCGTCTTCCCCACTACATTCGCTACCAGCTCTATAATGACGTAAAGAAGTCTTGCTTTATGCTGAGGTGCTAGGAAAATGGGAGAAAGTATGGGTGCCAGGATTCCGCGCTGAAATAACGCCTCTTCTGCCTCCTTTCCCCATCCAGCTACCACTGCCTGTGACCCAGTGGTGGAAGAGCACTTCCGCCGAAGCCTCGGCAAGAATTACAAGGAGCCTGAGCCAGTGGCAAACTCTGTGTCCATCACGGGATCAGTTGACGACCACTTCGCCAAAGCACTTGGGGATACGTGGCTTCAGATTAAAGCTGCCAAGGACGGCGTCTCCAGCAGTCCCGAGTCCGCTTCACGGCGGGGCCAGTCTTCCCCTTCCTCTCACATGGTCAATCATAATCACTCGCCCTCTGTAGTCTCATGAAGAGAGGACCGTGACGTTTGTGAATTTGCATGGTTTGACTGAGCTTTGAACAGTGCTTAAAATAGTGTTGGGGGAGGGGAGATTAGTTTTCAACACATGTTTTTGTGTACTCACTTTTTATTTGTAAAAGGGTGCCCTTAAAGATGATAGCAGGAACTATTTCATAAAGATTCATATGATGTAGCATCCTTTTTTCCTGCCTCAATTACCAAAGAAACCTCTGATGCAAATCTGCTGCCCCTTAAGAAAAATAATGCACGCTAATCCACAAAAGCCATTACACTTAGTTGGTTGACCCAAACGCTTTTTGCTTTTATTAGCTTCTTGAGACTAGAATTTGTCTGGTTTGCTTACATTGCCTTTTTTTTTTTTTTTCCCTCTGTGAAGTAATTTTGTATGTATATACTTGAAAAGAACTGTCATGTATGATTTGCACTATTGGAGGAGGACTGAAGTTGCATAGCAACTTTCTGGAAGATGCTAACATTTTGAGGGCAAACTGCTGAAAAAAGGGTTTAAGGATGACATTTCTATCAGTTTGATTTTTTTTCTTAAAGCAAAACAGCTTTGGAAGGGGAAGTCTCATACAGGTTATAGGTCTTTCTCTCTTTAGATTTCAGGTGCTTAGTGCTTGCAACTGGACTGCATAATTTACAGAACACGGGCATTTTTTCCTAAACACTGCAGTTTGTTAGAATAGAGCTGAGGTTGGAGGGTTCAATAGTGCTTAACGATGCATGTTTTATGAAAAATAGCTGGTATCTATTAATGTATAGACAGTAAGAATCATAATACTTATTAGCTTTTCTTCAGAATTAGTTTATTTTTGTCAGTAACAATCCTAGATATACTTACTGCTGGTACAGTTGTACTCTATGATATTTGTATTTGATATTCACTTTAGTAGCAGCCAGCAAAAAGAGGACAGCCTCAGGACAGGCCTCAAATGACGCAGTTTAGAGATATATGATGCGTGGTACAGGATGCTATAGCTTTGCGCATGACTGAGTAATTGTTTCTGTCTGCAGCGCTGTCTGCTCAGCAGGAATTTGCTTCCTAAACCTAAGTCTGTGTAATCCACCTTTAACTAGCTGCAGGAACTGCTACCGTTACGTATCTTGGCTGGACAACAGATTGTTACAGTTTGTGAAATATGATCTTTAATTTTTTTTAAGCTTATTCATAAACCTATGCCAAGTTGCAGCATACATTCCTCCATTAGAAAACTTTATACAGGTATTACTGCATTTATTATCATTTGCTATATTAATAGCTACTAACTAGAAATTAGGCAGTAGAGGCAGGCGTAAACCCACAGCTGTGCTAGTACTAAGAGCTTCTCTTCTTCTTGTTAAGTGTAACCGCTCTCCCCCATACATTCCATCTTCCCAGTACAGTTGCGACTAGGGCTTTTTTCATACTGGGTTACCTGAAGCGATTGGTTCAGTGTGGGAAGGTAGAACTAGCTGGAAGATGAACTACACGTGATGTATTATGGACTATGTTACAGTATTGGGTCCATAGTGGCTTTTATTTTATGGGGTTTTTTTTAAAGTTAAGCTATTTAATTTGGAAAAGGTGCAGGGTAGAAAGAGATCGGGAGATTGGCTCTTACTCTTGTTGAGAAGGTGGCTGCTCAATTTTCTTTAAAAAAAATTAAAAAAAAAAAAAAAAACAAAAAAAAAACACCGAAGCCCCCAGTTTTACACATTTCACTACCATCTTACTGGGTAGTCAACGCTTACTTGCTTTGGCATTCAGTCCCCTACTCTCTGTAGGAAGATTGTTAAAAGAACACTTTTTTATATAGGTAACTTTAAGACCATCGTTACGCTGTGCGTAAAGAATGTACAGAGAAATTTGTAGGTATTTTTTGAGGAACAATTAATTTGTTAATGATATGTAGCTATTTAATTTTTCCCTTTCCTTTATTGTAATCATTCATTTTTTTTTTTGTTTGGAGAAAAAAGTTGATCTTTTTTTTTGTTGTAGATTTGTCGGTAATACAGTAAAAGTGCAGGAACACAGTTATTCTATGAGAACACTGCATTAGCATTAATAGCCACTAGTTTGTTATTGCTACAGGCTACTGAGCATTGTAACAGTAAAATACTAATACTGTAGATGGACTCTGTGGAAAATGTGACTCCTATATTTCTTTGTAAACACAAATAAGATAATGTTTTTAAAGCTAATATTTTCAATAATAGCTGTTTTACAAGGTTACATTTACTTATCTGAGATAGGTAAATGGATTTGAGGGCAATAAAGATTTAATGTGATATGTCCGGGAAAACATATATTAGACACAATAATGTCACGAAAGCCAAAGGGTTGGGGGGAGGTGGAAGGAAACTAAACTGAACTCACCATCATGAGACGTGGTGAAGTTTCTTCACAGAGCCAGGTTATCTACAGTTCAGTTTGAAAGATTCTCTCTGTGTTTGTAAATCTGTAATATACCATTCTTTTGTGGCCTTGTTTCACCTGGAAAAAAAAAAGGTTTGGCAGGCCATCTTTTTTTTTTTGTACTTAAAAGTAGCCTTAAAGAACAATAAAGTGCTCTTAAATCACAGGTGTGTACGTACCCTTCTGTATCACTCGGTGAGAGAGGAGATGATTGTTTCCTGCCCTTCACGAGCTGGGAGCGGGAACAGACTGCTGTTTGCGTTGTGTTTTCCTTCAGAGGAAACCCACTGCACTCGGGAGCGTTGCCCTATTGAAGGGTCTGGCGTAGCCGGAGGCTGTTGGGGTCTTTTCCCCGACAAGTTCAGGAGTTGGTCAAGAAACGGTCTTTGCCGCTTGGCAGAGACGGACAGAAATACCCCCGGTGACAGGAGGACGGCTCTGGCCACTGCCCAGGGATCAGGTAGGTCACTGAGGGGTTGCCCAGCGCTGCTCTCCACGCGGGGCTGATGCAGCTCACCGGGAGCAGCTCCGAACAGGCCCCGGTTTGGAAAATACCAGCTACTCAAGCAGTTCTGTACTCTTGATGAAAAGACCAATGTTGATTTTCTTTTTTGTTTTGTCCCTCAACTTCTTTTAAGTTTCACCTAGAGAACCTACAGAAGACAGCTGTATTTCAAACACAGACAGCCATGGTCTCGTGTTTTGGGTGAGCAGCATTTCAATAGATGATCACTCATTCATTTGACTGGAGACGGTTAATCCTTAAAAAAGAAGTGTTCTGATTACCTGATTTTCAGAAAGGTTGGTGACCCAGGCAAGAGCCTGCAGAGGAGTTTCAACTCTGAGTGTAGTAGAGGGGTCTCCAAAACTAAAAAAGGAACCCTTAAAAATAACAAGATGATAGATACGAAGTTACTCTTGTATTAGCAGAGCCTGAAGGGTTTGAAAAACAAAGCAGGCGTGACTTACATGTGCATTGTTAAAGTAAACGGCTATTTTTGGGGTGTGGGAGATTCCATGAGAACACATCAAGAATGATTAGTTTAACACATCTGAAAAACATCCCTCTCTAAATACCCGTGGAAAGCAGCCTAAATACATGCTTTAAGAGCATTTGGGAGGGAGGCCAACTACAACAAGCCTCACACGCCTCTCAGTCTGCTTTCTGGAGGGAGCTGGTTTCCTTTCAGGAAAAAGTCATCCCTGCATCAACATTTTGGGGACTACGTGAAACAGGACAAGCAGCATTGCTATCTTTCAGGTCAGTAACTTAGAAAGAGGTCTATTTTATACATGGTAAAAGGAAAAATACAGTAATTTTTTTTTTTCCTACCACATGATTTTTCTAATTAGCGGCAAGCAGTAATTTTGCACAAAAGGGAGCAACATGGCCTAGAAAAACTGGACCATACACACACACATTTCATATCATTATTAAGTCCTATACTATTTGTAATGGCTTATCTTTTTCCATGAGCTAAATGAAAAGCAATGTCCAGCTATGCATTTGTAATCTTGCCCCTACACACACATTATTTGTGCTAATTTAATTCAAACCAGAATTTTAATTTTAGCAAACGGACCCGACATCACACATATACGAGGGACTGAGTTCAGCTCAGCCTGCGCAGTTCAGTGGGTGAGCTCTCCTGAATAGTTTCTGTGTATTTCAAGTTGCTTTAGTTGTGAAAATGAACTTTACATACAAATCTCTAGCGGCTGGCTAGACAGATAGACAGTGCCAGTGTGACACGCTAGCAGTGCAAAGGAGTATGTCACACTGCACAGGCGCGAGGCAGTATGGCTGCGTACATGTTAAACCAGCACTAACAAACAGCCTTGCTGGTGACCGCCCGCTGCGCTTACCCATGGGGCTGAAGGGACCTCGCACCATGTTTAGGCTCCCTTAAAACTACAGCCACCGAAGCAGCGAAGGGAGTTCCCAGCCAGCACCACGCTCGCTCCGTTTTGATCCCGCTGGGCTCTGTGCCGGCTGCAGGCATACTGAAGTCAGCTGGCTGTCGCGGCTCCTGCCACTGCTGCAGAGAGCGCGACAGGGACTGACTGCAGCTGCTCATAAAGCAGCGACACCACTGCACAGCCTAACTGAACTGTTCGACTGTAAAACTGGCACAGGCACAAAACTCGAAATTGTAACCAGTTCACCATCACCGACCGGAGCTGCAACTGCACCAGTTCAGAAGCTGCTTCCCGAGCAGCAGCTGAACTGTCACCGCAGCTGGGCCGAGCGCTCCCAGAGGGGCGCAGGGGGCTGCTGGGGGTGGGAACAGATCCAGCTGCTCCTAGGAGGCCAAATCAGTCAACAGAGAAAAGAAGTAAAATTGTCTTTCAGCCTTGCTCAGAAGCCTTTGTGCAACAGCAGAGCACGGAGAACCCACCGCTGACGCTGCACTAACTACGTATGTTCCAAAAGGGGTGCGCCACAATGGCTGTGTGAATGAAGCCTTCTCCGGTATCCAAACACCATGCCAGTGGGTCGTGTTGCTTAACGTGACACCCTGGCAAAACACATCAGAAGTATTTTAAATGTTATTTGTGTAAGAGCTCTACTCACCAGCGTTGGCACCCTTACGCTTGGCTGAGGGGAACAGTCATCACTATCTTTAGATCCTTCTTGAGGAGCAGTGAAACAAGAAACCAGTCTGCATCTTCCTGATGTACAGGAGCTTCCATCCCATCTGGCGTGGAGACAGATCCAAGTACGTTGCACGCAGTGTCTGAAGGGTGCCTCCAGCGCTCCTCCCTCAGCAGACAAAGTCATTACACAGCTGGAGTATGTTGTGTGTTGAAGCACACTTTATCCCTGAAGGGCCCATGACAGAAAATATACCAATTCAATAGCAATAATTTTTTAACCTCTCCTTCAATGGGGACATTCTGCCCCTCTCTGTGGAACAGCTATCATCTCAAGTGCATCTCTTGGGTATAAGACAGCCAAGATGATAGATCATTTAATTGGTTATTTTTAAACTGCAGTTACATATAGCTCCACAGCAGCTGCCTGGCTCTCCAGACAAAGCTCGCCTATTTTCCCTCGGTGCTCTCCTGACACAGCACACAAGGCACCAGCACGACGTGTCTCCAGAGCCGCGCGAGGGAGAGCTCCTCAGAGCGCGCGTTCTCTCGCGGGATTACGTTCACCCCCCCATGGAAGAGAGGGTTTTATACAGCTATTTTACACCCAGGAGCAGTTCTGTGAGGCTCGCGGAGGCAGCACTTCTCACCAAGAGTGACATTTAATACATACACTTTTTTTTCCTCCATCAGCCCGGCCCAAGCCTTGACAGAGACCAGCAGACCCGCGTCAGTATTGCTTACCTCTGCACGTATGGCAAAACCAGGAACATAACTGCGTCAGTACACGGCCTTCCCACTAGTGCTCAACCTTCAGTCTCAGAACCTTCTTGATTGATTGTAGCGAAGTTCCTGAGTGCGTTCAAGCCTAATCCTGCCCAGCTGCTGTCCCAGGGAGACACTGTCACTAACCAGTCATTTCTGTAGAAAAGGGAAGGGGAGAGCAAGTCATTCCATCCTTGATGTAAAGCCACAGGCACCAGTTCTTTCTCCAGTTCTCTCATTTCAGATTTCCTCTGAGACATTTAATAGTTTACAGCAAACTCAGGTGTCTTAATAGCACCCTCAGCACAGGCTGGAAGAAAGCCGCAGAAGACAACTAAGTCAGTCCAGCGTGGCACAGCCATTGCAAGAATAGTGGTTAAATTGCAAGAAAATAAACTATTTTTAATTGAAATTTCAAGGACAAATCTGGTCCTGGTACATTTTATCTGACATAGAAATGGCAGGAGGAGCACCTTGCAGCAGCTGGCAATCTTCCACGGAGCTTTGGAGCTTTTAGTTCAAAACTACAGTTTGAATTCCTAAGTCTTCAGTCTTCCGCAAAACAATTCTCATCAGGAGAGGCACTTGCTCAGTGCTTGGCCACGTTTGCTGTAGACTAACTGGTGGGCTTGGCATCAGGTGCGATTTTTACTTGCAGAAAAGTTTCAAATTTTCCTGCTTAATTCTGCTCGGCAAATCTGATCATCCCATTTGCAAAAACCCACAACGATCCAATGGCACGTTCCAGAGCAGCACACAAAGGACTCCATGGGTGTGCGAGCGGGACCCCTCTGCACGCGCTCCCAGGGCCGAGACAGGGAGACATCGCCCACTCGGGCAAAGCACTTCTGGCCTCTTTGCTGACACCCTCAATATTACTGAACTTCACTCACAGGATTTTCCCTCTCCTCAGGAACTTCCACACCAGTAAAAGCTGACTTAAAAGAGGCAGCTCTCACTGGACCAGCATGGTGGCACTCACGAAGGGAACCAGATGCTCCACCGAGACTATCGTTAAAGTCTCCACACACGGTTTGTGTTTAATGTGGACAACACTCACCTCAAAGAGAAACACGAGCAGCAGCTCTCCAGACACACCCCCTCTGGATGAGACCGGCGTACACACCCCGCGGAGAGACACAGTGGGACCGGTGCCAGAATGCCAGACTCTCCCCAGCACAAGCTCCTCCTACGTTGCTCCTTCCTCCGGAGCTAGAAGCGGAACACGTCATACTGAAGGCAGCCTCCGTCCTCATGTGACAGCAGCATCCCTAGGAAACATTAAATAGGAAATTCTCATCTTCTCCTTTGTGACACAATCAGGAGCCCAATTCATCAGACAACAATGCGCTAACTTAGGGGGCTTTATAGCTGCTAATTGCTGTATCACTTAAGCATTTATACCCGGTTGACATGCCGCTCTGCTAAGAATGGTTGGCATGGGATTAGTCATACATGGATATTCAGATTGACATACATTTATATTTTAACAGAGTTGGAAAAAACAGAATTTCTTCTTCTATAGGCTGCTTTTAAATAATGACAAAGCAGTTACCAACTTCCAGTAAGAACACACTTCATTACATTCACATAAGACTGTTTCAATCTTTTTTTTTTGCTCGTAGGCTAGCCAGTTACACTGTTCACTGCTGCACTGATCATTCTAATTTTACATTTCACTTTGCTAAGCAGCAGCTTTCTTAAATGCCAAGGAGAACATCTGTCTTCTCTCCATCACAAAGACAGACACAAAGGCATCTGTCAACACGAAGCTGTGTCAGCCACATGCCTGCTCCATCTAATAGTCAAAACGCTGCTTATCTCAAAACTGTTTACTGCATTTGGGCCAATACTACGCACGCAGAATACTTCTGATAGCGCCCTGCGATTCATGGTGGAATCAACAGTACTTTTTTAATCCGGGAAAACACAAAGCTCAAATCCCCTGCTTCCTGAAATATTAGAATAATGTGGGTCTACTTGTATTAACGGCATGTGGCTTGTGTGTTAAACTATACGTACAATATACCACTGCAATTATATTAGTTCTAGTTAGTTAAAACGAATTATAAAAAAGACAGGAGTTTTTTTTCTTTCAGAGAAAAAAATGCTGCAACTAGATTAAAGAAAAAACAACGTTCTTAGCCTAAACCCAAACCTTTGCTCTTCACTGATGCACTGTAGTATTCTAAACATTTTTTTTGTTTTTGAGGGGGAAGTGGGGATGAAAATAATGGAAAGAACTAACAATACTTAGAGATTAAAGCAAAGGCCTTTCCTCTTCCTTTTACTTCCAAGTCACAAGTTCTTAACTTCTTCAGAAGAAAACGCGTGTATTCCGATAGTACCACAGGTAATACAGCACTCTTACGGGGTTTACAGCAGCAGCAAAGTCCTTTTCTCTTACTGACATACCTTTATTTAACTCGATCTTACTGTTATTCATCAAACGTTTTCTCATGGCATTGACAGTTACTCACATTGCTTTGCCGCTAGAGCTTGTTGTTCTGTTTTACATACCGATACAAACACATCGGCCTTGAAAGCAAATCCAAAGTAACAGAACCGCAGAGAGCTAAGAAAACTTCAACTTAGGTCTCACCTCTTGCCACTCCTGCCATACTGGCAGTCACCGGCATCACCTCGGCTTCCCATCTCGCAGTCGGGACACGGAGCTGCCGCAGCTGCTCTCGGGGAACTCCCTTGGTAGGGCCGTGGCTGCCCATGGAGAGGCCACCTCCAAGGAAAACACGTTCCGTAAGTGCACGAGAAACACATGAGAAACCCCCTGCTCGCTCCCGGGGTGCCTGGAGGGTGCCAGCCAGCTTTGCCGAGCATCTCTTCACAGCACGAACAAGCTGAGGTAAGCAAAGTGCTTTCAAAAATTATTACCAACTACGACATGATTCAAATAGGCAAGAAAAAGACCCCAGGTGAAAACCTCCTGCCACTGAGCTGACTTCCCCTACCAGTGAAAATTCTGGAAAGAAATTAACTGGAACAGGTATCTAATCGAAGACGACGATCATTTGTTCTCATTATTCAGAGTTGCTAAAAATAAAGAGAAGTCATCCTCTCTTCTGAAGGGCCTTTTTTATCTTAATGGTAACCTTTCGTCACTTGTTTGTAAGTCTCTCCTTCCCAGTCATTCTCATACCTCCTGCAGGAATTTGACAATCAAGATTAAAAGAAGTCACTTCTTAATCTGCAGGGTTGATTTAGTAAAGTAAGAACTGAACCCAGTAAACCTTTTTCTCTACAAGTAAGCAGTATTCTCATTTTGTCCCCAGAACACGGACATACTATGTACACAATTTACCTTTTGCTTTGAGAAAGCCTTGATGATATATCAGGAAAGCAGAATTAGCTAGTTCAGGGGAAAAGAAGGGCATGCAAGACATTTTCTTTACCGTAATAAAGCCGTGGCTGTCTGAATACAGACTAAGAACAGGGGTCAGAATGATCAACCATATAAATGTAAAACACATATAACTTTTAAAGATTGCACTACAGACATTGACTAAAACACACTATTTCAAAGAGCTTTGTTTTGAACCACTCTTCTGTCATTTCATGCATTTAGCCTTCAGCTTTCCTAGTCTATACAATGTGATGTCATTATTTCAAATGTTGAGTTTTTGGGTGGGGAAATAAAGAAAAACCCAAGTCTGCAAAGCCACCACCACACAGAACATGGTGCGATTTTAGGGCTCTTGTTGTAAAGATTTTCATGGCAAGAACAGATTTCTTCAGCACAAAAAATAATGCTTTTGTTGGTGCCAGGCTTACAAACGTAGTCTGTAATGTGAGTCAAGCTATGACCTTTCAGGATGATGCAAAATCAGCAGTAATAAATCAAACGGTGACTTTGCTGACATGTCTGTAACTTAAGTGATTAATGCAACAAATAAACAATTTCTGCTTGGAAATACAGGAAAGAGTGTGGGATTCTCCTCCTGCTCTGCCCTGTTATAGCTGAACTCTGGATGCAGTTTTGGTCCTACCAGTTCTCACAGGAAATGTGAAAAATGCCTGGCCAAAGGCTGAGGATTAAAGTCCATAGCAGATCCACCCATAATACATCATTAAAGAAAGAGAAGCTAACGAACGCAAGAATACTCTCCTATTTATACAAAAAGTTTGTTGCTTTTAACAGCTGCCCCATGACAGATCCCATCTTCTCTCCATTCTGTCCCTCTGTGACATCCTCCCAGATATGCATTTTCCCCTAAGATTAGCGTTAATTTTATCTGCACAGCTAAATCTAGCACAGACATCAGCCCACTGCCTTCCTCTCTTTGTGTCTTCTGCTAGCCCCTTCCCTTCCCTCCAGCCGCACAAACCTACAGCACTCAGCAGCTGCCCTACAGCCTCTTCACGCAGCCCTTGTGGCTCAGTGAAAGTACAGTAACCGGGCATAAAGTGCCTCGTGGCCAGCATAAAACTAGAGTAACTTGCCAGTGACGAAAGTAAAATCTGCCCAAGCCTCCAAAATCTGCAACTGTACAGATAGTTCTTTCAACTGACTTTTTCTAAATTATAAGTTCTTCCCTTGAGCTATTAATAGCACAGAAATCTACACTCAGAATGCTGATTTCCAGAGCTCAACAAAAAGAAAACTGTGAGCGTATCCAACTTGATTAGCTGCCCAGAATTGAACATCTAACGCTGGTATACAGAGGCAATAAAGCATCACAGCTGCCAAATATGCGATCTTGTTACTACAGAAATTAACAGGATTTGGACATCAGGACTCCTTCACACTACTCCATAGCCATTAAAAAATTTGTTTTCCGCCTTTGTAATATTAAGGAAAGGATACAGACCATTGCTTTTATGCTACTTGCACAAATCTCAGCTGATTTGTCGGCTGTTTGTCCTGCACAGGTACCAAGGCGTAACGAACAGAACAGTATCAAAGCGTTTCAGTGACTGGAAAGCCTTCTTGCCATGCAGTTATTTTGGTTGTAACTTAGGCGAACAACTGTAAGGCAGTAAGGCCATAACACTGATATCTCACCACAACTGCGTTACGTATTCAGAGAACTCACTGAAATCACTGTATGAGAAAACATTTCACTTGAATTTTTCAGAAGCAAAATTAAAATCAGGTTATTATCAATAATTACATTTGGAATTAATTCTGTTCTTGAGCTGTTTAGCTTCACATTTTCAAGTCTTTCTACACAGCCACAAACAGATGTGTTCATTTTTAAATGAAAGAGAAAAGAAAACAGATTCTTGGGAACTGAAGGAACACAAAACAAAAAACCCCAGTGTTGGGAGACCAGCATCAATATTTTGAGAGTTGAGAAAGCTATAATCTACTCAACTAGTCAGACTGATGAAAAGTAAAGATTCTCTCCTCAGGAAACCTCCATTGCTTAGCTTTGCAGCCCTGATGTGGGAATTAGCTACACTATAACCTCAAACCAAAACACTTCAGGAACTTCCACACAGGATGGTGTTCAGGGGGAGCATAGGGAACGTTCATTAAGGTATGGGATCACATCATGAAGCTTCCAGATTTTTATTTTTTTTGGCTTGTGGGCGAGAAGTCTGCTTAAGCAAGTGTATTGGTTTAACTCCTCTATAGATACAGATCAAGAGAGTTCCTCTCCTTCCTGAGAGCACTAGAAAAGTTGGGTGACAGAAGCAGCACTTAATTTCTGCAATAGAGCTAAAGGGAGAAGCAGAAAGCTGGCTGGCTAACCTATACTCCCCCTGTGATCCTTTGAAACCTTATAGCTAGAGCAACCCAAGAGGAAGCCCCAAAATAGAAGAAAATTGATGCTAAACCTCAGGAGAACTTCCCACAGACAGTCCCGGACCAGAAAAGGGGATGTGCTAAGACCTGCCAACAGCCAAGGAAATTAACTGAAGCTCTTAGGAGGAATGTAAGCTACTCAAAGCCAATGACAATACCTCTGACGGGAAAGCTCCCAACCTGGGGCACCCTTGATCCATTGCTCCTAAAGCCCCAAACAGGAAGCCAGTTTCCTTAGAGCTGTCTTTCCTGGCTCTCTTCCAGGTTCCTCTTCTTCTGGCACTTCTGCTTTTCTCCTGCCCCTTCACATCTCCCATCTAGAATGGAAACAGGGGAGGAAAGGAAAGTATTAGCATGGTAGGACAAAAGAACGGAGCTTCATTACAACAGAGATTTGGGGCAGCCGGCAATGATTTAAGAAGATTCCAGTTTATTTGCTCTTCTCTCGTAACTGAGGTTTTGGCCTTTTTTTGTGAAAAGTTTAACTGGGGAAAGGAGCCAATGACTACACTGTGAAAGTTTAGTAAAACACAAAAATGTCACTAACACCAATATATAGTCCAACCAATTGCAGGTCATGGCAACTTATTTACGTCTTGTACTTGGTTCATGAAGAGTTCTCTGTAATTCACTCAGGAAATGGACAAAAAAGGGTGGGTTTTTTTCTCCTCTGGAATGCATTTACAATATTTACAATATATTTATATTTACAATATATGGTCAGAACTAATTATGAAATGTTTGTTAATTTAAAAAAATTTTTAAAACCCAAGTCCAATTCTTACCCTGGATTTCCATTTTTAGATCTATTCTTGCTTCTTAATTCTTCTGTTCCATTACCAAAGTCAACACACACCTTCCTTTTGCAAGTGAATCCAAACCTTTAATTCTAGGGGACAGAAACTTGAAATGGCAATGCAGGTCTTCGAGAACACAACCGACGTTATTGCTAGCCACTCTCAGACTGGATTGCTAAGTTATATTACCCCAATTTCCAACTGTGTTAATGACCCAAGCTTAACGTGGATTTGAATCCCTTTGGGAGTAGCATACATTCACCGTGAAACAAACAGTTAAGGTTCCAGCAGCCAGATTGGTAACAAACACCACAAGCCTCAAAACCAGAAGCTCATTTTTAAAACGTGCACTCAACTAACTTTTTCCTTTTCTGTATTTATTTTCCACAAGAATAACAAAGCTCTTTTGTGACTCCTCACTATTTTAGCTGATCTGTATACACAAACCCTAATGCTCATCCTGGTAAGCGTATTTTCTGATACATCCATGCAAGAAAGAGCAAAACTGAAACGGCAAGCATTTAAAAGTTAGCAACAGATTTATTTAATCCTCTTTTACACACAAAGTTTTTAAAATACATGCTTAATGTAAGATTGTCTTTACATTTGAAATTAGACTCCTTTTAGAATTCTGAAACCGAGTTTAAGACATCATCAAAGTCTGGCTTAGAGCATACGAAGTTGGGCATTCAAAAATTGAGGCAAATGAATTTCACTGACCACTTCTGAACTCCTTGTCCAAACTAATTAAAAGGCGTTAACAGACAATGTTAGAGATGAGATATACCTGTATCATCTCTAATACTTGTACTATTCTACTGCCTAGCTGACTCAGTCAAGACTGGTCCTGCTGTGCCAGGCACTTACTCAGCAAAAGAGACTCTACCAAACACAGCTCAGACAGACAATGGATGGGAGGCGGAGATGATGTGACTTTCTTTGGCTTCACTGGAGGTCTGTGGTACAGCACATGTGTTCTGCCTCAATCCATCTTCGCATCTCTGTGACTATTATGGAGAGGACAAAGTCACTTTAAATAAGCAGTGCTTTTAAAAAATCATGATAATTAATTACATTAATCTCCAAACTGTGAAAGCTGGAACATAACATTTTGGCTTAGAAATTTATGAAGCCACAATCACCTACTACTATAGCAACAAAATAATTCAGAAACAGTCATTTGGTCATATTCTGGAACAAAGTTCTGCTGCATGCCCTCATGGCCTGAGTGTCAGCCCCCTCCTGACACTCAAGTGACATTTAAACCACATTCTTTTCCAGGATCTCAGATCGACAGGTATGTCATTATTCTCTGTTCCTAGCTGATTTTGAAGCACTGGGTATCTTGATGTTATCTATCAGAATATCTTAATGACATTTCCAAATACTAACAACAGGAAGCTAAATTAAGTAACAGATACTGTCATTGTTGGAAGTGAAACAAGAATATCTCCAGCAACAGGGTAACACTGTACACACACCAGTTGTCTTGCTCCCTGTTTCTCCCTTGCAAATCAGAGTGTGGTTACAGAGAAGCCTATCTTAAGTTGGTAATATTTGACTGCTAACCACTACTGAATTCCTATTCAACAAAATATAGTTAGTGAGTAATTGCTATGTCTTACCCCAGGATTTCCGAGAGCGCTCGTCACACGAGCGTCTCAGGCAGCTGGTGAGAATGATCGAGCTACACCCCCTACACCAGGTGCTGCCCTGCTGGGCTCATGGCGCAGAACACGTATAGCTCGCTCATTCCTAACTACTGCCCTAGAGAACATCACAAATGCTGTCTAACTGCATGCAAGAGACATACAATAGTAAACAGTTTAATTAGGGGAAAATTGTCTTTATATCTGTGTGACCAAATAATTGTAATGTTATTACATTCACACCATCTATCATCTCAAAGCATTCCCAACTCAGTACCAATAACAATATACAACTACTGCTCTAATAGCCGTCGGGGGCAACTTGGGTAAGAGTTTTTCTTTAAACACATGCATGACCCTGCACAAGGGTAATTTAGAAAATGAAGGATCCAAAGGAAGTCGAACAGTAATTTTAGGAAGGTAGGATGAAATATATTACGAAAAAAGAAAAGAAAGAAAGAAAATAAATTATTAGAAAGAAAACAAAAAGAGATACAGAACTTTTTTTAGGCCTTTGGTTTAGTGTGTCATCTGAAAAATAACTTTAATTACATGGTTCTTAATAGTGCCAAAGTTTGACATGGACTGACATAATTGGAAGAAACACCATTACCCTGTGGTAGTCACTGATACCACCTCCCTGAACTTATCTCTGAGTTTTCCTCTAAAGTGCAACCACAATGGCACTGCCTGCTCAGCAAGAACCCATACAATCAAAGCACAACCAAAACGACATATCTGAAGTCTCTGCTGCGCTAATTTCTATAGAGTTCCAAAATTGCTCCTATTTAAACAAAAGGACAGTGATCCTGTGCTCATGACAATAATAAACAAATGCAACACTTTTATAGCCTGCCCATCAACACTATGAATAAGTGACCTAGACAGACATCCTACTTGCCGCGTTCTTTTGATGACAAGAATTCCTACCATTCCTTTTAGCAACAGCCTAACAGCCAGCTCCCGCAGTGACATGGCTGGGGTTCTGGCCAAGAAAGAAACGCAGATGCAGCAGCTGCCTGGCCCGTACCATGCCTACCTGCTGCAGCCACTGCTCCTCCCAGCTTTGGAGACACTCCGCAAAGCAGCAAACCTTACTCCGGCTCCTCTGGTTTCAACCATGTATTTATAGAGCACTATCAGTGAAAAGTATTGCTTGCAGGAAAGGAAATGCCAAAATCTACCAAGAATCTCCTGTGGTGCAAATACACACTAGTGAGAGCAGGGAGGGAGATCCATTAGAACTGCCCAGTAATACGAAAACACATTTCTTCTGTTTGCATTGCTTCCAAAATAATAATGGAAAACTATGCTCAGACCTTTTCCTTCCCCCCCACTCCCCTCCCTCCACAGATCAGGAGTGAATTAAGAATGCTTTATAACAACAGAACCTCTACTAAAGCCTAATTACAATTATTTCATTCATAAATAGCTTGCATAGAAATGTGAATCTCCTGTTTTAAGTAAACTTCGATATTGGTGATTTCAGTGATTCCAAAGGCTAAAACACATGCAGTGTGGTTACTCAGAATGGCAAGGCTGCCTTAGATAATTACAACCCCTCATCCCCTCCCCCCCTCACAAAAAAAAAAAAAAAGAAACAACCCAAACCAAAGCTGCAAGTATTAAAAGAAAAACTAACAGTCCCTATTTAGGAACCAGGCAATTCAAACAGGAGTTGCCAGTGATGTCATTTCATTTACACGTTGCCTGAGTCACAGGTTCCTGAGGAAGTGGTAACACCTACAGAATTACTGTATGAAAGTCAGACTTTGAGGCACGAAATGAAAATAAAGACACTTAAAGACAAAGCAAAACCCCCAAGCAAAATCATACCTACTTTATAGATTTCCTCACCTCTCACACGAATTTGAAAGTTTGTTACTAGAAATTAATTTGCTTGTCCATCCACGTCCCTCCCTTACCAGCGAAGCACCGAGCACTGGGGTAGGGAGGAGATGTTCACGGGGAGAGGGGAAAAAAAAAAAAAAAGAGAGAGGGGAAGAAAAAAAGGGGCACCAATTTACTAACTGTCAAAAACCAGAGTTCAAATGCATTCAGAATGGGCCAGACTTGGATCCTCCACGGCCCTCGCCTTTCCTCCAAGCCTACTGACATGATGTGGAAACAATTTCAGCAGCATTTCTTTTAGCCCATACTGGTTTTGATTTAGCAAGTAAAGTCATTCCAGAAGTGGGAGGCCAGCTTGCATTTCAAATGCACCGGACTCCTGCAGCACTGCCTCGCAGGGATGCTTCAGCTGCAGTTTCTGAAGAGGGTGCACGCTTTAGACCAAAGGAGAAATTGAGGAAAGCACTACCGACCTCCTCTGTAAGAATGAAATCAGAATAATGTCTCCCTTTTCTTATTTAGGTAGTGCATAATAGTATTTCACTAACAAATCAAACAATGAATCGTTCTGCTGAGACCTTACAAAATTCAAATGACCTGGCGCCAAAAAGCACACTGAAGTTACATACAAGCCTATAGTTTTGGATGCTCAAAGGCTACCGAGGCAGCAATCCACAGCCAAAGAATCTAAGAACAGCAAGTAACTGCATGGGAAAGAAGTTACAAAGAGTAATAATTTTTAAAAAAAATTGTGCTTTTGATTTGCAGCAGTACAACACTGTATGTACTCTTCCTGTTAGCTTACTAAAATATTTTTTTAAGAAGTAATTTGAAAATTTTAGCATTTAAAATCAAATGCACGTGTGCATGTGACCTTCAGTTCCACAGGCAAAGTCCATTGTACTTTATATCAATGTCCTATATAAACATCTATTCAAAGAACAAGAGGAAACAGGCATTGAGGCTGCTACAGTCGATGGAAAGACAGCGCGTACTCCATGCCAGCCAGGAAACATAACATGTTTGTTTTCAGAACTCCTGACTGCCCCTTTTTATCCCCAAGCCCAAGGAAGCGCCTGCAAGAAGCTACAATGGCAAGGGACTACTGGCCTGATTAAACAGAAAGAAACCATGCTCTCATGTTTGCGAAGTTCAGTCAAACGGCTGGTGGGTTCTGAAGATCTTTTCAGAGAAGGCCCTAAATAATTCCACTGGATTTGAAAAAGATGCTATGGTTAAGTGACAACAGGCAGATAATATTGTCAATTATTGAAGGCAACAACTAGAACCTGAAATTACAGATGGTTGGAGTACTCATCTGCATCCTTATCCTGGGGTGAGTTCATTCGAACTGGGAAATTAGGTGAAAAAATTGCTGCCCTAAGATACAGAATACCTTAAGGTACTTAACATCATTGCTACTCAAGTTTATTGCTATTAATTCTTTTGGGAGTAGCTTCAGTTTCCCTTCCGCAGTGCCAATTTCCTTGGCCGGGTTAAAATAATCCTCAAGTGACTCATTCCAAAGACTTCACTACAACCTGGACAGAACACCAGTCATTGGCTGGCGGAAGAATACGGATTGCTGAATTTCAGCTACTGTACTGAAGAGAAACGTGGCTACAAATTAGCCCAAGCCACAGCCTATTTTGGTTAACACTACATGACTTCAAACAATGATCAACAATACTTCAACAAAACAATGGGTTGGAGCAACTGACCAGTTTCTTTGACCCGGGATAACTCAGAATAAAAACCATAGATATTCTTTGCAAAGTACATATATCAAATTTCCATACACTTTACAGCTGAGGAATTAAATAAAAGTTTAAGAAACCTGGGAGTAGTGCTACCACAGAGCAAGGAGTCCTGCGGTCTGTCCTTTCATCAGTCACGGCTCACTATGAAGAGTCACTATGGTCAGTGGTAGTGGACAAAAGCGTATCAATAAAAGTAAAACGAGACTGAAAACACTGTCAACAAATTGTTAGGCTTTTTTATTTCAAAACCTGTCAAGTGCTGCACAAATAAGAAAATTAACTTTTTGGGAATTATTACACTGGAAGGCTGAAGTGGTAACAGAGAGGGAAAGTCTATATTAATTTCAAACCTAAAGCATTACCTGTGTGGTGCCACAGTATTTTTAAACACTGTTAGGCTTCTGGAGAAGGTCCAGGCAGCTGCAAGGGAAAGAGAGCTGGAACTGAGATGGGACAGGTAGGTAGGTTTTTCATAGGTGAGAAATTTACACGTTGCCAGAGTGGGACAGTCCAAATTCCTGCTAGGGTGGTGTTTCTGTCTTTTAAAACAGTTAATCCAGGTGCTCTAAAAGAGAAAAGGTGCACAACGCGCGCGTGAAGGAAAGTTTCATTTTGGCAGGATATGCATGAGCACAACGTCTGCACTGAAAATAAAAAAAAAAAAAAAAAAAAGGGAAGAAAAGGAATTAATGAAGCCATGTCAAAAGATTCCGGAAAAAAAATGGTAACAGACTTGGGATCTGGACATCTTCCAGACTTCTTAGGAAGTCTGCTAAAGTTTACCATGCTGCAAGTATTTCTTTCATGGCTCCCTTTGGAGTACAAATGCTTATTTGTTTCTAAGGAAAGTATTGCATTCTTGTTTAAAAAACAAAACTAAAAAACTGGGTACAAAAATTTGGAAAAGTAGCACGGAAAAATCCCACCATCTATCTGTTCATACCCTCTTCAGCTTTTGCGTACTCTGAATGCAAAGCTGCGGGAATCACTGGACAGCATGAGACTGGCTATTTGCGCTGGGAGACCAGGGGCTGGACTCGCGCTGCAGAACAGCTGGCAGAACGACATGAAAGGTTGACTATGTGTTAGCTTGCAACATATTTATTTTTGAAAGAATGTGAGCTAGCCTTCCTATTCCCATAAGAATAGAAAGTCAGGACTCTCCTTGAACTCTTAAGAGATGGTTTTATGATCTGGCTTGAAAAAGAGGAAGAAAACTCAAAGGAAATTTGGGAGCTGGGTGAACACTGTCCAACACTGCCCCAGAGCAGGGCGATGATGAAGTAGCTAGTGGTGGGCTTGGCAGTGTCAGGTTAACGGTTGGACTCAATGACCTTAAGGGTCTTTTCCAACGTAAATGACTCTACGATTCTATCAGCAATTCCAATTAGACTAGTTAACATACATTTAGAAGGAATTTGTTCAGTAAGAGGGAGAAACAAGTGCTATGATATGATTCTACAGTGCATAGTGCAAGGTTCAGAAATACACAAAACCCATTTCAGTAAGAGTTTTCTATGAGAGCACAAGTGAGAAATTGTAAGAAAATGCTTATGTATGGAAAAATTATTCAATTTTGCTAATACTTCTGTTGCATATATTTAAGGTGAGCAGCCAAACCTTATACAAAGAAATAGATTTAGAAAGAACATTACACAGGAAGTGGAATAAGAATATCAAAGATGACAAAAAAGAAATTTTAGTTTATGTCACTGGACTTTTCTGAGGACACAATACCAAAGCCATACAGAACACAGGGAAGGGAAAAATATTTTTCCAGGTTCAAACCCAATGATTTTAAGGGCTGGAGTAATCACTACAGTTTCCCTTATGTGCCAAAATAACTATTGTGGTGTTGACTTCTACTGAAGCAGAATCTCCCTTTAGGGCTTGAGAGTCACCAGCTTCCTACGAATAGAAATCCTATGGTTCCATTCCTTGGTGATTTTCTCGACCAACCTGTCTGGGCAATCATGAATCTTTCTTCGCAGATCTAAGTGTAATTTTCAAATTTGCATCCTTTCTCCCTTATAGAGCCCAATGTTGAAGACTTAAAACTCAAACCAGCCCCATGTTCCACGGAATATATTCTCATGTGGGCTGAACCACCTTCTGTCTGTGATTCTTCTGGCTTTAATGGCGCTAAGGCAATTTACATGTGATATAAAGGGCATGCCCTAAGTGAAATTTATTCCCGATTGACAGACTCTGACACAAGTGAAGAGGAGTTAACAGCAGATTGTGAAAGCAAGGATGACAGCAAGTGAGGGCTTTAAAGAAGAAACTCACATACCAAATCTCAAGTTCCTCACTCTCATGAACGTGGTACTACTCTGTAACAAATTCTAGACTTCAGCCAGCAAACACACTGAAGGGATGACACTGAAGAAAAGTTCTAGTCAGTAGAAGTGTGAAAGCAAACCAGAGGCTATCATTCCATGAGTTTCTATAATACTCAAGCACAAAAATGATGTTAACAGCTCTCCATTGAGATCTGTGATCTTCTAACACTACTATCCCCAGATGTGATATGTAGGTGTCATAGTTGCCTTCTGTGAGACACAGTCGCACCCACACTGATGTATAATGCCACTGCATTTCTGTTAGATACTTTAGGAAGACGAGTAGGTTCCTCCGAGGCTGCTCAATCCCTCTTCCCAACAGATTTGATTTATACCTGAAAAGCCATGGTAGCTGTCGGGTTCTACAACGAAAGCATGAGTTTGGGTTCTTCACTGATGCCTAGGAGGTCATGGCAGCACAAATAAAATTTAAATCCTACCTCCTTCGTGAAGAAAGGTAAAGTTTAGCTTCTTCCATTAAGCACAATAACTGGAGCTGAGGACTGTGCTGAAATCCTGCCATTAAGTGCATAGAAGCCAGTAAATGAATGTGTTTATCTGTTAATAGTATTTGAATGTGCATTCATTCATTTGAATGGATTCTCATGATTTCTCACTCAGTAAAAGCCTACAAATTGAGTAAAAGCAAAATAAGAACAATTCTGGTCTGCAAGGAGAAAGAACACAACATTATAGTTAGACAACGGAAGTTATTCCAAGTCAAACTGAAGTGTTTCTGAACATCAGAGACATCTGGGAAGCATATGTACAGGAAACAGCTCAGCCTGAGAGAGTTATATGTTACTGAAATTACAGAGGTAAGGAAACATTGTATTAACCCTGAGTTTTGAACCTTTCCATCTTGTATACTTCTGCTGTTAAAAAGATATGGTCAATGTAAAGTTACAATGTAACTTTAACATAATAAGTAGAGTTCCAGATATTCAAAATAATTATTAATGTTTATCAGATTTCAGAAAGATGTCTAGTTTTTAAATTTTATATAACCAAAAGCTGCAAACAGACTTTTTTACTCCACAGTCAGCAGAAAGATAAAAGATAAAAATGCAGATCATTCCCTTTAAACTGCCCTGGTACTGGTTTGTGATTCCAGTTGGACTATGGCATGGCTAAAAAAAATGGAAGTCATTTGAGCTCATAACTAATTACGTACATTAACAAACTGCTTTTAAATGGCCATGGCGTGTTATCAATCTTATTGTTCATTACCTGGCCACCAAAAGATCAGTTTCCTATAATTACTAGTCCTTCAAAAAATATATTTGATTCATATATACTTTTATATTACAATGAAGTTAGCTAAACAAGATACTCCCTTAAGGCTACTTCGAGAAACCACATAAATGTAATTAATACCATAGTTAAAAGAAATAGAAATAAGAGCTACTTTAGACACTTGATGCAAACCTCAGCATGTTTCAATAAATCTTTTATGATGGGAATCTGGGAATTGCAGGTACCCTTGCTTTTAGGCAAACTGACCTGACAGAACTTCTTCTGAGGCGGCGTAAGAGAGAAGCTGTGAAATATTCAGAGCTTATGTTAAGGAATTGTCCTGGTTTCAGCTGGGATAGAGTTAATTTTTTTCTAGCAGCTGCTGTGTTTTGTGTTTAGGATGAGAACAATGTTGATAACACATAGTGTTTTAGTTGTTGCTAAGTAATGCTTACATTAAGCCAAGGACTTTTTTCAGCTTCCTATGGCAGCTGAGAGGGAGCACCGACAGGACAAGCTGCCCAACGGAGTATTCCATACCATAGGCACCAGGCTCAGTATAGAAATGGGGGTTGGTCGGGGGAGCAGGAATCCGTGATCGCTGCTCGGGGTGGGCTGGGCATTCAACCATCGGATCGTGAGCAACTGTATTGCATCACAATTTTGAATATTCTTTTACCATTATTATTATTATTTTCTCTTCTGCTATTTTTCTATTAAACTGCTTTTATCTCTCCCTACCCTACTGGGGGTCCTAGTTGCCAGCTGGGTTTAAACCACAACAGGAAGGAACTAAAACAACTGAATTGACCAACTAATTTTCATAAAATATATATGGGGAATAAAGACTGCTTGGCAGATAATGCTATTTACATTTTTTTCTGAGTTAGCCCATAACTCCCACAACATAAAGCCATAAAAGGGATTTCAAATATACTTCTAAAACATTTCCAAGTTTAAAAAACAATAGATTCACTTTCAATTTTGTAATAATGTACTTTGGTATTTTACAAATCCATCTTTCTCAAGTTATCTTTTAAACTCAAGGATCCTTAAACTACTGTTTGTGCTCAGCCATAATCTCTGAAGCCATTCCTGATGTTGCAAAAACTGAAAAAACTTAAAATCGAACCAAAATGAAAATCAGAATTTGTCTTTTTTAACTTCTGTAGAAATACTGCATGACAGCATCCAAGAATAGCAAAGTTAGAGGACCGATTTCCTATTTCTGTTAAGCATTTCTCTACAAGTTTTGACTGAATCAATGATCCTCCCCAAAAAGCAACTTTTACTACGTAACAAAGCCCTCTCTAAACTTCAGGGGAGTCTAATGATGATACCAAAGCACTTTGGTCTTTCCTATATAAACGTAAGTCAAATCATTGTTTTTCCATAGCATGAAATGATGAGATCTACCCAAGAGTAACACTTCCATTGAACACAGGCAAGAACAATCACACTATAACAAAGAAAAGGGAATCAATTGTCCTATAAATATGTACTTTGAAACAGCAAGCAATGTGTTGCAGGCAGTAGGTGTAGGTTCTTACCTACTCCTGCTCTCCTTTAAAGATGCAGTTTAACTCCCAATAGCAAAATATTCTCAATCTTAACAATAAATTCCAACTAAAGAGGCACAAATCTGGGAAAGATGAAAAAAGACATTTAGATGTGCTGCTTGGACATGTCCATTGACAAGCAAAATAAAAACTGGGACAAATAAAACATCAAAGTTCACTTAAGCAGCATATTTTATATGTAAGCCATATTTAGAAATTAAAAAAAAAAAAAGGAAGACAAGGTTTAAACATAACCACATTTCTTTAGTTATTTACATCATAAAAATGAAAACGTGGAGAATTATATCCATAACAGACTGCTTTTAAGCTGAAGATACTAATGTCAAAATGTGGATTATATTTGTTTGTATTTGTAGCAGTCAGAAAGGGTAAGCAATCATTAACTGGTCAAATAACAGATAAAAGGCAGCGCTGCAGTCCAAAGTAGACCATCTTCCACCTTATTCAGCTGATTTTCAGACTGTTTCATCATCACTCATGTCCCAGATCTGCAACAAAAAAGGAAGTGTAATTTTAGTTTGTGGAGTTCAAATATGCTTTTAATATACCTTTACAAAATTAGTGTCACTATTTAAAAGGAAGAATAAATAACATTTATGGACTGTTGACTAGCACCAGTGGAGCTTTACATAAAATTCAGTATTTTTCTCTTCTGTCAACAACCTACATGCCATTCATAATCTGTAATTTTGGGGCCATTTTTTAAGATATACTGTTCAGCATTTGTTCCTGAACTGTCCAGTTTGGGTATTTGCTGTTTACTATCATTTACAGTCAGCTGTAGACCAGAAACCAGACATTTTGGTTTGGTTTGCTGACTCATTGGCACATACTTAATCAGGATAACAACTTATAATAAATAGCATGATTTACTAAACACTGCAGAACTAATTGTTCTCCGAAACTTCATTTTGCACCCAGATATTAGATCTCATAAATAGCAGCCTAAAGATGAAAGGTTATATGGAAATTTGTACTTTGTTTAAAGAAATTTAAAAACTACCCTTTTACATTGCTACTTGCCCATGTTCAAGAAGTAGTTGTAGATTGGGGGAAAAAAGTGAATATTTTCACAGACCATCAAGGAATCTGGTGTCATTGTGAACATACTGTGGCAAGTGTTATAAATTCATACCAGTTACCAGGGAGCAGAACGCACGATCTGAGGAAAAATACCGGGACTTGCAAGCACAACTAGTTAGTGGGAGACGGGGGGAGAAGAGAACGTATTCTGAATGTATGCTACAGGCTTTTCTTACAGAGAAATACAGGTGCTCTTAAAAGGCTTGTTATGATTTTTTGGAGGTTTAACTCATGGCAAATAGCCTCTTTGCACTTAGCAGGGCTTGCAGTAGCTTGGGATCAGGACTAGCATGGGTACTGAGCTTTGTGTTGGATTTAATAATGTCATAGTATCAATTCTGTAATATATACAAATTCATCTCCGACTCAGAGCATTTCAAACTTGCCTAAACTAGCAGCAACACTGCTGGAGTACCATGGCAAGTCTTTTTGATTACAAGAATGCCATTTCCATGGCATACAGCCCTCAAAACTGTGAGCCCCTCCCTGCAAATGACCTAACAAAAAAGGAGCAGCATCAGTCCTTTGTCCCTCTGGAAAATGAAATTCAGTTCATTTGTTCTAAAACATAATTTGTCTGTTGGCATCAAGTGGCCCACTAAGTTATTCTCTCATTTTACATCCTGAGCACTAAAATATATGTATCCAAAGAAATACAGAATGCAAACATTTATTTAGACTGTAAATCCTTCAGGGCACGAAGCAGTATTTTACATGTGTACAGTGTCTAGCACAATGGGGCAGTATTCACAGTTGCATTGTCTGACACACATGCGTTAGCGTTAGACAAATAAGAAATCCAAACCACCCCATTTTCTAGACAGGCAACAATGACTATTGACCTTACAGATTTAACAAACCCCTTCACAACAAAACGTAGTATTTCTGGAATTTGAAAATGTTCTGAAAAAAGCTCTTCAGACCCAACCTCAGAAAACTATTACTCTTATAAAATCAAACATTTCTACGCAGTGCTACAAGCTGTGTAAAATGAAAACTCTGAATGGCAAGATTTTCTCAATTCCTAGAAGCGTTGCAAAATGGTGGTGTGAATCTTTATGGAAAATACTGGAGGAACAGTTTGTTTACAAAAGGAAAAAAGAGTTTTCATCCTGCCCTAGATGAGCAGCTTGGAGCTTGCCAAGGCAAACACAAATGTCCAGCTCACCAGTCAGGGTCAAGGATGTGGAAAATAAATACAAAAAACAAAATCTTTAAATAGAGTTTATGATTCAAGCTGGCAAAAGCAAGAAATCCAAAGTTCAGAGTGACAGTCTGTCTAGCCCACTCTAATTTTTGAAAACAAAGCCCGTAGATCGTAACCCTCACAAACACACCTCTCTGTCCAAGCAGCACAATAAATACTTTTAAAAATACACCAGGAGGTGATTCAAAGGCAAAAGGGAAAGAAGCCAACCGACAGCCCTAAAAAGGTCTTATCTACTGAACAGATATACCGGGAGCGTAGCCAGCTTCTCTGCTCTGTGCTTTCCCATCATCTGTGCGGATCTGCACAGTGTGGGTGAGAAGGCAAGCACAGCCCCCGTTCCGTTTGGTCGGTTTATTCAGAGAAAGGCTGGTAGGGGAGCCAGTGACATTAGAAATTTCGTGACATGAAAATACTTCCATCCAGGACCTGGCTAGCTGTTCCGTAATTCCTGTAAAGCTCAGAGAGCCTTTGTGCTTTACACGTCCAACGTCCAACGCTTGCGTTACTCTAACACCCCATACGACACGAACAGCAGCTCCAACAGCGCTGAAAGTTCTCGTTGTTGAAACTAAAGGGAAGAAAGCAATTCCCCGTATTTGGCCTTAAGAGTCGAGGGCAGGCAGCCCACAGAGGGCCTCAAGGAACTTGAAGACTAACAGTGCAAGCAGATCCCACAGCCAGCAGCAGCGCCTACTAGGCGATTTAAGAAACACAGTGTTGTTAACAAGAGGATGGAAGTGAAAAGATTGACAATTAATTTCTCTTATCTAAAGCACAGCTCTTTTCGAGGAGTCTTTTAACATAAAAATATTTGCAAAAAGACCGAAACTGAGGTTCACAGGTATTTAACTGCTATGCAAACATCCTGGATTGAGAATTATTTTTAAACATTTGAAAAGTATGTTATTATTGTACTTCCAGAAGAACAGGCGGTTTTATAAGACAGTTTACACTTCATCTAACTATCAGAGCAGTCACAACCATAGCACGGTGTGCTGAATCTTCCTAAGGTTTATAAAGAACAAAGCAGTAGCACCTTAATAATGACATGCAGAGGGGAGCGGAGAACATGGAACAAAAAGGGAAAATTCTATACAAAAGTTACCAATTTCATGTTAACCTAAAGAAAACAAGCTACATGATACTGTGCAAAGTAAGTTGTGTTAAATGTCAATACTGCTAGCTAAACAAATCAGAGGCTCTTAGTTAACAGCAATACACCTTTTCATGAAAAGGCATTGAAAATACATAGACTATGACCACGCAAACTTTGGATATTACTTGAAAAAGAGTGAAACTTTTAAGAGGAGAAATCGTGAAATGCAGACAACATCTAAAATGACTGTCACGCCAAGAATCTGACATCCAGCCCAAGCGTGAATTTGGATTTTGTTCTCACTTCTACCTCTGTCCTGCAGCCCACCTGGGTGAGTCAAGCCTAAACGCAGCTACAGGCAATGACAGGAGAAGCCATAAACTAGGGAGATAAGCCAGCTGTCAAAACCAACCCAGTCCGTACAAATCTGGACAGATTATCCGAATGCACCTGTTTCTTCAAATACGTGCTTTTATATTCAAACTTCTTTGTAGAGGTTCTTAAATTTCAGATACAAATTACGTCTATTCAGGAGAAGAGAAGAATTCCCGCACTTGTTTTCTTGAAATGACAAGCATTATTTTCTTACATAATGGGAGGAATGGGCAAAAAACCCCGTGTATCAACGTAACTGTTCACAAGTTCCCACTGATTGATTTTACACAGTTCCAGATTGCATGTTCAATAAATCCTACTGACTAGAGAGTTTTGCATTTCCTTCATACAACAATAACACCTGGTACCTGAAATTGAACTTCCACGACAATGATTCTGAAATTGGTGTTCATCTACTGAAGCAGGTAGTGACTTTGCATCTTAGAATTAACATACGTAATTCAAACAGATAACTACTGTTTATCCTAGAAATAAAACTTGCAAGAATATAAATGTACCCTTAGGGGATTCTTAAAAGTTTCTTGCCAGCATGGATCTAGAAGGATTTGCCACAAAAATGGCTACCTCATTAAGAGAGACAAAACAAACAAACAAACAACCCCCACAAATACTATTTTCTACACACAACTGAGACAAATTTACATGCACATGTACCAAAACACTCTGCTTAGAAAAGCCTGGAATAGTTTTATTATGCAAACCACAGTATTTACTGTGTCATAAATGCTCCAAATACGGTGAAGAGTAAGTAAAGAGCAAAATTCTACAGGCAGAGGCAAGGGCTGAAAATTAGCCATTACATACATCAAGCAACACAGCTGAGTTTCAGATGAGAACATACAGCTTCCCAGATCAATTAAGGCTTATCATATCTTAGTCTTTGATTTAGAAATGTACACTTACTCAGGAAATCTAAACAAATGAAAAAAGAATACATTCAAGCATATGTTCAAATTTAAAGCAAGTAAATTATTTTGTAGCTATAAAATGTAAGCTTTTTGATACATCTTAGGTTAAACATGTTTTTGTTCTATGCTCTACCAGAGTGACAATGCATCACAATTTCGGCAGCCTAAATTATTTCACAAAATATGTGGGTATGTGTGTCTAAATATACTTGTACTAGAAATGAACTAGACAGAGCAGGCTGCATTAAGACTCCTTGTGCGATTTGTGCAGTATTCTTCCTGGTCCACTGGCTGTATCTTTCAGGAATGGCAACGGAAATGAAATTGCACCTTGAAATTCATTAAATGCCAGCAAGTTCTAACATGCAGCTTTTTCAGACTTCATGGTATAGACCGAGGGATAATTATAAAGTTCAGCACCCTCCTTTCATCTTGGATACTTGATGCACAGTAAGCACTACCCTTTATCTTACTGAAACTGAAAACACTTCAAGCATTTTGCATATTTGACAATTCCTTCCCCATCCCCCTTTCCCACAGGAAAAACAGCCGTAAATGAACAACCAACACGGTATTCTACACTAAGGTGAGCATTTAGCTTTGTTTAGAATTTATATCCAGATGCATGTCAGAGCCTGCATAGTGCACTCTATGGTGAGGTATTTTCTTTGCTATCCAAGAAACCAAGGTAATGCACTAAAACAAGGATCCCCTCTTGCTCCCAGTGGCAAGAGTTTATCCTACAACCACAGCGGTTCCCCTATGATGACTGTTCACCCAGCTCACACCTCACTGATTTCGATTTCTGCAGCAAGATATAGCTAATGTTTTTTCAGAAATGGCTGCTAACTTTCTATAATTAAACTATAACTAAAGTCAGTTTTGGCTACAATCTGAACAATTAACTACAGACTATCAGATACTTCTTAATTCAGCTGACAGAAATTACAAACTTAAACACACACAAAAAGAAGTTAACCTTAAAAAAAAAAAATCAAAGCCAAGGATTATAAAAACTGCATATCCTTCTTCAAGCTGCTTTATTTAAATAGCAGGTAGAGAAAATTGTGGATAGTTTTTCCAGATCCCTGTACATAATGGTCCTACCCTAGCTTGTTAATACAACTGACAAATTCCTGGCATCCCTAGTACCTACACAGGTTCTTTTTTTCTGTCTCCGCTAGAAAATTCACAGCCTTTTCTGTCCAAATGGTTTACTGTCTTGCAATAAAATTCAAGTCCATCAACTTTGTACCTTTTTTTCAATGGTGGTGTCCCTGACTGATGCCTGTTTTCGCTTTATAGCCTTTCCAAAATTCTGTATTTTCAGCCCATAACCACAGCTTAAAATCTAGGTCAAGGTCACGAGGCATTCTCATTTTGATCTTAACCAACAGCAGCCGTTCTTCTTGCAATTCTCTTCAATAGATATGTGTAATACTTCTTATGAAGTACAAACTGCAAACATTACCCCTCTCAAAATCACCCTACTGATTTCGACCTGGCCAGCTGCAGTATGTTTAAGAATGCTGCCATCATCTTTCAGGACATCTCTTCTTTTTTTCCTCTGATGCCCTCAGTTCTGTTAAGCTACAGGCGTCTTGAATTTGATTTTCTGTCCCTTTTATCCTTTTTATGCAGCACCTAGAGTTCGAGGAGCTTGGAACAGAGGGATTAGTCTTTTTCTGAAAATGTCCTCTTCCAAGATGGGCTTTATACTTTGTTTGACCTACCTACATTGGAGCTATTACTGCAACAGTTGGTCGACACGCAAATTCTGCAAGCTCCTTAGCGCATGGGCTTAGTCACTCAAACACCAGAAGCCAGACCATTTTCTAAGTATCTTGTACAACTGGCATCTGAAGATTCCAAATACTTTGAAAGGTATTTTTAAAAACAAAACAGAAAAAGGCAAGTAAACTGTACAGAAAGTATTTGTTTACAGTGTAAACTTTTACCTAGAAAGCCTTTTTAATATCCTCTAATAATACGTTCTAACCAGACATGCAAACAGTAGCACTGGACAGTAATTAGTCCCTTCTGTTTTTGTAGCAGTTTTCCTAGGTATTCATCAGACTATTATATGAAAACATTAATAAAAAGCATTATTTTTTTTACATGACTAACAGTTAAAGAAACAATACAATAAAAGACACAAAAAAAATGCATACTAGGGTTTTTTTTGGTGTAAGAATGTCTCAGACACATTTCCTTCCATTGTTTCTTGTTTTACAAGGAAAAAAAAACAGAGCAGAGAAGCAAGCAAATACAAAACCAATTTCTCTCCCCCTCTAAAAGTGCTCTGGAGCTGAAAAAGCCGTTTTTTAGGGCACAGCACTTGAGTTGTGCTATCCTAAGAGGATAGTTACTACTATTATGTTTTTTCCTCAGGCTCTGAAAAACTGGAAACAAACAAGTGTGAAAACAAACAAACAAACACCCCCCACCATGCAGGTTTGATGATTGCCATTATCCTATTTGTATGGGATTTTAACCTTTATTCTACTACCACCAAAACGGCAACTATCCAAACAGAATGTGTTTGAATGAAGCCACAATTAATGTAAATACTGTCATAGTAATGATTAGATCTGATATAAACCCTTTGACTCAAATGAAAATGAAAACATTCTAGTATATAAAAGTATACACTCAAATTCTTCTATCATCTTCCTCCTTTGATGTGCTCAGATCTTACATTAAAAATAAATATATGTGAAGGTCTATATTCATTACGTTTCTAAATCCTGCAAAAAAATCACAATGTAGATGTAAACACACATTTACTTTCAAGGGTTGCACAGACTTGTACAGGAAATCAGGATCATATACATAAGTGGATTTCTCAGAACAGTTAAACCATTTATACATCTGAGTCTGTGCCATTCCAACTACACAGACGTTATTTGTTTTGCTGTAAATCAATAGCTTGCCATGTTTCGCTACATCTTTTTAATTCGCAGGTGATGTACAACTGCTGTCTAAGACCTGTAAATTAGCTTTTAGGTCATACGGAATCAAACATTCCATAATTACTGATTAAAAAAAGCAGCAGTTTAACTACACAAGCTATTCAACTGAATTTCAGAAACGATATAGAGATTATAAAACATGATACTTAAGGTACACTCAGTGTTCTAATGCGGGGTCACAGAAGCACAGACTGAGCTCGATTGGAGGACACCTCTGGAAAGCATTTTGGCCATTCCTCCGCTGAAAGCAGGGCCAGCTCCATCAGGTTGCTCAGGGTCTTCTCCAGCTGAGTTTTAAATATTTCTGAGATTTCACAGCCTCTCTAAGAATCCTGCTCCAGAGTTTTACTTTACCTCAAAACATAAGGCTAAATCATCTCCTGAAACAAGGATGATCTCTGTCAAATTAGCCCACACCTGTCAGATATCCATAAATATGCCCTCTATCATTACCATCCTCACAATGCTTCTTTATAGCACTCGCGCACGGTTGACGGAGCACCACCTTCCTGACAGGAACAGAAGACTCATCTACTGCCAATCTTTTCAACAGCTTAGATGCTAAGTTATAAAGGTACAGTCCCATTCACCTAATAAACCAGATAACCCTTATATTCAAAAGAAATTGAGGCCATAACCAGATGGCTGGTCAGACAGGGGACACATTCCTGCATGTGTGTTCTGACAGTCTGCGTGAAGAATCAACCATCTCCCCACTCTTCATGGAGACAGAGATTCGGGGCGCAAGAAGGACCTTAGATCGGTATTTGCAAACACATTTGTCACATCACAAAGGGAGACTGCCAAATGTTATGAAGACCCTTCAGAACTGGAAAAACCTCTCTCATGTTCAAAAAAACCCCCAACTTCTACAAGTAAAAAAAAAAAAAAGCCCACAGAAATCCCTGAAGTTGTATTGAGTGATTAAAGTGCACAGACCATTTTCAGATGCGACAGGGAATCCCATAACAACACAAAGTATCCTTGGAGGGTCACCTAACTCAGATGAGAGCCACCTTTCAACCCCACGCCTAAGGTATTTTCTTGTTTGATCAACCAAGCTCCATCTTCACAAAGTGTAGCTGGCAAAGACCAACAAAATATGCATTATCCTAAATAATTCTGCAATCAATAATATACATCCTTTTCAGCTCAATTCCCACTATCGGAAAATAATTATTTGGCAGAAAAAACTGACACAGATTTCCCACATGCATTTATGTCATCTTACATGCACAGTTTGTACACGTATTTAGTATAAACATATTTCCTCTAGCGCACTGTATATAACACATAAGTAGTAGAAAACTTGAAAAGCAATCAAAATATGAATTCATTACAGTTTTGATTTATCCTGTGACCCCACTGATCTCATCATTGCTTCCATGGAGATACATGTGGTGTATACACAACATTTCTATCTTGTGGAGGAGGTTATCAAGAAGTTACAGAAAACCTTCTCCTCTCTCCTCTTATGCAGAAAAAATGCTCTTCATACAGTTAGAAACGAAAATAGTTGCTGAAGACACCATGAACGAATAAAGGAAGATGGCTTCCAGTACTAAATGTATAAATGATACTGCAATAATCAGATTTGTATTTCACGTTACACAGTTCAAAACCTTAGAGAAGAATGCATTTGTATTAAAACCTTGCATGCCAGTTTCCCCCATGATTATTATTAAAAACCTACATGTCACTTTCCCCATTATGTTTATCAGATAAGGTAAATAAATACTAACTACACAGAAAATTGAAAGTGTTGGTATAAGAGCACAACTAGTAAAATATTTAAAGGTAGAGACCTTCTCAAAATACAACAAGCAGATCAGGTTTATGGTTTAGTTCTACTAAAACCCTATTGTTTTAAATGGACAGAAAATTAACAAGAAAAAGCAAAAGATGCATCAGCAGTAACAGACCTCTGCAAGCACACTGCCTCACTCAAAGTATTTGCTATGCCCATACATTACACAATTTTCTAAATAACATAGGCAGCCTCCAGTTCACTCAAAAATCCGTGTAGCGACTTGGGAAACAGTTCTGAAACTACATGTCCAATCCAGATTCAGCTGAAAACTCGTGCAAGTGTCAGATTTATTTTGATACCACTTCCATTAATATGGAAACAACTGAACAAACACGGATTTTGATGATACTGTGCAGAGATTTTGTGCCAGGGGGGTCTTGCGTGACTCTTAGGATTCTGTAACCCTCTTCAAAATTGCTTTTGATTTTCTGACCACATAATTTCAACATCTGTCGGACTAACAGATCATTTGTGAATACTTGTATGTCGCCTAGCAATCAAGTCTCCTTATTTACTTCTCTTATTTTCCCTTGCTTTCTCCGTCCTGCTAGACCTGCTCGAGCAAAGTGGAAACCCACTTGGCTCTCCTGTTGGTCTCTTTCATTCCCAGTAAGAAAGCAATGTTTTACCAAGCTCCTGACGGTAGCTGAACCTTATTTCAGCCTGACGGCACAAAACTGTTGGAAGATGGTATGACCATACCAAGGGATTTGTTTCTTTGACTGCAGCAAAGTGCTCACCATTTCAAAAATCAAACCCGCTCTGTTGCACTTCATTATTTGTAACCCAGTGCTCTGAAAAAGAAGAGAAATAAACACAGCCCCTCCAATGTAATCTATCTGGTACAAACCAATCTTTTTATTACAAGTCTATTTAGTCTAGTCAAGCTTCGCAAAGCGCTGTTACAGCATTTCTGTAGTACCAGAGAACCAGGCAGTATGCAGCATTCCGCGCTGCAGAGTTCTGCAAGGCAGAGGACGTTGCAGATGTGCTATAGTAAAGGCTTCCAGTTGCTTACAAGCCAAACAGCTTGTTTTGGCTCAGAATGCTCTTTCCCCCCCATATGGGATTACTTTGATCTTTTTGCCTATTTTATGATTGCAATTACTCTGAGTTTATGGGATCAACAGGGACCGCAGGAAGAACACGTTAATCCAACTGTGAACGACGGAGTGAGAAGCTACTTTTAAAAATTTGATTGCAGGGCAGCAAATATAGTTAGCATGTTTTCAAAATGGGAATATAAACCAAAGTGTTATATGAATTTTCCATAAAATCCATCTTAAAACAAGCAACAGATCTCCTGCACTATGAAAACATACTTTACTTCTTTGTGGCACTAAATTTACATTATCTTAAATATCCCATTTTTTTAACTTCACCTTCTCCTCCTCCCCCCCAGAGAAAGAACTGGAATATATTTATGAGGTTGTTCTGCATAATTTTGAACAATTAAGTGTTTTAATTCAAACGTAAAACTGTAAAATAGGGCAAGGCCTACAGGGATATATCCTCTCGTGCTGTGATTCCCAGCAGGTTGCACGAGCCAAGCGATGTCAGGCTACACCAGCACCCGCCGGAGACGGATCCCCAGAGGCACAAACTGCAGCAGAAAGCAGCAGCGCTGCCTTTTCCTCGGGCTGTGCTCGGCCTTTTGTGCCAAGAGGAGCAGGATCAAACAGCAGTTTGACAATGTGCTGTGAACGACACTTTTTCGGACAATATTCAAAACTGAAGGCTTATTCATTTATAAGCATTTAAGATCACACTACACTTCAAAAAATGGTTTTCTTTTCAGTAGTGAATAAAATGATTCATTTTACTGAGTTTATATAGCTCTTCATTTCCTTATGGAACTGATAATAAACAGAAATTAAAAGCAAATATATCGCATAGGGGAGAACTGAAGACTTGATATAAACCAAAACACAAAAGGTACTCTATAAATAATTGAAACATTAAGCTATTGTTCGCAACTCCTCTTTTTAAACTGAAAAAAAAAAAATACCCGAGGAGCACGCTCATAATGTTAATTTAAATGTTTGGGTCTTAAATTGAGAAGCATAAGAGCATCTTGAAGAACTACAATATGGGTTTCAGGCAGGCAAATTATTTTATCCCACGTAAACACCTTACAAGAACTATTCTGATCATCTCTTTTCTTTGGCAACATGTGACCCCACTCCCTAAATATGTATCTTGTCTTGTGTAAACCGGTATGCTTCTGCTTCACGGTGCTCACTAACAAGCTGCATTCTGAATTGCAACTCCACATATCATCAACTCATTCTTATCCGTTCTGACTCAACACCAGAGTTTTCATAATGTTTTTTTGGCTCGATGGAATATTCCTACAAAATGCCAGTGTTGTATTCACCAATCATGCAATGGAGGAGACTTTAAAAAAAAACCCCAAAACGAAACAAAACACCACCACCCACACCCCCCCAAAAAAACCCTTTAACACAAAATACGGTTTTCCCAGGAGTCCTATTCTTCCACAGCATCCTCACTGAGAGCTCAAAAAAGTGATACAATTTCGTATTTTCTATAAAGCTGACTGTATATCTTGGATTAACCTTTGGAACTGCTGCTATTTTATTGCAAAATTTATTGAAAAGGTTTTATGTAATTCTAATATTTCTCTTCTAGTGTGATAAACAAATGAATTACTGTTCTATTGAAACAGTTCTTTCTTCTCATAACAGGATAAAAAAAAATCTGTTGTAACCAAGAACTGAGGTTTTGATTTCCTCCACATCAGAGATGGATGTTTTTCCCCATTTTGTTTTTTATTATGGGTAACAGGAAATATTTTCTAAGGAGCTAAATCTGAATTAAAGTCATATCATACCCAGGTTGTGGTAGAAGAAACTACAAAAACAACAACATTAGAGAAAAGAAGTTTCAAAAGACATAAATGAAGTTTGGTTTCTTCATAACTGTAAGCGGGGAAGTATTAGCTAAGCACCAGTCAGTTCTGCCTTTGAAATCCTCTCCTTTTTTCTCCTCTCAGTAATTCAAACCACCCTGGACATTAGATTCTGCCTTTCTTTGAGCTATGCATCCAGACAATTTTAAACCATATCATAAACATTTTTAACATTGTCCTATTTGTCCAGAGGTCCTTGAGAAAGCCCACATTCACCTTATGCCTTAAATTCCCCTAGTTTTTTCCTCGTTGTTCTGAGAGTTATGCCGATTACATCAATCCCACTCAAAGCACAGATTTAGCATTTAGGTCTGTTATTCCAACGACAAATCTGTTTGTGTCTGTGTGTGTGCTGGCAACACATTCTCCCATGTCTCATAAACTCCTTGTCTTCATCTGTACGTTATTTCACTGTACAGCGCAAGCCAGCTCCTATCTTAAGTTACAGACAACATGCCATTCTGCCATTGAGGAAAGCTTCACATTGTCCGCTCAGATATTTTATCAGTTACTATGGAACTTTCTCCCACACAGAGATAAATCTCCCCACACAGGGGATAAATTCTCAACCAAAATTCTATGATAACAAGTTGATAACTTGTTCTTTGATATTCCTCAAAACTAAATTAATCATGTTCATCAATCAAAGAAACAAGTGATGAGCTACAATAAAATTTTGCTGTTGAAGTACAATTTGGGAGTACAGCTTCAAACTACTAAAGACAGTAATTTCATTCTTGGGGGGAATTAAAACAGGGTATTCAAAGCAGGAACTGTTCCTTTCGTTGCCCCTCTGCACAACATTTAATATAACGATCCATGGTCTAATTTCATTGTAAAGATGAAGCAAAGTTTTCCTTCGTCTTCAAAAATCTCCCTTCCAGACTCAATTTTCTATGATTCTGTAATATATCGAATAACTGGTAGTTAGGTGTTATAATTGAAGTTGTATCAATGTTATTATGTTATTCAGGTGAATTAGTTATATTTGCCATGAACAATTAAATCCTCTAATGGGTTTAGCACCTTAACTGAATCTTATTTACTTTAAAGGCTTATCTGTTGGTGGGGTAGGGAAAAAGGGCATGGCATTTCTTTTTCACGTGCTGCTCAGCATGCACCATGATGAAGTTCCATTTCCCGCCAAAAGAACCAGGTAGCAAAGTTTTAACTGAACACTGTCTAATTATTTTCATACTGAACAAATAATCCATACTTATTACAAATACACGCTTTGTAATTATTCTTTTGAAAGTCATAAAACTGTTTTCTAGTACCAAAGGTTTCTGAAAGACTAGATGATTAGCTGCCATGGGCTGCTGTAGTCATTTCCTGCTAATCTGATATCTAAATATTGTTGGTCTGGGTGACTTTGGTGATGTAAGGAAGTAGCTGCTCATGGAAACTTTTGTCCTTGTAGTAATACAGCTCAATTAAAATTTCAACAACAAAAAAAGTTCCATAACACTAATCAACAATACTGAGGGATTATAAAAACCCCAACCCGTTAACAATCATATCTCAGCTTTGGATCTGTATGCTTCATTTTCCGTGGTGGTTCCTTTGAAGATCATTCAATCTTTAAACTCACTAGCTTCAGAAAATGTCTCTAATTAACCAAATAGACATGAGACAGATAGGAGAGTAGGAAGTCCAAAGGAAACAGGTCCACCTCGGAGAAAAGACTCCGTGTATCTGGTTGATACACCGTGTGTATCAGCCTACCCCAGCAGAGCAATGACTCTTCAACCGCTCCCAGGACAGCACGGCTTTCTCCCACTGGAAGGCACACCTTCAGAGGAGGCAGATAGTCCAACCACACACCTATAATAACTTCTCACTGGACCAATACCCACAGTCATCACCCTATTCAGCATGACAAACCTAATCGTATTTCTCTCAGAGCTTTTATTAGTGATTTCCCTGGTGCTTGTCTTATTTAATTCAATAGGAAAAAGTTCCCCCTGACATCAGTTACAGAGCATCAGTCCTCAGTTCCATTTACATCCTGTGGATATCACTCGAGAGCCTCCACATTACAGCAAAATTCTGAGCAGGGATTCTCAGATTCTGAGTCATGGTGACAGGAAAACTGTTGTGGTCATGAATAAACATGGCTGGGTTTTCTTACTTTGTTTTCACATAAAGCAAAGTTTGCTTTTTTGGCTATGTAAGTACTGCTTCCAGGGAATTAGAAAACTAGAAAAATCCGAAGCCTGGAAGTGTTTCTATTTATGTAAAGAGTAAGGTGTCCCTTGAAAAGTTAAAGTTCTTGAGTAAACCCTAAAATGAAGAGAACATGAACAGCCGAAATATTTTTGCACAAATTGAAAAACTCTTCTACCAGTTGGGAACAAGCTGCAACTTGCACGGGGCCCTGCACACACTGGCAAACATCTTAATTGTTCAGAGCAGACAAAGTCTGTTTAGTCATGTCTGCTGAAGTGGGAAGGATATTACAACACATCTGTGCAGTCTGTTTCCACATAGGTCAATCAGTTCTCGAAGCTTGTTTTTAAACTGCTTTCCTCCAGCCAGAACACCACACATACAGACACCATTACACAGGTTGGCCATACACCTGGCTAACAGACAAGTAATCTTTTAATAGAAGCTCACAAACGAGCAATCAAAGAAACAATCTGCAAGTCCTAGTAGACATGCAGTGCCAACACACTTACACTCATGTCTGGGAGGGATTTTGTAAGAGTCTAAGTATGCCTCAGTGAAATTTCAAAACAAGCACATTCAAAGTTTCAGTGCCCACTGAGGATAGCAATAATATATTTAAAACACACAGGGAACCACAGCATGGCAAATAGAACAGGCAGCAGCTGAAACCGGTAGATGAATTCAAATTGGTTTCTTCGTTTAAAAAGGATGGGGCGGGTAACACAGGATTCTCTCTGAGATATTCTAGCAAGTTTTTTAATCCATGTTCCAAAACAGCCAAAAGCTATTTATCTGCAGAACACGTTGCATGACACAAACAGATATTTAGAAACAGCATCGAGGTGGATCCCATGTAAATCAACTAAGCAAGGAGTAAGAGCAGTTTTGTGCTCTACAAACAGCCAAACATTGTCTTCCTGCTTTGGCAGTGATATCTCAATTTCCAGCACATACCCTCTGTTTTACCCATATCGCATTATTGGAAGGAAGAGTTGTAAGATGCATCTATACATTGATTATGAAATGATACGTGAAGTGCCAGCTCTGTAAAAAGCAGCTTCATCACCTTTTCAATGTGGGTCAATCTCGCTCCATAAGACTGTGTTAAGGTCCAGACAACCAGCAACGTATTAAAGAAAACTATACACAAATTAGCATACAAATCCTACTGTGTCTGGATCTGTCTCATCTAGGATGTGGTAGGGCCAGTGTGGAACCATGAGGAAATGTTATATTTGTATGGAAATACACACTCTTCCCTTCAGCTTAATTTTGCATTCTGGAGAATCTTCAGCCTTGCAGGTGATAAAGACACAATATCAGGTGGCAGCTTAAGTTATTTATATGTACTTTAACAAATTCTGAATTAATGTATACAAGTAAATTTATTAAATAGTATAAACTTATTTTAAATTCCAACGCTTCAGAACAGAAAACTACGTCCAGGCTTCATGTCCCATTAAATAACTGAGTAGGATGTGGTTTCCACAAGGAAAAACCCCAAAAGATCAGGTTCAATAAAAGGAATGATGTATCTCCATTGATGTCTCCAAGCTGCAGTCAAGTCCTAATCTGGGGCAGTGATACCATCAGTGACATTAGCTTAGAAACAATTGCTGTTTGCTTTATTTAGAGCAGCCAATCAAAAAAGGATTTATCTCTAGACTAGTACTTTTCCCACACCAAGGAAAAATGAAATTCATATGGAGACCAAGTACAAAGCTGGGCAGGCACATCACATTATTTCATTTAGGGGATTTTTTTTCTAAAAAAATATGGCATTGCTGCAAACAAGAAGAAATAAGTCAAAAAACAACAAATCATTCAAAAGGCAGAACAAGTTCCAAGTTATTCCAATTATAAAAGTTCATGCACAAAGATTAGAAGTACCGTAAAAACTTATGGAAAATTATGCAGTGAGTCAAGGTTTATTAAAAGACAATGGGGAATGGGATAATTATCACATTTCTTCATGCTTGTGAACTGGACTCAAAGAACATCAGACGAGCAGGACAATGTTGCAGAGGTGATATAGTTATGTTCCTTGACTTATACAGTGTGGTATGCTTACATTAATAAAGGTAATCTTTGTTACTTTGAGAAAACGGTGATGTCATCTTGATTTATAATCCATACCAGAAAGGCAAATTAGATGCATCTCAAGAAAGGGCAGCACCTAAACTGATGAAATCAAGCAGCAATAGGACTGAAGAATAAACAGGTTGTCTGGTTATTGGTGATGGTTCTATGAAAAATGAGTTAAAGGAGATTTATTAGAAGTGCTTCATAGAAACTGAGAGGAAAAAGGTATTAACTGGGGTTCTAATATCACTAGAGACTGGAAGCATTTTGCAGTAAAAGAATTGTGTCAGAAACCTGACAGCAGTGGTGATGAGAGTTCAAAAGAAGAGAGATATAAACTAAAATGATTTTTCAGAAAAGCTGAAAGTTAGGTCACAAGATGCATGGATGGGCAGATAGCAAAAAGCTTACAGTGACTGACAATATAACGGACAAAGAGGTGCTAGAATAAAAAAATTCCTTAAGAAAAAACATAGGTAAAACAGTGGACAAAGCAGACATGCTCTGTGGGACCTTAATAAAAGAGAAAACCCTGGACATGAAAAGATATCACTGCTACACACAGATACTCCCTGATAGAAAGTAGCCTTCGGTATTGATGTTACATTTGCCTGAAGAATTAGGTATTTCTTTGGAAGTGTCCAAACAACGATCCAGCCCAACTCCTTTAAGAAATACGGAATAAAATTTTTTTTGAAGTTTAAGAACCAGATTAAACAATATAGGTGTCTCCTGACAGCCCTGATCATAACAAACCATTTTTGTTTTTTAAGGATGGATGGCAACAAGCTAGTTACCGTCAAACAGTGTGGAACTCAGCTGACTAAGTATGGACAGACCAACAGTTGTCATTATGATAAATAACTGCTTCAGAGCTGGTTACTGAAGTCATATTCCCAAGGGCTGTACGATGGGAATTCCAGCCTCCTTCTGAACCTAGTCCTTTAAAATTGCTTTGTCTGTTTTGGCCCCAGGCTGCATATTAGAAATGATAAAAGTAGTTCTTTCATACTCAAAGCAAGACAGTTCGATTGCCAGTGTCAACATGACAAACTGCTTATGGCTATAGGAGGGGGGGAGGAAGCAAAAATTGAGGGGGGGTGGCACGAGAGAAAGCTCTGTAGTTAACACTAGGCAAGTAAGAACAGAGTTTTCCTCTCCAGTGGAAGCCTAGACTTATCCCACCGTATTTTTACTTTCTCTATGCTGACTAGACTCAGAATTGTTGCTCTGGCAGTAATTACAAATCAAATTCATTATAATTATTCTTACAACATAAAGATGAAGAAACATCCCTGGAAACAATTCTATGTCTTTGATATACGTTCAATGCTTATTTAATCAGTGTTTCCTTTTTTTCAGAAACAGTGAAAAGAAACAACCAACAAGGAAATAAAGATAATTTCTTGAGACAAAACCAAAATCTTATGCTTTATGCTGACCTACACATATACGCTAAGGAGATTTATTTTTTTCCCCACAAAGTTAGAGTGAACAAATGTTCAGTTTCAGCAGTAGAATAATGGGTTTTTTTGACAGCATATACATTTGAATTAGGGACAGAGAGACACACAACCAAAACAGACTACAGTGGCTTATCATAGTACCTAAGAATAGCCAAATTACACCCAAATAAGACTTTTCAAATATAATAATTAAAATCATGACCAAGATGCACATAAGTGTTCACCAAGAGACAGAATAGGAAACCTAAATAGTACCTTATTTCATATTCCACTAGCTGAGAAGAAATATTTGTAATTGGAGACATTATAAGTTCTGTAGAGAGCGTTTCAGGAATTTGCAAAATTCAAAGGGAGTTCATAACACTGCAATGTCAATTTGAATCTTTAAATGTTTTGACTCATGCTGTCATTAATTTTTTATGAACGGAAAATGCTCTAAGGAATACTGTCAAAATATCCTCAAGAAAAATCCAGGTAACCTTCAATTTAAAATTTTATACTGTAGATTTACATGCTGTGCGTACACTTATTGAAAACCACAAAGATTTTGTCATAGTAAAAGCCTGAAACAAGACTGTGAATGCGAAAACAGTAAGTTAGCTTGATAAGCCCTTTAAGATACTACATAGCATGCAGTAATCTTAAATTTGATTTTAGTTTATGTACAGTAAGCTTTCACATTCTTTATTTATAAACTCTTATTTGGCAATTTCAATTATTCTATTCCCTAGTGCTGCTCCATTTTTGGACATCTGTTTGTTCTCACATTTTGCCCCAAGGCAAATCAGCTGTCTTCACAGCTGAATGAAATTCCCTTCTCTGGCTCAAAGGAAAACTTTTTTTGTTGTTTGTTTGTTTAAGTAGAAAGAAGCTAGCCATCAAAAAGAAGAAACCCTTACCTATAATCTGGCTCTTCAAATGCTAGGAACGCTCTCTCCACAAATACCTGTGTACTCTGACTTTGAAATGAAAGAAAGTAAGCTTGTCTACCACAGGTTGAGCTGTCTGAGCTATCTTTGCTCACATTAGGCCTTCTCCTTAACAGTTTTCAATTAACCGTATCGAGGTTTCTGAAAAAAAAACCCAGGAATGTTCTTATATCCTGACTATCACTTAGCACAGTGAGATGTTACCGTCCGTTACTGAGCCCCAGTAGCCAGATCCAAGCGCAGCCTTCATCAGCACCTCATCCCATGGAACTGCAGGTGCAGTCTCATGGTACGCGTCACTGCAAATACTGGACTGTCTTCAAAAAACACTGCCCCGCTCCACTCTCCTGCACGACACCTAGCCATCAAACTACACACAAACTGTCAGCAGAAAGTAAAATCATTACAATTGGCATTACTTGTAACTATTTTTCTTCAGTGCTCACTGGTATTAAATAACTATGTTACAGTAGCACTCCAGGACTCCTGTCACGATGTCATCATTTGGTACAACGTGTTCAAGCTAAGCAGAAAGCTGTTTCTTGAGTTCTGGCTGTAGTCTAAGGTCTATGTACTGCCTATGGATGGAATCAGCGTACCTTATAAAGCCTCACTGTTGTTATCAGCGCTCTCGGCTACCCATCTTCCTGCAAACAGAATATTCTGCCTTATTTATAGATACATCACTACATTCAAAGCATTTTGGGTAGAGTATCAAGCAATGAAGTGTGAACCATCTGTGATTTTCCTTTTCAAGCCATGATTCTTAAATGGACAATTTCTTACAGATACCATATATTAAACTGAGTTGTGAACAGTAACATGAAGAAGCAAAAATAACGATCTTCTAAATCAGTGCAACTAAAAAAAATGGTGCGTGACCTGGAACAATGCAAGAAAACTCCATTTAAACTAGAAAATTATAAATGGGTATTGCTGCCATCATTGATTCAGAAAAGAAAGTAAGACTATATTTAGGCAGGTTTTTTTCATCTCCCATTTTGCAGAACATGTATTTCAGCCAATATTCTTCAGACAAATGAAAAGCACCCAAAGCTGTCTGGAATATGATAAGAATCCAGTTATCAACAACATAACAGTATTCATAAGTTCATCCATCTCTTCCCATCAAATCAAACCATCTCCAAGCTCACATTCCTCATTTAGGCCTGACCACTTAATTCTCTCCAATCATCTGATAAACTTGAACTCCGGCTGTAGCCTGGGTGAGATGTTGGCTTTGGCAGACAAATCCGCCCAACAAGCTCTCTGCTTGCTCACTCTTGCCTACCACTGCAGATTATCGTTCTTTCAGTGATGGCCAATATAACTGTTCATGAATTGGCACTGTGAAATAACTTAAGGAAGTGACCTACCTTTGAAGAACAAAAATCAAACAGAATCTAAACCCAGTTCCTAACCGGAAAAAAAAGGGAAATGGAAATGACTGGATGACAGTGCAGCCAAGGAGAAACTCTACTATTCGATCAGTCTCAGAGCAAATGATTCGGCTTCAGCCAGCCTAAATTTTGCAGCTTTTCCTTTGCACATAAATGTTGTATGTCAAAAGATTCTCTTGGCTTTCCAATTATATCAGTACGTCTAATACAAGACAGCGCATTCTCTACAAACCTTGCTGTGCTTATTCCTTAGTCTGCCACAGCTCCATCACCACTAGCTAACTGTTCCACATCACAAACGCAAGATCGAGACTCACCGCAACGATTAAGACAGAAGCAATCAATAATCTGAACAACTGGAACACCGAAGGAAGTTTGCTTGTTACGTGCAAGCTGCTAGTACTGCATGGCTTAACAGTACGTCTAATGAGAGACAACATCTTTAACGCTGGGCTGCCTTCCCCGAGCAAGCTAGTACACACCTTGAGTGCCATTTCGAATGAAGAAGACTTGCTTACCCAGGTACTTGTTTCTGTCTTTCAAACAAACTATCACGCATGACCCTCCTGTTCATGAGATAAAATCAGAATGTGTCTTTTGGTGACTAAGATCTTAATTCTGCTGTCTTTGAAGTCAATTGGAATTTTGGCATTTATTTAAACGACGAAGGATCAGATCCCAAACTGTTTGTGCAGCAGTTTTGGAAGAATGCCAGTCTTAATAAAATCAATTAAAACACATTTTAAAGACATGGCCAATCAAAATATTTATTTTCAGACTCATAGACTCATCTCAGTATTTGGCATATCGTTTCAGCTGAAATACACAATGATGCTCCTTGGCAGAGGTAACACAGCGCTGCAACATGTTCTACAGATTTCATTATACAGTATTCTTGTTAATGCAAGCATTTGAATCAGAAGCTTGTAAAGACTTAGCAGTACTGAAATACTATTCACATTTTCTTTCTCATCTTCGCTAATGGAATAATGTCTTTGATAAATCTGGCAAATCAAGATCTTAATCCTACTGTTGGAAGAAGTTCATGAACTTACCAAGGTTTTCCCCTTGAGAAAAGAATCCTTTTCAAGATAAGCTATAATGTTTCTTTTTCAAAAATTAATTCTATTGCTTCAATGAAAAACAAGGAGAAAAAAAAAAAATTTCCGAAGGTATTTTTATCACTACTTTCTGAAATTACTAATAATTAAAGTGGAAAATGAGATTTTTTTCCACTGTGGCTTGTTATCGCCATGCTTGTATATTTTTCAGTACAAAACATACTATGATAATTTGCTATTTTCAAAGTTTTCTAGAATCACAGATAGAATTAGAAGTTGAGGTGTGAGGATATCTGAAGGCTTCCAGGGAGAAAAGAAAAGGCAGCAATCATTTCTCGTAAATACACCATTTGATGAATTTGCAGAGTGCGTACATGAAGAGATCAACTGAAAGCAGATCCTCAGTGCAACCATTTAATAGCTCTTAGGAGTCTTGCATGAACATGTTTTTAAAGATTTATTAAAGTCCAGCATTTCTTGTAATCTTGTAGGATTATTTACATGCATGAATTCTCCAGAATTTCAATTTCTACAGTCTTTTGCAAGCTCAAATTATTCTACAAATACCCATTTCCACACATTGCTTTCTCCATTCCAGGCACAAAGACCAGCACGTATTCTCTATTCTTAATATTTAACTCATCTTAAAGTCTCCTTTCCACTATGACCAGGCTTTCTGTTTAAGAACTAACCAAACCCACTTTTTTTCCTTAAAATGCAAAGTTAAAAACAAGTTGTCACAGGTGTAAACTGCTCTGGAAAAAAAATAGAATACTTACCATCTGTAAATTGATGGTTAGTAAGAAATCAGTGAATAATATTCAGCATTCTGAAAAGCTGCAGGGATGGCTCTGTTAATAAGGAATTGTTAACTTAAAATAACAACGGTGTGTTTATCCCATCTAAGAATAGTTAGCGTTAACAGCCAGTCACACAGCAAGAAGAACCAAATATTCTATGTTGAGATATCAACACTATAGGTATGTCAAATTTCTATATAATGTTGAAATGCATTTTTGTGTCTACTTGTAACAATGCTCTATACATGAATATTTTAATTGCGTTTTAAATTTGCACATACTTTATAAAAAATAGAATACATTTTTTGTGGGGAGCAAAAGAACTTCTGGTTTCAATTACTGTATCACAATTAAATTAACTAATGTACATAAGATCTGCAACGTCTTGGAAACAATAGTGGGTGGTGTTTCCTGGAATAGGGCAATATGTCTTATGACTGGGAAGGAACACACACCACCTCATTTTAATGTTAAGTCGCACAGTTCAATCCACACAGTCAGGCAAGAATTAAGAACAGGAAACAGAGGGACTTCTTGTCAGGGTAACTATTCAGAGAATGGAAAAGTTAATTTAGTAGCCCGCGGCAAATAGATAAAAGTAAGTGCTTGTTTCTACAAAATAGTGTATCTATTGCTAGGTTAAGCAAGACCACATAACTGATTTTAACATTGGTTTTAAGATTTACACATTTCAAGAGTACACAGCACAATACTGCAACACATTCGAAAATTTAGTTCAGAAAACTAAGACTATTTCACCATTTTACTTTATAAAAAAGTTACAGTACTTAAATTAACGTATGCATATGTATTGCATTTAGATACACAAACTGAGTATCAAACACAAGTCTTCCAAGTAAACTGAAAGCCATTTCATATTGAGACACAAAAAACTAATGTGCTAGGACACATTACCCATGCTTTTTTACTGTTTTGTGGATGTTTTAAAAAACTACAGCTTAAACAAGTCTTGCATAGTTAACACCCAAATTGTATTTTTTAAAGCTTCATTCCCAGTTACTCTAGAAAAAGTAACCTAATTCATATTCTATTTCCAGCAGGCGTAGCTAGAACCAATTTTAAACTATTCATGTTGTGAGACTCTGAAAGGGAAACCCAAAAATGTTCCCAAATCATTCATAAATTTAATTAATTGTTCATCACTGCATAACATCATACTAAACTTTCAAAGAATCTTGCATATTAATCAGAGAGGAGAAATGTAAATTGTCACATTTTCAATCAGTGCACCAATCAGCACTGTTAATTCAAAAGTGCACAGCTTGAAATTTACTCTACAAGATACAGTGTATTAGAAAAATCCAATTCCACAAAATAAAGTCAGAAGTATATATTATCAATTGCTGAAGTTTTTACCGTAGCTGTAGAGACATTAAATTATGAACTTTTTATCAGTTTCTCAACACAGCTTAATATTTTTTGCTGAAGTATATGAGTTCTCTTGCACATGATTTGTATGAAAAACAGGTTATGTAGATCACAATGGACCTTGTGAAATTATGCAACTACTGAGTTCACCAAAATTGCTACCATTCAGTGAAGATACTCTCCTCAGTTTATCTCAAAAATCACAACAGTTGAGTCAGTTTTCAAACTGATCATGGAAGGCTCAAACCTCATTACTCTGTAAGTCAATAGCAAAACTTCCTTTGGCTTCCTTGTAAGATTTTCAACTTGTTCAAAACTGGTTTTGTATGTTTAGTACTAAACACAGTTTCAACGTAGTTTAGAGGTGTTCAACACAGTTACAAGCTACATTATGTCTAAGGACAGAAAGCAGCAACATGTGAACAAGCTGGCTAAATCCAACAATAATGTGCTCTAGCACAATTATTTTTAAGGCAAATTTTCACAAAACCCAGCTTTATGGCACATAGTTATTAACTCACATCAAAAATTGATGACGAGTGTGAACAGAAGAGTGTCAGCTCTGCTTCCAGAGATTCAGGCACTGGGCAGTCCTAACCATGCCCAAACAGAAGCCTCGGTCTTATACATAATATATTCTATTAATGAGTAAATGCAAGAAATATAAAAATTCTTGGTCCCTTTCTAGCAGTAGAAACCACTAGGCATTGTGAGCATAAATTACTTCTTCAAAAAGGAAGACAGAGACGGGAACAACATTGTCCAGTAGGACATGTTTTTGGGTTTTGGTTTGTTCTTTTTTTTAAATTGGAACAGCAATTATTTTCCAAAACTGTTTGTCCTGACAAAACAGAAACAGCAGCTTTGCTACAGGGGAAGCCAGTAGGTTTGTCAGAGCAGAGATAGCTCTAATAATTATCAGGCTGAAGTTTAGCAAAATGTAGCTTTGTTGTTGTTGTTGTTGTTTTTTGCATGTGTCAACACAGTCTCCAATTTCCGAAGCAGTATTCAAGAATAATTGATGTGGATGATAATACTTGTCTTCTAATATCATGTCCTATATTTAAAAACAACCAAGTTTGAAAGTTTCTGAATGTTTAGCTATCTACAAAATTAGCTCTTGTTTCTACTGTAGCAAAACCATTTATCCTTCCATGCCATCAACTCCATTCACACCCATGAACTAAAAAGTTTTCAAAGGATTTTTATAAGAATGATTTTTAAAAAATTAATTAAATAATGCAATCAAGGGCAACTCTTATTTCTGCTGACTGAAAAGCATGGCTAAACACTTAAGCTCAATATGACATTTCAGTGTAGTTCAAATGCCGTAAGTGATTAAAACTTTCAGAAGTGCAGGCTTAGCGAAATACAAGAACTGAGCACAATGACAGATTTATGCATGATATGTGTTCTTCTCCCAGAATTATTATACTTTTGCTTAGAGTTATGGAAAAAAAAATTAAGTTAGGGACACCTGGAGGTCATTTACTGTGACCCACACACCAAGCAGGGTCAAGGAAACTGGGCTCAGGCCTTTTCCAGTTAAAATCTGAATATCTCTAAGAATAAAGATCCCGCAACCTCTTTCCGTCCCTGGTCCAGTATTTGACCACCCTCACGATTAGAGGAAAAAAAAAAAAAAAAAAAAGAAAAAAAAGAGCAAAAAGAAAACAACATTTTTTCTCACATCAAACCAGATTTTCCCATGCTACAACTGTCCTGTCACCATGTGCTTCCAGGAACAACCTGGCTCCGTCTTCTCCATACAGTCCCCTCAGGTACTGGAGGATGGCAGGAATCACAGAATCCCAGAATGGTCAGGGCTGGAAGGGCCCTCTGGAGCTCCCCCAGCCCAACCCCCTGCCACAGCAGGGTCACCTCCAGCAGTGGCACAGGACGGCGTCCAGGCGGGTTTGGGATGGCTCCAGAGTGGGAGACTCCCCCACCTCTCTGGGCAGCTGTGCCACTGCTCTGCCACCCGCACAGGGAAGAAGTTCCTCCTCATGTTTAGATGGAACTTCCTATGTTCAAGTTTGTGGCCGTTCCCTCTTGTCCTGTCACTGGGCACCACTGAAAAAAGACTGTTCCCATCCCCCTGGCACCCTCCCTTTAAGTATTTATAAGTATTGATAAGATCCCCCCTGAGTCGTCTTTTTTCTAGACTAAAAAGCCCCAAGTCCCTGAGCCTTTCCCCATAAGAAAAATGTTCCAATCCCCTCATCATCTTGATAGCCCTTTGCTAGACTCTCTCCAGCAGTTCCCTCTCCTTCTTGAACCGGAAGATGTCGAAAACTCCCCTCCCATCCCCAAATGAGGAACAATACGCTGAGCTGGAGGAGGATGGCTACTGAAGCACTGCGATGTCTGATGGTAAATCAGGCAGATCTGCCGGAGCAGATAAAACTGGCTCTCCTCTAGGCAAACCCAAACAGCTCTAAGTCTCCTGAGCAGTCTATGGGTGTCTGTTGAAATACAAGATTCTCTCATGGGGTTTCATTTACTCAAGTGTCACAAAAATAGCTTGCACTCATCTGTAAAGGAAAGTTATCCCATTTTAAACCTTCTCCTCAGCCCAGACTAATGCCACTGTCTTCATTCTCCAAAGAATTACTCCCACTTATAAGGAACCAGTTGCAAGCTCTGGAGCTTCTTTTGACACACCAAGCAACAAATCAAGGCTAAAGGCATGACCATTTTCCTCCTGCATGTAAGTACCCAGTACCTCCCAGATGTTAGCTGTAAAATCACCCCCGCCCTCAGCAGGCATGTCAGACCAACTACTTTACTACTGGGCAATTAAACACTCCATGTGTAAACTAACAGAAGAAACTAATAACTTTGTGTCCCACTGCTTAAATTCACCCTTTTGCTTTCCCGCATTTGACAGCATTGCCTGCTTAGAAAGACAGAAATTTTGTGTTCCAAGTGCAGCACCCTTATTAAGTTTGGGGGAATATATTTTTTTTTAAAATTAAATTAGATACAAGTGTGAAAGTGTGGAACATAATCCCTTTAAAACCAAACCTACTCCTCCGGATTCTATGAAACGTTCTCTCAGGATGAAGACCTCTCTGTTTGCGTTGGTAATTTAAAGCAAAAATCTTGACACTTCACCACATTCTTGTTGGACAGACAACAATCAAGACTATTGCTTTGTAAAATTACAGAAGTTTATGGCTAAAGGTTTTTTCTTCACAACAGCAGAATCCTTTTTGTTCAGCTTCGTACAAATGACGCCTGTATCGCTTATAATCAGAGCTGTTTTGCCAAGTGCCCCTTTTCTTTACGTTAACCTTGATTCTAATTTGAAACCAGATTTCAATACCTATTCAAAGATGTGACTTCCCTACAAACAATACCGTCACAAACACTATAGTAAATCGAACAATGGACAGGTATAATCTTACTTTTTTGACTACAAGGAAAAATATAATCAAAACAAACATCGAAGGGGTTGTTTTATTTAGTTAAGACCAAGTCCAAACAAGTAAAGGCATGCTCTTAATGTAAGATTATTGTCCTCCAAGTAGGAAAAAGAATATCTTTAAAGCCAAAAGACATTTGATTTTTTTTCCCTCCAAATATTAAAATATCCAACACATTTAATTAGGAAAATCCCCCTTGCACACAGTGAAGAACTATTCCCTGATGGATAAATATTTCTCTTTTTAAGACAACTAAAACAAAGACAGCATGAAAGCATAAATACTTCCAAAATCCAAGACTTACTGAGCCTTTTCAAAGAAGGTTTTACCTCTTAATTTTCAAAACACCACATACAATAGAGGCTTGAGTTTCCATGTGCAATTATATTGGAATATGCTTGATTTTGGTCAGCATCTTACACAACTCAAGACTTTTGCATCTGCACACAGCCAGAGAAGTCTCTCTACAGCTGTCTGGATGTAAAATAAAAACAACCCCTCCAACAAAGAATTCCATCTTTATACCACATTCACAAGGCCCATACTGCCACAGCTACGATTCTGGTTCACAGCTAGCTAGCCAATTAGCTAAAAAGCCAAACCAAACCAGAACAAGCCTCGGATCATGTCCTGGCAGTCCAGAATTGCACACCTAGAAACACACCATGGAAAAGAAAGTGGAGGAGGGAGGGAAGGAAGCATTAGCTTGACATTAGCTTGGATGCCTATCCAACACCATGGCTTCTCTGGGAACGCTAGCCAGACACATCTGTGAAAATTTGTCATAACTTAATTGCAAGTCTTGCAAGTAAGTTTACTTTCCAGTTGTATGTCCTTACTTGGTTGATTTTTTTAAATTGCTTTCCTATGACTCTTATGCACCCATGGAAACAAAGACAAGCAAGGGCTACTGTTTTGTTGAAGAGCTGGAAGACATCTGTGAAGAGAAGCCAAATCCCTCCTCTTTTTTCTCTTATTCAAATATTTGATGAATAATAACATCAGAACTCAGAAAATGCTAAGTCCCTTGTATCAACTAACCACTCAGAGGGCAAGATAACCTGCTTCTTTCAGGTTTAGTTTATTTGCCTAACATTTCTAAAGACTCACAATACATTGTTTAACTCATGACACAACACTCTACAAACACAAAGCCCTATCTGTTTGGCTGAAGTATTAACAACAAAACCTCCCTTAAAATAATAGCAGCAAAAAAGGTCAGACGCAGCCCTACATATGAGCATAGTTTAGGAGCTAAGTGCATATAAAAGCCACTGTCCAAATTTGCACTTAGTTTTATTTTTATCCCACAGTTCAAATATCTGAAGATGGGTATTTTAATGCATTGGAATGAAATTTGACTGCTGAATGGAGAAAAATAGATTTAAGCCATTTCCAATACAACTTTTATATTTTGATCTTTTAAATCCCTTCCTTAGCAACAAAACACAACAAACCATAAATACAAAGTTAATTTATTACCTACATCTTCATTGCTTAAGTTCCTCTTTTCTCTACTAGTCAGTGAAATGTGACAAAGCTCCGTAAGAGACAGCATTGGTCAGTGGCCTAAAGCAGAAGTGGCAGCACAGAGGTCCCGTTTGCTGAAGGTACAAATTTCTTTTTCATTTATTTCTCGCTCTATCCGTAATGAGGGGAACTTGAGAACACTGTGAAACCAATGACACTTGAGACATGGTAACTGACGAAGTGCAAAGTGCCAATGCAATTAGGAATCAAATTTTGTAATACCTGTATTCTTGTTTATTAAGTTTGAATTTGTCTTATTTTCCCAAGAGAAGTTACTGAGGATAGCTGGGAAAAGTCTGCTACACAAGCAAGAGCTTTCAAGAAGTGAATATGTGAACTTGTGTCAAAATTCAATTATCTTAATTACAAACTAATTTATAACCCAAAGATGTTGACTGGCATTGAGTAACTTTAAGGAGTTTAAGATCTCAGAGAAGATCACTGCATGTGAAAATCCTGACAGATATTGAGAAATATTCCAGAGGCTTCACTTCTCAAATTAATCCTTCATCTCCAAAAATACACAATAGTACCGTAAGCACCACATAAATGTTTCAGATGTAATCTACTCTAATTCCTTTCCCATTTCAACAGAGGAAATCAGATGGAACTGTATTTTGTAAAGACATCTGAAAAAAATGTATATTTTTAAAATTATTAAAAACACAGATCTTAAAACGGGACAATGACTACACAGTAACTACACTAACTGTAACTTATGACATAAACCAGGAATACCACTAAATACCGTTAAGTTCTAATTTAAGCATCTGAATGTTAATACAAATACCTAAATTAAATACAAACAACAGGAACAGGGAAACCCTGTCTGCACTATGGTAAGAAGTGTGGGAATAAATTAGCATTACAGTTACAATCACGGAAAGACCATGCCTAAAATCCTGACTTTATTATCAACGCATCACAATAGTAAAGCTTGAATGAACACTCTTCAGCTAGCCATAGTCCCTCAGTAACTCTTTCTAAGACAGAAGACTTTGTGGGAGAAGATTTTGTGCAAAAGACCCTCCAAAATCACACAATATTTGCATGGGAGTGACCTTAACAAAATTTGATTAGCAACAAGATCCTGTATGTTAGTATGAAAACATCCCTGCTATTTGCTAAAATTATAGATTGACAGATACATTTCAGAACTAAAATGAACCAAAATATCATTTAATTCACCATGAATTTTTTGTTATGTTATTATCAGAATGTAACTGCCCATGTCAAATCAAGTACATATGCATTTATAATCAGGCGCAGAAAACACAGCACTGCTGAAATAGATGGTAAATAAGCTCACTGGAAAAATACACATCTTTTTGCTGGACTATTGAAATAAATTTAAAAAGAATGCATGCCCAGCTAGGAATATGCAGTTTCAATGTCAGAAGTTTTCTGTTTTGTAACTGGAACTATTACAGAGGAAATAAAAATCAGCATTCAGTTTTGCTTTGTTCCCCCCCCCCCCCCCTTTTTTTTTTGTAACTAGGATTTGCTTCCTTTCCAGCCTCCCCCTTTCTCCTCTGCAATTATCATGTTATCTGGTAACATTAGAAATCTAAACCAACTTGAGTGTCAGTTATCCTGTGAAAGAAGTCAGGCAAATACACAAGTAAAACATCTTTAACTGTATCCTCTACTTATAATAACTGGGGAAAAAAAAAAAGAAAAAAGGAGTAGCTGATTTGAGCTTTGCAGAAGTATAGCGGTATCCTAGGGAACCATGGCAGAGAATCAAACACTGCCTGACAGCAGAGAGTCAGATAAACAACACGCAAACAGGGTGAAGAGGCACAAGCTGTAGTTTACTTTTCCACTTCCAATTGCCCTTCAATTATGTCATAATGCATCTATTAATTAGTAAGAACAGAGTTTTGGTACGTGCTATATTAGCATTACTTGTAATGCAAAAATCCACCCATGGATTCATCCTTAATGAAAATCAGCCCAGGAGAGCAACGCAGCTGCATTTGAACCAGCGGCAAGTATCATGTTGGTGGCCAACAGTACATTACACCCATACCTCCTGTAACACACCTCACCTGGAATGGTGCCGTGAGTGTCACAGAAATACTCTGGGAACGCTTCTTATTATTTGATTCCATTTGTGTTCAATATAACAGGAAAATAATGATGAATTTTCAGATGTGGGGTCAAATTCTTGATGAGGTTCAAAAAGATAAACACTCAGCACGCCAGTGAAGTTTACGTGTATGCCCATCAACCACGCTAGTTAACTAGGTAAGACAAGGAAAGCATTTCCTTTTTCAAATCATAATCTACTGAAGAAAAGCCCAGAAGTATAAAAAGACTGAAAACAAGAGCTTGAATAATATACAGTGAACACTGGAGAACAACCAGAAAACATGCATATCAAAGGCATGAATCCATATATACTAAGAGCACAACACCCCACCAGCAAGGCAAATGCAAATGATGAAATAAATCACCCGGTAGAGATATTCTTCAAGGAAAAGCAAAGGCACTGATTTAAACCATTTCTTTTATGTATAGCCTGTAAGTAGTTCCTATGTAATAATCTACACACAGAAAACAAGAAAAAATGAAATGAACGTGCACTAAATTTAATTTTGTATAGAATTCACAAAAAACATATAAATTAATAATTCTATAAAATACGTGTCTAAATTATTAAATATTACAACTGGTTAAACAAGCATATATTAAGATGTGATAGCTGAGCTTCAGTGCCTTTATATTTATGAATAACATTCAGTTGCAACTCGTGAGCTATAAATAAAGGTCAGTAATTGATACAGCACTTAATAACACCATATTTGGAGATAAGCCAGAGCCAATTAGAGTAATGCTTGTTCATTTGGGTACAAGAACTTGCATTAACAAAACATTTTGGCTGAGCTGACTGGCTGGCTGGCTTGGGGAAGCATTAATATAGTTTTGCAGGCTAAAGGCTTTGTTTCCAAAGTCATTGCTTTTGTCAATTCAGCATCCTGGAGTGGTTCCCCCCGCCCCAAGTCTGTGGGCTTGGTACCAGGTGGTAAACTTGGGAGTTTTTTACGTGCAGCGTTTAGGACACCTGGCTGTTACCTCCCTGTGAGGCAGAAGGGATTACACACCACTAGAATATTTGGAAAAAATCAACCTAACGCTGTAAGGTGGCTCAATTGGTTCTAATGGCTTCTTCAACTCACCTCCGGAATTGCTGTTTTCCACTTTACCCCCAATTGTGTTATGTGTCAGTTAAAATTTAAAAAACTGTGGAAGCATTATGAAATGAACTTTCACTACCTATGCTGAGGTAGCAGGTCACTCCAGTTTAATCGCTACAGACCTGTTTTAAACGGTGTATGCTTGAAACAAAGCACTCTCACTAAAGGCAGTCCTCACAGTGGGACCTCAAGAGCAATCCACATCCCGTAGAGGGGCGCATTCAGCCTTCTGCCAGCTGAGGGTCCTATCAGAACCCGGGTTCTTTCCTCAACAACAGCCCCTTTAACATACTTCTAGCCAGAGACTTCCCTGTCATTCTCTCAGATCTTTCTCTTCTCACAAGGTTTAACTCTAGCAAATACGCATTGAGAAGAGTTTCTGTTTTTTAATCAGTTTGGCTGCACCCTAAGTGTTGTTTCAGAAAGACTAGAATCGCACTCTGCCTTGTACAGAACAATAATGAACTGAAATAGAACATCGCTACGAGACATATAGACAAAAATTAGGAAGACATGAGAAAGAGAGGTAATTTGCCCAGTGGCACAGTATAGACTTAACCACTGGGCCCACTGCCTGCACCCTTCTTCTTGGAAAAATTTAATTCACCTCTTTACCATATTTTAATTACTGCCTTAAAGAAAAAGGAATCTCCCTCTGCCCTCTACCCCTAATATCTCTTAAAAATCCTGCCAAGTGAAGAGGGTTAGGAAAGAGGAGAGAGAAAGTCTTGTTACTATTCCTCTAAATATCAAAGGTGCACTAATTCTCAATGGACAAGAGTACAAAAAGCTTTGCATGGGCCAAAGGGAACCAAAGCCATGCCAAATATTTACTGAAACAGAAACACTTCTAGCTAGTTTTTCTCACAGTTCTAACGGGTAGTGCTCTGGTTATTGACTATGTAGTCATATAAGCAATTTTCTTCCTTCAAAAGTAAATCCTTTACGGGTCATACATGAGTGCTCAGCCACTCTCTATGAAAGCCTACTGTGAAGTTACACTGGAGTTCCAGTCGAGAAACTTTAAATAAGAGCCTTTCTGCTCTCTTCCATAAGCGGGAACTGATAAACATCTGGTCTTTGGAAATTACTTTGTGATGTTTGGATTTTGTACCAGCAAACTACTCTCACACACTGTGGTATACCATCACATGATCCTGTACTTTTCCAAGAAAAACCTAGTGAAATGAAAATACTTCATTACCATGAACTCTTGTTTCTTAAAAGTTACATAATTACTCTGCAATCTCTTATAAGATCTTATTTATTTTAGCTTTAATTATTCACTTCAATGAGAGGATTATTTCATAAAATAAATCTTTTCACTTAAAAAAAAAATACAAGTCTTTTTCTTCACTGTATATATTTTGTTTACCACTTGCCAAACTGTTATTTCACATATGTAAAGAGAAAACTGGACTGAATACATATGAAATAAACTATTGGCAAAGGAAGTGCAAGGGCTTGCCATTGAGAAGATTAGAGTCACAAGAAACGCCTTTTACTTTTTCCAAAATCAACAAACTTCTTAAAAAAAAAAACCCTCATAAAAAGGAAACTAAAAGATTTGTATGAAAGGAGAAAGGATTTTTCAGGTAACTCTGAATTTCCAAGTTATTTAAATTATCCTCAAAAGACTTGCACGTTTCAATTGTACGTTCACTAGAACGCTAAGGTCCACTACATTGAGTAAAGACAGAATATTATGAATTACTGGTTTTATTCGGGTCCATATTCCTCACTTGTTCAGCAAGACTAAAATCTGATTACGCCACCAAAAATTCCAATTAGGTTTTGCGGAAAGCGCACCTAAATCCTGCAGCTTTCAGTGAATTTTATTACATCTTGCTTAGTCCATAGCATACATATAATCTATTTCAGTCAATAAGGAACATTGTATTTCCTTAATTTGAGAGATCGAGAGAACGAATATATTAAACAGCAAAGTTCTCACATACTGTATGTATGATTCACTACAGACTAAGAGTTAATTTCAAGACAGGAATTTGTTGCACATACGGTCCTTGCATCTCTTCAGTTCTCAGCTGTGGTAGAAAATTGTTTTCAGCCAGATACATGCTTGTAAAATTTTAAATGAAATTATTTCATTAAGCGGCTTCATCTCACCAAAATTCCACAGATTCAGTTCCCAGAAAAGTTTTCTAGATGCAGATTTTCTAAAAGGAATCTCAAAGATGGAATGTTAGCAGATAATGCAGATACAGGTTAGGGGAAAAGAGCATTGTAAAGCTGCTACATAACTTCACTGCTCTAAAGAACTATTTTCTAAAGTTTATTATAGTTATCATGTATATACTGTAGGTTATCAGTAATGTTCTGAGTCAGATTAAATTATACCATAAGATATTTCATGCTATTCCTTGTCCATAACAGTTCAACTATGCAGCTAAGACAAATTTACATTTCTTTCAACTCCGCAAAAGCCAAAATACAAAAGTTAATGACGCACCTACCTATGAAATACTCACTTTAAAAATAATTCTAAAGTTAGTCACTTTCTCACAATTTTTAAAAACTTTACAGGTGGAAAAACAATGAAAGTGGGATTGAACCCCCTGACAAAAACCATACAAGAGCAGAAACAAAACTTGGATTGGATATAAGGATTACCAATTGCTCCTTTTCGGCTAGAAATGCACATTCTTCTCTAAATCCAAAACAAAAAGAAAAGACATGAGAAGTTTTATGAAAAACAAAACTGTCCTTTTATCCCTGTCACAACCACTAACTTTGGTTCAAGCGTAGTTATTATGTAGAAAGTCACACTTCTACAATATAGCACAAAATACTGTCAGATTAGAATGCTTAAATGTCTTATTAGCAGAAATTCTTGCCTTTCAACTCTGTTTTTTCCTCACCCTTAATAGCTCTCAGAAGATCCTAGCAGGTATAAACACGCTCTCTTTTAATTACAGAACCGGATTACTGTTGTAACTGATTCCCAGTTTCAGCAAATTATAATCAAGTACCCATTGTGCATAACAATCATTTAATGGCCGAAAAACCATAATAAAGAAAGCTTTAATGAAGAAAGCTGGAAACGTGCCAGAATTTTATGGCAGTGCACTCAAAAAGAAAGAGTTACAATCTGTATTTAAGATTAAGAGAACCTTTTAATCCAGATGGCCAGAATTAAACAAGGCAGTGCAGGGAAATTTTGATCAAAAGCTAGTACAACATGAAAGTACCAAAATTCCCCTAGTAAACCACTGCTAATTATTTCAAACAGAGGTTGCACATCCATTTTGTATTGTGAAGAACTCTGAGGCAAATAAAATATGAATATGTTGGTTTCTCTGTGATAATTCACTTATCCACTAACTTTTTTGAAAAATGTGAGGAATGGTTTAGGAGCAAGAAATCTATTTGCTGGCTTTTATTTGGGGAAATATTTGGACAGTTAGATAATAAAGTTTTAAAGGAGTTGGCAAAATAAGTGTCAAATTATTTCAGATTAGCGTACACAAAGTTTTAAGGTATAGTGGAGTAAACTACAGCTGCTGCAACAGAAACTTTCAAGGTCCTTAGTTTCAGTATTGTATTAATAATATAGGTGACATCCAAGTTTCAATTTGCTCTCCTCTCCTTTAATTCATTGGAACTGCTGACACGCTGGTTAGTAATACCAGTGTTCCCCGATTCATCTCCCAGTCAGCAGAGAGGATGTGAGATTTCCTATTCTGCGTAAGCCCCGCTATAAAGGGACTGTTCGTCATTACCGACTTGTCACAGGCTGCTTACCGTACGGCTCCTCACAGCAGCACACTCGGTGAGTCGGAATAGTATCATCCGACAGCAAGGGCATTTATAGCCAGTAATTGTTGAGTATTTCTAAATCCCTAAAACTATAATTATTCTTCAGCAACTAAAAAGCACTGCAATATAGCAGTAAGAGATTTTAGGTTTAAATGGCCTTTTTTCTGCTTCTGTGAGGTTTACACAAACACCAGAGCGGAGAAGTACACATAGAAGATAATTTCTCAGCTCCTCTATAATAAAAATTCTTATCTTTTGCAAAGGTCTTTTATGTTGATGAAATAAAACCTCTGTAAAACCCATTAATGAATTAGAAATCACCAAGTCCAATCAAGCCTGAACTTACACAAAACCAGCAACATTCTACCCTCCTAAAAACACCTAACAAGAACCCATTTTGTACACCTATTTATATTTATTCTTATTCTGAAGCTTACACCTATTTCTTTGATCTTTTTGCTGAGGCCAAGCCAGTGCTGAACCACGATACAAATCACTGTCACAGTTATGAGTTAGGAATAGCAATTCAGACAAAACCATCAGGAATCCTCGTGAGGACCTTTGTAACAGACAGTGGGCAAATCCCAGTGTCTATGGAGAAGTGCTGCTTCACACCACCTTATTCCCTTCCTCAGCCCTGTGAACACGAGAGCATGATCTGTCATTTCTGCAGTCTGATGTTATCCCTGTGCTGTTCTGGAGAACCAAGAAGTCATCTGTTTTTTGACAGAGTGACTTTTTCCTCTTGCTTAAGATAGTTTTTACTTGGAAGGAGATCACTGTATCTTTGATTTGCATTTTTCCATTGTACAGTTTTCTGACAGCAGTACCCTTTGAAAGTCTGCCAGGCTCCCTTAAATAAAAAAGAACCTGCAAAATCTGATCAGCCTATGTCTCTGTCCTGATGTCCATATTTATGCTTTATACTTCCACTCTTCATGCGCAGATAAAAAAGTGAGCTTCAGTTATCTCTGCTAACCCATCTGCTGCTCCCTGCCACAGAACAAGGTCTACTTGCATGCCCAGGGCAGCACAGCACTTCTGCGGTATTCTGTAGTTCACAATTCTACCTAACAGACTAAAGGACTTGAGAAAAAACTTGCTGAGAATGTAAGTGATATACACAGGTTTGACAGAAGAGTGGAAACTAAGGCTGAAATGTCTGCCTAAATCCCCAGCCAACAGGTTCATACTGGCTGCATAACATTTTTCCATTTCTAAATGTTATCATTTTCCCTGTGAGCTTGCTCAAGGTTAACAAAATATTATTGACATGAATCAAAAGCAGAAAAAATATTGCACCAACTGAACACGATCTGAATTAAAAGTTGGGCTTCTGGTGATAACAGGATCTCCTGGATTATTTGCAGATTGAACAGTAGAAAGTAAATCTTTTCCAAAAGCAACAATGAGAGCTTTTATGGGCATGCAACTGCTATCCCCCTGGGGCAATGAGCAATCCAATGTTGCTAATTTCCCCTTACCCCCAATTTTTCAAACAAAGCTCTTCTGCAATATCAACATCGTCAGGGTTTCTGCTGTACCAAGAGCTGCTGCTGTCACATTGATGGTGCACTGGTTTATTGTGCAGCAAAATATGAACTGTCACTTGCAGTAGTTTACACAAAGGGCAGGAAAAGCCAATACCAACGTAACTATTATTATGGTCGACAATTCATCAAAAACAGCTCTGAAAGAACTACGAAAAACAAAACAAAACAAAATCACATGTGAAATTTGTTAATGAAAAATACAGAAGGAAAAACTAATTGAGGGAAAAGGATCAAAATTGCCAAAATTATTGCAAAATGCAAAAAAAAAAAGTAGAAAGACAGCAGCTGGCCTATGTAACTGAACTATTTTGGCTCTTCTTTCAGAGCCCATGGAAATCAATGAAATAATATCATCCTTGGTTCTGTATCTGCACTTGCTAATTGGAACAGCATTGACTCATGCTCCAAAGCTCTACTCTCTCTGCTGCTACAAGAGAATTCTGAGTATAATTAAGTTAAAAATTACAAAATACCATACTGAAATAAACATTGGAGAACAAATTATTATAAAATACCCATAAAAATGTCCCCCAAAATCAATGCATTGTTTATTTGTGGAATGCTTGCAATTGTTTTTTAAGGGAGTCATAAAAATGCCTCACTCACCAGGAGTCCATTCATGAGGGCAATGAATTTCCAGAGGACCTGAATTTTTATACAGCTCAAGAGAAATATTTTTGGATACAAATTCTAAAAAATGCTTTTAAACTAATAGTTTTGTTCCTTAAAATGAGCAAAGATTTGCCTACAACGTAAACAATGAAAAGTAAAAAAAAAAAAAATTAAGAATACAAGTCTTGTAACTTAAATACAATACCCATTGTCTGGACTTCCCTATTTCCATGAAGAACATCTGATTTTCATTTTGGATTAGAACATTCTGCTAAAATTACTAATATACTGGGATTTAATTTAATTTAATTGCAAAATTTCAAGATGAACAACTTCAGCTATGATCTGATCAGCGTTCCATAACTGAGAATTCACATTCTGACTCTGGAAACAACAATTAAAATCTAATGCTGAATCCTAGCTGAAGTAAGTCTTGATGATCTCAGAGCGAACAGTAGTTCTCATCAGAAAAAAACACCACATAAAACTCTGATCAACTGGCAGCTTTTGTCACTGCTTAGCCAGGGAAAATTTGGCTAGCGACTCGATATCTTTGCAATTCCAAGAACTTCCAGTATTTTTCTGTGAAGAGATACTCAATTGCCAGAGATAAAAACTAGACTTAAAATGTGCTTAAGTCAATGGTGAGAACACCACTGACCAACTTCTCGCTGGTATTTCACTTACTGAGCTATGCTGTTCAGCGGATAAAGATGTAGAGAGACCCGAATCGAATGTATGAGCAGCCAGCAACAGAAGCGGCTCCTACTCCTTTTTGTTTGTGTGTGGGGGTGAAAAATGTATATGGGAATTGTTAGTAATGTCAACATGCTCCGGCTTGTAACAAAAGAACAAAGCATGTGACCTAAGAGGCCAAGAGCAGTTTTAATACAAAAGACTCCATAACTGCAATACAACAGATTTAGTCCAGTTTTTCATATGCTCCACTCTTTTCATGGAATCCTGGTGAAAGAATAGCATTATTTAGGAGACACACACAAAACACACACACACACACACAAAAACTCCCATAAAAAGTATAGAAAAGTATACAAAAAAGTATAGAAAAAGTATAGAAAGTATAAAGAATCTTGACAGAAAATGTACAGACCAGAAACAGATGGATTGACTCATGTCCAAACTCACTGCTATTGAGGGCAGACATCTATTTTTGACCATGCATATATAACTTTTTAGAAAAAAAACAGACAGGGGTTGCTCTGCATCTAAGGCAGTAAGTATTGTTCTACGGATAGCCTTAATTTTCCTTTGGAATCCATGAAATTACATTAGATCAAATACTAGTCTTGGGCAGGTTGAAGTAAGATAAAGAAAAAAAGAAAAAAGTGAAAGAAAGCTTTTTCTAGATAAATGTTAAGCGTTTAAAATGTAACTTCTGCTGTTTATTTGGCAAATCTGGGAAGTAAGAGGACTTGGCAACAGATGGATACTAGAATAACACTGCAGGCACAACCTGTCCCCCGGGTGAGGAAGGTTGCTGACAAGGGGCAATGGTCTGAAAGAATATTTCCCCCAAATGACTGTTAAATTACACCTGATACTTAACAGTCAAGAAAAACAGGTACTGACAATTTCTTATTGCTCAACAGGAACACAACTATTGGAAGACGCATGTTTGTACAAGAAGAATGGGAAATCAACCAGACTACTAAATTGACTTTATAGGTAAAAAGGATAAACACTGAGGCAAGGCAATTGTGCTGTGAATCTAGAAAACAGCATACATGCCACCTCACACACACACTAACTAAAGAAAACAAACGAAATACCAATGCAGTACTTGATCCTAATCTTAAGTACCAGTCTTTGTAAAGAACAAATTTAAATATTTAAATACAACCCAAAATAAATTTAAATATAAACCAGTTAACAACTTCACAGTAACTACTAATGTAATTCATTTAAGTTGTCAAGTAGCTGTTGAAAATGAAAGTGTTCGCAAGCATAAATAGAATAAACGTCACATTACTTATGCACCCGGATTATTGTGAAAGAAAAAAAAGATGAAAGAAAACTTCTGATTTTTTTTGTAACAGGACAATGTTAAACGTGACAAGTGCAAGAAAGAACTGTTTGTGAACACCATTTTTGCATGGTGTTCTGACAGAAAACCAAGTCCACTACTGAAAAGCATATTGTTTAGAAGCATTCCTGTGTCAACTTACTACTACTATTATAATAAAAGAATACAAATGTAATAGGAAGCTGGAACTGTTTATTCAGAGTTTATCATTAAATAACATGAAGTAAGTTTGTAAATCCACAAGTTGAAAAGACTAACATTTTTATTTCAAATCATGCAGGCGCACGCTTAAACTAAAACATAGAGATGACACAAAGTAGACATTCAAAGCTAATGCAAAGAGGGGTGAATCAAATAGCGAAATTACAGATGACAGGACATGAGAGAAAAAGTGTTGTGATACAGTTAAACACAAAGTAAATTACAGATAGGATTGAAGTGAATGAGACAGCAGAATTTCAGTGTTAAAATGACAGTGATGACACAGCTTGGAAAACTAAAGCAATACTGAGAAAATTTTAAATATAACAGGAACGGAAGGTTTAAACAAAACTATATTGGAATAGGGCTGGAGCATATTATAGTAAACTGGAAAAACACAATAGAAGGATGAGACGTTTTGAATACTTAAAAGAAAACATTTGTGGCCCATGAATGAAATAGTTCCATCTCCCAACAACAACAAAAAAATTGTCAGAGCAAAAGGGAAACCAGGAAAGTATTTAAGAGAAAAAAATAATAGTGGTTTGCATAGTAACAACATCTGTGACTATGTCAATATAAGCACAAGGGAGAGAATAAGAGCCGTCTTCGTCCAAACAGTTTTAAAAATACCTTTGGGTGGGATACAGTGAGAAAAATTAGCTGAAAGCTTGGAAGGCAAGATAAATTCCAGCTGTTGTTTTTTGTGGACTAACAGACTTTTCCTAATTGCCACTAACATATAATATTGGTAGGAGATAATTTCCATTCTTCCCTTCCGTTCTCCATCTCTAAAGACATACATGACTGTTAGCGTTTTAAGATTTTGCTTCTGCGATGCCCTGTAGAGCATGGAACAAGGAATTCAAAGTTAATATATTCCAACGCGATTTGGAACGTAGGTTTTGCAAGTCAGCGTGCACCACTTCAGACCAGAAAACACCTTCCACATGGTTGGTTCTGCAGACACTCCTTTACCCTCTAAATGGTAAGGCACATGAATTTCCAACACACGGTGTTGGGGCTAGGCAGGTTGGGTTGGTTTTTAAACAGTGCTCGTGCAGTTCTGAGTGACCCTCCTCTACGCTTCCCTGCCTACTCACGTTTACTGTGGGCAGAAATACACACGCTGCACGGGTATGTCTCAAATGTATTACATCGCACAGTGTATTAGACCGCTGAAAAAAGCAGTCATTTGGGCAGGTTGTGACAGAAACCACACTTGACTTTTCATTACATAAAAAAATAACCCAAATAGCATACTGTTAAAAGGAGTTAATACATCACTTTCAATACTATGGCATATGTTAAAGCATGTCACCCTAAGAAACTATACAATATGCACCTGGATTCTTTTTTACTCTCTTTCTTTGCCGTATCTACCCAGGGATTCACTCCACGGCCATAAGAGCTATAATCAAAAGGTACAAAAGACATGTATGACAAATTAAAGGTTTTATTCTGCAGGGGAATGATTTATTAATGCTGAGAGCTTGATTTAGTAATCAGACACTACTTCAAGAGAAAAAAAATCCAAACAACTGATCATGGAATAGTTAGATGATGAAACTATTCCAGCTTTTTATGTAGTTTTGTCCCAAATTCAAAGTTAAAAAGACTGGGAAAGAACTTTTCCAATTTACTGACATCCAATACTGGATTTCATCCAGGTCTATACCTCAAAGGCAAAAGGGACTTAGTCATATTTTTACATAACTAAATTCCTGAGTCACATTACAGAGGGAGAGTCAAATGAAACTCAAGAACCATTTCTGCCATTAAATATTTTCTTTTTATAGCATTTCTTGTAAGAAACAAATGTTGTAAGACTATTTCAAAACTTAAAAGCCTTTCATAATCGGTTATTGCTCATTTCTCATTCAGATTTACTAACCCTCACATTAATGCACATAACACTAATTGCGCATCATGGTAGAAAGAGCAAATGATGACTGCTCAGCTAACTCTAACAACCCAATAAATAATTTGCAATTAACCAGCTGTTAAAATAATAATAATTTTGAAATATCTTTGCAGTACTACAGACTTCGTATCATGGAATGGAATGCAACTGCCTAGAAAAAGTCACTGGATGTCACACTAGTCTCTGAGCTGGGTTAATGAAGCAATGTTCAAATGCAGCCAATTTTATACAGCTGAGATTAATGGAATGATCAAATTGACATGATATGCATTCACTGAACTCTTAATTCACATAAAAAAGAGACCTTGCAGCAGCCCAGCACACCAACCACAGGCTGTTACGAATTTATATTTCATCTTCCCTTCTAATTACACGAACCGTGACTAAATCTTGGAGATGCTGCAGAAAAAAGGCAAATTTAAGTCCTTTGTTTCTAAACCCACATTTTCCCACTTCCTCTTTGCCTGAGGCTTGCAATCTCTGTTCTTCTAAACTCCTCTATGCCCCTCTTAAACTCAGAACATTTCAAATTAACTCACTCAGCCTACCTAGCGTTTCAACAAGCTCCAGACCCCTTTCAAACTACAACAGTTGTCAACCCCTTTGTCTGTCCCCAGGACAGCACAGCTTAGATTTCTGATGGCACTCAATGCTTGTCTTGCTCAGACACACAACCAGCGCATCGGCATTGCTCTCACTCATCCTCATGTTTTCTCCTTACATCTTTGCAGATACTGACTGCTCCCACCATTTTCTGGCTCCAAGATCCAGACCATAGATGACTCCTCCACAAACACAACAGACCCTTTCCTCTCTCGCATGCATACAAACAATAACTCATTTAAGAAATATGCTTAAATTGATGACTCAATCACGTCAATTCTGATGCATGTCACTCCAGTTATAAAAAAATATTAGTTTCATTTCTTTGTGCAAATGCTCAATTACTTTCTGTAAATTATCTAGCAATTTTGAGACGTAAAGAATACTACGATAAAATTCATCCTTTGCTCAGCGTCAGTTAAAAGCTGTCAAACCAGCTGATTCATTTCATCAGCATTTATTGTGCTTCATTAATTCTAGATCTAAACTTTTTCAACAAAATAATGAAGTTATATATAACTCAAAGTGGCAGCACCTATAAATCCTTCAAGCCTTTGGCAACTTCTTTAATCCAAAGTAATCGTGTTTCCTTGTATAACAAGTCTTGTGATGTCTGTAATAGCATCTCACTATAGTAACAACAGTCTTAATGTTATAGCTCTCTTGCATGCCTGAAGTATTAATCAGAGCCCATACTTAAATATGAAATTAGAGTACTCTCAATATTTTTCCTGAAACAGATACACTAATCAGAGCCCTCCCCAAAATTTTTTAAAAAGTACAATAAAGATTGTGACCATGAAGTTGGTTTTGATAGCAGAGTCAAACATTACAGTTTCTGGTTATTGCTTTACTCTATTACCTCATCCCTTCACATTAAAATAATGTTTCTAAATAGGCAGTTATTCTATAAGCAATGTTCTCTGCCACAAGTTCTTTCCTCTTGCTTTTAAACAGAACAGAGTAAAGAAAAAACCCACTTTACAATCAGAATGAAGGACAGCAGATTTTATGCTAGAGCTGGTGAACATCACTCTCCTTTGAAAGCAAAAGGCTCAACAATCACAGTATTCATTCTTCAGTTTAGAAATTTCTTTATGAAAACAAACTTTTCCTTTTCATAAATGAGCTTAAATCCTAGCAGTTTTCCAAATACACTAACCTTTTTCTAGTATCATCCTGAAAACTCACGTAGCATCCTCCACCAGCTAATGCTTATGAGATGATGTTACTAGTGCTACATTATAAAAAGTGATAGGGTTTTTTTTATGACCAAACATGCTTAACGTCACTTAGTAGAAAAATCACGTTTGTGAGCTTTACGTCTCAATTTAACTAAAAATATACTTAACAGCAAGTATTACCTCATTTTCCCAAATCTCCCATAGCCATCTCCAATTTCCACTTTATAAAAAAAAAGTCACTGTCAGTTCCTTGAACTTGATCAACATGTTTCAGCTATAACCAAGATTTTACTTTGTTGAGTAATCAAAATACAATCTGCAAGCATAAATCTACATATTAAACACACATTAAAAATATTAAATTACGTTAAGTGCATTAAACAATTTGATCCAATTTCTAAACTCTAGATGAAATCCAGAAAGCAGAAATATCAAAAAAGTAGCTCCAACCAACACAAAACCTGTAAGTCTAAGGCAGGCAGGGTTTAAAGTATTTCATTACCCATCTAAAAGCATGAGCTTGTGTTTTACAGTTTGGACTCATTCCAAAGGCTCTCCCCAGTTAATCCACCCTCTCTTTGGGGACCAAAGACAGCTGGAGAGGGTGAAGACCATATCAATATCCATGCGTGCTGCTGTCATGAATGTATGCTAGCGCAGTTGGACAAACTCACAGAGTATATATACTCCAGTGTAGAATTCTCTCACAGGAGCTTGCCTGTTCCATTGTGCTATCAGAGAAAATGCGAAGTACTGTGAAAGCAACAAGCAAGCCTACAACCGTGGCCATGACGGCCTATAATGATAAAGTTAAAATAGACCGCCCAGCAGTCATTCACATATGAAAGCTACAACAGAATGCTCTTTAATTCTTTATCCGAATGAACCTCAGTCATTTAGCTTCCACAATTCTTTTTAGTATTTACTATAGCGAGCCAGACTCATGCAAAGAGGCTTCTTTCGGAGGCTCGAAATAACATCTTACTTTGCATTTGCCCCTTCTTTGTCCATTATCTCTTTTAATCCTACTAAGAATTAAAATCAAGCCTCATGACTGTCTGTCCCTGAAAACACATAAAAATTTAGGAATTTATTAGATATAAGACTATTTGCTTGTGGAGAAAGAGACTAAAACTAGTTTCAGTGATTGATACACTCTACCGGCCAACTCTATTCTTTTAAAAACGTGAGCACAGTAATCACAGGTACAGCACTCCAGCGCAGTATTACCACTACTTTGGTATGCACCATGTGTGGCAGAGGCAGATCCAGAGATTATACACATAAATCACTCACCCAGGAAGAAAAAAAGCCTACACAATTGCCAACTAAGACAACTAATATGAAATGGTGTTTTTACAACGGCTATTCAAAGAAATAGTAATTGTGGGAAGAATGAGTCATAGGATAGCAAACTTCATATACTACAGTTACACAAAGTGAGAAGACAAAGGGAATTAGACGATTTTTTTTAAATAATCAAGAAACAGCAAAACCAGCTGTTGCACTGTAATAATTTTAAATAGCTTTGTTATGCCTTCATATTCTCTTCCAGTAGTAGTTTTCTTTTTCTTTTTAACTTGCATTTTGGGTTTGCTGTTGTTGGCACACTGTCTCTGCAGACACTAGATAAAAGGCTTTATGTTGCTGAAAAGTTTATTTAAAACTGTATCTCTTAACCCCTTCCCCCTTGAGAGGTTGGAAAGTAATTACTTAATTCTTTACAGGTTTACTTGTGCATCCCTTCTCTATTTCTGTGGCTTTTCTTTCTGCTTTAGTTATAACAAAATAAATAAGCATCTTAGCAGTTATCTCCATCTGAATCACAGTATCTTTACCTTAACTATGTATTTTTGTATTTATTGATTAACCCACATAATTTCACACCTAACTTGTAGGGGATCAAATTAATTGTCAGGTAGGCTTAAGTCAGTAGTTTAAAACTACAAAAATTTATTTCATGTATAGTAAGTACTTAAACAGAACCCATATTTTAAGATTACAAAGTACTAATGTGCTTGCAACACACAGAATATTTCTCCAAAATTATTTCTATAATTTCACTGCTTTAAATTCATTCCAAATAGCCTAATTTTATTATGTTTACTTCTGTGTTTTAGCTGGAATAGAGTCGATTCACTTCTTGTCTTCATTTGCTATGAAAGAATCCTGTGCCATTAAATAATAACTTTGCAACGTTTTACACTTCAATAATAAGACAACATCTGCACGTGTCCCTTCATACACAGAGATTTCAGCGTAACTGCTGCGCAGTCTTCGAGCACCCTGAACTCACACAAGGACTGAAGCATCCATCGGTACACGGTGCTTTAACTGAGGGCAACACCGACATGTACCCCCAGCTAACTTTGAAAAGGACTTTCATGGATAAATTACAGACTATTTTCAATAAACTGAAATGAAGTAAATTAAAATTATCTGAGTCTGATTTAGTTTTCAAGAATTACAGAATCGTGGTTTTACTTCTTTAACCTTACAAGGATCTCTCAGATCCCCCACCTTGTTCTCAGGCCTTCTTCAACTGGGCACATACATATACGCTGCTGGAACAGAACTGAGTGTTCCCCTCTCCCTGTGATTTAAGAAGTGATTTCTCCAGTCCCATCTTTTAGAGTTAATAATAATTGTTCCTTCCGAATCTCTGGAACCTGGTATACCTACCTACTTTGATTGCCGTTTTTGTTTAACATTTGCTTACAGAGCAGACACATGGCTCTGTGAGACTAAAGACAGGCAACTCAGAGAGTCACAGAATGACTAAGTTAGAAGGGGCCTCTGGAGGTCATCTTGTCCAACCCTCCCTGCTCATCCAGGGTCACCTAGAGCACACTGGACCGTGCCCAGACAGTTTTTAACTATCTCCAAGGATGGAGTGTTCACAACCCCTCTGGGCAACCTGTTAATCAAGAGTCTCGTATAGGTAACCATTTTCTACTGAAAACCAATGACTACATATGAAATTTGATTTTATTCCTTCATGTTCTCAAAGAGTATCAAAATTACCAACAAGGTCTAAGGACTTGCATTTGGCCTTCCTGCCTTCAGTGACAAAGTGCTAATGAGTTGAGAAAGGTAAAGACAAAACTAGTAATATTTGCATCACATATATTCTTACCCATGCTTTAGCCATGATTTTCACTTCATAGAATAGAATCATAGAACCATTTAGGTTGGAAAAGACCTTTAAGATCATTGAGTCCAACCATCAACCTAACACAGCCAAGTTACCACTAATCCATGTCCCTCAGAACCACATCTACCCGTCTTTTAAATACTTCCAGGGATGGTGACTCAACCCCTTCCCTGGGCAGCCTGTTCCAATGTTTGACAACCCTTCCAGTGAAGAAATTTTTCCTAATATCCAATCTAAACCTCCCCCGGCGCATCTTGAGGCCAGTTCCTCTTGTCCTATCGCTTGTTACCTGGGAGAAGAGAGCGACTCCCACCTGGCTACACCCTCCTTTCAGGGAGCTGTAGGGAGTGAGAAGGTCTCCCCTCAGCCTCCTCATACCATACCTGCAGCTCAACCTAACTTTTTTAAGAGTATGTTGTTAGATTGCAAGGTGTAGCATCTTCCCCTTATCAAAGCCATTCATTTATCCAGTAAAACTGCATTATTTTAAGGTTGCTGTATAACAATTAAATTACTTTTAAAATCATCATCACACCCGTAGAATGACAAAAGATGAAATTAACAAACTCAGTAACTCACAAGCTGCTCTTGCTTCATGAAATATTACATGCAAAGTGCAATTTCAATGTCCCAGACTCAACAGCTAGAGAATGCAACAACTCATTGCTAATTTGAAGCATATTAATTATATCTAGAGTGGGGGTTTTAAAGGTTGAGAGACCAAGAAAACAGAAACTCATCCTAAATATTTTTTTAAAAAATTATATGTTCTCCAAACTTAAAAATGAAACCTTTTTCTTTGGGCAAAATTTTTATTGTGTACATAACACTATAGACATTTTTGATGTCTCTTCATGAGGTCAGACACAACTTTCATTTACAAAGAGATGACTTCCCATCAGTTTGCACTTAAATCAACTAAGAGAAGTCACTCCTAAGGAAAACTTACTACTGAAGTGATAAGACAAGCAATCCTTATCTTCTCAGAAACAAACAGAATAATCTTGGAATCAAATTTGGATTTTAACTACGGAATTGGTAATTAATTTTTATCTCTCCTAAGCTACCAGGTGGGCTCTCCAGGACTACAGCCAATTCCATAAAAAACCAAAAAAAAGTATGTTGCATAGCAGATTTCAGCTAGCAGCCAAGTTATAATGTGTTTAAGAAAAAGATGATGTAAAAAGGGAACTTCAGGAGAACCTGAACTAGAATACGGCAGAGGAAATACCAGCACTTTGTTGAGATGTTCATTAAAGTGTAAATATCAGGAAAATATTCAGAATCACATCGAAAGAAAACTCAGGCCAGTAAGAGCTAGGTCAGTACTAATTTTAAAGGCTATTCAAATTTACCTGTTTTATAAAACTCTGCAACATTAGTGTCAACTTTAGCCGACAACATTTGCATTGTAGGACTAATATGGATGTAAATCTTCAAACAATCATGCTGGTAAAATTATTTCATGCTTCATAAAGAAACAAACCCTAAGACACTGTGAAAATTTAAGTTGAGGAGTAGTTTACAAAGGGTCTTCCATATGAAATTTCCACACAGGAGTAGGTCTTAATGTTGATGCTTTGTTATTAAAATTTGTGATGCTTAATTTCTTCTGCTTGCCATGTGAATATGAATCAGCAATCACTGGCATTAAAGAGAAACTGTGGTAAGCTTGCATGATTTTAACAACTCTTCGCATTGTAATCAACTTCATTTATTACCACTTACTAGTTCCACCTATATTTCCAGGAAAATCGGTAGTTTACAAAGTTGGAAAAAAAGCTACTACTGTTGTACAGAAAGGACTTGTAGTCAAAAATTACATGTTGACAATAATAAAATACCAATGCACTTGGTATATGTGATAATTGACAGCACAATTCTCTTGCACAACTCTAACGTGAATGCTGTAAGAGAAGTTTTAGAGACATTTCCAGAGGAAAGATAGATTGTTAGAAGAATGCAAACATGGTTAACAATTAAATACTCTTGCAGACAACATTTAATGGTCTACAAGATGAACAGAGTACATTAAAAACTGGGGAGGGGGGTGGTGGAGTGTATTCATACATAATACAGTAACTCAATTAACATTCAAACATTCAACTGTTTAGTGAATGCAGAGGCAGACTTGCCTCAAGAAATTCATAGCACCTTTGGGTAAGGCTACAACAGTATGTGTTTATTGAAATCTGCATCTGGTAGTGATTTGTCCAGCAGCAAACTTTCTTGCCTTTTTCACTCAAATGATCTACAGGGGCCCATATACTCTGCAAGTGTTCGCTTGCACTAAGATGCACATTGTATAATTTATGTTCTTAATTATAAAACAAAGTTTATCAGCATGTTTGTCTATGTTGTGTAATTTCTTATTCTTCACATGAGAATAACAGAATGCATCTTGAACAGTCTATTCATTCTTCATTGTAACAAAATATATTGGAATGGAAGAGATTTAATCCCTAAATTATTTTACTTCTCCCTTCTTGCTGGAGATTTTTCTTTAGAGAAAAAGGAGTCAACACAGTTTGAAAATCTCTCTAGAAGACAATCACCCCTCCTCCCCCCCAAAAAAGAGAAGAGAATGCAGGCTATAATCCTAATTTGCCAAATATTGTTTTAGTAATGATATACCTTGTTCAAAATGGTGGCCTAGCCCAAAAGACAGTTTTGTTTTTATAAAGTCTCTTCTGCAAAAACTAGCTAGATATTTTGGAAAATACAACTCTGGTCCTCACCACCTGTCTAACCCCAAATCCCACAAGGAAGGAAAACTGATTAGAGCAAAGGCAAAGAAGAAATCACCATCCTGGCAAGTGAAAGAGAGAAGGCTGAAAGCCCTACACCAAGAGGATCATAGTTTTGTATCCAGATAGGCACTTGGTCCCTCTTAATATTTTAAGCATTAATTCACAAACCAGTTTCTTGCTAACTGACTATCCTGTCTTCACTAGAATTACAGTAAAGGAACTGTGTTCTTAAAATAGATAGTTTTCTGAGGTTACTTCAGGAATTATGAACATTGTTTTTCCTGTTATTAATCAAACTGATACAGTTCTTCTGGGCTTCTTTACAGCAAGACATCAAGAGTTCAGCCAGCAGAAAAAAAAAAAAAGCGTTCAAATACACAGAAATTTTTAAGAGCACTTAGTCATTGTAAGGTGTGACGCATCTAGATTTATCACTGGGCTGGGTCTCAAATGTAAAGGAGACATGGAAACTTTCTGGTACACCTTGTGCAAAAGGGGATGTGACAGCCGACAATTTCATAAGCTCTATTCCCACCAAAGGGAAGAGCAAGAAGATTCAGAAGAACTGAATTTTTGGGGCAGAGAGGTTCACCATTAAGCTGCCTTAACTTTCCCTGACCTCCTCTTTACACAACTTGAATTTTAAGAAGCTTATGTCTCATTATTTTTTATTTGTGGGCATAAAAATGCCCTATTTCAGCATTATTACTACTTGGAGCATCAGACAAAGAAGCTGAGAGCAGAGGGACACATTAAGACATTCTTTCTACAGGAACAAGATCATAATAACTTGATAATTCTCCTTTTGTCTATCACATACCAATAGTTAGTGCTGCAGTTACAGAGAAAATCAAATCCCAATCACAGTTAAACAATTACTTTTTTATGACAGAACCTCTAATCAGTGCAGATTACCAAAATGTTAGAAGGTTCTTGCCCAAAATTTTACTCCAGGATTTTTGATTCCAATTACCACGAGACACAGAGTACTCTGGCAAGGTTTTTGTTTTTGTCTATATGTTATTGTTACAGTCTTCGCTAAACAATGTGACTTCAGTGGCATTTCATTTCATTTCATTTCATTAAATCTTACGAAGATTACAGTCAGGTCTTGCTTATTCACCTTGCAAAGCAGGCACTGACAGGAATTGGGGACTATGTGAATCTTTGCAAACGGAACATGAAAGGACCAGGTACAACATATTCTGTACACGTTTACCAGCTTGCTGTTGCCTAAACTCTTGGTACCATGGAAATCCCAAATCCACCGAAAATACCAAGTATTATCACAGTATTCAAAAGAGAAATATATGGTATCTTGATTTAACACAACAGGGATGCGAGAATTTGGCAGCAGCACCATCAAATGGATGATTACATGTGAAAACTGGGGGTAATTCTTCTTCTGCCTTACCGAATAGTAAAAATGTAATTAAAACAGTGAAAAAAAAAAAGTGAAAAATGTAATTAAGTGTACTAAGTTCTTAGAGGCATGATTAGTTTCTAAAGACATCAACAAATCCATTTTTCAGATTTTACAGCTTCAGTATAGCAGTTCTCTTCAAAATTTTGCGTGCTATGTTCATCATTATGATAACTAAAAATATTCTAAAATCTTTTAAAAAGTACGATTTAATATCATTTACTATCACGGCACAAATTGAAGCATTACTTCATCACTTCAAATACTCCTTGTTTTAGATAGAGATCTAATGAGAGCAATTACAATTAATAAAAAAGAAAACTACCATACCTTTGCAACTGTACTTGAGGTGCCGTTATTCTTAAAAGAGGCAAGATGAGAAAGCACAGGCACTTTGAGGCCTCTTGGTAGAGAATGTCTGATGTTGAACAGTACTAACGTGATCAATACTGGTTATAAAGAGGACAGACAATCCTGAATTATTATCTACACAAGACAGTACTCAAAAACCACATAGGCATTATGAAGAACACAGACTAAATATTAATGCTACAGCAGCTTCATAGCACCTGGAAAGGTGCTATATTGCTATATTACTAAGGCTAATTTTTTTTATAGCTCATATAAAATGAGGCAGTGACTGCTATTTGTTGCATAGCTTTCTCCCTCACATAAAAACTGATGAGATTTTAAGTTTATTCATAGCAGTACTTTCCATTTTATAGCTCTGCAAGATTTACTGTGAAATTTTATATAGAGATAGATTTAAACTCTATCAATGTTTTGGCACTATGACAACAATTCACAGTTATAAAAAATAAATTTAAAAAATTACCATCTGTTGCTAAGCCAAATGCCATTATTCCATTTCTTTCAGTGGTTTCAGTCTAAATTTTTTCCATATATTTGAAATTTCAAACAAAAAAGACAGCTTTGTATCAACAGCAGCTTAAATTTTAAAAAATTCTTTACACTGAATAGTCATTGTTTCCTCTATCTCTGCCCCCAGGTATTAATTCTTACATTTGAATTTGCAGAGTTTCACTAATAACTATACAAGTTTAATAAATGTATCAATCCACGCAGCTAAACAGTAGCACCTTTTACTGAAGGATGCCAGCATTTCCAAGTCAAAATTTACAACTAAAAATATATTATAAGGTTGTTTCATGTTTTTGAGACAAGGTCATGCAGGATGTGTATGACAACGTAGATTGCTTCATTCAAAGTGATACAGATAGTGTTTCTATAGCCGTCCTCACTTTTAAAATCTCTCTTTGGAATTCAAACATTAATTAGGAATGACTGATGAAACTATATTTGTAACTATAACACCCCAAGCTCTGGTTTTACAGGACTTTGGCTCAGAAGACTGGCAGGCTGTCATCCTTGAGATCTTTCTTAAAGCATTCCTGTGGTATGGTACACTCAAAGAAATCTTTCCATTCCGCACAACCCTACAATCAACTGTGCTTCCCCCTTCTTTCCCTTGGCTTCAACTAAGTAAAATGACTGCACATGGCCCTCCCTGTTCTGAAGGGACAAATATATATTTATTCAAATATATAATGAATCATGAGTATAGGTTGCTGATGTGAGTCCTAGGAAGAGCATTTGTGTATTATTAGCAATAATAATTGAAGTTATCAGTAAAGTTATCAGAGGAAAGACAAAGAGATCCTGTTTCGGTATGAAATAGAGGAAACACTTCACAGGTATTTCTAAATTCTTCAAAGAGCAGCGTAAGGTATCAGTATAAAGACCATTCTTGGGCTTGTTCAAAGGCTACAAAACTCAGCCTGAACCGTTTTGTGTTGGTGTAACAATTACCTCTCCCATGGCACAATTTCAACAGCAGAAATACCAGAGATTCAGCAGAATATTGAGTGAAGGACAGACTTATTCAATCTGTTTTGGGCACATAATAGCAAAGCATAATAACCAGAATGCACTGGAAATTTACATACATTTTAAAATCTACCATAACCGAGACTCATTTCTCATTTGGACTGTGTTCAACAGGATTATTTTTTTTTTGTAGAAAAAAATTACCATTATTCGAAGATCTGGGAAATATTGCTTGATGAATGAAGAAAAATGATGACACTAATTAACATCATGAGAAAAGTCAAAAAGAAAGAAAAAACCCATCTCCTGAAAGAAAACAGATTAATCTCTTAATCTCTTAAGAAAAAGATTCCAGGGCAGGCCTGAATCTGTCAAAGTGAATTTCTCCCAAAACGCACCAGATTAAAAACATGACGGAAAACAAAAAAAGCTTACAGACACTCTCAAATATTAATTTTAGTCTACTCATCAGTAGTGTTTTTTGTAGGAAATTTTCATAACATTCAGTAAAATTCAATTCTGAATACTGCTTGGTTAACAGAAAAAAAATGGTTACATTACAGAACTTACTATTATAATATTGTTGAAGTTGGGTTTTTCTGTTTTGTTTGGTGGTTTTTTTGGCTATTCATATGTTATTGTTTCAGCATCAAATACGTTGCATAATATAATGCAGAATCAGAAACAAGCAGGATATTTTTAATAGCAAAGCATATTGGAAATTCTGAATTTTCTTCCAAATTTGGATAAGCACAAAGTTCACTTCTAATACCAGCTGCCTATTATACAACTAAGCCCTGTTCCCCAAGCAATGGCTGAAAAAAGGGTTAGGCACAAACTTCAAATAAGTGCAGAATCGGGATATAAACCAGGTTTCTATATTTTCTCCTATTCAAAGAGCTTGAAGTATTTTACTAGCAAGAATTTTTTTTTTTTTAAATTAATCCTACCCTTCTATAGGATGAGTATTGTAATCTGCATTGTTTGGGATACAGTAAATCAGCACAGCAAGGGGATTTTGCAAATACCAAATAGGGTTCATTCAGTGACCACAAGAACTTGTCACAGAAACTACAGATACTATCAGTCACATTGAAGAGACAAAAAAATTGAAGTACAAAAGTACTGAAGTAAAATAACATAGACATCATGACCTGCTGGCACCAATATCTGACCTTTATAATCACATTCAGAAGTATCAACTCTGGTCCGGATTTGATTTCTCCCAAAATTCTTTATGATTCCCTTAGATTGCAAGAGTTCTACTACTTCTTATGTTTTAATCACTCATAAAACAAAGTGTAAATTTTATTTGTTTTATGTATTTTACATTTTTCTTTCATCCTGTTGAAAGCAGAAAGTATAGTAAAGCTTCCTAAAGCATCCAAGTAATTTAGGAATTGAAATCCAAAGAAAGAAAGTATACTTATACTTGAGTCTTATTAGAACAGAGAGAAATCAAGTTTCTGTACTTCTGAAAACAGATACAGCTTAAAGTCTTGTATAGAAATTCAACTGCACACACTACAGTGAATTCATGCAAAAAATTCACTATACCACTATTATCGCTCCTTCTACCATTACATTTCAATAGATGTTTCACTCCCAGTGATTTCAAGAGCACTTACATATGTTCAAGTAAGGATAAGCCTTGTTACTTTGCTTAATCGGGCCTTGAAGAACAGTGGCAGTTGTTTCTGAAGAAAGAGGGCAACAATAAAATGAGTACCCTTAAAGAAGTTTCTTAGAAAAATCTTACAAATGGGAATGGTCCTTCCACAACTATGGAATAATCCTGACTCTGGGTTTTATTAACGAGCCAGTTTTCCCTTCCAGAAGCGTGCCACATCAGTAAAAACTGATCTTTAACACAGAGTAGTCAGGTGCATATCAGGAAAGCCATAATTTTAGACTAGATTAAATATAAAGAGCTCTCCACACCAGCAAAACCCAATATACTTTGCAGAGTTAAGTCTGGGGAATGCGGCAAGCAAACCAGCTGGTTTTAGAGATGCTCTGTAATACGCAACCATCACTGGACAGCCCAGCCAAGTTCTGAACTGGAAGTCATTCAGTTGGTTGTTCTGTCTCCAAATCAACGCCTCCAGTTTCTGATTAATAATTCAGGAGATGCATAGGCTTTCTCTATTTTAAGCCCAGCTATTAAACTCGACTACAGATTGAAGAAGTGTCAAGTTAAAAAGTTTAGTTTAAGAGTAAGGAGACAAAGTGATCTGGAAAACATAAGTGCAATTTTTACATGAGTTTGGGCAGCTCCCAAAGTGAACTGTATCCAGTGGAAACAAGGTCTAAGTGCTGATGTGGGAGTTTCCCACAGCTTCTACCGGCCTTCAAAGCCATGTGTGTCATCAGAGTCTCTTGCTGAAGCTGTACATAAATATCTAACTGGTATTAAAAAACAAAAAATGTTCCACAGAACCTAAATTAAAGCCAGATGTGGAAAAAGCAGATGCCTGAAGTTTACCGTCATTTCAGGACAGAATAGAAGCACTTGCTAATTTTATTATTTACTGAGTAAATTGTTATGCTAAGGAAGTAACGTAGAACATTTATAATTTCCTGATGCATCTCATGTTAAAGAAATAGGTGCTCTATTGACTAAACCCCCTGTAATTAGTATCAAATTTGAACTACAAACTAAATCTGTGTTATATTCCTACTCTAGCTGAACACTGAATTATGATTATATTCTTATCAGTCATTAAAAAAAGATAAGGTAAAGTGTATCAAGATGGTATTAATACTTAAGTCAACAGCACAGCACTGGAAGAGGAAATTGAACAATGCAAGTTAAAAATATATTTAGTAAGTGAAAAGTCTTCCATATCTTACTGCAAATTGTATTGCTTTAATCCAGGCAAACGCAGTCTGTGCTAAGCATGTAGCAGGGTAAGGTTTTCACGGAAACTTCAGGCTACCCAAAAACGCTCTATTTAACGTACTCAGTCACTCTTATGGAACACGCATAGCTTATCCAGAATCTCTTTTAAGCAACTCATAACTTAGAAACAATTTTTAAAAATTAGTTTAATATTTAGATCACTAAAGCACTTACATAAATACACATCATGAAAGCAGCTAAGCATTTGTCATGGGAATTAAAAAAAAAAAGGTTGTGTGATTTAACTTAAGACACAATACGAAGCACAAGACCAGCATGACAAAACCTCCAGTTCTGAGCACAACAAAACATTCCGAGAACAACATGCAATTAAATGCTCTTAATGAATCAACATTTTAAGAGCAATCCTTTAAAAAAAAAAAAAAAAAAGAACAAGATTGAGTAGTTTCCCCTATAAGATGCAAGCTTATTAGCCTAATATCAGTGATTTTATAAATGGAATTACAACAAAATTATGACATCACTGCAGTAAATTTAAGGTTGGATGACATGCAACTTTACAAGTCTATTTTCATTACAGTGGAGCAATAGCATTGGTCAAATTTTACTAGATAGGAGGAAAGTAAAATCTTCAGTTACTAGAAGCTATTTTTATGGTCTCCAAACCCAACAAACTTCTACAGAATCTGTCTGAAGACTATGACTGCAGAAAGGCAAGTAACTTCTCAACAGAACAATCAAATATTCTAATTACCAAAATAGGCCATATGTGTCTTATGAAAGCTCTCCCGCTATTTTTTCTTGCAGTTTTTAGAACGCCATGTATCAAGAGTATCTTAAATCAACCTACAGAGCACAGCTCTCAACAAATCTAATGCCTCCATTTTGGAGAATAGATTCTGCCAAAAGCAGCTCAAAAGTAGCCAGAAACCTGAAAAGCCATTTCACAGTCTTCAAACTCAGCAGTAGAAACTGCACCAACTGCAATATGAGAAAAACAAGCTCAAAATATGAGAACAATTCAACAGAAAACATACTAAAAGTACTGTCTTGTGCACCTAAAAATTTTAAAAACTGCCCCAGATTATGTAGGGAGGGAGTACTGGAGGACAACAGAACCACCTCTTTATTTTTCATAGTCAACAGTGGCAAAACGTAACAAAAGAACAGGTCTTTTAATCCAAAGAAAGCAAACATGCTCCAGAATCTGCAAATAATCTGCCTGTTGGACATTACTGTTCATAAATTCAACCTTTATCAAGACCATGAAAATAGTTAACCCTGATAAAACAGATGAATTTATACAAAATACAGCAATGCTACAGGGAAGCAATCAAGAAAAGTCACTGGTTCTATAGCAGTTGGGCTAATTTAGCCCAATTTAGGGTATTAGCTTTGCAAGTATTTTGTACGTCAGTTTTCCCTCCCTACGAGCAATGATTTCAGTGCATAAACCTCACTGTTGAATCCAAAGATTTTTGAAAGCACACTAGTTTAAGTTTTTTATGTTAAACTTTGAACTTAGGTAAATTGCAATAACCTCACATCAGACTACATTTTGTAAAGAATATCTAAAACTTTGTAAACGAACACCTGTATGCATTCTGAAGCTGCAAAAGAAATTTATTAATTAATATCTGCAAAATAATAGATTACTAACTAGGGCAATTGCAACGGTTTTTAATTCTGTCTTTAGCAGACTGAGACACTTCTTAGCAGCCTAAAAGTCATGAATGCCTATCAGACCACACTCACTCTTACTGCTAACGAGTAGCACCCGTTAGAGCATATTTGTCTTCCTCTGTTGGATCCCTCTCACATTTATATTTAAATTTTTCCTAGGTATCACCAGGCTGATTTAAGAATGCATCAGGTATTTCACGGTTTAATGTCTCCAGTATCTGCTCCAACTATTTTAAAAGGCTAAAACATGAAACAGAGAGCCAAGTCATCATTATCCTCACAAACCTTTATTAAGCAACACTGCTGAGCCATTTCCAGCTGAAAAAACAGCTAAACCATTTACACAGGCTACAGTAACTGAATAATCACTTCTCAAAGCCAACTTTGGAAATATCCACGTGATACGACTACACCAAAATTAAATTACAGATGTAGAACAGTATAGAAATTTGCAGACAGAATAAGGATTACAAAGCATTATTAAAATAAAATACCAAGATGGATACCTGTTTCATTTTTATGGGACAAACTCAGTATCGCAACTTGTTTAGAGAGGGTTATCTCCCATGAGAACAAAACACAGAATCGTACAATAGTTTGGGTTGGAAGGGACCTTTAAAGTACCCCAGTTTCATTCCCCATTACAACTTTTGTCACTAAACAAATAAACAGCCATTGCTTTCCCCACACTATAATGCATCAAGCAGTACAATAACTACATTTTAGATTGACCTAAAATGCTAATTTGTTTCTTTATACCACATCACACAAGTCACTTGTTTTCCTTAAAAGAAATATTTGAAAAGTGAGATATAAAAACTTACAATTAATTTAAGAGAATCTCCAACCTACCTAGGGACCTGTGTAAACACTGTGGTTGTTAGCCCGTACTGGGCTCCGTGCTGTCACGACTACCTATTATCAGCACTTGTATGCAGCAGCTGTAACCTTGCACAAACCACAGTTTATACTGCCAGTGAAACACACCCTAAAAGACAACAGACCGGAACTTTCCCAACATAAATTCAGAACTGTCAAGCAGCAACTATCCCTTATAATATTTCTGTAATACGACAAAATGCAAAAACAATAAAATGAATAATAACAACAGTGCTACACATTTCTAACTGGCTGTCAACATGCACCCCACCATCTATCCTTAAAAAGAATGATATCTTACATCCAACAATATTTCTTATTCCATAACATTAAGAGGACACATCTTATCTCACTGGATGGAATATGCACATGGCTTGTGTAAATCACCCTGTAAATCAAATACCACTGCTCAATTCTATCAGCAATTCATTTAATCACATGGTTACACAGCTGAACATAAAACCGAGCACCCTTTCCTGCCACCTGGTTATTCTTAACATCCAAATTGTATTTTCTTACCTCAGCAGCCTGTGTCTCCTGGTGTAATAAAGTTAGACCTGTCAAGTCTTCTAAGAAGGAATGCGAAGAATTGAAAACTTTAGCTAGGAAATTAAACCCTTCTCGTTCATATTGGTCAAGAACCTGTCAAATAAACAAACAGAAAAGGACTTCAAATAAGATGCCCATAATGTGATTCATCATTGTATTTTGCTCACAAAAGAGAAGAACAATCTTTCAAATACTCAGAAAATGACTGTATATTCTAAACAGGTAAAAAATACAGAGAAAACGTTTCTCCCAACTTAATTTCTATAGTGGGGAAAGGTGGAGGTTAGAGACAAGAGAAGCGAGGTTTAAAATTTCCTCATTTAAATGTATTTTTAAGCTTATAAAAAGACAGATGATATGGCAAGAAAAAAAATTTAGTTGCAAAGTCATGAAAGGAGCATTTGAGTTACACAAAGCACAGTAAGAGACTGTTCCAATGTATCAGTTAAGGAAAAGAATCGTGCTGGGATAGACTGAAAAATTCTCCGAGTCAGTGTCCAAGTCCAACATCCTCCCAATCTCCAGAGATTCATGGTTCTGAGACCATTGTATCTTAAAGCACTCTCTATTTTTCTACTCTAATTTTCCCAGTTTATCTTTTGAGAATCTTATAGACTCCTACAAGAATTGTGAGGAAGGTTTTAGCCTACGCTCCTCTCAAACCCCTGACCATGAAGAATTTTATTTCATGCAGCTCTAGCTCAAATAACTATTTGGCAGGCGGATTTCAATGAAGTATGATGGAGACTGAGGAACGAAAAGATAAATGTCAGATGAACACGATTCTACAAGTTTTGTGAAAGCAGGTAGCAAGAAAAAGGGATGAAGTTATGATAGAGCAATCCCAGTATCCATTGTTTCTGAGTTCTACCACTGATCCTTTAACATTCTGCTCTGCTGTTGCCAGTCTCACAGACAAAGCAGCTGAGCTTGACAGACTGCAAAGCAACTTTTCCTACAGAAATTCATGTAGCAGAGCAGGATGCATGCAGGGACTTCAGAAACACGCAATATTTTGACACAAAGGAGCAGTATATATGACATTGAAGACAGAGAGGCAGGGGAAGGAGCATCGGGATCACCCCATATAGAGAAGACGCAAGCTTTTCAGAAGAGTACATAGAATGGCTTAATCTATGAAACTGAACGCCTGCCAAAAAACTTTCACTACGAAAGTTGTCATTGCCTTTCTCAACACTTCCATCTTCATCTCAATCAGCACCTTCCTCAGATAAATCAACATCAATTCAAGAGTGAAAGACAGAAAAAGGGGCTAATGATCAGGCAGTTTCACCAATGGCTGGTTGTTTGTGGTTTTTTTAGAATGACTGTTATTTTTTAGAACGATGATCCTTTCCAAAACCCAGCATCTGTAAAAGCCAGCATCTCTTCTGCTTGCCGATTCTGATAATCTACTCCTGCCTCTCACCCTCCCAACTACATACGCCGTTCCTCCGTATTTAAATTCTGTGCATGTCTGTAGTCTCGGCATGAGTCCGACCATGTCATTTTCTACAAGCAACATTGCATTGCTGTCATATCACACTTTTTAGAAACACATCCTCTGCAGATAGTGGGTTATAGCTGTACTTAAAAAAAGCTCCAGCATAAGCCCAAAACTAACACCAGAGAATCCACAAGCAGCTGCCCAGCCATGGGAAAAGAACAAAAATCAGCTATCAAGCTATGGCTCCAGGACTCCTGTGCTCAAAGAAATACCTCATTTTTCATTCTCTGATGTATAAATTTCCAAACCAATCACAATATTGTGCCCATCCACGTCTTCTTACAGTTTATCTGTGCAAATTACACGCATCATGTATCTCTATTTTTAACTTATCTTATTCCGGTATAGTTCTTGCAGAACAAGTGTGAGTAGAGCACAAAAAGTTCATTTACACAGAGAGGTGTTGCAGGGGCTGTGGAAACTCTTCTTTCACTGTATATATTCTATCCTTATTTTGGGACAGACGCAGTAAGAGAAATGTGTACAGCTTAGGCACTCCTTAAACATACCCACTCTTACTGGATAGACAAGTTCCCCATAATCAGTGGAATCCGTTTCCTCTGGAAAAGAAGAAAAAAGCACCCTGGAAGCACTGTCATTGTTCTGCTGTGAAATAGGCAACTCTTCCAAGTGAGCCTCATTCCAAGGTTTAAAAATGAACAGACAATCCCTGCTCCCCCTACCCCCAAAGAAGCCATTCACCCTTCTTTGGACAACAGGGGGGAAATAGTTTCATTATGAATTCATCTAACTCAACCAAAATCACAACTTATTCTCAACAATCTTACTCTTTCCTAGTTTAACAATTCCTGAAGGTCTCAAATAACCTCTGCGTTGATAAATCTTAAAACTGTGGGAACTTGCACAGCCCAACAACATTCCTCAGCAAGACAGTCCAGTGAGCTTTTACACTGAGTCAAACAGGAATTCAAGCTCATTTAAAAATATATTTATATTTAGCTGACATAATTGTAAGTTTACTGGTAAAAACAGACTAGGATCTTCTTCACTAAGATCTTCATGCAAGGCGTTCATTTAGTAGCAAAATTATCTACTGCATACTTAGGTTTCAAAAAACCACAAACAGAAACAGCTGAAACACCACTATACAGAGGAAGAAGATAGATGTAGGTGACTATGACAAACATTTGGCACCTTCTTGACCACACTTTACACTTCTAAAATAAATAAATAAATAAATAAATAAATAAAAATTGCAGTTCATGTTCTCTTACTAAATCTGGAGAAATTGTTCTTCATACTTCAAAGATTTATTTTGCCATACATGGGTTTTTGTGTGTGCAATGACCCATAAACATAATCAGAAATTTAAAAAGAAAGAAGGGAAGAAAAAAAGAGATTAAAAAAATGCTTAGGAGCATTTCTTAGGGTTTTTCTTGTTGTTTTTTATTCCTGAGATAAACGCACCAAGAGAAACTCATCTGACTGTTCACAACGCAGTGCAGAGAACTGGACAACTTCAGCATTCCACTTGAGATGTGTCCTCCTAATATTATTCATTACATATATCGTGAAATTGCACTCTGGATATATACATACATTTAATGACTATTCTGTGTTCCAAAATTCTAATAAGCCAACCAGATGTGCAGAACTCTTGCATCTGGCTCTTTGTGAAACACTGTATACAGACATCAACTTATAAACTTGGATGACGTTCACAGCCCTGCCTGTATATAATCCTCAAAGCTATCAGCGTTATCAAATGTGTTGCTATTGCTTTAATTTGTTGGAACCACAATACAGAGCTTATGAGACATCTTTCTAGTGATGTAGGCCAGATTACAGTTCATGCTATGTTGAAATAATACACGGCCTATCACAATGAAACCGTAGCCTTATTCTAAAATATAACAGCATATCAAAGAAATGCAGGGACAATAACAATAACATATTTTGGTCTCTTCCCAGACGTTTAAAATTGCTAAAAGATGTATACTACCTTGGGAGATGCAAATATTATGAACAGAGCAGGGAACTGAGTGCAACCTTACTATATACCATGGATATAGTCCATCAAATAGCCTTTAAATCTGGTTGATTTTGTTACTCGGCTAACTATGCCTTGATCCCCATTTCCAAAGAACTGTGACTCAAGCCCGAGTGAAAATTTCCAGGTATTGCTTCCTCAGTAAGTACACTACTTCAGCGTGCCAGGGTGCTCTGTATAAACTGCCCTGGTTTATTTCAGAGATGTGCTTAACCTTTCTATATTCCCGGCCATAGCTATAAGTGAATTCTTACGTACTCGCACAAAGCAGACTGCATGACTACACCGACATCCACAATGTCTAGCGTTAGTTTTGGATGAATCACCTGGAAGGACTTTTATCAAATCCAAGTGCCCTTTGTATTGTGATTAGCATGGAAGAGACTAGGAAGTCTCCCACTAAGTGTCTTTTGAAATATTAATAAAACATTAATATTAACAAAATAAGATGACAGAACCAGAAGTTGAAGGTATATTATTTTTGGATCTAGTGAACTTTAGCTTCTTTCTTTTTTTTTTTTTTTTTTGAAGTTGAGTAGAAATGATACATATTAATATGATGAAACCTGCTATTATTATGGAGAGATTTACAAATTTATTTTCCTCCTGTAGAAACTCGATCATGTCACACTGCTAGACTTGCCATAGCACTACAATGGCACATTTAGGTTAGGGTAACAAATCTGACTATAGAGACACAGTATCTAAAAAACCTAAACCACAACAATACAGAATATTTTTATTCTATTAGCACCTGCAGAGGTCTGAAAAACTTTATCAAAAAGTGTACTTGCTGATTATAATTCCTTGATTTTTACAATGGGAATAGCCTGCTGAATAGAAATATCTGTTAATTAGTTTTAAAAGAGAAGCTCCAGCCACGTGGCCCAGAGAACAACATATCAGGCAGCCAAAGAGGGACCCTGGCAGCATCACCCAGTTTGCTACCTGAGCAAAGGCGGTACCATTAAAAAGGCATACACTACAATGGAATCCTTTTAATATAAGCAGCAATTGAAAGAACATTTTGTCACCTTCAGGGACTTCATTTCCCAGGTGATTAAAGCTTTACAATAAATACCACAAAAGGGATAAAGGTCATTAACTTGCCCCTGTCTAACCTTTACTACACAAATTCAGTAAGAGCTGTCCGCTGATAAATGCAATGTGGCATACATTTGCTTACTAGCCACTGAACATATCTCAAAAAGAAAAAAGCATGAGGCAAAATAAAACTCATCTCAAATTCCTATGCCAGGAGACCACACAGGAATACTCTGCAGGTCATCAGGAATAAAGCCAGTCTAGACATCAAATAGGCACAAAATCATTCTAAAAAATGTCTCCAGATTTAATAAGTGCCCAAATTGTTGCTGTGTGGAAAGGACATTTTCTCCTATTTAATCATGTCCAGCAGAGTCTAAAGGCCCATGCTTGGCATGAGTTTGCTTTTTCAGTTCTTAACAATTCTCTTTGCTGCTAACACCATACTTGGTACCAATGTGATCATTCTGAATACCAGCTTTACAGGGGGAGAAATACTTGAGAGATGTTATAATTTTTATTATTATTGATCTCATATTAGTTACTATCTGACCGCAGATGTAAAAAATCCCTCATGAACTTTTTCTGGGAATAAACATGTCACTATCCAGTCATTCAGTGACATGTCACTATGTAGCAATTAATTTTCTCAAGCAGAAAAAACTTCAAAGCAGCAACAAAAAAAACCCAGAAGGATATAATTCTTCTGCCCAGCAAGGCAAGTTGGAGCAATAGAGATTTATTAAGGAACTCTTATCTTTTTCTCACTTGCAGGTCACTTTTCAGAGCTTAGGAGGAGAATTAGAAAGCAGCATGCCTTCTGCATTTCATGTCTGTTACAAATACTGTCAGGAGAACCCACATTTTAAAACCACACTCTTTTCTGACACACGTAGATCTCCTCTCAGGCTGACGCTATAATCTCGGTTGTAGTCTCCATGTTACAGAGCCAGAGCTACAACTGATTTTTCATGGGATGGCATTTTAATAGAACAAATGGCTCTGTGGATGCACATTATCACAACAGGGACAAATTAATGTATTGCTAAAGCCTTTTGTGTAAATGATACACAGTAACCCACTTTATTAGCAATCTTTTTATTCTTGTCTGTTTACTGAAGGAAAAAAAATTAATCTCAGGGTAAGAGTCAAAAAATAGAGGTTTAGAGTAAAAGAACTTGTTTTGAAATGAGAAACAGATGTGCAGCCTTGGTGTTATATTCTTTTTAATAGCATTCTTCACAAAGAAGTCTCAATTGCTGGGTAGAAAGACATTCAGAAAGAGAATCTGGCTCCAGGTTTGCTTTATAGTGTAGAAGTTAAGGTATGGTTAAGTAAAAATACAAACCCCAGTCTCCTAAACCCAACAACCTGGCCATTGATGATGTAAAATTGGCTCACACTACGCCTCATTTCTGTCACATAATTTTTAAACTTTTTACCTGTATTTACATTTGTTTTGGCTTTTTTGTTTTCTAACTAGATAGCATCTGTAGAGCTTGAAACAGTGTTGTTTACTTTCCAAGAAAAATAAAATAAGAAATTAATGCTACCATATTTATTGTTTACACTAAGATATACGGGTAGCCTACCTCCAAAACAATACGGGCAGTGTGTTTTACACACTTCCTGGCTTTAAATGCTTTCTACTCAAAGACGACAGCACAAAACCGACTTCCCCTCCCCACCCTGCCTCCCACCAAAGGGGACAGATACTTCATTAAACATTTCAGAGTCAGAAAAATCACAAAATTCAGTGTACTATTTATATATTTTACAGGCCAAGGTATATTTTGGCACACTGTTATCACAGTCAATGCAGAATGAATAGAAAACTACCGTGAATATTAGCATGCTGAAGAACCATTTCTGTTTCAATAGCTGCTTGGAAAATAAGGGAGACATGTAAAAGGCTTGCCCTTTAAACTCGTCAAAGCTCAATGTATCTGCTATTAAAACAGCAAGTTTAGTGACAGACTGCAATGCTGTGAAGAACTCTCCTCAGTGAAAAGAGAGTAAGATGAGGCACATAAGTCATTGGGACCTTGCATCGAGGCAGTCGCACAGGCAGCGCTGCTAACGTTCAAAATTTTATCATGAAACGCACAATTCTGGTTTCCTTAAAAAGTCCTCAGCTCCTAGACTCTTGCCTTTTCATGAAGTTCTCAATTTTTATTGCCATTTGGTCCTAAAAAGTCATAAAGAAAAGCCTAATAAGGTGATCCTGTAATACCTCTATGAAAAAGAATGCAACAAAATTGAACTTTCTGAAGATCACGTAATGATCTTTGAGGGCTCAGTTCATGATATTGGAACAGTAAAGTCTGACAATGTTACATGAGTACAAAGATGACTCTTAAAGACACTTTATGTTTTGATAATTCTCTTAAGTATCTTAACGTGTGTATGAATGGTCATACACACCTGTGCATTCACACACGATTAAGTTTTAAGAACAAGATCATAAAACAAAGTTCTAAAGAAGGCTGCATTCCAGGTGCAAGCTGAAGAAGGCTATTCTGAAAATATTGGAATCTTATAAACCACAAGGCAAAAATGGCATCATTTTTGGCCCATATCCAAATAATTAAAACACCCTCTGCATGCACAATTTTCTCCTTACCTTCCCATAGTCAGTATTAAATATGAAAGCAAATCATTAAAAAACCTTAACTAATCCAAGTACAATATGCTGAAAATTCATTTAAGAAAGATCGCTATTTTAATTTAGGAATTGGAATGTAGCAACACAAACATGCTTTGTCTGTTGCTATTACCTACACTGATTTTGAATTGCAATGGACAGAAAACGGAGTATTAACTTACTGAAGAATAGGCCCTGAAAGGTCTCACTAAGATTTTTTTAGCTTAGGACTTTTCAGTTTCCTCTCTGAATAATCAAAAGGAAGAAAGTAGAGTTCTTAGAAATTTAAGAGATGTCAGTTTAAGCGTGGTCTTGTCTCCATTAAGTTCTCAGGAAGTGGATGCATTCTGAGCTTTTCTGAAATAACCTTGATGTGTTTTATATACAAGCAACCAATTTTCCTGATAATAATTGATAGACTAATAACATAGACAAAACTGTGAGATTTTTATTTTAGCTACTCTTTCCTTTCTAAAATATTTATCACAAATTATTTGAAACAAAATGGCATCTTCAGATTACAGTCAATATAAGGACTTTCTACTGGACAGTGTACAAGTTTAAGGCATTCCCTCCCCAAAAGAATTAGTAAATAGAACTGAAAAGAAAGAAACAGATAAAGAGAGGAAAAGAAAATAAACATCTCCATTTTAGATACTGAGAACAGAGGAACAAAAGAGTTTTCAAGTAGACAATATCATTAGATCATCTGTCCTGACCTCTTTTAATACATGGGTATATCCTTCAGTCCCCTAATAGCCATCCTTGCTCGCTCCACATTTTACACTTGACGGATATTTACAACTGTATTTATCCCCATTCTGCTTCCTGTCCAAAATTTATGCTGATTAGCTCATCAGCAGTTACAACATTTTTGGCTCCAGTTCATACTGGCATTAGTCACTCTCTCTTGTACAGCAACTGCAGAAAGCCCTTCTTTTTCCCCAGTTACATCTGAGGTTATTGATGATTTGTGTCTGGATAACCTGTTTGTTACCCATATATAGGGACAGGCATCTATAGCACAATTCTAATTTTTGCCTTAAAGAAACAGGCCAGAAACAGCATCCATTTTGTGCAGGCAATCCCTAATGCTGGGAGTGAAGCAAGGTCACTTTCCCAAACATCTAAGAAAATTATTCTTCTCACAGAAGAGCAAGCGTCTTATGCTGCATACCATTTTGGCTGTCTATACAATTTGATTCTCCAAAGACTGGAGCGGTCCATCTTTGATGGGTTGATTTAAGCAAGCAAAAAGCCAGTGCTGACTGGGTGCTGCATATGAAGTCATTTATTCCATCTAGCTCTCCCCTGCCATCAGCAGTTCAACAGTAAGGCATTATCTGCCAGACACTAAGCCCCCCAAAACTATCACTACCTTAAGCAGAAAATGCAGCTGCTGAGCAGTTCCTGAATCCAGATCTCTAGCTTAAAAATACATATTTTGTAGACTATTTCAGAGCAGAAGGTTTTATTATCTGGATGTGCTACAATACCTATGCAAAACAGCACTGGTGGAACAACAACATTTTCACCAAAACCACACATATTTACTCTATTTCATCAGTTTCAGTTATTTTACCATCTTTTAAAATTCAATTTCCTTCACTTTTTTCCAATTTCAAAGAAAAAAACCCAAACCAGCAGTTCTTCAAAGACACAGATATAGGCAATCCTGTAAAAATGTGGAAAAATTGAATAAAGGTTAAACTTAAATTTCTAAAAAATGCCTACATGGACATTTGTAAACAAAAGAACAATTGCCCGATTTAGTGAGGCTGATGATTTGTTATATGTATACATGTAGACAGATTCCTGTTAAAGACTGATATGGGAAGAATGCAGAAAAGCATACAAGAAAAAACTACAATAGTTAAAAATAGGAAGGTATTAAAAAGCTATCTGGGAAAAGATGTAGTACCCATCCCTTTAATCTCATGAGATTAATATAACTGAAACACAAGTAAACTATACATCATTTAAATATTACAATCTACCATTTTAGCATAACTTAAATATGAAACTATAATAAAGCAAGTTCCATTTGCATAAAGATGGGGGGGGAAATCACTCTCCTATTATCACTCAATTCCATGAGACAACTGTTACAAGACCTGATCACAGAAGACAAAAGTGGATGTATTTCCATTCTTTCACTGCTGCATGTTGGCATTACTTTTTAATATGTAGAGGTAGACTTCTGACAGAAATTCTCAAATGCTGCGCAGCACTTTACACATTACACTTTAATTTATACAGTGCTGCACTGTATAAATCTGAAGTACTTATCTATCAAAATTACTAATACAAAAGAGTGCTCTGGACCATAACCTTGCATGCCTGAAAATTTTCGTTCATGGGATTTAGACCTGAACCTTTACGTAACCCTGCCAATTTTTCAAATTAGTTCAGTTTTTCCAGTTTTTCTTATATATACTCAAACAGTTGACAATTAGCACTCTTTGCACATAACTGATATGAACAAGTATTCTGTCTCACTTATTGCACTAAATATGTCAACATATAAAAGGACTTTTTTAATAGTCACTAATATTAAAGATTCGTGTATGTTCCAGCCAGGAACATGTGGGGTTTTTTGTTTGTTTGTTTGGGGTTTGTTTTTGTTTTTTTTTTAACTTAACGTTATTCCTCAGCTTACAAATAAAAAATCTAGGCATAAATGGCAAGCATGAAGTATACTATGTCTATATTTTCTTTGATGAATATGCACTGACTTCAGTTGGAATAACTGAACAACAAATAAAGAATAGAAGGCATTAGGTTGCAAGTATGCAAAAAATTTACGGAAGTAAAAAGAACAATTACAAATTACTCATATCCAGCAAAATTAACAAATGACCTTTTGAGTCCCAGATAGAAATCTACAGAATTAGGTTTGAACTATTTCTACATTCAGCAATAGTAGGATGAACATCATCACCACACCATCACTACACTATGTTCCTAGTTTTTATCCGGTTCAGTATTCTCCAACTTTGCTCTTGCAATTATTATATGAGAATCTGTCAGTGAGTATATATTTTAAGTCAAAGTATTTTAGTTCAGTTTTGGTTTATTAACACAAAAGAATGCTGTAACAGCTTCACAGAGAGATGACAAGACAGCATTAAATTACCATTAGAATAAACAATTAAAAACGATATTCTACTCACAGTTAGATACTGAACATAGCATCACCACAATTTTCTAGTATTGACATCTCTTTCCTACTGATTGATAGACCTTTACTTTGTACTAATTGTAGTTAAAATGTAACTGAATTGGAGGAAGAAGAAATATTGAAAAAACAAAACCAAAATAAGTCTAGGACCCACAGAATTTAATTTAAATGCAACATAAATAAAACCTCTCAGAAATATGAATCAATAGTTTTTAACAATGGCAGGTTTCTTAGACCTCTTAAAAACAGTATTTTAGAGTCAGTTAAACTTAAAAATGGGAAAATTCATTTTATTCATGGTGCAGAAACTATGAGTGCAGTATTTTTACTTAAGGACTTCATTCTGTTTTTTCTTTTAGTTCAGACAATACAGATTGTCTGATTGAATAGAATAATATCCTACATCCTTTCAAGATCACTGAGCAACTACTGGAACATATTTTTACTTCTTTTAATGGTATTTAACTTGGAGACGAGTAAACTAGTCAATACCATGGACCGGTAGTCAGTCACACCAGATGCTTCTTGGACCAAAGTCTGGGATTCTCTGCAACATAGCTTTGATTCTACTATCTAACATGGTACACTGCCGCATCAGCATAAATCGACATGCTATTTCACTTAAACATCAGGAAACACTTAACAAATTCACCAAATAAAAGAAACATGGAATAACAAAATCATTTGTTTTCTTCTCTGAAGGGCAGAAGTGTGTTACTTATTACTAGAAAGGGATTCCTAATCCAGCAACTTTTCTTTTCTGAAAGCAAAAGTAGTAAGAACAGAATTGCTGATTTTTTGGAGCAAAAGGAAGAGGGAATAAAACAAGTTTTAGAGTTGCATGTTCTCTGTTCTTTTTTCTCCCTTGCTCTTTTCTCTCTCCCTCCCTCCCAAGAAACCTTCTTAATCAGCAGAGTTCAAAACTTCCACGGCAAAGAACACAATACTGAAGAATGCCTCCTAAAACCACTTTGCAGTAAACCTTCGCTATCTGCTCCCTTGTGCCATGAAGACAAGACCACAAATCATAATGATTCGGGGAGGAATGTTGTTTTACTTTGTTATTTAAACACATTTCCTATGCCAAGTTGTATTTAAACTCCCTAAGATACCTAATAGTTGCATCTGCCATCCAGGAAGAAGTCGTCTTACCTGATGAAGACAAATGGATTGGCTAAAATAAAGACAATTCTCTTAGGTTAGGGGGCTGGGTAATAAAAACTGGTTTTGCTCAGCAAAACATGAAAGTTGCAAACCTCTGGTTTTCAACATTTACCTACAGTTGCAAACACCCACACTCAAAACAAACATTTTGACGCTGCACGTGAAGCTGCTAGCTTCTGTGAGGCTAACATTTACTTATCCTGAAGTTAGAAGTTCTGAAAATGCATCCTCCCCTCAGAGCCCTGAACGCAAAAGAAAGCTCACCCATGTGAAAAATATTTGGGTGGGTGGTTTCGTCTCACAAGACACAAACTGATCTTTAACTTATGTTAGATTCACGTCAGTTCTTAATACAGATAAATATATTAACAACGCAAGCTAAAATGAAATAATGTCTTACTGATTTGTTGTAGAGAAGCACACTAGTTTCTTCTCCTTAAGAGAAATAGTAGGTAATAACAGCAAGAAGTTTGTCCCTGCTGTAACTCCAACTAGATTACAACAGAGAATTGTTATTACAACAATAAGAGAGAGTAATTGAAAAGAATTCTCCTGAATTCTTTTATACTTGCTACATTTATCTTAGTTGAAGAAAAGATAACAAAACAATAATTGGTTAAGAACTGATTTCATCAAGTTTTGTTTCTTTTTTAAAAATCCTCTCTTCTGTTGACTTTGGGAGGCTGTTCGGCGTCAACAACCTATGCTATTTATTAAACGTCAATAAACCTGCAACCCACAACTCTGAATAACTGGTGCAAAACTTTCATCGTGTTTAACTCTTATAACCTAGCTATAACAGTGTTAACACAAGGGAATGTCAACCTGCTTTCTGAATTTTGGTAAATGGTATGATTTAAGGTTGAAGATAGACATGTTCTATCTTTCCCCATGTTCCTTCTGTTTACACCCTTTACTGCAGAGCTGTTAGGTGCAAGGCAGTTTATTTGGCACTACTGCCTTCGCATAGGCTTAGCTATGATGTTTCCAGTCATCATGATGGACTAAGCAAGGAGTGACAAGACATAACTTCTCCACCGAACTACACATACTTCATTAACATCCTGTATATTTTTTTTTAGAGATAGGACAGATATAATGATCTCTCTCCCACCTTATCAGATTTCAGTGTTATTCTTATTTTAAGTTCCATTTTTCAATTATCATCCATCCTGTCTGTACAGACACCTCCCCACCTTCCCCAATGCACAAAACTGAAAGCAGCGCTGATTCCACACCCTTTTCTCTATTCACAAAATAGGGTGTTCAAAGTCAATGTTACTTTTAAGATTTCTGGAGTTACTGATCACATATGCCCTCCCCTAAGAGAACAAAAATCCATCATAACGGTCACCTAACCATGGCCATCATATCTTAGTGTGTGATGTGGCATTCTTAGTATACATCACAGCTTCCTTCTGTTAGTATCCTTCTACTTGGGATAATCGACATAATATTTTGCTGACTTGTCAGTATTTTTGAAATAATAAGACCAGGCATTATTTTCAAGAATGCACATCTTTCAAGCAACCAGAAGTAAAACTATCCTCACTGTGACTGATTTTGAAAATATGTATTATTTCCATTCTCTCACTTAATTTAAAATTGATATCCAAGAGGTAAAGACTGCCTGAGATTTCAGAAGTTATGGGCAACATAATCCTGCCCTCTGCTCCCCCCAATTAAAATGACATTTTTTCAAAGAGGAAAAACAGAAGTGTTACATTTCTGTAATTCACTTATCATAAAGCAATTTTTTATGCCACCTTAATAGAAAGAAAAGTATTACATTTAACTCAGTATGTTAAAAATATGCCTAGGTATATTAATGATGCGTTTTTTAAGTCTGAATGAAATCTATCCAATATTAATACAGAGGCTGCACTGTACACAGAAGTGTCAAATGTTAACATATGTAAATTCAGGAAATAAGGAAAGTTATAAATGGACTCAGTTACATAGACTTAATGTTACAGCACAGCTACAGAAATAACTCTTTTAAACATTCTTTTAAATTTTTGGAGTGTTCATTCCTGAAGGACAAGCATTTCTCCCCATTTCCTCCATCATTCTGCAAGCTATGCAAGAGTTAGGTTTTTTTAGTATTTAACATCAACACAATACTTGAATTGAGAAATGTATAATTTCACTGACAGATCTTACAATATGCTATTACCGGGAGAAAGCAAATATGAAAGTCTTTTCTCAGTGCAGCTAGGGCAAATATGAAGGGTCTTGCTGGAATCAAAATTAAATTCATCTCAACTGAAAAAAATCAGTAAGTAACTGAATAGTGCAGGTTACTGTCATAACTCGTTGGAACCATTTGAAGTAAAAATGCATGCAAAGCAGATGAGAACAATAAAAGCATTGTTATGTCTACATGATGATAGATTTCAAAACTGAAACACTCATAAATAACTTAGGCAACACAGGCACTTAGTAAATGTCACAGCAAAAGTGTTTAACGTATTCCTGGGATGTTAAAAAGGGAAAACATCTGCAAGGGTGGGGAAGTACCTTGACTGAAAACACAAATTGTACCATAGTGCCTAGAATGCCATCCCTGATCCTTGCGTCTATCCCTTCATGAAATGCAATCAAACTGAAAAACTTTTAAAGGTAATTCAGTAAAACCACTCAGTGGCTAAAGAACTATGACTTAAGCAGCTCAGTTTTTCAGCCTACTGAATAGAAAGTTGAGAAAGAACTTGAAAATTAGTAGAGATACTTATGATGTTTTGTTTTTTTTTTTTTATTTGATAGTGGAGATAATTACACATCAGAACAATTTCACTAGGGGAAGGAGAGAAATATCTTTAGGCAAAATAAGCTAGCTTTTGAGAACATGGACAATAAATCTGAACTCTGGAGGATATAAGATCTGTAAGCTATGTGTAAAAACAGAGGGGGCATCTGTATACCCAAGTTGGTAGTAGCAATAATCTTTTGTGAGCTTAAACTCTGAATCTGTGAGGTCTCCTGGTTCATTCCATGACACACAAGGAGAAGAGAGGAGTAGTAAAAGGTAAATTTTCATTACTCTCATTAAAATATAAACACAGGCAGTTTTGAATTAAGAAAGATATATATTTTAACATTCATGTTTCCAGGCTTTAGCCTGCAAGGATCAGGTAGTAGAGGATCAGGAACACTCCACTTTTCTACCAGATTGTAAAGCTTCTCACCATAATATTATGAGAAAATACGCTCATTTTGTTCCCAACAGGGTAAACAGACAGCTTAATTAGTACAGTAAGGAATAAGCTTAACATTCTTGTTCTGTAAGTAAAGCAGTTATTACAAATAAACTTCTACACAAAAGAACTTTGGACTGCCCCTTATCAGTACGAGAACAAGTTTGACATGGAAGAGGAAGTGCATCAGAAGAGCTGACACCACTCCTCAGACCTACTACTCAACCAGCAGTGCAGCGCCATTAGCGCTGAAAGAAGATACTTTCCATTCTAGCGCATGCTTGTGCACAACCAGAATAAGACAGAGGGGGAAATCATACAAGGGAAATTTGGCCCAGAATAAAAATAGATTGGTTTCCTGCTACGACCATCCCAAAATTCCTGAACAATTGCCTGCGGGAAGCTTCTCTGGCATGCAGCTTGTTTAGGACAATTCTGGGTAAGGAATAGCTGGCTGCTTGGATGTCTGGGCTCTTCGGCTTCAAAAACAGAGAAATGAAGTCATGACTGTGAGTCAAAATGAAATGGAACCTAATCCCTAAACATGCAGATCATTAGCAGCTTCTCCTAAATCATCCAGCTGTACTGGATGGCTTAAGAACATACTGGATTTTTTTTAAAAAATTCCTAATCCATTAGTTTTATTTAGAGTTAGAGAGTGACAAGAGCTCAAGAAAGAGAATGCTGACATAAGAAAGAAGAAAATCAATAAGGTACCAGCAAATTCAATCATATCAGAAAAGCCACTTCTCTCCTGTGCTAAAAGTTTGAATATACAGTAAATCTGACATAGATCAAGATGAAATGATGCTAAGTCACTGCATTAAAAAAAACCATCCAACATACAGACTACAATTAAATTGTAATTGGATTTGTCATTTCAAAGTATTAGCATCAGATTTCCAGATAATACAGGGTGACATACTCTTATGCTAATAAACAGAAAGTTAGCAAAGTAAACAAACGCTGTGTTTCTACTGTAAGGAAATACGTGCGCCAATGAAGCAACCTTTTCAGCACAGAAGTAACTTAATACCCAAACCACATGAAAAGTGATCTCTCTGGGAATTGCACAGCTGCTAAAATCCAAGTCAGTTTTTATTAAATCATCAAGTCTGTTTATGTAAAACAGGGCTCTCTTAAAATGACCTCCAAGAGGAAATGATTTCCTAACCAAAAAATGATACCTGCATTTAATTTATCTACATCGATGTAAGTTTTTATATACCAATATGTCCTGGATTGGAGATAAAAAGAAAAAAAAAAGAAAGAAAAAAGTTTATTCTAACAGTTTAACTTCTCAGGCTCCACCATCATAAAGTTCCCCCCCCCTCTTTTTTTTTTTAATACAAGTATTTTTTTGAAGAAAAATACTTTAGTTAACACATATAGAATTTCTGCAAACCATACTTCTGGAAAAGATGAGAAAATAATCACTTCTAGCTACTGCTGAGCCGTCAGCTATTCAAGACCGTAGATGCGTGTGTCTAAAAATAAAAGCAGTTTTAAGTTCAGTGCTTCAACTTTTGAGGAGAAAATGGACATTAATAGTCCTTCAAAAGTTGTCAAATGTACCCAGATAGCCTAGAGAAATAACAGGAATACTGTAGAAGACGACATTGTGCAAGTCCTCAAAAAAAATGATAATGCTGCAGGAGTTTTTGATAGCTGACTGAAAGAAGAAGGACAAGTGCAGTGAAAAGAACGAAAAGAACTTCTTGCAGTAAGTCTCAAGGAACACAAAAGTGAACTAAATTAGCGGCACTCCCAAGGAGGCCAAATCATGAGTCAAAATCTCTGAATCTTCATCTTGAGATATCCCAGTCAAAACTTCTTGAACTTGCACTACATAGCCATAGAAAACTTGCCAGAAAAAACTTTTCAAGGCCACAGTACAGGAAAGCAATCCAAGACTGAAGAGGCGGCCTCACACAGACACATTAGTGGGCTGCCCTAGCGTTCTGGCAAGACACGGCCCAGATCCTAGCAACAGCTGTAAATCCATTAGGTGACTCAGGACTGTCAACACAAGATGAAACAGCCTTTTCAATAAAGCAATATTATGGAAGTTTTTTTTTTTCTTAAGTGTTCTTTATATGTTTGTTTTGTACCACAAAACAGAAATTTACACAGCTTCGCGTATTTGAATGATACTAAGTTCATGAAAGCTAAAATCATACATTTATTCATTGGATATTGGAAATAATTTCTTAAACAACTAAAAACAATACCAATTTTATTCCTTCCTACAAAGCTAAAAGATATTGACAGTATTTATGTGATAAACTTTTCAGAAACGCGTTGGCCCTAATCTTTGCTTGGTTTCTTTAGCTATGACTAGAATGTTTATGTGGAGATAGCACGCTAATAGGTGAAGAAATCTGGAAAACAGCTGAAAAAGAAGGGTATGAAGGCAAAAGAATTTTAGGTGAAGTGCGAAGACAGATTCCAAGCCCTAAGAAGTAACAGAAAATGTCAAATACAAAGCAGTCCTCAGTACCCCAAGACTGACCTAGAGCAAGAGCATTCTCTATATATAAAGTACAGACAAACTCCAGACTTACTTTGGTTGAACAGGCTGTGCACTTATCAAATGCCAGGCTGACTGGAAGAACATTATCAAATCTTGATAAAAATCCACGGATCTATAAGATGAAAAAAACCACAATACTACTTTATAATTAAAAAAAACACTTCTAAAATTTGACACGAAGCGCACACATACATGCAATAAAAAGAGAATGTGGCTATAACTAGGGTAATACTGTTCTAACACAGTGATCCTCAATAACACCTGTAGTAAATTTATACTCTCTGTATTACTGTTTTTCTATATACAAATAATGGCACAACTATCTAAATGCAACACTATGTAAACATAAATAGATGCACAGCACCACCTGGAGTTTGACTTTTCTGATTACAAAGTCCAATCAAAAATAAAAAGCCATGGTATAACCAGTTAAACACCTTCTTTTTCTTTCCCCATCCATAACATATAATCTGAAAACTGCTGGCGTGCATTCCTATACTATGTTGTTAATATGATACTACTGATATGTAATTTTAAAATTCCAGACCATTGTTTCTGGTGGCAGAGATAGCACTGAAAACACTTTGGAGCAGGATTTGATCATTTAGACTATGAACTGTTTGGAGTACTGATCATCTTTTTTACTCTGTGCTTTTATAGGTCTACAACAACAGAGGCATCACTAAGAACAGAACTTTAGCACCTTGCAAGACAAATAATAATGCCTTAATTAATATTGAAGTCTATTAAGAAAAATACTTCCAACATTCACTCCACACATTTAACACAGTTAAAATGGCATAAACCTCAGAAGCCAACAGCAATTTAAACAGTATTAACACTAAGGTATTTTTGCAGAAACACCAAGTGATACATAACATTAGAATACAAAAATACAGTCATTTTTAAACAAAACCCACACCCAAGAAAAGAACGGAAAACAATCAATCAAGTCTTTCTCATACCACATTGCTTTGTATTTCTGTTATCCTAGGAATTCCAAGATACTTCCTGGAAATAAATTCCATTTATTTATGACAGGCTAAGACTATGAATGTGCAACATTTACTATCCACCACAGAATACCTTCTTAATCAAGAGGACTGCTGCATTCCAAATGAACAAAGAACACCACAAACACCCACACCTGAAAGTAATAGTTAATTCCAGACACCTGGAGAAAATATTGCACTGAGTTGATTAGATGGGTGACTGCCAAGAGAAACCAGCAGTTCGGATAGCAACTAGATGTCACAGTATTTGAAAAACAGAAGTAGTCTATTTTCATTTTATACTTAAAGTTACATTTTAGAACGTCTAAAATAGAAGATATTCATGATAGTCACTAAATGTAAATGTGAAAAAAGACATAGGGTTAACAGAAGTCATAACTCAATGAAAAGTTTTCCAATTAAAATCCATATTTGATATGGATCATATCTCAAAGCATAGCCCAAAACAGAACAATAACACAAGTAAAATCATATAGGGGTATAAGACAAATCACAAAGGGCTGACTGCACAGCTAACATTCTCACCATCAGGAAAGATATGAACTGTGAGATCCTTATTTTTCCAGTAGAAACAGTAAACTTTCCAAAGTTTAGTGGGAAATAGTCTAAAAAAAATATTACTACATAACGTAATATTTCTAGCTTTCTGTTGGGAAAAAAAACTCGAACTTCTTCACTCTCCCTTTTTAGATGTTAAGAGAAAGTTCAAATTACAGATGTGTTTTCCAGAGCTCTGGAGCATAGTCACCATTTTGAAAAAAGTCACTGTGTACATATAAGACTCACAAAGACTCAACCATCAGAATTACTAAAGCTCTTTCTAAAAACAAACTGACCTAGCATAGATAAAATCTCTTTCATATTATCATCCCATATAACCACAGGAAGCATTCAGGTCATTACAGAAAACTATCTGGAAATTACAACATTCATTTTTCAACTAAGAAAGCAAAAACTTCTCCAAAGATAAATCGGAAGGGAGTACTTGGATCACTAAATGAACAAGATTTAGATTTGGCTTTTTCTTCCTATTGAGATATGAGAAGTCAAAAATCTCCCTCAGATACACTGCAGCAGGTGGCATTGGTTGGGCCTGGCTGACAACAGCATTAGCATATTAACTGCAGATAATCCTATAGGATAAGGGAGTAACTTAGTTATAATAAAGTACCCTGACTAAACAATCTGTCAGTCATTGTGAAAGTTACAAACTTATCAATTAGTGCCAAAATTGGAAACTGTCGAGAACCTTCCAGATGAGCAGACTATGAATGCCAGCGAATGCCAGGCCAGGCGCCTCATATCAATATGAGGGTATCTCAATGAGTCAATCAAGAACTGGATATTCTCTACCAACCCTGCAGCTGACAGCGTCCACAGGAACAAGCAGAAAAACTTCAGGTGTAGGGGAGACAAAATCTTGAGAGAGAACTGGAGAGACTCGACTCCAGAATTACTGGAGAGAGAGAACCCAGGGAGAACCTAGGGGGACCCCATTGCATAAAATGCATACACACGTGTAAACACTGGTTACTACGTAAAAATATAAACAAAATTAGGCTAATTTTATATAGACCAGTCCCCGTGCTTACCTGGATGTTGCAAAGAAAACATACTAGTAGCTTTATCTTTTTCTGAACCAAGATTCATTCTTAGCACAAAAAAATTAATGTCAATAGAATCTAAAAATACCATTTAGAAACAAATAAATGATTTATTTATACAATGGAAGCATCCAAACAGAGTCACTCAGATAAGCAACATAAAGAAAGAGGCACAGAATACTTTTAGTCCCCAGTGATAACATCACAGGGGATATGATTATGGGGATAAGATCAGCAGGCAGTTTTTTGAAGGACTGTATCAATATAACAAATAAAGTCAAGTCTATCCTGCAATCTGAAAAATGGTATCCTTAATATATTTGTCACTAGAGTTTGGGTTGAGTATAAGAATAGACTGCTGTATTGCACCAGAAAGACATGAATATTTTGGAGAACTATAATAATCGTGAGTTGGCTGGATTTGAATTTATTTTTCAAACTCAGAAGGATTTAAAAAGCGAACAAGAGGAGATGCTCATATTGTGAGCTCTGATAGGGAATAGAAAAGTCAGAGGTTGCCTTATTCACATACTGTCTGCTCCAGATAAATTCCTGCTAAGTAGGTAGCAGGACTTGTGTGTCCACAAGTAGGACAGAAATAATACCAGGAACACAACTACCTTGGCCTGTGCAATGAATTTTATTTTTTTTTAAACAAACATAGAGATTCGGTCCTTTGGGGAATGGAATCAGCATAGAGTACATTTTTGTTACAGAGGCAAAGTCTGTGATGTTTGCTTTACATCAGTTCCCAGCTTTTAAACAAAAGCACTTACTCACAAATTATTTACCTGATGAGGAACAAGTCCAAGAGAAGTAGGTGGTTCATTCATTCTATCATCACTACTGCTGGCTACAGCATAACCACTGCCAAAAATCCAAGAAGGAAAATTAGAACAAGACAACATACTGAACAGTCAAAACTTCCATCAAGCTTCAAGACACTTTGTTACAACTTACAGTTTAGAATCTGGAAAGGAACCTATCTGGAAAATCTGTTTCATAGTAACTAAGATTGAGCATGGGAATACAACCCCCCTTTTTCAGAATCAGCCTCAGAGACTTGTAACACACTCATGTCCAATCCCTAACTCACTTTTTCTTTCACAGATTTTAAAGACAGAAAACAAGCCTAAATTTCAGGTTACAGAATTTCAGAGCAATTTCTGCATCAAACCCACTTAATTTTAATTAAGATTTTGCAATATTTGGCTTATCTTGAAGACCTTCATCTGACAAAAGTAGTTATGATAGTTCCCCATTACACTCAAACACTCTCCTGAGCAAAGGAATGGCAAGATCCACTACCAGGAACACTTTCTTCTTTTGAAATATTCTCAGTACTTTTCTACTTTTAAACTCAGAAAGAAAGAAAACTCCGAGTTTCCAAAAACTTAAGATTTGATGAATCCGTTCTCTTAAACACTGTTAAATAGCAGTAATACAGTAGATATGACCTATACATTACATTAATTTACAGGCAACATTACACCTTACAAAATTGTCCTCCTTAATGTGTACTTCCTCCTCCTTCTCCCAAAAGATTATATTAAACAAATCTTATTTCTCAGAGAACACATTTTGAACACCAATCCAGAAATTACTCACCCTTCTGGATGCTGTAAAACAGAAACCATCAATTCCACTGCAAGCGCTCCAGCTATCATGGCTAATCCAGGTCGACTGACCGTGCACTGCTGATCCAATGTCCGGTCCCTGGTGGACTACAAAGATAGACAATTCTAAAGGAAAGAAAAAAGTAACTCAAAAGTAAGTAGCTGCCCTACTACACAAAACATCTTTAGTTCTGTACAATTCATGTCTTTGGTCTTCCAAATAAAAGATGAGCTATTTCTTAATCCCACGTACATCAACATAAAATAAATCACTTTATGAAACACCACTTAAAGGAAATAAAAATTCAAGTCATAACAAGAGAGATATATAATCACCATTTGCATAAGGTTCTACTCACATCCCCTGGTGCCACAACATCATTGCAGAAGTAGCAACCCAGTTTATAGCCAGGGATATTTGAAAAGAGTGATGATCCCAAAAGATCAGAAGAACCAGAAGCATTGTTGAAACATGAATCACCAGATTCTTGCTGTTTTGGTTTCTTTAGTCCGTGTCTCATAACAACAAATGTGTCAAATCCCAATGCAGCATTGATGACCAACTGTGAACAATAGAGACAGAACAAAAAATTTTAAGTGAGCTAAAGGGGAAAGGAAAAAAGGCTTCAAGGCTTCGTTCACTGTAAATGTCAAAAAAACCACCCACATGCTGTAGATGGATGAACAACCTATTAAGTACATATCTATCACCCCAGCCACAAACAACGGATTTTCCGATAGGTGCAAAATTCCAGTTCTCAAGGATTTAGAAAAAACAAAACCCAAACTAAAGTCTGTTTCAAAAATCCCAAACCATTACCTTTTTCTGTGGGAAATTTGATACATATTACTTTAATTGATACACATACCTATGCACACATTCTGACAAAAAAAAAAGGAACAGGAACTCCATAAATGTGTTCTATCTGAACCTAGGTTCATACCAACTAACATTCAATGTCTCACTAAAGCTACTGAAGCTGCTATGCACTGACATGAATTAACATCCATATATCCAAATTTGGCCCACTATTCATACAATTATTAGTCCAAATTTGGCCCAATAGTCATACAATTATTAGTATCATTATTGGAATAAGTTATTTTCATTCCAGCTCAGAATTTATTTTCAAGTTTGCTGCATATTCTGTATATTCATATTCTCTAAGTACTAAAATACTCCAAGTGCCATTTAAGTAAAACAGTGGCTATCAATAACAAGTACTCATGTCATTTGAAATTCTGTATGTCGTCTTTTCAGTTTCCTGTGGTCTGAAATGTAACTCATTAAACACCCCTATGTGACAGAGCAATGAAACACCAGTCTGTTATCCAAGAAAATTTCTGCTCAGTGAGGAAAGCAATTAATGATTACTTATGGTCTTCATATGCATCCGTTTAGTCACATGGGGAGCAAAAACAGCTGTGGTACACAATTACACTGTCATCATTTTCCCCTTTCTCTTCAGTTTGTGACAAGTGCTTAGAGTAATCTCAAGCTATATACATTATGAGTGAAATATCATAAATCCAATACTTAAACTAGAAGATTTCACTAAACTTACAGGAAATGTTTTAGATACAGCAAAAAGCAAAAACAATTATACAATAATGACTGTAGCCGGTAAAATATAAAGGAAGATATTATACTGTTTTGTATGCAGATATTTTAGATATTCTAGTATAGCAGTTTGTCATTTTTAAATAATTCCTGGCTGCAGGAATGAAAAAGAGGAACTTTGAGGGAAGCTCTCAATAATCAGCCATCTTGACTAATAAGCTTGTGGTAAGTTTCATCCTCATTCTTGGTATTTCAAACAACTTCTGAATATTCACTTTCAAGGTCCTTGTAGTTCATTCTTTCCTCAGTCCTAACATAGAATCATGCTGTTGAATCCATGGTAGCACAGCCAGGTCTACAGCAAACAATTAAAAGACTGCCATCTCCTCACTACATCTACCTGTAAAACCTGAAGATGGTATTCCATTTTCAAAATATGAGTAACATGGCATGGCTGGTATTATCAGAAATTAATAACATTGCTAAACACTTCCCACTGCAATAAACTGTTTCACACTCTTCAGTTTACTGTCCAGCAACTATTTGAATCTAACTGATTGACCCTTAATTAAAAAAAAAAAAAAAAAAAATCATCTGGCTTTGATAGACTATGGAAAAGTGTACCTTTTGGCATGTGTTTAAAAAAACTAGCAAAATTTTAAAAGTTCGCGTGCTCAGCAGGAACAGGGAATTAACATCTGACGCAGGGATTAAACATTTGAGTTCTGTGTTTGTCTAGGATACTTGTTTTGGGAGGAAGGACTGCAAAAAGATCAAAGATCATCAAGGCAACTGAATGATTACATGGGGAAACCAATCCTTCTACCTATGTACCCCTTATAGAACTTTACACAGACTATCACTCACGATGATCTTCATTTTCTGTGCGCCTATTTTGAGGCCCTGGGGTCCAAACTGCAGCAGTACTTCAGATTTGCAGTTGCCATACAAATTCACATTTGAAGTAGAGCTCTCATTAAGTATTTATTAACATGAAGTACACTGAAAAGCAGATACTGAGTATTTCAGTTTGGACACCTTGAGATTTCAGTGCCATGCTTATTCGGTGACAGAGAATTCCACCTCCTCACATCAAAGTGATCTTAGGAAAATCAAATAGCTGTGATGCAGTCAGATACACTATGCCACTGAATATCAGAGAACTGTCACAGAGAAATTACAGAATTTGTCCTCAAAGTATGATTTGGATATTGTAAAGCAAATATAGTGGGGGACTGCTAGCTAAGCAAGCGTGGGGGAAAAGTTCTGGAGATCATTAAAACAACCATATCCTGACTGAACCAGACAGCGAAGGGCCACATATAAAACTGCACATATTGCTTACAATTACCAACCACCATACATATGAAATAGTAGGCTGGCATTTCCCAGTTTCAACACCCAGCTCCGTGAACTTACTCTTTCTATATGTCATTTCTGTGCTGTTTTTAAACAGATAAAAGATTACTGAAAGACCACAGGTGCAAACTGCCGAAAAGACAGTAGGATTAAGTAGGAACTGGTTAAGTTTTCAAGTTGCATACACTCAGTTAGACCTGAAGTTGTACTTCAGTGAAGTCCACACTAACAGGACACACTGGTCCTTTCACTGGCAGTGTAGTTCACTGACAAAGGTAAGCTCGTTTGAAGACATACAAGCCTATTGCTCAGGATCAGAAATCTATTTACAATAAGGAAAGAATAAAAGAAAAGAAAACAATTTAAGACCTTGGCTTAAAAAAATCGAGAGAACTGTTTGATTTAGAAAAAACCTGCTTGCAAAGCAGGTGCAGAGGAAATTTAGTTAAGTTCAGATGAACATAAACTTCAGGAGAAAGGGGAATATACTTGGAATTTATAAGATAAAACCAGTCTGCAAATCCCACAAATCTACATTCTCTCTCCTTTCTACTGTCCAGATTTTTTGGAAATAAATATAAACACCAACAAAAGAAACCACAAACAACTAACAACTATTAGGAAACTAGAGTTGTCAAGGTTGAAAAATCACAGAAGTCAGGAAATACAAAAATCAAAGATCGAGTAACAACTCAGCTGTGTCACATGTATGCTTTCTTTTACTCTCATCTTAAGTTCATAACTTAATAAATTGCTATGGACATCATTACATTTATGCCACAAAATACACAGGATGTGCACTATGGTTAAGATGACATGTTAAAAGCTTAATACTTACATTTCCTGATTTTGTACTAATTTAACCTAGCAAACATGAAACTGCACAATTCTTAAAGGAATTAAGAAATATCAAGATTACTTGAGACTGTTTTACTATAGTCTACATCACGACAGCAAGGCAAGTAAATGTTCAGGATAATTTAGTTGGATTCTTCACCAACACTGCATCAATTCAGAGAAAGATGCTTCTTCCAGAATCCTGTATGATTTAGAGTATTTCTTTGTTATGTTTCATTTCTCAATCTGCTTCATATGGCCAGGTCCATACACTGACCACAAAAGATGTTTTAACATTTTGATTACGTGAGCATTTATGCATACAGTCTCACTGATCTCGTATACAGAGTATAATCCATAAAGCTTCAAGTACTTTTTTTTTACTTTAAGAATTCACGATCTTAATTTCATGTACTGCAGCCCTCTCCATTTTTCTTTGCCTATAATATGAGGATATTACTTTTAAGCTACAGAAATAGCTCAAGCATTCAATACTACCTGAGTAAGAGTCATGGGCAGAGTTTGGATGCATTGGCTCAGCACAACAGTATGTTTTCCAATAAGGCAATTAGGAAAAACCCGAAGTTAACTTTTAACCAAAAGGCACTTTTGGTTGGTACTTTTTAAAGTTCAGAATTCACTTTCTAATTTTGCACTTGTGAGATGTATTTTGAAAATGTGTTTTCAGAGAAGTTTTTACAACTCGCATCCCCTATCAGTTAATCATTACCGTAATGACTTTGGTCCTCCTTACTATGATTCTCTTACTATGGAACTATTTCTCTTAGTATTACTATGAAATATGTACCCTTGGAGATGCTCAAAAGATACTGACTAGACGAGACCCCGAGCAACACAATGTAAGTTGGCTCTATTTCAAACCGGGAGTTGGACCAGATCACCTCCAGAAGTCTCTTTCAACCTAAATCATTCTGTGATACAAGTTTCTATTTCATCTTTTCAGCATCGTCTTTTTGTGTTATACAGGTATCTTTGAGGCTACAGAAAACAAGAAAAAAATTCTGCGCAATCACAAAAGATTAGTGAATTTCCCATAAAGTTCTTTTATGTATGCATAGCTGGTTGATAGGCAAGAGCTGAAATACAGTGACAAGGATATTAGCAAGGCATGGTACAATACCTTCCTCTTGCTGGCTGCAATGACAGCGGGAAGCCATCGACTCTCTCTAGTGTCCATTAGTAGGAAAACAACATCGTGAGCATCAATAAGCTCTTCAAGTTTAGCCACATCCTTCCGAGCCTGTGCCATTGTTATTTCAGAAAAATTCACAGGGTGGCCTGGCATAGGGATGCTCATGTTATAGCCTTCTGAACTCTAGATGGAGACAGATAGAAAATAACATATTAAAAAAAGATAACCATGTGACTGAATAGAATTAATATAAAGTTCAATACAAAACTGTAGAGTACAAATTCAATTACTGTTTGGCAGAATGGCAACTTTATTCTTTACATCCCTCTGTATATCAGTGCTGTCTGCTAAAGCACAGTGCTAAAGTTTCTGAGGGAATGGCAGTCTCAGCTGCTACACTTATGCAGAAAAGAGCAGCTCAATGCAAACGCACTAGTTTGGGTCACCAGAGCAGACCAACCATGTACAGGTGCCTCGGTGCCTGAACTAAGAAGCCCAGCCTCTCAGAAGGTCTTATTAGGTCTGGCAAATCACTGCAAGAAGATAGCTGAACTGCTCCTCATCCCAGAGGTAACAAACATCCCTACAAAAGCAAGCAGACAAATCTTACATATGATTATGATCATGCTGTTAAACTTAGATAAAATCTTTGTCCTGGATTATCTCTCCAGCCCCTTCACACACAATGGTAATGGGATGTAGTTTATATTTCTGATATTGAACATTGACTCAATTACAGTAAGACAGATGCGAAGTATCACACATTCTCTTCTTTGTTTTAAATTCTTTACGAGAAGAACAATAGTCTGGAATGATTTTCATGTAATTCGACAAGACATATGTGAACTTGATACAGAAGAAACTCACTTCTGAGACTTGTTACTCCAGCACTTGGATGTCTGGAGGCTTGCACTATGCAGATGCTGAAAGAGCCTGTTCTTATTGCAGAAACATATGCCTCTTCCAACTCCATATTTGGGCAAGGCATATTGAGCAGAAAATGGCTAAAGAGCCAAATAAGCATATACAATGCATATACAATGCAAACAATTAACTCACTCATTTGGAAATATGTTAACGCAATCTGCCAGCCATCTGCTATAAGAGAATAATGGATCCTTCATATATGTCACAGAAGCATAGACCTTGCCAAAGTCTCCTTGCTTGTCACTGTGCTGTAAGCAATTAACAATTTAAAAGCCAAAATTTAAAAGCTAGATGAACCAAACATAAAATTACATGGGAAGAGAGGAAAGGAACATTGGTGGAACTTGCTTTTCTACAGAACAATTACATGCACAACCCATAAATCCAAGTGAGCCAAATAACCAGAAGGGTGAAGTATACATTCTATATATCATAAATACCCCCGAAAATAAAAAGAAATAGACACATATAGCAGCTTGGGAAAACGAATCTGGGTAATATCTACATTAACCATACCAAAGGATGTACCTTTTTTCCCCTCCTTCTTCCTCCCTGCCCCCCTGCCACCTACAAGGGGAAAAATGTAGAGTCCACAGTGATGTAGCATGCTGTTAACAGGGCAGCTCCCCGGTGTCCCAGTGAGGACAGCCTGGGTTCTGCATCACCAGCACAGGCATTGTGCAATTATTAGAGGAGGTTTCACCTTCACTGTTACTATCTCCTCCAAAACGCTGTGGCAGGGACACAAAACTTAACCTATGCTTTATATGAGTAATGTATTTATGGATAAACTTGTCAAGCCCCTGTACTGCATACAAGTGCTGATTTAATAGATAAGTATAACCGACACTGTTGGTGACTTAGGAGGTCGATTTTTGTTCAAAAAAATAAATAAGTTGAATACTAGCTGCACGGAAATATGGTAAGAGGGTTTGTAAAATATTAAAATCTTACCAGAATTCAGAAAAAAAACTCTATCCAGTGACTGTAGCTGTAGGAATCCATACAAGTCTAGCACTTTCAATAGCTTCAATTTTATTTGAATAACTATCCCTTGAAAAAAAGACACCAGTCACTAGCAAAAGTCGCTGAGGTACTCTTTTGCAGCCAAATGCTGGCAAAGTGAGCTAAAAGGGTACCTTGCAATGGCACATGCATATTATTTTAAGGAGTAAATGTGCATATACCCTCAAAGAAAGATCTCATTCATTCCACAGAATTCCAAAATCTCAGGGAGTCTCTACATGACAAAAAGAATTTTGCTTGACTGCACACAAAAAGGCTTAGATTTTCAGACCAGAACCTTCATACTAACAAAAGATTCAAAATGCCTCCAAATCACCCAAAACAAAATAATATTTAGTTACCATCCCATAAAGTATTAGAATAACATACTTATTAAAAAAAAAGGGGACTGTATGTTGACATGTGCAAAACCATAAAAGATAATGCACTTTTCAACACTTTCATTGACAGCTGACCAAAGATGTGCTTGAGGCTCCAGTGCTTTTGTTTTCTTTTGTTTTTTAAAGCAAACAGACATCAAAATATTTAAATTTGTGGTGCTACCACAACCTTCTCTCTCATTTTTATTCACATTTCTATTAACTTTCTGCACTTTTTGTTAAACCATGGCTCAGATCACTTAGAAGATATCTGTGATAATATATTAAACCTGAACAGAAGTGTGCTGTGGGTAGGTACACAGAAAATTAAGAAATGTGAGGCTGTCATCATTAAATTATTCTACTGGAAATACCTAGTAGCCCCCCCTGCAGTATAGTATAAAGGATGATAAAATGCTGAATACACTGGAGTTCCATGCCTGGATACTTCAGGAAACGATTGTATAAGAGTCAATAAAGTTAAATTCCACAGCAGCTATATGAATGACTCTGTGCATTACCTACTTGTAATGAAAGGCTGTGAATCCGTAAATTCTGCTATTTCCGAGTCCTCCCTTCTTTTTTATTATAAAACTCTAAGCTACAGTTAATGATAATCTTAGAAGTAGAACGAAACAAATCAAAGCTCCTTGCCAAAGCATTCCTTCTTGTTGCATTTGCAATGATGAGGTGGTTACTCTTCCAACTAGAAAGGATGTAAAATTAAAAAAATAAAAAAGAATTCACATAGAGCAGTCAAGCATTTCAAAGTCAACCAGGAGAAACTGCATTTTGTGTGCCAAATATTACTCACACTGAAATCAAAGAAAGTAAATTAGACTGCAAGTGAATTGCACAGAAATGTACCACCAAGTTTTCAGAAATGCCTTCAGAACCAGCATTACTGCTTGGATTCCCATAGGCTTGAAAGGACTGTGTGGGTTTCCAAACAGCAAGAGACAGCTTTTGGTTCCTCCGTCAGTATAAGAGAAATGAGCAGGCTCAAAATCCAGGACAGCTAATCTTTTTATTCAAAGACATTTATACTGATAAATATGGGGTTTGGTAACAAGCAACAGTGCAGTCTGCAGTAACAGATGCAGCTCTATTTTGAGAAGTCTAGCAAAATCAGCTGGGTTATAAAAATCTCCAGCTACAGTAGCTTCACTGTCCAAACCAGCCCAAAGCACCAAGACTTTACCCAGGCTAATTAAAGACTCACTGTTAGTCCACGTGCTTGGCCTGCTGCTTAAACCTCACCACTCTTACATGTCATCAGCATGATATTAAGTGTTTGAACCAGAGTTTTTACTGTTAAGCCCTGTTAATTCTTGTTAATCCCAGTGTGTTGTTTCTCCGTATATTTACTGGTGGTCAAACATGATACCTCTTCTCCACGAATTCTACTGCAGAAATAAGTTTGACCAAAAAATATATTAGAAACTTTCTATCATAAAGGTACACTGTGTAACCGCTTTCTCCTCATTTGTGCCACAAAGCTATGAAACTAGGTTTGAGTCCCACCAAAGGCTGATCAGATGTGACCCATCCACAGCACGAGGAAACAACAGAGAATGCATAACACTGATGGGGATAATGTGCTAAGAAAACAGTGGTAGACGCGGAACATTTGAGGCATATGGTAGACGAAAAATTCCTTACATACAGTATGGGTTGCACGTTGTATAGGCTATAGGCACGTTGTATAGACCAGGGAAGTTGTGTTTTTCCTATGTATACCACATGTCCTAACACTTATTGATACAGGCTCACTAAAGCATTGTTATTACTGTAAGTTCCTCTCCAGGTCAGATTTAACTTTTTGTTTTGTTTTTGGTTTTTTTTTGTTTGTTTGTTTGTTTTTGTTTTTTGTTTTGGTTTTTTTGTTGTTTGTTTGGGGGGTTTTTGTTTGTTTTTTTTAATCTTCATCACAATCTCAACATTCCACGGCACAACCTGGTCTTCGTCTCTAACAAGAAAACTCGTAACACTAACTTTTGATCTTTATCTCTACACGCAGAACTGTATCATTCAGGATTCCACAAACAGCTTTTATTTCTTCTAAATAAACTACTCATTCTTTCTTAATATTCCTATTTTCCTAAGTTTAAAAAGTGAAAAATCATGCAACACACATCCTACTTAGCATCATGTTGGTACTCTATGCAACACTGTACAGATGCTTTCTTTTCTGTACTTGTTCTAATATTTATTATTTCTATAACTAAATGAATATCACCAAGTAGCAACAACACTATAATGCAGCAAGGTTAAATAAGATTCTAGGAACTTTCAGATAGTATCTTTTCATTTACTTATCAAAAGTTCTGAAAGTGAAATGTTTAGCATTTTTTCACACCAGGGATCATTGTTTGATATTCTAATACTCATTGAATTACTGCTTAGTACCAATACTAATTTCATAAATAATGATAATAATAGGATCAACACAGATAAAACCAGAAAAAAAACACAGAGAAATCCTTGGGTCAAACTACATGAACCTAAAAATGTTTGGAAACGATCTTCTGTAAAGCTTGTTCACAACCCTGATCATCAATAACATAACAGATCTATATATGCCACTGTTCATAACTCTCACTAATAATATGACTTGTAACATAATCAGTGGCATTTTAAATACAGAATTGCATAGTAAGTACACATAACATTCTTATTACACTAAGCAGTTAAGATACTGTTTGCCAGCTGAACTCTGGTAACCATAGCTACTAATTCTAAGACAGTCTCAATTCCAAAGCAAAAACTATAAAGTTGAGTGACTTCTATCACATGCCAAATGAGTATAAAAAAATTTTGTTCATGATAGAGCAAGCTGAGAGCGTGTCTATTCTGAAATTATACGCCATCTCAATTCTTCTCCCAAATGAAGGATGAAACTAAGAGAACTGCAAATATTTGTAAGTTGTTTTGGTTTTTTTTTAATCTACTTCTTTTCAGCATTGAGAATTAGGTGTGTTTGAACAAGTGCACTGAAAAATGGTCATCTGATACACATCCCTGGAGTCAAAGAGGATAAAGGCCACCATTGGTGGGCCTTTTATCATAAAGCTTCTAAAACAACATAAAAACTCATTCCTGTCTTTTTTTCCCTTTCCACTACTACATTCTGACAGTAAGTTGCTACCATCAGGCTCCCCAAAAGAGGAGCACCTTGGTCAAAGGCCAACATTGATATCTTTTCCAGGCTGCTACAACTACTTCCCTTTTTTGGATCTGATTGTTTGCTTAGTTCTTGAAGAAAACAAAAGCAGACAAGAAAGTTCTCTTACATCATCTTAATACTGTGTACTACGCTTCTATGCAAAGCAAGTTACTAATCAATACTTGCTGCTGTTACATCATTTCAGGCAAAACCAACAGAAAAACCAACTTTCAGTTTTAGAAGTAAAAGTTTTTCTTTTACTTATACTACACTACTGGTCATTTGTAGATCAAAATGTCCATCTACAGCAATCTTGAGAACATTAGGTCATTTCATTCCACAGCAGCATAATCAGTTAAAGATTAAGTATTTGCCTCTTGTGTAGAAAATCAGCTTAAATAAGATTGCAAATTTGGGGTATAAAACATAATAGGAAATCTCAACAATACATTTACTACTGCCTTCAAGACCCTCTGCTCCCACAATAGACGACTAATGTGTCTAAACTCACATTTAGGAGCAGAGTGGGAAAACATAGTATTAAAAGCCGCCATTACTGAAAGTTCCTTAAGACATACTAGACAGGAAAAGAATTTACTTCACTATCAATGAGCTACAAGATGATTCAGATGATCCTTAATTATATTTCATTATTACAAATATTTATTGTCTTAATAAAGTTTAAGAGGTATGGAGTACTTGAAGTAAAATGCTTATAGATTTGTCAGCAACCAATGTAACACCTGTGCAGTATTTTTCTCACTCATAATAATGCTTAATTACTAGAACTTGGAATACTTATTTAAAGTCGCTCTCTTCCAAGAGTATTCTCTTCCAAGGAACATATTAACACATTTTAAATACTGATCTTACCACTCCTGGGAAGATTTTCTGCAGCCTGTCTGCTGCTGCAAGTGCTTTAGGCTTCCCACCACTAAGACAGTCTTCGAACTCATAGAGTGGCTGCCGTACTGGGTTGGAGTAGGAGATCTTTGCATTGTCCACAAACGTTATCTTCCTGACTCCCCAACCCTAAACAAGAAAGTAATTTAAATAATTAGTACAATGGGCTAAGCCATATACTTTTGAGTAATGCCAGAAACTCAAGAGGAGTTTTGTCCAATTTTTCTAGAAAGATCAAGCTACAAAAGCTTCTGAAGCTATTCACAGGAACAACCTTGTACTTGCACTGAATTAAAAGAACAGAAAATTTGGTCTGTCCAAATAAATCACTTAGCCGTAATCCCTCAAAATCCTACTGAATTCAGTGGTATATGGTAACCATCCCTGAAAGTAAACATCAGCACAGTTACTTACATCGAGTGCTTCACAGGGAATGGGAATTTGATCATACTAGCTTGATAATTTGTTCCAGAATTTCTTGTTCAATATATTTTTATGTAAATTCAAAACAAATTACTATTCTGCTAAGGTTCTCTTACTCCCTGCTATTCTAGTATTAGCAGAACTTCAAGTTATTTCCATTGGCTACAGATCTTACCTCTTCCCCGCAATTTATAATATCAACTAATATGTATTACGTGTACATTAATACAAACACATACAACCTTTCTCTTACACGCCAAGGCAGTTGCTCAGAAAAAAAATCATATAGAATTTATGAGAGACAGCATATTATTTTTAAGATTAACTCTGGACTTACCATCAAGGTCCTTGCAACACTACAACCCAGCGTACCAGCTCCTAGCAGCAGACACTTGGCAGACACAATTTTTTCCAAATCAAGAGTAGGCACCAACCGCCAGCACATCAATTTCAAATTAAGATCCACTGATGATTCTGCTAACCTACACCATGCAACAGATAGCAACACACTGCTGAATGCTCTTGTTTCTCCAACAAAGCACTTACTTTTATTTCAACTGAAAAAGTTCAATACCACTTTTTTTTTTTTTTTTTTTTAAGGCAAGAGAGAATGCAACAATTCAACATACAGGTAATATGAAAACCAAAGTTCCCCAAGCATACTTCCACCTAATAATAAGGTGCATGCCAAGCAGATCAGAAAAAAATGGTTTCCTGCATCCAGTTACATCTGTCCTCAACGTGAAATATTACGCTTGCCTTCTAAGGAATGGAGTCAGTTCTTTGTGGAAGTTTTAGAAGGAAAACGAGGTAGGAAATCCATGCTCAACCTATCATCAGATTTTTGTATTCATCAGAACACAGGGTGTTAGAACTCTGATCAAGTCAGGTCATCACAAATCATCCATAAAGTAGTAACTGGCACAGGAAAATGTCGGAAGAAAAAAAAAAAAATCCATCCAAAGCATGACTACCTCATTCACTCTCCTGCTTCCTCTTTCCAAAGGAGTACATTGCTTCACACAGAATGGTAATGTTTATCCTTCTATTCCCTCTCATACATCTCCTTAAAATTCTTTTGCCTTTCTTGTCTTCAAATCAGACATGCATGTAAGTTCTCAGATTCCTGAGTTTCATTCTCTTATACATCATAAATGTAATTTTTGCAGTGTCCAGAAAATTATTTGTTCAACAAGGATTTAAGATCACAATTGCCAAGGTTGGCATATTACCAACAGTCTCTGTGGGAAGTAACAGAAGTTAGCACGCATACAGGTAAAGAAGGTCAAGTAACATTTACTTAAAGAATTAAGAGCCCTCAGATGACTCTTCTGTAATGCCTATGAGCATACTCTGAATTGCCACAACTGCAAGACAAAAATAGCTTAACTTGATAGGTAAAACACATTAACCTAAATCATTAGATCAACACACTCCTACAATGTTGCAAAGTCGAGAACACACATGTAGTCAGTGAAAGCAGAGGCTGTGTAACTAGACGGTTTTAAATTCATTGCCCATACATTATGTGCAGAATGATAAAAATTACTAAGCTCCTGTTTCCTGAGCGCCTTCCTGTCACACTCTGACAATTCCAAAAGGCTGAATTTTTCTCCATGTTTATTTTCATTTTATTTAGCAACTTTCAGGCTATAGAATTCATGAAAACCACAGGCCTGTAACACTATGAACTACACTCTGCTCAGTTTCAAATACAATGCATTTGAAATTTTAAGCTAGAGTCAAAAATTGCAAACACTGCTGTATGCAGTGTACTCTGCTCTGTTAAGGCCCTTACCTCCAATAGGACTTTCTAATGTGTATACAGCACGTGTTACTGGATACTCTTACCTGACACAGACAGATAGACCTTGCACTTCACATTTCAACTTGTTATGGCTTAGGCCCAAGTAAAGAAAACAGTAAGAATTTAAAAGATAATAAACAAACCTTTTTGGATCCATGCATTCACTGAGATTCACCATCCTTGGACCCATGCCTCCCTTTTGGTTTTTCTCCCATCCAACAGCTTTTGGGCAATCTGTTCAACATATTAAAAAAAACAAAAGGAAGAAGGAAAGAAAGAATGAAAGCCTTAATATCACAGGATAGAAAAAAGAAATTTTGTTGGATTTAACCGTGTTGGAAAAAAACAAATTCTAAACCTGTAAGTAAATAATCCGTATCCTAACAACCTAGTATACGTCGCTATACAAATTTTGCTGTTTTACATCAAGTGAAAGCACAGCTTCTTGGAGAAGTGCTTTAATCTCAGGTGTCCGATGTGCTGCTTTTGCCTGTTCAGCTTGCTTCAAACCTAGGACAGAAACGCCATTACTCCTCCTCAAGCCTCTGGATCTTTAATGTCAAAGACTGCTACGTTTAGAACTCAGTACATTTGTAATTCAGAACTCAGTAAATTTTGCCAAGTTCAATCATCTCTTCATGTTCCCTACTCCCCATCTGTAAATTCAGTAGAGAATTATATATCCTAATTATATAACAATTAAACTATTCACAACAAAAATATGTAAAACATTCAGAACTTCTTGGATGAGGGAGACAAATTCTGTGATACTGTCCCATACACAGAAATTAAGTCTGAGTTCAAATGTTACAAGTTTATTGCTTTAAAATACATCTGCCTACCTCACTATGGGATTGAAGAAACAATTCCATTCTGTAGCAGGTTTCTACCAATTTAGAAATATACAGAAAGTTTGCATCACATAAATTCACTATCATATGCATTTCTTCTAGCTGAGGGACTGTGTACAAATTCAACAAGAAAAAAGAGACTAATTGCTAGTTACCTGGGTTTTGTATTTCATATGACACCAGGAGGATATTTTTTTTTTTTTTAATTAGAAACACAATTTAAGGAGGAAAAAATTAAAGCAGAACATGCTCTCGTCTTTGTTTTTTGAAGAAGGAACCATTTACTTTACAGACATTTAACAGAAGTTCAATCAATTTAAAATCCATTTGAAACAACTTAGCGTAAGCAATGATTTAGTGGTATTAATTGATTTTTTCCATCTTCACAGTGATCAAGGAGGGAGAAAAAAAAAGGGAAAGAATTTTTTTTTTTTTAAATGGATTACCTGGGCCAAGGGCTCTCTCTGGAAGTTTTATTTCAAAGATAATGCTGTGTGTTATGTCTCTCACTCCTTGCATCGTCCTGTCTCTGAAGCAGAGCACTTCAACTGACTGGAGAACGCTGCCCCTGCCATTTAAAAAAAGGTAAATAGAGACATGCGACTTCTTTAACAGGAAAGGGACTTCTTTTAAACACTGTTTCACACAGGTTTAGTCTCTTGCAGATTCTGAATAAGGCTTTTTCTGTTAGTACTGCAACACTTTTCTTACCTGTTCTGGTTTAGGTATAAAGAAAAACAATTCACAGTATGTGAAAATGACTAGTTTGTTGTGAAACAGCTCTAAAGAAATGACACTGTCAGCCTGTCCTCTGTCATTTATACAATGCTGCCAGACAAACTGCATATTTAGAGGAATAAAAAGCAGGGAAGCACTAGAGCACACATCAGGTGACATGATGTACTTGCCATGGCAAGTAAAATCCTCCTTATAATTCAAAACCCCAAAATCAAACAATTAGAACTTTAGTTCCTAAAACCCTCTGAATCTCAGAATGTGTAAAGCTCTCTGGGTGCTTACACATCATTCTATGCTACAGTTCAGCTCGCAGCCCAGAAAACACCATACCTAAATGAGCATTTCTTCTCCCTGCTGTGCACTTTGCAATAAAACATAAAAGTCAAAACTATGAAAATGCAACCTAATTACATTTTTCTTACAGCAACCCAATTTTATATGAGACTTTAAATTATTTTTTTTGTTCAAATACCAGAGTGTGAAACTATGTCCTATCTTCCCAACTTCTGCCCAACAAAAAATTCTAGAAGGTACACTACAAGAAAACCTACAAGTATCTGATTTTCAAAATGTAGGTCTACTATTACTTGGCACTAATTAATTATATAAAATCACAGAATACTTTAAAGAAGATTTGAAACAGCTAGAGGGTATTGGCAGGGTCTGAAGCATGTATTTCCAGGTACATACATGCATGTGAGGATTAGGAATAATAGGAACTTGTGACTGACAGAAATAAAAAAACCCAGAGTAACATGCAAAATCAGAATCGTTGAAGGTGAGTCATGTCAAGGTTAAATGTTAAATCTCAGGTAGGTGATATGGGTAAAGTGCTACGAGGGGAAAAATGCCTAATTTGATATAAGCCAATAAATAATCTTTGTGGGAAAGAATAAAATAGATACCATTTGTAGGCTGCCAGGATCAGGAAATTTCTCAGTGGCCATCCTGGATAGTGGGACAAGTTACACGGATCATAAACTCCAACTGTCACCTGAAAAAAAAAAAAAAAAAAAAAGCTATAATGAGAAGTCATTTATCCATACTGATATTCAGTTTACAGTAACAGGTATCTGGCATTTTTAATGTAAAACTTCTGGACAGAGAAGGCCTACCTACACACATATTTTACCTATTTACAAATGTTTAATGCATGGTCGCACTAGATTTCAGTCAAGTGTTTGCCACAGCTTTGAGATTTGTCCAGTTTAGCCGCTTTATGGACATTCCATTTTCACTATAGCATGTGCACCTTCCTCACTTTCCTTAAATACACCGTTATGGGAGAAGGCCAACAACTGAAGCCTTGCTCTCAAAACAAAATTCTGTATCGATTTTGGGATGATCAAAAAGTGAAAGGGGACAGGCCAGCAAGATGTCAAGTCAAAAGAAAAACAGCATAAAAATCACTTGTAAAGCCAACCTTCAAGATGGGATCTAAATAAAGGAACTGGTCAGTCTGTCTCATGTTCAAGCAATGTAACACCATGCCCATAATTGAGGCATCTAAACTACGAGCTTACTTCACAGTCAATGCAGAACCAAACCACATCCAGAAAGATGCCACTGCCTACCTTTAGATATGCTGAAAAGCTGAACTTGGCCACCACTAGTGACACCAGCGTCTCTCACATCTACAGAGCATTTCCCTCCTGCTTCTTTGCCTATAGATGGCGACTTAGAGTGACAAGTCTCAACTCTGCCACATCAGTGAGGTGTGCCTAGAACAGTCTGAAATGCAGATGAGCCTATCTAATGGATGCAGATAGGAAAAAGAGAGGCCTACTCCCCATCCCTCCTCCCAGCCATACACTGCTGCTGCTTTGCAACTGCTGACTCGAAGCAGGCATAAGACCCCTTAGTAAGCTGATTCGATTTCATAAACTAGCAAAAAATTAACTCAGCAGCAGCAAAAACATATTTGTCTTCCAGGGAAGCGAGTTCATTTGGCTCATTGAAATACAAACGCTACAGGAAGTATTGATGCAATAAATCTTATCTGACAGGTCTAAAATTTTGGCACTCCAAAGTGAATGCTAATGAAGAAATATATTCCAGATGATTACAGATTTCTCTCATATTGAGAATGTCCCTATCTAATTAAGTATACTTTTATCCGTGACCCATTATTGTAGTTACACTACCATTTAAAATCTCAACCTTCACATTCTTATTTTACAAAGAAGAACTGCAGACCTAGGTCTTAATTTCAGAAAAACAGATTTCAAAAAGCAAAAAAATAATTGAAGATCAAGTATTATGAACCAGAACTAAATTACTTTTATAAGGTGTGACAAGACCTTCTTAAAAAAAAAGCCTTTTTTGCACTTATTAGCTCTTCACCATAACTTAAGAGTTTTGTTTCCTAACACTTCAGTGACATTCAAGATTAAAAAAATTTGGAAGTTCACCAAAAATAAAGACAGTAAAACATTCAGAAAGGCCTAGCAAAGTTCAGCAGCTGAGCAATGTGATCCAAAATGGAATTCAATGTACATAAATACAAGCCAACCAAGCCAGTCAACTCTTGCTGTGATAACACTCGCTTCATGTATCATTATAATTCTTCCCTAACTGAAAGCAATAGACAGTACTAACTCTATGCTCAAAGGACAAGTACGAACTCTGCCTTTAACAGGCAGAAATATCCCAGCCTCTTCTGGTGCACAACCCATCTATCTTCCAAAATTACACAGCATTTACCTCGAACATTCTTCATATACGGATTCCCTGCAATTTTTATCTCATGTTATAACATGTACACGTGGCAAAACACAAGCTGAAAGTTGAAAACTTAAAGCTGAAAACTCCCATATAGTATTCCCTGATTACTGTTACCACAACCAACGTATATAAAATATATGAGTACCAATTTTTAGTACACAAACAAAGAAAGAGATGTTTTGCACTATTATAGCATTGTAGGTAAAGTGGCTGGAAAGCTTTAATCATTACGCTAACTCCTTCATAAACTTATGCTGTTTTTGTTTTGACGACGAGGGAGACAGAGCATGAAGAACTTTGTTTTCAAGCTGACCGTTAATCTGATGTAACTGGGCTTTTGCATAAGAACTAGAGACGCTTAACTTCACACAAAAATCAATCCAAGCTGAGGGCCTTCAGCTGCTTACCGAGCCTATTCATTGGCCAAGCATTGTGCCCAGCTCAGTATTACAGACACTCTAGAAACCAGTTGTAAATTAAACATTTGTAGGTTATAAAAAGACATAAAATTCTCATTACCTTTCCCTCTTGGTCTTGGAAGAAACCATCCCACTTCTTCAGTAGAGATATCACGACAGAATTGTCATGATACTTGATTAAAAAATAAGGCAAGGCTGTAACCCCCTCCTTCTGGCAAAGTTCATCATATGCTTTCTGAAGCGCTTGAACCTAAAAGCAAAAAACCAACTGTAACCAACCATTTTAAGTGTCTTACATAGAACCACAGAAAGTGTTTTAGCATCTGGGAAGGCTAGCTCACCCCAATAATCTTAGAATATACCATATTCAGAAATTTTAAAGTCCATTATGACCACAATAACTGAGATCAAAAATTCAGTTGTTAAAACAGCATTTGCAACGCAAATTTTAAACAGGGTCATTATCATCATTGCCGCAAACTGATCTACCAATAGAAATTAAAACAAGATAAAAATCTCATTCAGAGAGTCACGGTAGCTTTATAAGAAAGTAAATCTGTCACTGTATTATTAGCAAAAGAACAGGGTCCCATTCAATTTATTTTGTTATATGTATTTTCAGTGTTTAGTTGCAACTCTGTCTTTGGATCATGACAGGTATTTTTACACTATTTATTACTACAGAACTAATGAGGCTCTTCTGAGGAGAAGGGAACTAAGCATTTTTCACTGAAAAAACCCAAACTGTTTCTCATTGATTATTATGCCATTAAAAAAACATTCAAGGTTTTGCATTAACTTCTGTCAAAGCAAAAAGGCACATGTAGGCAAGCTGATCTTTTTTGTCCTTTTGCATGCTAATATGAAAGAAACTACAAAAAATTGTTAACTTTTCTCCTTAAAAAAAAAATAAAATCTTCCCTATCCAGCCCTTTTTCTTGTCCAATCATGCATTTTATTAACAATTTTGTAACTGACAATGACTTAGTTCTCCCATGGGATGCCCCTTTCAAAAGGTTTCTTAAAAATATAATGAGTTTCAAAAACATAGCTACATATTCAATAAGCTGTATGTAAGAATTAAAATTAACATAATCACCTCTTCAAGAATTTTTTGCCACATCTAAATGAAAAATGCTGAAGCAATGTTAAGCTGAGAGATTCTACACAATAACAAGAAAAGAGGTAAACAAAAAAACCACATGGAAATAAGTGAAGATTTTAAAAGAAATTAGATTCTCAAATTAATTCAACATGTGCTAACAAAAATACTACATTTTATAACCCACGAAACTGCTTAGTGCTACAGACTTCATAGCATTTAGTATTTTAAATACCTGATTTAATGTGAATCTGTCACCAAGACACACTGGTTTCTGAATTATATGTATTCCATCAGGGAAGCAGAGCGCCGGGTAGCAAAACCAGTAATAGAAATGATACTTTTTTAAATCCTAAAAAAAAAAATATTTGTGAAATTAGATAATAAACATATAAATCAAAGTAAATTATGGTTTGGAATACTACTAATAATTGATGGCTGATGATACTAACCATACTAACCATAGTTCTCTTTGCTTCACAAGGCACCGTGCCATAATTTTAGAAAATAATAAAAAAAAGACTAGAAGACTTCCCTTCTCTGTATATGTTTTTATTTAAGATTTAAACAGCCGATTTGTGTACAATACTTCAGTTTTCACTAGCTAGAGCATTATTAAAACATTCAATTCATTAAACACAAAACAGTTGCTTTACTTTTACCAATATTTAAGGCCATCAGATAATCTTACACATTTGTAGAAAAGAATATGAAATGGCAGCAGCATTTTTTAAAGAATACATCCTAAAATATTTCATATCCGTACATGAGAATGGCTTCTTTTTTTAAAATGTTTTCAGACATTTTAAGATGTCTAAGAATGATCCTGATAACATTAATATGCTAATACTAATACAGTATTTCTCCCAAAAAGGAACTACTACATCATTTCCACTACAATGCTCTAAGTATAAGACGTTATCGTTACTCACCGCAAATGTCAGCAGCAGGAACCTGTTCAAGAGCATAGGGTTTTCAAGAGCAGCTCCAGACTTTATTGATTCCCATATCTGTCATTGATTGTAGGGACAAGAAGGAAGAGAAAGGGCAGAGAAACAAAACACCAAGGTAGTATGAGAAGCTGCAGAAAACTTTAATTCTTCCAGCTACCTTAAAAGTACTGAAATTAACACTCCCAGTAATCCACTGTGATCTTTTCCTAACTGATCTCATCCACGCCGTTATCTATGCTAAAAGGATTCTAAAGGTAAGTCATGCACTCTCTAACACAAAAAATTATGGAAGCTGGGGAACAAGAGCAGTAGTTCATGGATCAGACATGGAGAATCAAACGAAACAAAACAAACCTCACCAGCAACAGACCCTCACGTATATGAACTATTAACACTAGCACAATATGGAACATACTGTGATATTAGTATAGCCTTTTGTTGCACACTCATCTTTTTCATTCACGGGATCTATAGATACTAGATATGTGAATAAGCTACTAGGAAATTTGACCAAAAAAATGGAGACATGCAAGAAGGCAGTATACCGCATGTTGGCGGAAAAAGAAGCCATAATACTTATACAAGGCAGACCTGTTTGATCTTTCTCTTAAAAAAATAAACAAAAAAATAAACAAAACCCAAGAGTGAATAATGCATTCTGACATTCACAGTTTCCATAAAGATAGATGTTGCATTATACCTACCACTGGCAGGGAAGCTCTAGGCCACAGGAACACAAAAAATTTATAGCTTTGAGTGAAGATATGCATGAAAACTTTGCTACTCAAGGCCAGCAGGCAGACAACCAATCTAATTACAGGAATCAAGGACTGGTCAAAGTGAAGTATCTCAAAAAGAAAAAGGTTGCCTTAGTTTGATTTTCACTTCTCCCCAGGCCGGAACATTTAATTTAATTAGTCACAATGCAAGCAGACTAGCCCTTTCCTTTGACAGTCATCTTTTTCTTGCTTTATCGCAGTCTTCCGGCTATTCTGAAGCTTCCCCATCACTTTATCACACAGATGTATTGCAATAATCTAAAGTTTAAACCAGGCATTTGCTGTTTTCCGGGTACCAAGACAATTTTACAAATGTTGTCTACAGAACTCAAGTCACTGGCAGCTCCGACAGCACTGTTAAGCTTAAAATGTGGCCTAGTAGAACACTGAATTAAGTTGTCCCAAGTATAATTAGCTACTTTCTACTCTCTTGCAAAGAACAGTAAAAAACAAAGATCAAACCTGTCAGCGTTTAAGAGGCATTTGGACAATACCCTTAACATGCTTTAACTTTTGGTCAGCCCTGAAGTGGTCAGGCAGTAGGACTAGATTATTGTAGGTCCCTCCCAACTGAAATATTCCATTCCATTCCATTCCATTCCATTCCATTCCATTCCATTCCATTCCTTCAAGAATAAGTTAAACCCTGAGGCTACCATATGGGTGAGTGTGGACAGTGTCTCCAATATTTGGGGCAGAGATTATAAAGCACTTCACTGGTTACTTTGAAACTCTTTCTCTCTACCGGTTGATTTGATTTTTATTCTTACCTCATTTGCTTCTTTTTCCAGGAGTGATTTCTTATCACAGGACTTGAAAGTCTCAAAAGTGTTGGTATTATACAACGTTCCGAAAGCAGGACAGCAACGTGCTGGTATTGAAGCATTCCTGAACAAAAGAAAGAAACCTCTGGAAGCTGCATACTAACATCTTTAGTATGACCAGCAGTAGTAGCGGTAACTATCCTATGTTGTAAGGTTGCCCTGAAATTGTCAAACGATGAGGCACAGCAATAAAAGTTAATGACAGTTGTAACAATAACATTTTTATGATCATAATGCTTTATTGAACATGGATTGGTATAAGAACCTGTGCAAATACACATCTATATTATGATTTCAAAAATACATCAGGCATCTGTATTATCTCTAGCAAGATGGCACTACATCATAGATTGAAGATTTTCAAATTCTGTTCAAATATTCATGACAAACGTGATTTTCACTAAGAAAAAGTTAAGACTGAACTTTAGATGTCAGTATCTCATTCACATAAAGAGTTACTCAGTTAAAATGTAATGTTTAAAAGATATCCCAAAGGAAGCCTAAACCAGACAAAAGATAGAGTAGCTTTTACAGTTTGTAACATCATCAGCTGGAGAAACTGCTCTTTGTAAACATCAGTATATATTTTTCCCAGCACATATTTTTTGAATGCAAATTAGGTAAAAACCTACACTATTCCCTTAATTTATAGATGTGATTGATTTCATTGACTCCTTTAACATTGTTCTCTCAAATTGGTATGTTTCTGACCACTGCTAGAACTCAAATACAGCAAATGTTTAAGTCACATAACAAATACACATGATGTAGTTTCCAAAAATTTTTAAAGCTAAAAGAGAACTCTTCATGATCACCTAAACTGACTACCTAACATATAGAAACAGAAGTACAGAAAATTACTATGGTAGAAGGAATAATTAAACACTGCATAAATGGATCTTTTATAATTTTATTTTTGTCATAACATTTGAGAGATCAAATACCATGGTACCATCCATTTTCTCCTAATCTGAAGTCCCTGTTCCCAATATCACAGATTTCTTCCAACTGCACTTCGCTGCATACGCTTTCAGTATCACACCTAAAAGTTCTTACAAAGGGATTAACAGAATAATACATCCTATGAAATTATCTCGAAATGCACAAAGCCACCCTAGGCTCCTAACATCCTGGCCAAGCAAGGCAGAAAAAGTCACTTCTGTGATGTACAACTCTATAATCCACCAATTTAAAACAAACAAGATAATAACTATGAAGACATCTGTTCCTATGTTAGTTATACTAAGTCAGGCACTTGCTGGAAATGAAAACCATGTGGAAAACTTACTGCCCCTCTCATCTCATGTTTGCTGTGTACACTGAGCAGCTTTGGTTTACCATTCACTTTAGGGGTAAAGGCAAAAATACAAAATTCCAGTCATAAAGGTTAAATACTTTATAGTTTAGTACTTTTAAGGTTAAATACTAAACACTAAAATATTACAATGTAACAACTACAGATTGTAAAAACTATTTTGAGATCCTAATCCTGATGATGAATCCTCAGAAAATACAGACCTAATGAAAACTTTGACCAGGAGTCAGAGGACTGAAATATCCTCCCTTATGCAGAAGCGCTGAAGAAATGGAAAAAAAAAAAAAAAGGTATTTTATATAAACATATATACAAACAGTGAGTGAATCTGAGACTTACCAGCATGTTTTAAACTTGGCACTTCAGATGAATAGACTACTTGAGACACAGGGAATTAATATTTGTGACCCAAAGCAGTCCCTCTACCGTTACAAAGTTCATGAAAACGTGTATTTATTTTCATGTGGAATTTGTCCAAGCAATATTATATATCAAAGCATTACTATTATGCAAGGAAAGTGTCTTCACATATGAATTAAGGTAAGCCACAGTACGTACTTACATATCAAAGGCACTAAACTCCAGTGTCAAGCGAGCTGGCAAACCCAAAGGATCACCTGGACAAAAAGCAGCAACATGCTTCTTTTAAACTGAAATACATAGATTAATTTCCCTATTTTTGTTAACGTAAGTTATAAATTACCCACAGACACACCAGAATTCACAGCTCACCCAGCTGTGTTTTCTAATGTTTCAGCAAAATACCTAAACCATGTTACACAAATACTTAGAGGAATGACAGGAGAAACCCAAACTACTAAGCAAGATGTCCAGTTTCTACCTACCATTGTAGTAGTATCCTTTGATAACTTTTGGGGTCTCATCCAATCGGTACTCATTGAGTTTCTTCTGGGTTAGTTCGTGCCAGAATCCTGCATCCAAGGCACTACTGAAGGGTGCAAACTGCAGCTTTGAGACTCCAGGATCTACAGGATGGTGCACCTCACTACTGGCAGTTGCCATGATTTTAGTTAATGATGGCTGTTAAACAGAATTCTGCAAAAGAAGATATGCTTGATAAGTATACACTCATTTGATCATATTACTCATGACTACTCAAAGCTTCTTTTTAATACATTTTATTGGGCTAAAGTGTAGAAAGCCTTACTCCTCTGAATGATACATTTTGTATTGTGCTGCTGCAGATAAAAATAAAAAAATGCTAAACCTTGTATCTGCATTCCATTATCTAGATATCCATCTAAAAGCCTACCAGTACTATTTAAGTTCTGAAGGTATTTAAAATTCAAACTAACATTTTATTTAGCTAGGTCTTCACTTTCAGCCTGTGGTGAGAGTTGAACATTCATAAAGCTTTTATAAATTAACAAGTAAAGCTAGGAAAGGGAAACTAAAGCCAACAAAAGTCTTGTAGGCAGTGAAGGGCAAAGCTGGAAACAAAAACTTAGAACTTCCTTAATACTTGCACTAGCCATTAGAAAGTCAATGTGATGTACAAGTCTAAATTATTTTCTTACAGCTTTTCTCTTCTAAAGGTCTTCGCGTATGGGAAGAACTTTTTTTCTTTTAATAACCAAGTCACTACTGCATATTGGCTGAACGGTATTCCTATAAACACATAGTCTTCAATCCACAACACTTACAAATTTCAGAATTTTAGACTCTGCCCCAGAATGAGGCGTAAAACATCTAAACTGGGCTATCATAAACCTCTACTTCAACTAGGCATAACAGTCCCCTTGCTCATGTTAGCAGCAGCATTCATGTCACCATGAGAGAAGTCAGCTCAATTTGCTTATTTTCTTGAAAACTCATCAAATAAAAATATTGCCCTCAAGAATCTCCTTCACTTATTGTTAGTATTCCTCTTCATGTCCATACCTACGCATATTAAGATGCGAGTTTCAGAGACACAGTCCATGACATAGAGTATTCAAATATACATCTAGGGGAAGGAAGGTCCTCCTATTAGGCATTCCATTCTGTCTTCGATTAGCTAGCTAAGATAAGCATGAATGTTGCAAAAAAAGGATTTGTTACATATTAAAAATAAGATTTTAAAATATTGGTCTTAAAACTCCTCACAAAGATATAAACATATGCTCATATCTATTTATCACAACGCATCCATCTACCAAGCTAGTACCTGCTGGTTTTTAAGTCCAGAAGGGAGATCAACATCTACCGATTTAGGTTTTGTGTGCAATGCTTATCAAATCAACTATTTGAACTCAATCAATCTTGAAATTATTCCTTCAACTAATTTTTAAAGACTAAATTTTTTAGTTTGCACAACATAATCCCACGTGATTGCATCTTGTTATTGATCCTTCACAATACCTCTCCTACCCTTACACATGGATCAGTGGTAGAATTTTACATACAGAAAAGTCAAAACAAGGGTCCCAGCATAGCTGTATTATCACACACCAATCTAAAGAGATTCACTACAGTTTTGCTGTAGCGTAGCTTGGCTTGAATTGAAGAGTTCCAAGTTTATTGCCCTGTGAAGTCACTTGTGCAACAGAAACAGAGCTTACATGCTTTTCTTTCATGCTTTTTGGAACACAGGGAAGGGAACGACTTGTGGGTTTGATTTCTTAATAACTGCCAAATAGTCGGCTCTTCTCTGACAGAAAGACAAAATTATGCTTTTCCCTATACAACATTTCCTTAAAGTCTTCAGTGTAATCCAGCTATGCCATCTATGCTCAGTTTATCTCCTTCTACTGTAAATGCTTTCCTTACTTGCTGGTAAATTGGGCAATGTGGGTTTTGGGGTATAGGTTTGAGGTTTTCCATATTTTTCATGGTGAAAGCTAAATGCTTCAGTTCTGTCATGATGTCTTGCTTTAACTGGCATATTGCAAATATGCCATTTTGTCATCGTTCCCCCCCGGCCCCCCCCCCCCCCCTTTTTTTTTTTTTTAATTTCCTTAATTTTTACAGCAGCTGGAACTTAGGGTAGTGCGATCTTTGACAGCATACTTGAAAAACCTCTCAAATCTCTTTTTATTAGCATGAAAAAAAATCAGTTACTTTCTTGAAACTTTGCAAGTACTAGAACTATAAACAGCAGAATTAATTGCATGTAGTTTTCTGACCATTTTTATAAACTTCTTTTTCTGCATGTAAGATGTAGAAGTAGTAATATAAATTAGCAACCATTTAATTCTACTACTACATAGGTCTTAAGCCTTATAAATTTTTTTTGTTTGCAACTAAATGTCACAGAAAGCTTACCATAAAACAGGCAAACAATTGTTTGTCATACAGATGTTAGCAATGAGTCAGATTACACGGTACTTGATGCCACGGCTTCCATAATAAAACTTTTATTCAAAGGTTCAATAGCTGCCTAGTCAATATTAATCCATTAAATCCCATGTCCCCTTTCTTCCAGAAGCTAAAGAAGGTATTATTTAACACTTTAAAAAAAAACCCAAAAGCAACATAAAGTTGTTACTTCCCTTGCCAGACAAGCTCTACTGTAACTAAAAGTTTACTACAGGTAAGGTTTTAATTTGCTTTCCCCTCTAGTACGTACATGATGTGCCCAACACGAAAATGTATTGTCAAACATTTCAAATGACCAAGAAGCCAGCTGACAGTCCCTAGCAGTACCTGAGTAACATACACTGAAAATAACAGCTTAAAAGCATCCACTGGGAATGAATTTTAACACCCTACTTATTTTCATGATTACTGTACCTAAAGAGTAATTGTAAAACTGAAGGAAAAAAAACAGGGGGCCTCACTATGCTATGCACATGCAAACAGACGAGCATATACAATCGCCTCTGATGTACTGACACTTTTGAAAATATTCTTTAATGCACTTTGAAGTCAATATTTACTTACATGCTTTCTTAATGCAAGATCAGTAAGCTGAGCCGAATTTGTGCAACAAATTTTAGAATGCTGAAATAAACGATGAAATGTATACATTTTGTACATCCAAAACTTTAAATGTGGAACAAACTCTGAGTTTCAAATGGGCCCAGTTGAAAAATGTGCTTGAACTGAAAAGCTTTACCAATATGCTTTAGATACTCCTGAATTATGTGACTGGTAGGAAATTTAACAAGTGTAATCAGTAAGGATAACCCAAAGCACAGATGTACTATCACTAGACTAAGTTCCAGCGCTTAAATACGCAGGCATTTAAAACTGATCTGATGGAGGAATATATTAAGGAAAAAACTCATTGGGACATTAAATAATATTTGTCTTCCCCCTGACAGATATAATTAATCTGTTGTAAAAGTATAATTAGCAGTTTAACACCATTTAAAACTATCATGAAGTTACAGGTTTTAAACGAAATTCATATAACCTCCTAAACTCTACAGCTGTCTTACAAAACTTTTCTGTGGTCCAGAGCTGAGTATTTTGAAGACCTCCTCTATATCTAAGTTCCAAAGGAAATTATTATTTCCTACCACTACATAAGGGGCACTTTCAGAAAAGCTGGTTCTTGGCCGAAGGATGTTAAGCTCACCTGACGTCCATTATCTAGCCCATTTTCTTCCCCAGTCTTTCCTATTTCTAACATTACTGACACAAAATGGCAGCCTTCGGCACCTGAGGCCAGCCTGCTCCACCAACTCCCCACTCCGCAGGTGGCAGGTGCTGCTCTCGGCACACAGCCCCGCTGTGGGGCCCACCGCCACCTTTCGCGCCTCACACCAGCACTGGACCAGCCACACCACACGAGGTGGCCCCCACCCACCTACAATCACAGAATCGTTTTGCTTGGAAGAGACCTCCAAGATCATCAAGTCCAACCATTAACCTAACACTGCCAAATTACCACTAACCCATGTCCCTCAGCCCCATGTCTACACGTCTTTTAAATACCTCCAGGGATGGCGACTCCACCACTTCCCCGGGCAGCCTGTTCCAATGCTCGATAACCCTTTCTGTGAAGAAATTTTTCATCGTATCCATCCTAAACCTCCCCTGCCAGGGCCATTTCCTCTTGTCTTATCCCTTGTTACTTGAGAGAAGAGACTGACACCCCCCCCTCACTACAATCTCCTTTCAGGTAGTTGTAGAAAGTGAGGAGGTCTCCCCTGAGACACTCCCCACCCCCAACCTCCTTTTCTCCAAACCAAATTATCCCAGTTCCCTCAGCTGCTCCTCACACAACTTGTGCTCCAGACCCCTCACCAGCTCTGTTGCCCTTCTCTGGACACACTCCAGTGCCTCAATGTTGGTCTTGTTATGAGGGGCCCAACACCGAACACAGTATTCGAGGTGGGGGCCTCACCAGTGCCGAGTACAGGGGGACAGCTGGCCACACTATTTCTGATACAGGCCAGGATGCTGTTGGCCTTCTTGGCCACCTGGGCACACCGCTGGCTGTCGACCAACACCCCCAAGTCCTTTTCCCTCAGGCAGCTTTCCTGTCACTCTGCCCCAAGCCTGTAGCGCTGCATGGGGTTGCTGCGACCCAAGCGCAGTACCCGGCACTTGGCCTTGCCGAACCTCACACCGCTGGCCCGGGCCCGTCGGTCCAGCCCGCCCAGAGCCCTCTGTAGAGCCCTCCGCCCCTCAGGCGGTGACGAGCCCTGACTGGAGGCCCCGCTCCCGCCCAGGAGCCCGCGGCCCCGGGACACACCCACCCCGAGGGCAGCAGGAGCGCGAACGCGCGCGGGACAGCCGCCCTCAGCGCCAACCGGCACGCGCACCGACCGCTCACCCGCTCCCTCGCTCTGTACTTCCCGCATTGCCTGCTGGCACGGCCAAGTGACGTCACGCCGCCGCAGCCACGTGACCGGCGGCGGCAGGCGGCCGGTACGCACGCGCTGGCTCTGCCTGAGGCGGGGCTGTCCCGCCCCGCCCCGCCCCGCCAGGGCGGTCCGCCCGCCTTCCCGCCCGCCCGTGAGGCGAGCGCCTCCGGCCGGCGCGGGCTGTGGCGGGGCGGTTCGTTTCCCTCAGCGTCCCGCGCGCTCCCCCTGTGGCGCGGCGCGGTGTGTGGCGGCGTCCCGCTGCAGGCCGGCCCCGCCCCCCTCTCCACAGGCTGTAGCCGTGTGCGGATACACCGGCGAGTGTGAGGTACGGTCATGGTGCTGCTCACGGCACCGGTGAAAAATTAAGCGGTATGGGCTAAAAACTGTCTTTTCCCCCACTGTGGTTATAGAATGATAGAATCATAGAATTGTCTAGGTTGGAAGAGACTCTTGGGATCATCGAGTCCAACCATCTACCCTACTCTACAAAGTTCTCCCCTACACTGTATCCCCCAACACCACATCTAAACGGCTCTTAAACACATCCAGGAATGGAGACTCAACCATCTCCCTGGGCAGCCTATTCCAATGCCCGAGCACTCTTTCTGTGAAAAATTCTTTCCTAATATTCAGTCTAAATCTACCCTGTTGGAGCTTGAAGCCATTCCCTCTCGTTCTGTCATTAATTACCTGTGAGAAGAGACCAACACCAACCTCCCTACAGTGTCCTTTCAAGTAGTTGTAGAGAGTGATGAGGTCTCCCCTCAGCCTCCTCTTCCTCAAACTAAACAGTCCCAGCTCCTTCAACCGCTCTTCATATGATTTGTTTTCTAGGCCCTTCACCAGCTTTGTTGCCCTCCTCTGCACTCGCTCCAGCACCTCGATATCTCTCTTGTATTGAGGTGCCCAAAACTGGACACAACACTCGAGGTTTGGCCTCACCAGTGCGGAGTACAGGGGCACAATCACCTCCCTACTTCTGCTGGCCACACTATTTCTAATACAAGCCAGGATGCCGTTGGCTTTCTTGGCCACCTGGGCACACTGCCAGCTCAGATTCAGCTGCTTGTCAATTAGAACCCCCAGGTCTCTTTCTGCCATGCAGCTTTCCAGTCACACTTCCCCAAGCTTATGACATAAGGAGGACACGGACCTGTTGGAGCGGGTCCAGAGGAGGCCACAGAGATGCTGCGAGGGCTGAGCCCCTCTGCTGGGAGGACAGGCTGGGAGAGGTGGGGGTGTTCAGCCTAGGGATGAGAAGGCTCCGGGGAGACCTCAGAGCCCCTTCCAGTCCCTAAAGGGGCTCCAGGAGAGCTGGGGAGGGACTCTGGGTCAGGGAGGGGAGCCATAGGATGAGGGGGAATGGTTTTAAACTGGAGGAGGGGAGATTTATATTAGGTATTGGGAAGAAATTCTTGCCTGTGCAGGTGGTGAGCCCCTGTCCCAGGTTGCCCTGAGAAGCCGTGGCTGCCCCATCCCTGGAGGTGTTCAAGGCCAGGCTGGACGGGGCTTGGAGCACCCTGGGCTGGTGGGAGGTGTCCCTGCCCAGGGCAGGGGGGTGGAACTGGATCATCTTTAAGGTCCCTTCCAACCCAAACCATTCTATGATTCTGTGAGTGCCGTATGAATCTGCACGAGGGTGTTGTGATTTGAATATGGTCCTGATGTTCTGGTAAAAAAGTATTCAGGGACTCAAGGTGAGTGAGCAATGCATTCTCGCAGCTGTGAGTAATAACCATGTTGGGGTGGATTTAGTGAAAGCGTAGCCAGTGGGTTAGGTGTGACTATTGCCCCTCTACTCAGCAGTCCTGTCACTGTATCTGGAGTTAGTTATGTGTCCAGTTTTGTGTCCCCCTCCAGCTTCCCTTCCCAGTATGAGAGAGAGATCACAGACTGACAGGAGGCCAGCAGAGAGTCACTAAGATGGCCTGGGGGCTGGACCATATGACATGAGAGGCTGGGAGATGTAAGTTTGCTTTGTGTGGAGAAAACTAGGCTACAGGAAGTAGCCTTTAATGGAAGTCTTATGTAACCTAAGGTGGCGAGGATGGAGGCAAATTCTTCTCAGAGATGCACAGCAAAAAGCGGGAAGGAAAAGGGCACATGCCAAACCAAGAAAAATTCCAAATGAATATATAGAGAAAAAATTGCCTAATGTGGCTGGTGAAGCACTGGAATAGGTTCCCAGAGAGACTTTGCAATCTCTATCCTCAGGGACTTGACAGCACGAGCCTCTGAGCAACATGATCAAACTTTGATGTTGGATCTGCTTTGAGTGGGGGGTTGGCCTAGATGGCATCCAGAGGTCCCTTCCAATCTGAATTTTGTAATGAGTCTGTATTGATTTTTGCAGATCTAGAATACAAAGCAAAGTATGTTTTCTACAAAGCAAGCATTACTTCTTTAGATAGTTGATGTCATTTACCTATCAGGGAAAACAAATTTGCCAGAGCTGCCTTCTATTTTGAAGCACACAATACTGCAGTAACACCCATACTGCAAAAACTGCTGGCAAAACTGGGTGTAAGCCTCAGAGGAAAAGCCACCAGCCAGATAAGCATGGGTAAGGTCATATAAAGACAATTGTTTGGGCAGCATTAGGGTAAACTTTCAGTACTGCTAGTTATGCAAATTTAGACCTGATGTTTGGATAGAGGACCTTGCTGTGGATCATGGGCCGAATAGACCTTCCAGGAATTTCACAAATAAAAGAAATTGGAGTAAACTTGGGAAGTTTGCAATAGATGCTATACCTTGAATCTAACTGCATTACATCAGTAAAATTCTACATTTCCTCGTACTGCATGCCACTTACTTTACTCTATTAGTGTTGGTAATACCTTTACTCTGTTGGACACTTCATAACTCAGTGCTGCAGTTTATTTCCCCAAGGCTGGAAAATATTTTATTTTACCCCTTTTCCGTCTTTGTATTCTCTTTTTGCATGAGATATAAAGGGAAGATTGATGAAATCCCTTCAAAATAGCTGGAATGTTGTTACCCAGTCTCCACAGAACTATAACCTAGCTTAGATTCTTAGTCTTTGAACATTTGCAGTTTCATAACGTGGTTTATGAAACAGCTGTCCACACATAACATAGGCCATGAGAAATACCAACACAGGCCAGAGGGACGCTCTTCTTTGAGCCTACATCCCCGTATAATCTCAACTAGACATGTCATACCTGAAAAGAAATCAGGCCCTAGGAGTTAGATTTCTGCACGACAGTTGTAGCTTCGGGGAAATTGGAGACACATGTGGTAGGCTTGCAGTTTTGGACTATCATTTTTTATACAGACTAGCTGACCTGGGAAATAAACTTCAGATTTACACATGAAACTGCTGATCTATACATATATGAGCCCATTGCAGTGAAGTCTTACAATGTAAGAGAAAGTGGCAGCTTCAGTCAAAGATATATCTGTGCCTGGGATCTTCAAGAGAGTGGCTATAACAAAGTTAATCAGAGATTTATGCGGGAGTTTATTGATTGTTGCAGGTATGGTTTACCTTGTGAGATCTTCCTATGAGCAAATAAAGGTGTCTGTAATAAACATGAGAATAGTAATCAACTAGAAGACAGACTCTTTAAAAACGAGAAACAAATCTGTTGGATGTTTTTGGCTTTTATTTCCATAGGTAGGACTTTCAGTTTCCCCAAGCAAAGTCTTGCAGCAAGGGAAAATCATCCTGGAATTGAAGATGAGAACAGGATCAAAGCAGATTCAAACTCATCCATTCTTGGCGAATATAGACTCAACATCTTTTGGAGACAATAACTTCTCAGAACTATTTAGTTCAGATTAGATTCTGTTATAAGTTTTAATAAAAATAATATTTATTTAGGTTTATATAGTGCTTTCCATTTAATGATCTAAATGAATTTTGTACAACATTCTCAGTGAGCAAGATCACAAAACACAGGTAGAACCTGGCAGAACTATTCCATCAATTTACTTACAAAAGTACTGTCATGTAGTCCTAAGCTGTACACCTGTTACTGCTGCAAGAGTAGGACACTGCAAAATTGAAAGTCTGTTGTAGCAATGAATACTCGAATCGCTAGTGGAAGAAAGTAGGAGTATGCTGAAAAAGGCATCATCTTGCAGTTGCCACGCTGATAGACTTCTGTGAGCATCGTCACTAATTTCTCTGGCACAGGCGGTTGCCTCTCCTATGAGCACTTTGATACGATACAGAGAAACAGTTATTACCCCTCAAAGAACTGAGTTGAGGGATTATTCATATCTAGTGAGGAGAAAATTAGATTGCCAGGTAGGAGGCCTGGGGTCAGGTCTCAGGTCTGACAGTGTTGTTTTTGAAGACTAAGTTATGCCTGATCAAAATAAAAGGCATTTGATTTTACTCAAGGCATTCATTTTAATTACACAGTGCCAATGTATAGCAATGGGTGCTGCATATTTCATTTAACGCATATTTTAATTGAAACATATGAGGGTTTAAGCACAAGATATCTTGGTAGACAAAATGATAGGGGATACAAATATTGTTACAATGGAAACATTGTTAGGCTCACCAGGTGTCAGTATGGTTTTAACCATTGCCATACACAAATGTACATCTCTTTCAGTGGGAACTTATACTTTTTAACTGGGGGAGATCTGAAATGACAATTTTGTAGTAGCCTAGAATGTGTGCTTATGTGTCTGTGCATGTATAGAGTGTACATCTCATATTTGATTTTTTTTTAATTTCTATTTTAGACTGTAAGCTGACCGTGTAGAAATGATCTATTTTGGTGTCAGGTATGTATCATTTTTAAAGATAGTTTGGAATTCACTATCAGGAATGTAAACTATTTTCATGAGCTATTTCTCACACACTGTTAACACTAATTTTCTTGTTATCTTCTAATTCTCCAATAGACAAATAATTTGATGAAAATTAGGACCTTTATCATTGTACTTAATGAATAAACAAAAGTGAATATGTATGCATATGATTTAAACTTAACTTTGCATTTCCAAATGAACTAATTCTCATTCTGGTGGAGGGGATGCATGCACTGAAACCTTTAAGTGTATTCTTGCATCTCATATTTAGGAACTTAAGCCGTGCTGGGTAAGTTAGGAGACTAGTCCTCTGGCATCCCTGATAGCAGTGGAAAGATACAGCAATCTGCATAATGCAGGACCTCCTCTACAACTATTCGGAGGTGTCTACGGTGCTTCTATATTAATATGTTAGGATTATAAATACATTTTTAAAGTGAATCTTTCAGTCATTTTCATTTATTGTGCTATCACAAAATGCATCACAAAGTAGTCTCACAGAGAATGTAATGGAGTCCTTTAAGATGATGGAATGAAGCCAAAATGTGCACCTACACTAACGATTCCTTTACTGAGTGCCACACTTCCTGAAAAGAATATGGGAAAAGAAACATGTACTAGATGGCAAGATCCACTTGCTAATTGCACTCCTCCTTTAATAAACTTCCATGATACACTGTATTCGATGCAGAAGCCCAGAATTCTTCTCATTATCCGCTAGATGTCACCATTGGCACAGAAAAAATTACGAGACTATATTTTTTTGCCTCGTGAAAGCGAAGTTGGTTGTTCTCACCACACCTTAATCAAAGTAGAACTCCAGTCCAAGAAATTCCAAGAAATTTGTTATGTTCTCTTAAAGCTGTGTGTCCTCTGACCTTGTTTATTAACCGAAAAACCTTGAAAATATGTTACAGGAAACCACACCTGGAATATTCTCTTGAGGCTTGGCCCCACGTGGTAGTAGGTTTCGCCATTCCTCACCCTAACTTGCTTCCTCTGCTTCTCTCACATCCAGAGCCATTTGAATTACCTATTCAGTAAAATAAACTGATAAATCCTGTTAGGTAACTTGCTTATTGCAAGTTTAAAATAGGCAGTATCCCGTTTTCCCATTTTATTATTATCTATTCTAGCTATTGCATCACAGAAGCCTACTATGACAGTTTCTTCTGTCTTTATTATTAACACAGTTACACTAAGATTATGGATAAAAATGGAGATAAAAAATATTCAGGGAGTTTTATCTGCCTAGGTTTAGCTGTTCAGTGTTTGGGTGTTTTTTAATTGTACCAGAGGTATTCTTTGTTTTAATCATCATAATTTCTAGACCAATTTTCAGTTACTTTGTTTAGGTTTCTGTTTTATGTATTAATACATTTTAAAGTCAGAAAAGGCAATTGTCATGATCAAGAGGATAGACTTCCTGATAACTCTAAGTAGCCCTTGGCTGAGCATGTTTCAGCGGTGTACACTAATAACTGCAGCTGACTTAGTGTGCTGCTTTTTCTATTTCCTCAGGGAATTATGAACCATTTTGGCCAGAATTGCTGTTGCATATCACAATAGAAAAAAGATCATAATGGCTGTGAATCTGAGCAATTGTTTGTGAAAGGCCATTGGATTAGAGCATATGTTTCAAAAGATGCTGCTTTGCAGTCCAAAAGAAGACGTATTTTACTATTTGTGCAGATACTGCTCCAGCAGTGAAAAAGTTGCCTGAATTCTGGAATGAATTTTGCTGCTTCTGGATTCTGTATCTGTATTTTGCTTTTTTTTTCTCCTAGATTTGAGTTCCCTAATTGCAGTTTTTCCTGCATGCTACTTGAGACCAAACTCAACTAACCTCTGAACCTTGTATGATACATTGAAATAGACTGAATTTAAGTTTATTCCTTTAATACACTTTTCCAATTTATTCAGATGTAGAGATATTAGGGCTTCATTTAATATCGAATACTTTAAGTACAACTATTGACATCCAGGTGTTTAATTCAGAGAAGTAAAACTGACAGAGGATAATAACACTTTGCATTTAGTTAGTGTATTACATCCAAAATTTATAAGCATCATGCAAACATTATCCTAAGTGTTGCATTGTTATTGTAAGTCTTGTCATATTCACTTTAGAAAATAGGCACATGTGGCACAGAGGCCCATGTGGCTCCAAGTATCTCAAGATCATTAATTAAGAACATAGAATTTCTCCTCCAATGATTAAACTACCATTTTTTGCTTCTGATGTAATGAAAGTATTACACAGAACATCCCTTCAACTCATCCCACCAAACTCTTCACAGTACGCAGTTGAAGGAGTTCCAGTTCCATCAGAACTTTGTTGTTAAGCTAACTGAGCAATTTCAGAAGCAAGAAAGCATTCAGGAAGCAGTATATTCATCAGCACAACAAAATGAATGGGAGGACATTCTTTTGCATTGAACCTTCGGGATGCCTCTCTAATCATACTTCCCAAAATGTATGGAAAAGACTTACATAAACTCATCATTACATGCAAATGTAACTTTAGCTGTTGAAGTTATCTGGTTCTGGGTTTTCTTCTTAAAACTAACATACTCCACAGCGTTCACTCAAAATGTGCCTCTCACTTAGTTCCAAAGCAGAAGAACAGGAATGAATGCTTTACTGGTGTGCCACAAACAAGGTGGTCCGCAGTCTTGAGATATTCAGCTAATATAGGGCCTGAGATCTCCTCTGCCTCAATTTTCCTTCCCACTCCCCAATCTGTATACTCTTTTTTTATTTTGGTGTAGTTGTTCTGTGAAGTTGTAAGCTTCCTGGTAAGTTGGCTCACGTGACTTAAGCCACTATGTCCTTTTTGGCTGAGGAACTATGTTTTCTTCCTTTGGGAACAAATCTATACCTGACTTCACTTAGAAAGAGGGGATTGATTCCTGTTGTATAACAAGGCATGTCTGGTTTTGAGAATTAGTTAGAGCTTAGAAACAGTTAAATCAATGGTTGAGCAAGTGAATGCTCAAAGTTGGAAGAGTGAACCTTAGCCTCAAACTTCTCTGTCAAGGCTGCCTCCCAGCTTTTCCAGATGAAGCTGTTTTTACAGATGCTTGTCATTCAAGTTGTGGATGAGGGCCTGAGCAACATGATGTAACGTCAAAGCCAGCCCAGCTTTGAGTTGTAGGCTGTCCTTAAATGTCTTCCTGAGATCCCTTCCAACCTAGAGTATTCTATTATTGTGTGTTTCTCCTGAAATACTATACAGCATTTACAGCATGATTTATAAAATGCAATTAAATATCAAGGATAGAGAAGGTAAACACACTTCATGTATTATATTTTCTGTTTTGCAAGCTTGAGTTGTTGCTCATGAGTTTGCCTCATTATAGGAGGAAGAGTTTACCTACTACGAGATAAGGATATATGGATTACTATTGCCACTGCACACTTAGGTTATTTGCAAACTTCTAGGAAGATGAAAATATGTGTAGTCTATAATCAGCTATATTCCATAAGTCTAGAAACAACAGCATACCCTTCTTGAATAGATAGTGACAGTATGTTGAGCATGGAAAGTCTTAGCAAAATTTCTAGGACATAAAAAACCTTTTTTTTTCAGTGAAGTTAACATGTACAGGTATAAATGAAGCAAGCATGATATCAAAGAGATACAGTAGGTTACAATAGGACTTGACATTTCAAAAAAGTTTATGATTTGGGGGAAGCTATAAATAAAGAAGGTAGGTTTTTTTAAACAGTTGAAGCTTCTTTCTTTGACTATGAAAAGTACCTCCACTTGCAGATCTCACTTCACAAGCAACGTGTTCCCATGTTTAATGGAGTTAAGTTGAAAGAGAAAAATATATTTGGCCAATCACAGATGTTATTCAATTTCTTCCTTTTCTGTAGCTGAATAATTTATAATCACTGAAGATCTCTATTTATATGTCCAGTTTTTGTTCTACATGATGAAATAGGTAATCTCAAATTGTAAAATGTGTACAACAGTGTAACAGTTCTGAGATTGCCACCGAGTTTTTCAGATTCCTGATCTGAATTAATTCTTCTTCAAATGTGTTAAAGCTGTTAAATACATGTTTCCCACTTTTATTAATGCTTGTTTATAAATTAGCTTTCCAAAGTCTTCTACTTTACCCATGGTGTTTGTTTTTGAAACTGGAACATTTTCTTTGGTTGAACTCTTGAACTGCTTTTTAGCTCAAAAAAAGCGGACCAGTATCAGTGAATGTGAAGGATCTTTTTGAATGTCTTCTTGAAATTCTGGTTACAAAGAGGATACAGGAATGGATTTAAGGTGGAGTTCACATAGCCAAGCCATATAGTGAACATGTGTAATTGCGAAAATTGTTTATGGCCATGGAAAGCTATTACCATAAATAATACAAAATAGGGAATCCAGCATAGCATAAAGGCTGCCATTATGACCCCTAACTGTTTAGCTGCTTTCCTCTCCCTGTTCCCATGCAGTCCTTGAATGTGCCTTTTGGAATGGGTATGCAGACTTTGCCAGGTTCTCCTCAGGTAAGTCAATCTTCCGAAATCCCTGTTCTCAGTCTTTTCTGGAGGACTGCAGGCTCTTTCAGGGTTAGGATTGGAGTGCTCTCCACAAGGTACCTCCTCTGTGAAAGTATGGTTGTCTGATGCATCACTTAAGTCACTGTCTTGTGAGCAAGGCTCCTCTTCATTTTCATTCTCTTCTGTTACAGACACGCGCTTCTTTCCGGCTTTATCTAGGCCTGGCTCAGACTGGGCAGTGGTGAAAGGAAAACAGCTCCATTTAAGGACTTTCCTATTACTCTTGCCAATGAATGCCTTTGAAGACTTGTCAGGATTACTGAAATGAAGCTCTGTCTCCATATTTTTGGGCTGAGGCGAGCTTTGCTTGTCTTTGGGAGGGTTGTTCTCACACAAGATTTGCTTTTGGAGGCAAATATTTTGCTTGTCCTTCCTTTTACTATGATCTATGGCTTTATTTTCTGAGAAAGACCAACCTGATCCATTGATGAGCTCTCGGTGTTGACAGTGTTTTCGAACAGCTCGGAATATTTTATAGTAGAACCATAACATCATGATAGAGGGCAGGTAGAAATTGAGAATGCCTGTCAACACTTTAAACCAGGTGACTTGAGAAAATTCAGTTTCACACTTTTCTTTTACTTTTCTTTCCCCGTTATTAGCAAAAACGTGCCAACCTAGAATTGGAATGACCCACATGAAAGAGAGCAACCAAACCCCCAAAATCATGAGCAATGCTCTCATTTTTGTTCTATACTTGAGATATTGCAGTGGTTGTTGAACTGAACGGTAACGGTCAATGCACAATATGAAGAGATTGAAAATGGATGCAGTACTGGCCACATAATCCATTGACAGCCAGAACAAACAGGCTGGTAAGCCTAGAGTCCACACACCACTTAGGAGATAAACAATATTCAGAGGCATAACAGCTGCACCAACTATAAGATCTGCAATAGAGAGGCTGACAATGTATAAATTGCCAACTGTTTGCAGCTTCTTTTCAGTTTTCACAGCACATAGTACTAATATATTCATCACAATGGTGATCAGTGAAATGCTTCCCAGGAACAGACCTAGAGGAGCTGAGTGAGGGTTAGTTGAGTTCTCTGTTGAGTTTTTTGACATCTTTTGCACAAGAACACAGAATGTAAATCAGAGATGTCCAGGCCTTGGAAATTCAGTCTTGGTTTACAGTCCTGGATGAAAATGTGTTGGATTGCTTTGTGAATTTTATTTCCAGAACTACAGAAAAGAAAAGAAATATGCTCAATCACTGCAGTACTAAAATAAAATAATAAAACTAACCTGTGCTTCAGCTTAGCACCATCCCTTTTAGGACTTTCCTAAACAATGAATTTTTACGTATGGGTAATTTAAGATGTGTTCTATGAGAAGTACTGGAGCAAGCTCTATGAACATTTCCAAAATGGTTTGCAGAGGTGTTTTATGGGGCTTCATAAAATTTTGACCACAGAATTTGTCTTCACTGTTTTAATTTATTATATCTCATTAAATACCTGATCATGAACCATAACTTAAACTACATATTGGCAAACCAATTTAAAATGTGTTAATAAAAAGCATATTAACGTGTTTTGTACTAAATAGTTTTAAACAAACCAGTGATTATTTACAAACTACATCTAATAGTTTGAGAATACAGCAGTTGGATATAATTAGCCACCAATAATAGGGTATCATATGTATTCTGGTTTTGTCTGGGGCAGAGTTAATTTTCTTCACAGTAGCTAGTATGGGGCTACATTCTGGATTTGTGCTGAAAAGTGTTGATAACACAGGGATGGTTTCGTTATTGCTGAGCAGTGCTTCCACACAGCCCAGGCCTTTTCTGCTCCTCACACCGCCCCACCAGTGAGTAGGCTGGGGGCGCACAAGAAGTTGGGAGGGAACACAGCTGGGACACCCGACCCCACTGACCAAAGGCATATTCCATACCATATGGCATCGCGCTCAGCAATATAAAGCTGGGGGAAGGAGGAGGAACCGGCGGGACATTTGGGGTGATGGTGTTTGTCTTCCCAAGCAACCGTTACGCGTGCTGGAGCCCTGCTTCCCTGGGGATGGCTGACCACCTGCCTGCCCATGGGAAGCAGTGAATTAATTCCTTGTTTTGTTTTGCTTGCACGTGTGGCTTTTGCTTTACCTATTAAACTGTCCTTGTCTCAACCCACAAGTTTTCTCACTTTCACTCTTCTGATTCAATCCCTCACCCCACTGTAAGGGGACAGAGTGAGCTTAGTTGCCAGCTGGGGTTAAACCAACAATATGATCTCAAATGACAAGGTATTCCGAACAATAAAAAGACTCCAGCCAGTATACACCTTTAGCTGCTACAGAGTCTCAATTAACTCCTAAGGTTGCAGCCAGTGCCTATGTTTTCACTGGTACGCAGTTATTCAAATTATAGGTAATGACTAATCTCTTCCTACCCAATTTAGGCTTACACAGATTTCAAACATTTAAAGATGGCAGCCTTATTTTGTTTCAAATACAAACTAATAAAAAATTAGGGAAAACAATAGGATTTTTAAGGATTAATAAGCATCTTGCAACCTCTCAAATGTATGTAAATATATACATTTTAGGGTCTCTCAGGCTGAAGTTTACTAGTCAATAATTCAATAATTCAATATGTCATTTATCTCTTCTTATTCCAGTAATCAGGGTTGAAGCTAAAATGTTTATCTGCTTTCTTACAAGAGATCAAATTCCTTCTTCCTTAAGCTTTACTTACAAGTGCCTGGTATTATGAAAGAAGGTGTGTACTTGGTAGCAGTAGCATCCATAGGCAGAGGAAATACATACACTGTGGGCTATGATCTCAAGAGCTGCATTCTGTAATTCTGTATTCCGCATAGCCTTCAGCTTCTGTCATGTATAGTTCTTCAGTGACAGCTAGTCACAGATGTCAGAAGATCAGAGGGGCCTCAAGCATCTCCTGTTTGAGAACGAGAACAAAAATTACTCCACAGATATTAAACCAACATGTCTGGTGATGGGAAATGGTTATATACCAGTCCATCATTGTCTTTCTCTCCACAGCTATACACTGTAATCTCTCTGCTGGAGTTAAATATATGGGGCATGGTCAAGTCAAGAAGTTGATGTTAATTGCTTCAGCGACCTAATAAAGAAATGACTGATCTTCACCCCCATATATTTTCATTTAAATTTATGGCAAAATAAAGGGAGAGAAGGCAACTTTAATTGAGTCTTCAACAGAAAGAATAACAGCAAATAAAGGTATCTGATTAGACAGCTCTCCTCTGTTATTTATGAACTGCATATGGAATACAACCTAGAGCAGGATACAGTAAATGCTGTTGACTGCTTCCCAAATTTTATCTTTAGCACTGCTGCAGTGAGATAGGGTAGGATTTAGGAAGGAGCCTGCAGAACTTGATCTGGAGTACTTCTGCTCCAAAGGTCTTCTGCATGTAGGTCTAGTTTTTCAACACATACTCCACTTTTATTAAAATGTCTCTTATTAAATGACAAAGCTTGATTATTTTTATGTTTTGGAAGACCTTACACAGGCTATAACAATCCAAGAATGATGTCAGGAGATGCAAATCATTTGAGAATGCTAAGAACAAGAAAAATTCAGGGTAATTCATTTGCTCTTTTAAAGATACACATGCTAACAGGTATTCCATATTTGTAGTAATTCTGTCTTATAATGTAATTTTCATCACAATGTCATTTGAGCAGTTCATAGTCCCTGATGGATTTTATCTTCTCTGCTTTTTAGAGAGCTGGCCATGTACTATTAAATTTTAAAGTGAAATTGAGGAACAGGTCAAAGTGATCTGCTAAACATCATACAGTAATGTTAGATCTAAAACCAGCCAAGGCTCCCTTGCTCTCCAAACAGTATCCTGACTACTCTACTGGTTTTTTTCTGTCTAGACTTCGGGTCTGTATTCATTCAGACACCCTAGACAAGCAAAGTTGATTTAGAAATTAATTTTTTTTTTTTAACTTTAATGCAGTGCAAGCAAATGAGTCTGGCTTTGACCTTCTGACATCTTCCATTGTATTAAGTCCACTTACATGATAGGGTCTAATATGGCTGGAGTGGGATGATCCCCAGTAACAAATGTCTACAGTATTAATTGCTGGAACAGGCTTGCAAGAACCATTTGTCCTAGTCTAGAGTGAGTAGATCTTAAGGCTGGATTAGGATATTGAAGCTTTACAGTAACACTGCATTTTCCATATTGAACAGTTTGCGGTTTTCATATATGGTCTTTTACAACCCTGACTTTGTGAGTATTCTCCCACCAAAGACATTATTGTAAGGCTCTGGGTAATTTATGTTTTGGAATGTGTTGATGAGAAAAGAAGCCACTCTAAGAGGTAACTGGAAGAGGGTCTCCATACCTTCAGTTATGACAGGCATTTAGCAATGTGTCAGACATACTGCAATCCCACCCTCATGTGTGTACAGGAAAGAGAATTTGATGACTTTCTTGAATCTTCTAAGGGCCTGAAGAATGCTTCCAACACAGGAGTCTGTGCACCTTGCACCCGTCAGTGTCCATGCTCTTTTGATAAGAAGCAAGTTGCAGAGGGCCTGCATCTCCCTCTCCTACACAGGCCAACAGAATGGTACAAAAGAAAAAAGTAAGCTTCTCCTAAGGAGCAGAGGTGACTGCACACAAAATAGCATGCAGAGAAGTTGCATTTAGTTGCAGAAATGTTGTTATTGGTCAATGCCCTCTAATACCGCTCTGTATTTAGAGCTTTGGCCCTTCTATCACAGTCTTGCCCACGAAGCTTACATTGAACTCCTACACAGTTGCCACTCTTTGCTAGAATTAGCACATTTTGCCACACAGCTTCATCCAATGGAAGTTAGCTGGCAAATAATAAGCCTTGCTCCATATTATGAAATTCACTGATCACCTCTTCTGTGCTCTAGGGCAGATTGTAATCTACACATTTTTTTCTTAAATTTCCCACCATCATCATTAGTAGCAACGGTACCAAATTTCATCAGCAGTTAGTCATCATGAGAGCACTGTGATTTGCAATAGCAGCTTCTTGCTCTTCATTGAGGCACGCACCATTTTGTAGTGGCTGTAGACTGTTTGTGGTATATATACCACCGTTCAGGAGCTACTGGTTTAATTCCTTATCTGTAACTCAGTTCCCAGTAGAGGAACTTTAACAATACTGAATAAATGTGTGTTAATATTTGGATGGTTCAACTCTGAGCCAAAGCGTACTAATACAGAACAGATTTTAAAGAAAACAATCGGCCTAAGATGTTGGATAGCTCTTCGGAATTTCTAAACCCTCATCTCACCATGAGATGCCTTCTTTGACTTTTACTGTCTGTGAAGAGCTTTTTCTACAAGGAAAATCAGCAATTGCAATTTGTTTGTTATTGTATCACAGTGGTAATTCTTCCAAGGAACAAGAATCTACTGGGAGATGCTAAGTGGATGCCTTACTGACTCATTAGTGCAGGTGCAATCTATTAAGCCCTGACTAAGTGGGAGTAAGTTTCTAGAAGCAGATGTTGCCATAATTCTTATGGATAGGTTTTAAAGAAACTACAGCTACAAGAGGAAAGGCTAGGCTAGGACAAAATTCTTGTTTATCAGGCTAAGTTCAAGGCAGAAAGTTTTGATTTCAGATGACCTGTGTTGACTATGTTGTACTTAAGAAACCTATTTGTTTCTAGTGATTTTTTTTCAATTATTCCTTAGATGTTGAAAGTATTAACACACTAGAGGTTTGATTCATTTTTCTCTCAAAGATTTATTCATTTCTCTGTAATAAAACAATCCCTAGGTAATGTCTGCCAATATTCAAGGAGTATTTTTGATAAGTGGTAAATGAAAAACTTGATAACCTGCCTGCTGTTCCCATTCAAATGACCCAGTATTTCAGTCCAGGAAGGACCAGCTTTTTTTTCAGAAAAGTGTCTGCCACTATCAAAGGAAAGACTGGATTCCATCTATGCTTGAGTTGTCTCTTTTAGGTAGTCTGAAATGAAAAGTCTACATAATCTGAAGTTTTAGTGTCTGACCAGTGAAATTTTTTCAGTCCTCCTAAATTGTCCTCTTCCCCCCACATACCTATTTTAAGGGCAGTGAGAGTTATAAACGAATCTTTTAGTACGCGAACAAACAACACAGCCTGACATATAAATACCTTCATTCCTTGTTTTTATTATGACTCTTCGTGTGAAGAAAATCTTAATTGACAAATTTGGACATCTGGCTGTCTAGTCTTGCATAAACTTGTATCGCACGCATTTGGTGGCAGAGAATTTTCAGTGGTTCTTGATGTAAATGCTGTCTTGGGGAAAAATGAGGCCAGAACTAATGTAGCAGATGGACACTATTGCAGATGTGCTGAAATCTACTTTACAGACTAGGCTGCAGAGAGAAATTTGCTGTCTGAGTTGTTGGATCTGCATACTGATTTCAGGAGTTGGATGGCCTGGGAAATGGTGCAGGCCTTCAGTGTGCCAGGGTGATTGGCAATGGTGCCAGTCCTGGGGAGGGTAAAGGCAAGCAGGCTGTTTCTGAAGCCTTTTCCACACTTCCACTTGCAAAAAGAGTGGATGGTCCAATGCTATAATTACTGCATTTCTTTTCCCCCTCCTGGTTCAGTCACTTGTCTAAATCACTTATCTAAACAATATCATGATGAGTCTGTATAGTTTTAGAGCAAGGACAAAGCAGAATAGGAGTAATGCGGTTACATCCACACTCCTAAGACATATTTATTCAATTATCTCTAGGAATGCACATGACAACTCATTTTAAACTACTTTAACTGAAGGCTCCTTGAATTCATTTATCCATTTATTCTGAATGTGCAGTACGCTGTGAATGGTCCTCTCACGCTTTGAGCAGTGAGTGGGGGACCACTTAATGCAGTATTGCAAAGGGACTACAGCAAGGTCATCACTTCTGCCCTTTTATACAGGAGCTATACTGCTTAGCTGTGGTCTGGTTTGTGACATCAAATTCATCCTTATTGCTCTAACTTGGATGGTGATGTTCTAAGGATAGCAAGCAGATCTTATGAACAACCAAAAGACAATGCAGAGCCTATTGTGAAGGGAACTTGAAGTTTTTAAGTAACTTTGTGAAGTTTTTCAAGGGGCAAAAAAATTATTCATGATTATAACTGTATGATATACTGAATTTGTAACTTCCTTATGTAAGGATACTTTATTTTCAGTCCAGGGATTCTACTGTGCTATTGCTATATTTTATTTGTATATGTGGATATTAGGATACAGGCTACGGGGTACATTGCAAATAAATACTTCTGCTTGTATTTAATTGAGGAAATATTGCATCCAGTTTCCTTAAGTGAGGCATAATTTAAAGAGCAAGAAAATGTTTGGGCAAGCTGAAAGATTTGAAAATATAAGTGAAAGTTCAGCTTGGGGCTTGTAGGTCATGCTTGACTTGATTATACTTGGTATTTTCAGGTTTTCATTTTTATAGAATCACAGCAGTTTCTTCTATGGCCACATGCATCAATCAAATTGGCAGGCTACATGCTGCTGTCAACAGAGATTTCTCTGATTGCTGATCTTTATGCTTTTATTTGGCTGGGGGACCTGGCTTTAGCAGGAATGAAATTATCTACAGTTTTAGCTATCTGCCAGCAAAAAGTTTAGACGTCCACAGCGTTCTGAAATAGTTTTAGCATGAATAACACAAATCATCATCTACAGTCATGCTATCCTTCTCATCCTGAGTCTTTAGCTCTTTATAACAAACACTGAACTTTGTGAGGAAATTGAGTACTTGAATGTGAGTCACCACTGCACTGTCTGAGCTCAAATCTTGATTAAGATGCTATACCGCGTCTGCTTGTGAAAAGACTTGTCTCTTTCAGAAAAAACTGTCTCCTCTGGTGTTCTGCTCTTCACCCCCACCTGCCCCTAACTGGTGTACTGTTCTCTTAATTGGGTTAAGAATACTGTACTAGATCCTATCTTTGATCTTCCTCTCACTTTGCAGTCTGATATTCTTGGGTAACGACTAAGTGTATGTGTTGCTGTTGGATTTCTGGGGTGGGGGGGCAGGGAAGGAAAACTCAGCTTTTCATTTTGTGCAGTGAGAACAAACATGCTCATTTTACCACTGACAAATTTCTCAGGGGTCATTTAAAAGTACTGGTATATCATTAATATAAAAATTTGCCATTAAAAAAAAAACACAACACAACCCAAAACAAATGTGTAGACAGTTCTGTTTGAGATACCATAGTAGTATACCTTTGCTGATCTTATACTCTTTCCACTTTAAAATACCATGCTGTGCTGCTGATACATGGGAGGAATTCAGTTGGTCCCAGAGTTAACTATCGTACTTCTGTGGCATGGCAGAGTGGTCAGTCACTTTCCAATTTAATTGAGAAGTTAAATTATACACTATTATGAATGCATATCACTGCAGGGGAACTAGACAAACTATTATAACCTGTCAAAAGCAAATTATTTCTGTAAAATATGGAAGCTTATGACTTCATGGTACAAATGCAATTTCACTCTCAAGGAAATGAAAGTTTGAGATGCTTATTACTTCAGTTGCACCTACACAGGGATACTGATTTGAAGTCATTTGGCATAAAAATCATTATTTACTACTTGCTTATGACTTGTCTATATGGAGAAACACCTTGAAAAAATTTTTTTTCTGAAACAAATCTAATCCAACCCAGTTATTTGGCTTAAGCTGATACTGACTTTGCATCCTTCCATCTGATTTTATGTTTCTGTTCTTGGGCACTGCCAAATACAAGAGGTCAGTTTCAAAATGTAGGCTCATACTGTATGGGCCAGTTCTTGAGTGAAGACTGATCACAGAAATACTCCTGTGGAGGTTCTTGCTGTCATTAGCGTAACCAGAGTGCTGTCAAAGCTCTTTGCCATGAGACAAGGGAGTCTGTCCTGAGGAAAACTTCATTCTGGTTTTGATATTTGCTGTGTTCCTGTGTCTTTGTGTTCTGCCATTTTTAATGAAGTTGATTATTTGATCTCCCCAGATGACAACAAATACAACTTCTACCATATGGTTCATATATGATGCTAAGAATATGTGAATCCAGAAGTATATGCTAGGTATTGTTTACAGTGTAGAAAAAAAACCCACTAAACCTAAGAAAGTGATGATCGGAAGGCATATTCGTGGAACAGGGGCAATCTGTCAAAAATGGAAATTGAGTCCAAACAACAAACGTGTGTTAGTCTAAAGAAGTGCTCACATAACTAATAACATGCAATATACAGCAAAATACCAAATATTTGCTCAAAAAAGACAGGTACCTTTACTAAGTAAGGTACCCAAGAAGTGAAGCTTAATGTGCATCTAAAATTCATTCCTGTGTATAGGGAAATCCTTGCGTGAACAGAAAAAACTGGCAATAGTAGCATCTATTTGTATGAGAATGTATGTCCTAATTAATTTGCACAGATGAGCATACAATTCAATGCTAAGTAATACTTTACTCTAAATATGAAGAGGCCATACCAAGATAGGAAGCTAAACACCAAAACCGCATTCCGTAGTTTGATTTGGTATAGAGTGGTTAGCAGCAGAAACACTCTCCTAAAACGTATATAACTAGTCAAAGGTTAGTGAATAGTAGTGAAGGGGAAAGACATTTTAAATAATATTTTCTTCTTTAAAGAATAGTTACCATTTGTGGCATGCAATCTTACTCTGTGTATGCTCTTATCTATAAACAGTTTATCATTAATTCTCTCAGATCTCACATACTGTTCATGCTTAAGTCCCTTCAAAATTGTTTTTCCCTTGTGTACCAGTTGTGGTGCCAATTGCCCTGTGTGTCATCTTTTTTCTGTTTCTTCTCTTTAGAACTCACAAATAGTGTTGAAAGGCTAAGTGAATTAGAGTTCTGCAGGCTTACACAGTATCTACTAATTCGCTACATTGTTCTGCGTTCTTAACATTTTTTTAGACTGAGAATTGACTCTTTGAGAGCATTATTTTTTCATGCATAATTAAGGACAGAGCATCTATGTCTTTGATATCTCTAAACTGGAGTTTGTTATACTCCAAATCACATTCTGCTTATTTGAATTTTCGTTGTTCCAATACTGATGCATATTCAACAGTGTTTTGTAACTACTGGAGACATAAATGAATAGTTGAAAGCAGGGATGGAAAGCAAAGGAAGAGTATAAGGAGGTGTATTTTCCTGTGCATTGCAATATAGAATCACAGAATGATCAGGGTTGGAAGGGGCCTCTGGAGATCGTCTAGTCCAACCCCCCTGCCACAGCAGGGACACATACAGCGGGTAAAATACATCCTGCTTTCTGCCAAAGCCATGATGTTCTCCTTTTTCAGTCCTCTACTTCAGCTTCCCTGAGCTTTACCAGGTCTTTCCTGATCCTCCCTCGTCCCTTTCTTCTGGGGGAAGGGGCACTTAATAGCTGTATGATTAATATGAGAGCTACAGGAATAGTATCAGGAAAATTATTAAATATCCCTTGTCATTCAACTACTGACAGAACCTTGGCTAGGGAAACACTACTTACTATTTAAGAAGAAAAAAATGTCTGGATGTCGTTCATAATCCAGAGTGCCTTAATTTACAGGAATACAGTTGCAGGCTCATCACTTGTCATGAGAACCAGTGAATGCAGTAGCTTCTGTGCTGTTTGTTTAGGAATGTTCTGAAAATAATTTAGGAAAAGGAAAAACAAACAAATAGAAACTGTAGCTACTTAACTGAAAAGGAGGTGGGGAAGGCCACAAATGTGTCCTTGTGGCCAAGAAGGCCAATGGTGTCGTGGGGTGCATTAAAAAGAGCACGGCCAGCAGGTCAAGGGAGGTCATCCTCCCCCTCTACTCTGCCCTGGTGAGGCCACATCTGGAGTACTGTGTCCAGTGCTGGGTTCCCCGGCGCAAGAAAGACACAGAACTACTGGAGAGAGCCCAGGGGAGGGCTACGAAGATGATCAAGGGAATGGTGCACCTCTGTTATGAGGAAAGGCTGAGAGACCTGGGTCTGTTTAGCCTGGAGAAGAATGAGACAAGATCTCATCAATGCTTACAAGTATCTAAAGGGTGGGTGTCAAGAGGATGGGGCCAGACTCTCCTCAGTGGTGCCCAGCGACAGGACAAGGGGCAACGGACACAAACGGGAACATAGGAAATTCCATCTCAATATGAGGAAAAACTTCTTTACTTTGAGGGTGACAGAGCACTGGCACAGGCTGCCCAGAGAGGCTGTGGAGTCTCCTTCTCTGGAGATACTCAAAACCCGCCTGGATGCATTCCTGTGCAACCTGCTCTAGGTGAACCTGCTTTGGCAGGGGGGTTGGACTGGATGATCTCTAGAGGTCCCTTCCAACTCCTGACATTCTGTGAAATGGAATAATGAATTCCAGGAGTAGCATGTAAAAATAAAAGTGGTCAAGTTACATTTAATGTTGTAATCAACTAGGATTTCTTCTGGTACACGGTTCATAGTAGATCCGTGTCCTTGGACTCAATGAATAAAGTACATGAACAAATATCCAACAAGCAGCCTAAAACTCTCATCTAATCTGGTAGCAGTCAGTATCTGGCTATATGCAGCTAGATTATTACAGGAATCTATTAATCCTAAGAAAGCAGCTAAACTTTTTAGCTTGGTTGATGGGCGAGTGGTGAACATTGTCTACCTGGATTTCTCCAAGGCTTTCGATATGGTTCCCCACAGCCTCCTGCTAGAGAAACTGATGCATTACAGTCTAGACAAGCGGTCTGTTCAGCGGGTGGGGAACTGGCTGACAGGTCGCACCCGGATGGTGGTGGTCAATAGCCCTTTTTCAAACTGGCAACCTGTCACAAGCGGGGTCCCCCAGGGATCGATACTGGGCCCAACACTGTTTAATATCCTCGTAAGTGATCTGGATGATGGGATCAAGTGTACTTTGATGAAGTTTGCTGATGATAACAAACTGAGTGGGGAAGTGGACACTTCGGAAGGGAGAGGCACCCTGCAGGAAGACCTCGATAGGCTGGAAGAGTGGGCTAACAAGAAACTTATGAAGTTCACAAGGACAAGTATAAGGTCTTGCACCTGGGAAAACGTAATCCATGAGTGCGGCACAGGCTGGGATCTACCCAGCTGGGGAGCAACTCTGTGGGAAGGGACCTGGGGGTCCTGGTGGACAAGCTCAATTTGAGTGAGCAGTGTGCTGCAGCAGCAAAGAAAGCCAACAGGATGCTGGGTTGCATCAACAAGGGCATCACCAGCAAAGATAAGTCACTATCCCACTCTATTCAGCATTGTCAGGCCACACCTGACTGCGTTCAGTTTTGGTCCCTGCTATGCAAAAGAGACATGGACAGGCTGGAGAAGGTCCAGAGAAGGGCCACAAAGTTGATCAAAGCACTGGGAAGCCTGCTGTATGATGAAAGGCTGAGAGAACTTGGTTTGCTCACCCTTGAGAAAAGAAGGTTTAGGGGAGACCTTATCACCACGTTCCAGTATTTAAAGGGTGGCTACAAAGAAGATGGAGATTCTGACAAGTCTCTGACAAGACTCCACTGACAAGGAGTCACGTGGAAAAGACAAGAGGTAATGGGTACAAGTTACTTCTGGGGAGATTCCGATTGGACACAAAAGGAAATTTTTTCACAATGAGAACAATAATCCATTGGAATAATCTCCCCAGGGAAGTGGTGGATTCCCCATCATTGGACATTTTTAAGATTCGGCTGGACAGGGTGCTGGGCCATCTTGTCTAGACCGTGCTTTTGCCAAGAAAGGTTGGACCAGATGGTCCTTGACATCCCTTCCAGTGTAGTATTCTACGACTTTCTCTTTGATGCATTAAAGTTTAAAATGAAACACATCTGGAGAATCCTCACCAAAATCAGGTAGTCCTAGCCACTTGAAAGTTGATGTGGGTTTTTTTTTTATTATTTATTTTTTAAAGACTGCTGCTAATGATTGTGTATCATTGACAGCTCTAATCCATGCTGAGGAATACAGACCTAGAGCAGAGGGTGTTCTTATATTTGGTGTCCTTAATAGTGTCAATATTAGTAAATATCATGTTTTAACTTCCAATAGTGTCACCTAAACCAAAATAGTCTGAAAGTATAGCTTCAGTATCTTTCATAGAATCATCTAGGTTGGAAGAGACCTTTTAAGATCATCAAGTCCAACCATCAACCTAACACTGCCAAGTTACCACTAAACTATGTCCCTCAGCACCACGTCTATCCGTCTTTTAAATACCTCCAGGGATGACGACTCAACCACTTCCCTGGGCAGCCTGTTCCAATGCTTCACAGCCTTTTCTGTGAAGAAATTTTTCCTAATGTCCATCCTAAATCTCCCCTGGTGCAACTTGAGGCCATTCGCTCTTTTCCTATCGCTTGGTACTTGGGAGAAGAGACTGACCCCCACCCTCGCTACAACCTTCTTTCAGAGAGCTGTAGAAAGCAAGAAGGTCTCCCCTGAGGAGACCCGCCTCAGCCTCCTTTTCTCCAAGCCGTAGAGAGTGATAAGGTCTCCCCTCAGCCTCCTTTTCTCCAGGCTGAACAACCCCAGCCGCTCAGTTCCCTCAGCCGCTCCTCACAAGACTTCTTTGCTAGACCCCTCACCAGATTCGTTGCCCTTCTCTGGACACGCTCGAGAACCTCAATGTCTTTCTTGTCGTGAGGGGCCCAAAACTGAACATGGCACTCGAGGTGGGGCCTCACCAGTGCCCTAGTCCTGCTGGCCACACTATTTCTGATACAGGCCAGGGTGCTGTTGGCCTTCTTGGCCACCTGGGCACACTGCTCGCTCATATTCAGCTGGCTGTTGACCAACACCCCCAGGTCCTTTTCTGCCGGGCAGCTTTCCAGCCACTCTTCCCCAGCCTGTAGCGCTGCATGGGATTGTTGTGACCCAAGTACAGGACCCGGCACTTGGCCTTGTTGAACCTCATACCATTGGCCTCGGCCCATCAATCCAGCCTGCCCAGACCCCTCTGTAGAGCAACTATCTTTAACACTGGGCATTACATGAGCACTACAACCAAAAGAGCTAAGAGAAGTTGGACACATTCCAAAGAATGTTCTGGCCTTCAAAATGTAAGCTCAGACTTCTATTAAACTCTTCTTCCAGTGTCTCAACTTTCTGGTTTAAGTCATACCAAATGTCAGTTTTTCCATGGCGAAAAAACCAGTCTTGTTTCCTGTGATAGTATTTCCCATATATGGATTATTTTTGCAAAGAGATAGGGGGAAAACCCCATCATGACTAGAATCCTAAGGCTTCCAGATATGGTATTAGTTTTCCTGCTAGCCTCATGATCAGCATTATATAGTTCATTATCAAGGTGATCTCTTAAAAAATCGATATTCAAGTGTTGTTGTCATTAAGTAGTGCAGTGCTAGGAAGCCTTATCTTCTCTACTCTATTACCCATCTGTAAAAAGAGATTTTTGCTATAGGTATTAGACCTATTAAATAACTGTTGTAATAGATGAAAACTCCTTTGTGCTTCAATGTAGTAAATGAAACCACTAACTGTAAAATCTCTTATAAATGAGGGGAATTTTCCAGTGTTGTGGTGCCTTTAAAGCTCAGTAGCCACAGTGGTGCCTTTTCACTGGGGATCTGTTCTGTTATTGGAATCCATTAATCCAACTCACTAAAACAGGACATCTTTCATACAGGCATAGCAAAAAAAAATCTTTAGAGTTTTCTGGATTCCACCTTGTGTTACTACTTACTCCAACCCTTGAGGAACTGTAAAAATAGCTGATTTTAATCTTTCTGCATCAGAAATGCAGTTAACTTTTTAAAATGTAACTCAACCAGTCATTTAAATATCGAGGTCTGTCTGTTTCTTTCCAAGTGACTCGGTGAATCTGGAGAATCACTAGCCCCCAAAAAAAAAAAAAAAAGTAAACAAGAGTTGTTAGTCCTTAAAATGTTGAGGTTTTATACCCCAATACTATATCTGCTATTTGCTATGCAGTATAATGGCTTCCAATAGAAGGAAATGGGTTTAGGTAAAGAAAGCATCATTGTCCGATAGAGAATATGTTAACCACTTGTGAAGCCTGATGAACTCATCTTTGAACAACTTCTCTGAATTCTGAGGAAATGCTAGATGTCGAGTAAATTTGCTGTTTTACAATAAAAGCCATTTAGCTTCAACAGAGATGGATTTCTCAAGTTCAGATTCACATCCTTTAAGATGGTCTCTCTTTTCTCTAGCTTTTAGTATAGATATTGAAGAATCCAATGATTCTATTCTTCACAAGAAGAAAAAAAGAGATCTTAGAACTCCCCTTGCCCCAGAGTTATTGTCTGCTCAGGATAAGCACAGACTGGTTCATGATCATACTAATACTGTAATTCATAATAGAAAATGTCATCCTAATACCTAATTAGGATCTATTAAAAAAAAAAAAAAGACCACAGAGTACTGTTTTAAACATTTTATAAAACAGACTGAACCCTTTAGGGTCAAAGAAAATCACATCAATATTGTGAATCTTCCTCCCCCTCCCTCCGCCCCTCAAAAGCTACTGAAGTGCTGATCAGTATGAAATTTCTTCAGGAATTTACCAAAATTAACTTGAATTTCAACCCCAAGTGAACTTTTGGTGCTTTTAAGCTATAAGAAAGACTTCATCACAAAAATGCACAACTTTAGAGATCCTAGTAGGTGTGAGGACTTACGGTCTCCTTGTACTGTTAATAAAAGTAAATCCCGTTACTGAAAGGTTTGGTTTCAGACCACTTAGATATGTTAACATACAAAACATTTGTTTGTTTGTTTCTAATTTGGAATATATATATCCAATTATCAGTCTCTTTAAACATCTGGTAACCTTACTGTAGTAATATGATGACTTCCTTCGCATTTTAGCAATCACTTGTTGAATGTCCAAAGTCTTCCCCCCCCCCTTTTTTTTTAAAATATATATCTGACTTAAACAATCTCCTACCTTTCTCCAATCAGTTTTAATGTTGCTTGTTGAATTAAACAGATGGCTAAGATGAACAGGTGGAGCTCAAGGTCTCTTACAACTAGAGAGCCTGGTGCCTTGAAAGTAAACAGTTTAGAAACAGCTTATCCAAGAAACCTGATTCCTCTCCATCATTCCTGCACAGTGTCTGAAAAGGAAAGGCTGGGGAGGCTACATCAACAATTGCCCACAGTATAGGTTTTAGAGCAGCTCATGTCCCTGCTCTACCCTCCACTCCCATTGTCCCCCCTCAGGATGTGGTATACTTTTATGTATTTGAGAAATGCATTAGTTTCCATAGAGATCTTGTGGCATCTAGGATATTTCCCCACCTGCACAAGCACAATTGCCTTCAGAAAGGGATGAGGGTTAAAGGCAAATTGCCTGATTTCAGGGAAGTCGCTATTTCTTCCTTAAAAGAAGGAAACAACCCCTCCCTCCCTCCTTTTCTGAGCCGCGTACTCTTTCATGGATACTTATCGTGTGTCAAAAGAAAGATGCTTAAAATATGGGCATAGATATTTTGCGGGTAGACAAAAACTCACCCTAACCTTCTTCATTCATGTAATCAGTGTGACCATTAAGTATAATGGAGAATCTGGATTTTATCCATCTGTTTCCCTTCCCTTCCTTCCTCCCATAACATCATCTTCGCACTCTCTCCCTTGCCGGCAGGTAGCGGCGGGGGCTCGTTATAGTCTATTGCTGCACCTTTTTTATATTTTCCTCGTGGAAAAAAAAACCAAAAACCAAACAAACCAGCTTTGTGCGACCTGGATGCGTACGGCCTAATGATGTCGCTCCCACGGGAGGCCCTTTGCTCCGCTGAGCCCGCGGTGCCCTGTGCCACTCCGGGCTGTGCTGAGGGCGAAGGGGACCCTGCCAGCTCTTAGCTAGGGCGAGTCGGGCCCGGAGCAGCCAACTTCTGCAAAGTGTTCCTAATTAACGCTTAGGAAGAGTTGTCAAAAACGAAGGCTGTTGGTGGGTTGGTTTGTTGTTCCTTTCTTCTCCTCCAGCCCCCCCCGCCCCGCCGCCCAGCGCCGCCGCTGCCCGCCAAGGCTGGGGTGAGCGCGGACCGGCGGGTCGCAGCCTCCCCGCCGCCTCGGAGCGCTCCTCCCAGCCGCTCCCCTCCCTCCCCCGCGGCGAGGATTCCGCCGCTCTCCCCTCGCCCCAGCTCCTTCTCTTCCCCCTTCCCCGCCCGCCTCGTTCACTCACCGGCAAAGCGCGGAGGAGAGCGGGGACCGGGAGGCGCTGCAGAAAGCCCGGGCTGGGCGGCAGGATGGCAGGGCGGGCGGTGCGGGGCTCGCACGGGACGGCGGCAGCCGCGCTCCTCGCCGCTGCCCTTCTCCTTCCCCCGTCGGTATCCGCGCCCCTCGGCTGGGCAGGGCCGGGGGTGGGGTGGGATGCCCTGCCCCGCCCCGCCGGTGCGGAGCTGGCAGCTGCACAGCGAGTTTCGCCCTTCTCCGGTCTTCTGCCGCCGGGGGAAGAGCTCGGCTCTGCCTCCCGCCGCTCGTCGGGCTGAAGGGCCGGGATCCCGGCGCCGCTGCTCCGCTGCGTACGGCTTTCGACCCCGCCACCCAGGGTCAAGTGCCACCCAGGGACGCTGGCGCCCCGTCCCGAGCCCAGAAATCCCCCGCGGCGAGCGGCTCCGCCGGGCCGGGGGAAGGCGGCGAGGGGCCGCGGCCGGGAGCTCCACCGCCTCCCGAACGCAGCTGGCGGGTTGGCCGGCAGCGGCCGGGGACGCCTCTGCTCGGCGTTGAACCCCAGTGTATTGAAAACCTGTGGAAAGAGAGATTACTTCCGTCTGCAGCGGGGAAGCTGCCCTGAGGGGTGAAGGGATTAATTGATCTGAGGTAACCCCAGGAGTCTGCGGGGGATCAGAAACCAAATCCTGGTTTGCGGTCATCCCAGCGCTCGATCTAGCCGCAGGGCCACCACTCTTGCCCCGAGAACGAGAGTGTGTTCCTAAGTAGCTTGGTATGTGGCAGTTTCTTTTGCTGGAGCCGTCTTACAAAACTAATTTAAGACCTGGAAAATCTCAGATGTAGAACAAATTATTGCATATCTTAGTTAAACAGACACTATTTTTTATTTTTTTTTTTGCGACTTCCGTGTATCTGGTACATTTGCTCTGGATTAAACATACACACACAGTGGTTGGGTTTTTCTGCTAAGGAAAGCAACTATTTACCAATTTTCACTCTTTTCTTTAGAATCGTGCTTATTTTCCCCTAACTTTTTAAAATGTTTAGAAATGTGTTGCACAAAACTCCACGTGAATTCAAAAGGAATACTTTGTCGTGTCTTATGTAAGTCATAAAGAATTCATGCAATGATGTTTTTACAAACAGTATTGTTAGGCACTTAGTAACAGTATAGTTTGTAAAACTGATGAAAAGTATCGTAAATTTTGTGCAATTCTCCTCCCCGTGGGCTAACAGGGAGATAGAGGGAAATACCGGTAGTGTAGGAGAATAATATCTTTTGCCAGAAAGTGCACTTCTGTCAGTGAAGAAGTGTTATAGTCATAAACTACTTTCTTGATGCTACTAAGGCAATCTTTTTGCTCCTGAATAAAGTGTTAACTGTCCCATTACAATTATGGTAAAACCAATTTCTTAACAAATGTATGCTTGAATCTTGTTTAAGTCACCCTCTCATGTAGATATTTGGTGCTGCAGCTGGTCAGAGCAATCCTGTTTGAGAACCTTCTCTTTGTTGGTGTCGGGCAGTACCTGAATGGTGCAGAGAGGCTTTACGCTGGAAAGTGGTTCTGCAGGGGACGAAGGCACTTTCATGTTCATGCCTGTTAGACAGTTATGTGAAGAACAACTTCTGTGCTACCAGTTTATGCTTACCCATTACCTACCCAATAATGTTTAGCTTCGCTTCTGCAGCAGTTTCATGCTCAGTCTCCTTTGCTGTTGCTTTCACCTATTTGTTCTGTGCAAATAGGTGTTATGTAGGCCCCTTTGGAAAAATATTGAAAGTCAGTAATGTTTATAACTTTCCATATAACGCGAACTTGCAACTGCACTGTGTGCTTATTCTCCTTTGGACCTCTTCCATCCAAACAATGTTCTCTGCAAGCAAAGCCAGACATGGACTGGAAGCCTTTAATCACGTGCTGCAGTGTTGCTGTGAGATGTTCCTATCTCCCAGCAAACAGGTTTGTTCCAAACAGTATTAAAGTAACCTCCTTTAGAATGTCAGGGGCTTTGGACTGTTGAAGGTAGAATGTGGCATTTCCATTTAGATAGAAAGGACCTGAATAAATTATCCTATGCTATGTGTAGTGCTGCAGATGAAAACTGAGTGTAGGATGCTGTTGGGCTGTATGCCACGACTAAAGAGCTAGGATTCTCAGTAGAAGGAGCTTGGGGATGTGTTGTGTCATGCTATAGATCTCTGTATTTCTTTTGAAATTACAACTCTTGTATTGCTAGGCAGACAAAGTTACAAAAGGTATTGTAACATACGTCTACCAAAAAGGTCACAGAGATAGAGGCTTATTTAGAAGAATAATTTCATAAAATACTTGTATGAAACTTGGCAGGATTTTCAAGCCTCCTGTTATTATAAACTTCCAACTTGGATTGCTTTTGTCAAAGAATTCTTAAAGATAGCCTTTCAAACAAACTTTGACAGAATTTCAAACAAACTAGATGGATTTTTGTGATATGGAGTGTTACTGATTTACACCACGATTAGTTTTAACTCGGGAAAACTGAGCAACAGGCTAATAACAGTACAAGTGTCTGTCAGTGTTTGTTTTTGAATTCATTTAAAGCTATCCATTAAATGGCTGCATGCCCACTATTCTTGTTTTAAATTCTGTAAATTGTTAGACTTCAGAATACTGCAAGCAATTCGGAAATTACATTTTTAATGTCACTTACAACAGGTTCAGCTTTATCATAAATAATGACCAAATAAACTAATCTGCCCATGCATATGAGTAAATCTTTGCAAATTCCTGTTGGTGCCTGATACGTCAAAAGTAGTAGTATGGGATAGATGGCTAAAACTTGTGCTGGGGTTGTTTGACAGTTATTTTTCTCTGTTGTCTTACAATTTTTCTTCCACTGATTCTTTTGGCTGCAAACAGTCTTCAGCTGTTGGCATGTATTTGAAATTACTGCAAGCTTTTAGTGGTATGCCATGACTCTCACTACTTCCAATGCACGTAGACTATTAAGATGCTTATATTCTGCATAACTCGAGATTTTGGAAGATCACTTAATGTCATTAAAGTCACTTAATAATCTTTTTCCTAATGGAAAAGTAGCCTATTGAAAGATGAGCTTCAAAACACTGAAAGCTTATTTCAATTGATATAGGTATCCAAGCACAGGAGTGCTCAGAACTGTTTTATTAAGGTTCCACTCTTCCCATGTTTATTTGCAAAATTTTTGTTTTGAATACGACTCATCTCTTCAAAGTTTGGTTGGAAATATTTTCAAGTTTAATATTCAACATGAAAATACAATGAATCCTGCTTCTTTTTACAGATAAATTTAGATTTCACTTTACCCTTCTTTCAAATGTACCCATTTGAGTGCTCTGTATGAGTTATAAGGATTTAGCCTACTTAGCTTATGGTTTCAACATAACTTAAATTGATATCCATGGTATGAGCTTATATATTGTTGACATGCATACTCCCACTTCCAGTGCAAATAAGCAGCTTAAAAGAGTCTTAATTAAAGTATAAACATCCTATAGAGATGTTCTTCACAGTAAGACTTAAATGTCCTTAAATAATTATCTTTTTATCTTATAATGTCACTGATACCCAAGTTTAACGTAGTAACTGTCTTGTCGTGTAACCCTCCTTTGCCATTTCATCCCTCTCTCTCTTCTGTGTCTACAGTTACCACCTGGGCAAGAGGTAGAGAGAGTAGCTTTCATCTACTTACATGCTGTCATCTAGATAATGCTCATGCTTAGACCAGCCCAAACTGGAAACTTTTGACCATATTCTGCAGTCTTTCCCCCAGTGAGTATACTAATTTTAATCTCTTCTCTACCTAGACCCTGCACTTCACTAAACTTGTAAGTAAAACTTAATATCTGTGAATTTTAATCTGTGACTGAAGTTAATCAACAAGTTCAAATTTATTGAGAGGAACAGGCAGACCTTGCAGCTGTATTAAAGTGCAGACACAAATACGGGAAACCTCAAACTGCGGCTTCTATAGATGTTAAAAAATGGCATTAAGTACAAAGTAAATTAAACCACTCCTTGCTATTATAATTCCAGAAATACTTGGCTTCTGAATGTGCTCACCTCCAGGTTTGGTGCTTTAACTCTTAATCTACTTATGTGAGAATTTCAGGACTCTCACACTTTCCACTGCCCTGATACACATGGAGTATATCTGTATTTCATGTTTTTGGGAATCTGTGACCAAGGCTAGTGTCTCTATAGCTTTTCCTACAGCCAAAATGTCTTCTGCTGCTTGTATTTAAAACTCATCAGGGGGTGGGGTGGGAGATATAATTTGGCTCTATGCTGCCCTGGTAAGAATTAACACAATCTGCTAATGTGTGAAAATGTCTTTACTAGGATTTTACTTCACATAAATAAAGTTTGAGTTAATGAGTTAGTTACACTGATAAGGATGGTGATAGTGAGCTCTGTTAAGTAAGAAGCGTGTAATAGGTATTTTACTATAAAACTCTAACAGAAAGGTCCCTGGGTCATGTTCACGAAAGTCAGGTGTATGAGATCACTGCCATCCCACTTCTCCAGTCCTGATCTGGCCACATTTGCCTCACAGTGGACCCTTACCAGCTCCAGCAAGAGCATAAAGTACTGGGAATGCTTGTTGTCACATGCCTTGACCCTAATGTGCATCTGCTCTTGGATTTTAGCTTTTTATCATTAACAAGGGAACAGTGATGCTACAAAGAAATATGATCTCTGTTAACAAAACAAAATACACTTAGAAGAACATTAACAGTTTAACAAATAATATTAGAAGTAGTATTCTGTTCTCTGATTAAAAACTGTTGCTTCCTAGTAGTGCTTATAGTGTAACTTTTCAGATGACAGTGTGTCCTGTAGCACTACAGATTTGAATATTAATCTGGAAAATCCAGTAATTTATCAAGATGTGTTTTGAAGTTGTGCCATCTGTGTTGTAGGAATAACTCTCTCTCCTTCTGCAGAATTTCAGCAACTTCATATTATCCCTTACATTTTTGATGCTGCTTATTTTATTGAAATCTCATTTTGCATACCTTGGGTACACATGCAGTATAAACGATCTTGTTACAATTCAGAAATCTTCTCTTGTTATGTTCTAAGTGATACTACATCAGAACAATTTTTATTAATAATTCTTGTACTGAATTGCTACTGGAAGTGCTTACAGTAATAGTTAGGGTTTCTCATGGTTTGCATAATGACAAACATCATTCTGGTAGTTAAAAAGCTGTCATGTATGGATGGTCTAAATTTTGTCACTAACTCCTTGCTATTCCATCAGTATTATTTATTGGTGCACGTAGCTTTCCACAAGCTAATAATGTCTTAATAAAAATCTAATTTATGGCCAAGGAATAAAATGTAAGACCTGTTACACAGTCAAAATTACTTATTCACCTCTGGTTTAGACAATGTGAAGTTTACCTGTTTCTGAAATTCAGCAACCAATTTTTAACTTGACTACTGTGAAGTAAGGTAAAAAAGTCTGTAGGAAATCCACTGTGTTCCATTCAAATTAAATGTAATAGCCAAGAGATGTGGCTTTTTATTCTCAACTGTGCTATGTATCACTGCTGTGTACAGAAAACTCAGTTAGCTGATTTGTGCATAACTTTCTCCACATATGCGATGGAGGTAATAATTAAAAATGAAAGTCAGTGGTGTTTCATATGCTACGCTGGGCTTCGATTTGGATTGTAACTGGATGACATTAATAAGTACTTGTAATACTCTCTAGGAGACAAAATTCTATGATTTTTAGAGAAATAGATGATGCAAGGGCTTTGTCAACATTCTGTTCAAAATACAGGGATCCAACTACTTTGAATACATCAGTGTTTTTCTGAATTCAAAATCCTGAAGTTTTTGACCATCTCTGATGAGATACATCACTGTAATTAAAATGATTCTTTTCTACAGTTAAGAAAAAATTGCTGTCAAGACGTATGTAATTACACTAAGTACCTAGAAACAAAAAACCTAGCTGTTCCCAAGAGCAAGGACTTGTCTTTTTAGTCAATTTAAATGTTTCACATTTTAACCCTTACAATTGCAGTTCTGAAATATTAAAGTAATGTATGAGCGGATGCATTTATGCAAAAGCAGATAGAAAGTGAAAATAACATATGTAACAACAGTTTAAGGAAAAGATGTTAGACTGAAGCCGTTTCCAGATGACAAAATGTGATTATGGGAAACGTGTAAACTGATAACTTTTCCAGGTATCAGAAGTTTTCTTAACAGGTTTCAGAAGCTGTAAAGCATTCTCTGCATCTCGTTTGTGGCACCAGACAGTAGGTTCTTCCTGTCTTCTTGTGAGTAAATTTGCTTGGGAACTATTGTGCTCTTGAACTGGTAATGAGCTAGATGGAGAGACTCTTCTCCCCCTTACTTTGTTGCAGAGCGGGTGTTTTCTTAGTCATCCTGCAGTTGATATGCATGGACTATGAACAGGGAAGCTGTAAAAAGCTGTCACTATTAGTTTGGTGTTGAGACTGGATTCCAGGGTTCCTGCCTCAGGATCTACTTATGTACCTGTACAAACACCCACACACCCACCCCCCAAGCCTCCTCCTGCTTTTGGAAAACATTAACAAAATCAGCTCTGCACCACGGTGGCGATACGTACCCTTTGTGATATGTTTGCTTCCTGGATGGTGTCAGCTCTCACATAATTTGGTCCTGAGATTAAGGACCTAGATGTGAGTCTCTTTTAAGGGTGAAAATGTTTCTGCTCACTCTGTTGGGACAATATTCATGTCTCATTGTTTGAAATGAAACATGGAATAGTACTTAGGTAGAGGGACTTTATTCCATTAGTTAGGCAGAACTAGATTTAACTCTGTGTATTTTAGTATTTTATCCTGGAATAGAGGAATAGAGACAAAAACATTGAAGATACAGATGTTGCTCATTCTTTATATCTGTGTGGATGTGCTTTAGGTGTAAAGACATAAAGCATAACCTTGGCTTCAAATGAATCCATTGATTCAAACTGTGACTGTTCCTGACTGAGCACAATAAGCACAAAACTGTGTGCCTATGGAGTAAAAATACTGAGTTGCCATTTAGGGACTGAACAATTAAGCCTGTGTTCCCTCGTCTCAAATCAAACATCTTCTGCATAGCAAAAGCTGAGGTGTAATATGTCATCATAAGAATATTCTAGGCATTCACATAGCTGAAGCAGGAGACACGTGAGTTTCAGCCACATTTGTGAAGCCTCTATTGAAGTTACAAATGCTTCTGCATGAAGATCCCTGGGTGCACCTGTATCCCCTTTCCCTCGGCTCGTGGCTGGGGGAAAATGAGTCAGGCATGGTAAGTTTAACATGCTGTGTAGGCCAGGAGTTCTGTGTTGAGGTTCAAAAGATACAGACTCTGACTCCATGTTTTCCCATTCATCCTGGTCTTTGACTTTGCACAAATCGCCGCTCTGTGTTGTAGATTCTTCATCTGTTAAGTGTTACTTTTATCCTTAGGAGGTTGCTTTGATATTAGTGGAGACATGAAATTGCTATATAAACGTGGAGTGTTTAATACAGGGCAATTTTTCTGTTACTGACTCTGTAGCCAGTTATTACAGATAGAATGTATATTCTAGCTTGCCCTTATGTAAGGGGAACACCTGGCTTTGGCTGTTAAGGCTCACTCTAGTGTTACAATACTGGGTGGCACAAGGACTGGGTACCATTACATCTACAGCTTGATTTTTGAACAGTGCAATTGTGACTACAGTGTTCTCTTGAGTAACTGGGGAATAAAACAGAAAAGATAGTTAGAATTGAGACTGTTTTCTTTGCTAAGCAGGCTATAATTAAGATTTATTTATTTTTGGACAGTCTTAGAGTGCTAGGTTCTGAGAAACAAGGCACTGGGATGGGAATACAAAATTCCCATTATAGTACATCTGGAAATTTTTTTGGTTTAAGTGTAGGTCACTATCCTACCTGTCCACTTTGGTGGTCAGTTTTTCAGCTACATGTCAAGCACATTTGCATCAGAAAATTAACTTAAAGTTCCTAAGAATATTGTCAGAAATTACACTTACAGTCTTAAAGGCCTGTGGTGTGGCAAAATTTCCCGGGAAATCTGAAAATAGTCATCTTCACAAAACACTTGAGAACTTGGCTGCTATGACTGTGAAATTGCCTGATTTTTGTTTTGTAGATTGTGACAGGCGCTTCTCGTGATAAAGAGGGAAATTAATTCTATTTTATAAATATGTTCAGTGTTCCTTTATGCTTACAGGGGATGATTTTTTCTGGAACAGGATAAAACAAAGTTGTGAGAGAAACTGAGTACTAAAGATAAAACAATCTAGATAAGAAACAGGCTTCTAGTCTTAGAAAGAGCTGTGTTGTGTCATGAGGGTTGAATATGTGTCAGCTATAACCAGGAAAGAAAAAACAGATGAAGGGGAGTGTTGACATTTTAAAGTTCATTGGGTTCTAGAATAGGGGAGAAAGCACTGTGCTGAAGGGCAAAGGTTATGTGTAATCATCCAGCAGGATGACTCGAACACCCAGAGCCTACTGGCTCTGCCCATTCCCTGTACTTGGTCATCCACCTTCCAGTGGGTAGTAGATGGTAATTGAACCGAGATATTACACCCTAGTCTCTCAATACCAGCTTTTGCAAGTCAGGATTGGAAATGTGTCATCTTGTTTGCTTTCTGGGCTCAGTACAGTTGGGGTGAAAGGAAACTCATAGAAATGTTTGTTGGAAGGAACCTCTGGAGGTCATCTAGTCCTGTCTCCTGTCAAAGTAGGACTAATGCTGCTCCTGGATCTGGTCAGTCATGGCTTTGTTTAGCCAAGTCTTGAAAGCTTCCAAGCACAGACATTCCACCACCTCTCTGGGCAGGTTGCTCTAGTGTTGCACTACTCTCCTAGTGTGAACTTTGTGAAGAAAACAAATGTTCAGGCACTTAACAAAAGAGATTATGGTGCAAGACCTTAAGAAGGGTTATGATACGTTCTATGAAGGCTATTTAATTAGTCCTTTAAGGGATCATATTGGGGGGAGGGAAACAATGAAGTAGGTAGCCTGGAAATATTTTATTTTGAACATTTTTTATAGACCATAGAATAAATATATTATGGCAGTGTATGTATTTAAGCAAACTTGCATATTTTAACCATATAAATAGGCTAAGGGAGTGGCATTGCGAATGCCTTTTAAAAAAAGGTATTAATACTATTAAGTTTAAATATGAAAAGATTAATTTTTACCTTTGGAATAAAGTTATATTCAAATTATGTTAGACTAATTCAGAGGCAGTGTTGCAGACCTGTTGCATAATGTTGCAGAAGTATGTCTTCATCACATTCGTGAGAGAAAGGCTGGACTCACAGTTTTAAGTAAACGCAAAGATATTGTAATATTATCATGGCATTTGGAAACTGATCCCATTATATATGTTTAGGTCAAAACTTTGTAATAGGAGCACTTGATACGTTTTCTTTGAAAGACTGTGACAAGCTGAAGTCAGCTTGTACTGTGTACTTGAAGTACTACGTCAGCTGTAGTAAATTACGTTCAATTGGAAGTAGTGAATGTTCGGTGAAAATAAACAAACAAATAAATAAAAAATTCTGGTAAAATGCTGAACGGACCTCAACAAAGATAACTACTTCTTAGGCGTAAAAAGAAATATTGGAATCCATTGACAACAAATAAGTTACTTAAGTGAACAAATAACTTTTTAATACAGATATATTTCTTTTTTCAGATTTTTTTTTTTATTAGAGTCCCTTCTACCTCAGAGAGCAAAGAAGTTTTAGCCAATTTAAATTGAATGGAGAGAAAGAAAAAGCTGAAAAACATTTAGTGTGTGTACGTGCAGTTGATTGTCTTATCTATGTGGTTAATCATTACAATATGGTGCTCAAAAACATACTTTCATCATGAGCTCGCTATTTCAAACAGTGGTTTAAATCTCTCTGCATAGTTTGGGAGTAGCTGTGAGCCAGGAAAGACTGTTAGCTTACAAATCATGATGGTCTCTTGACGTGTGATTGAGTCACAGAACAAGCCAGTTTGGCAAGATTGAACAAAAATTCATCATCATTAGGTTTTTTGGTGTCTTTCAATTCGTTCTGAATTTTGCCACTTGGAACGCTTAGGGACATAAAGTGTAGGGACTGAATCCCTGGTGCAAAAGCAAATAATTTTACTTCCAGACTCTTCATCTTTCCTGTTGTTAAGGAATATAATCCAAAACTAAAAGATCATGTCTATAAGTAAGGACAAACAAATTAACCAAAATTCAATTTTTTAACATAACTGAAGTCAGCATTTCCTTAGGAAAGTATTTCCATTTTTCCGTACATATATGTATAGATGCACACACAGTTGATGTGTTCTGTTCTCTGCAATAGAGATGAGATTAATTTTTTTCAGACTGAGTCAGAAGATACAAAAAAAATCAGTTTCCAAAATGTGGAAGCATTGTGGAAGTTTCTGAAAGGAGAAAACTAAAATTACATCCAATTTTATTTTTTAAATATGGGACTATTCTGTTTCTTCCTTTTTGTAGTTTTTGTAAAGAATGTAAACTTTTTTTGGGGAGGATGTGTTTTGGATTTTTTATTTGTTCATTTGTACTTCTAGTGTTTAGTCACCCATAGGAATAGATTATTCTTAATGATGCTTCTGGTAAGAAGTGTTCCAGCGTACTGGCAGGAAGTAATTTGTATCTCTGCTTTTGAGCTTCTAACAGTTGGCTCTGCTGGAACATTTTGCCAGAAATGCTGCACTTGACTTCAGAATGCTGTTTCCCATTGTATTTCTTTATTTCTGATGCATGTCAACTGAATTCTGGCTTTACATTAGTATAATTGGCAGCATAAATATTATTTATCTTCGTGCCTCCACACTGTACCTCTTAATGTAGGTAATTCTCCGTGAATTTTAACAATACTTGCTGATTGTTGCTGGCCCGCTTACTTGTCTCTGTGGATGAATGTAACCTGGCCAGCGAAAGGACTCTGCTGTATTCTAATCACATCTATCTGTAGGAGATCTTGGTTTTTGGTTGGAGCTGAAGCGTGAGGATTGTTCCACAGCAGGCACAGATACATAAGTGCTTTTTCAGGGTGTGAAACAGAGCTCCTTCTAGCCATTAAGCCACCAATAAGACCATATGAAAGCGCTCATAGGCCACCATCTCGTGCTTACTTTTTTTTTTTTTAATTAATTTAGATCTGTTTCTTATTTATTTCTTATTTGTACTAGAAAATACTTCATGGACTGGAATAGCAATCTGGGGCAATGCGTAAGCTTGAGAAAGGACTTTTGCCAAGGAAAAATTAGGTAGGTTTTAGATGTTTAGGGAAGTTACTGAGGTTTGGTAACTGTTCTGCTAAGGAAAAAGGAAGGTTTTTGTTTCCAAGATAAGGGAAACTGAATCTTTTTTTGCCTGTCCCTGTATTGAAGAAAGGTAGGAGAGAGAGGAAAATCTGATTGGTTTTCATTGGCAGGGTGCCAGTAGTAAGAGGAAAGTAAATTATTTTAGTTCCTCAAGGGATTTGGAGGAGGTGGAACTTGGATTCAGCTTTGTTGACTGATTTCAGTATGGGAAACTGAATTGTTTTCTCAAATGAGATTGAGTTTAGGGATGAAAAGGACCGTGTAGTTGCTTCCCCTTCGTGAAGAAGTTTCTGAAAAGCTTGTAATCTTGAATATAGCAAAATAGTCCTCACCTCAGGAAGTTCAGCATATAATGGATGTGTGTGCGTGTATGTGTACTATATATATGAGATACACGCACACATTATTTCTGAATGATATATTCAGAAATAAACATGTAGTTATTTACATGGACCTGATAAGAGAGCTCACTTATTTATGACGTGTTGCATACTATTCTAAGAGGTTTTCAGTAGGAAGGAACACTGGCTGAGTGTGTTTCCTGTAGAACATTGCCCTCAAAGCCTCAGAGACTTGCTTCATGGGATGCTGGAGCTTAGCAGTCTAAGGGAAATAAAATTCTGAAACTGTTTTACTGGTATGCATTGAGGAGCCACTCTCCTAGTACCCACCTGAATGTGCTTTCCCAGTTTAATATAGGTAGTGTAATGAAGGTCTGTTTCTGCTTTCAAAAATAATGGAGGGAAAGGTATAACATCATATACCTTGGTGTGGCGGTGAATAAGTAAAGACATAGTGGGATGATGCCATGGGGCAGAGCTCTGTCAGATGATGGCAGTGCCTCGAGTCTTTCAGGCAAAAAATTTGCACTGGGCAATAAATTAGGTACACTTTGCTCGATGACTTTCTGCACCGTCTGTGCTTGAAAGTTTAAATCCACTTGCATATGGATTCAGGGAGGGACTATGTTTAAATCACCAGCTAACAGGTACAAAATTACTAACTTCAGGGCAATGATGTGGTACTTCCCAAGGGAATGCTGTCTCTGGTTTCATATGCATTGAAAAGCCATCTAGAACAGGGACAGAAAATAGCTGCTGGAATACGTGGGCTTTTGTCACTACAGTGTTTATAGAAATACTTTCTTTGGGGGGAAGCAGTATAGTGAACAATTCAGAGATTTTTGGTTTTTTGCTTAGTTAAGATGATTCTCAGAAGGATGTTCCTTAACTGTACTCACAGTTTCTTGTCTTAGCATCTGGAGAAGTTGTACTGATATCAGTGAAAGGTTCTTCCTGTCTCTGTGAAGGAAAATAATTAGTGATGCTCATTTTGTTGATGCTGAGAAACATACTGTGAAGTTGAAAAATGTAATTTTTCTTGGAATGATAAATAATGTCCAGTGAAGGTATATATTAATAAACGTTCTATTTAGTATGAAACATTAAGTCAGTGTTTGTTTATATGTACAGCTTTGTATAGATGTGATGTTAGAAGAATACAATCATGCTTTTATTTTCACATGCATATTAATCAATAACGTAGTCATTCTTCCATTTTTTCCCTATGGTATCCTATTTTTCTTACTAAATTTCTGTCTAAGGTCAGTATGCACAATAAGAAGCAACTATTATGTGTATGAACTTATGATTGCAAGTTAGTAAACTAAGCTAACATTTCTGTATAAAGTATTTAACAATTTACCTATAGTGACTGATTGTAAGTGTCCCTCCTTCCTAAAGCCAGTAGCGCTGATCAGCAGGAAGAAAAAGTGTTACTGTGGGCCCGTACTCACCTTGCCTCTTCCTTTCGAAGACTAATGCTATCAGCTGCATTAGGGCAGAATTCTAGAAAACCACTTCTGAAAGGCCTGCTAAAATCTGTCTCACAGTGGCTGATATATGTTGTGAATCTCTGCATGCTTTCCAGGCTGGTAAATAATTAGCATCTTCTGGCTTCTTTCTTTGTGCATTTCCCAGTCCATAACACCTCTAAGACTCGTACCCTGGACGAGGTGTTTGCTTTTCCAGTTCTAAGTTGATTGCCAACAAATTGCTCTGTGATTACACAGCTATTTCCTTCAGTAATTATGTTTGCTGTTTCCAATGTCCTTTTTTGGCTCTTGTATACCGTGTTTCTCCACAGCACTCAGAGTCTAGCTTCCCAAGGTTTTCTGGGGTTAAAGTGATGCATGCAAGCTGAAACACAAAAGTCCCGATTCTCAGTCTATTGTTGGACATAGAACAGGATGCAGAAACTTCTACCCATGCTTATTTTTCCCATATTTTGAAGGTGGGTAGAACTGCCTTGCCCTAAATCATGTGCTGTTTCACAGAATATTTGTAGACAGCAACAAATATATGCAAAATACAGTGATCACCTGCTATTACAGAATTGCTTAGAGAAGGATGTTGCTTTGTCATGGAAACCTTTTCTCAGGGTTATTTCTTTTCCTTTTACATGATGTTTTTTTCAACCTGTAGTTGCATCTTAAAAGACGAAATGGACATAAAGAGCTATCTCTGTGTTCTCTTCTGCTTTGAACTGAGAGTTGTCAGAACTGCGAAGGAGCAGTTTGGAAGGAAAGGCAAATCATCTAGGGCTTAAACATAGAAAACCAGTTGTTGCAGCTGACCTTATGGAGCAACAGCAGCCTGTGTCACTGAATTATTAAATCAAGGAGAACCACAAAAATATTTTCTTGATTTGAAATATCCTATTTAATATGTCTTTTCCCTTTGTTTGCTACCAATTTGGAGTGCTTCTCTGAGTGTGCTCTGTATGCCAGGACACTTACTTACACACCTGTATGTTTTAATATTCCTCTAAACTGAAATTGTGTTGAGTGAAACCAAGGAGGAACTATATGGTCCTTAATATCACTTACTGTTCTATTCAGAAGAGACTTTACTGATAACACTTCTTATGGAGAAGACCAGTTGTTATTAAATTAAGTGCCATTAGTGATGCAATGGTTGGGCTGTAGCATAAGCTAGCAGCTAGTGGACAAGCTCTCTAAGGCCTCTGTAGACAAGCAGGGACAAAGGCAATGCTGCCATATCTATGCTGCTGGGTTTATCTGTGCCTGCCAGATGAAGCTAGAACAGCTGTACTTACGCAGAATACTCCCGAGTTTCCTTTCTGGTTCACTAGATCACTGTTTCTCTTTAGGTTTTCCTTGAGCCAGAAGGTACTTCATTGTGGATGTAGGAGCTGATGATTCAAGTCCATGGCTTTTTTTTTTATTTTTCTCTGAGTCACTGATGAACTCATTGCAGTCAATAGGTAAGGTGCTTGTCTAGGTCACATCTTGCAGATGAGTTGTAAAAACTGAAGTCCTGGTCAGTAACTTCTATCACTTTCTCTAACAACAGCCAGGGTGCTATATCAGCATAATTATTTACATTCCACCTGCCTGTAGATTATCCTGTAATTATCTTGCATTTTTTGATGGGATTTGGTATCAATTTTTTTTTCTCCTGCAATACTAGCTAATTTTTCTGTACTTTTTACTCTGCTAAATCATTGCAATACAACTTACTGGCTGCATATGAAAGCATTCATATTGAGTTCCCAGGCTGTGAAGATATGACAAGTTTTACCTATATGAAAGAGATGGCTTTTAAGCTTTCTTTTCTGCTTGAGGTAGAGATCCTGTCCTTGCTTACCCCTCAACACACACATGCACATGTGTGCACGCACATAGTTGTCTATCCTACTGATTCACTGCTCCAACCTAAGCTCTAGCACAAGTAGAAACTTAGGAAGATGAGTTTCCTGGTTTTAAAGTCAGAGCTAGACTTTTGGAGGACAAAAATACATGCCTTTAAAATTTAGATCGGGCTCTAAATTTCACAAAGGTTTTGTCTTAAGAGTGAGTTTGAAATTGCTTCTGTCAATAGCATAAGGTAAAGAAGGCTCTTAGAAGATGTCATTATATGCAAATTAAGCATCAAAGCGGGTCTCAACAATCCCTGTATTTTTAAGAGAGATCTAGGGACCATCACGTAACTAACTGCATTAAGCTGCTTAGCATTTGGAAAAAACTGTTGGGATATCCTTGCTTGAGGCTTCCTTTTGATGTGTAGAATAGTGTGTCAATACTGATTCTTCCAGATGTGCTTATCGTTTCTTTTTGGAAGTCAGAAAAATTGTAGTTATGGTTATTGTATTTTGAAAATCATAGGTCTTAAGGTTTTTTACTTTTTTCCTTACTCTTTTATTTTATTCATTTTGCATCTGTTCAACCTTTGGTTTACTAATATTCTGTTGGGGCTGATGTGACTAATAGGACCCAATAGTTTAAGGGTATCTGTGGTGGTGTTAGCTGTCTGTAACAGTAATTTCTGTTGAAAGCAGTATAAATTACTATAATCTTATGACTGGTAGGTTTTAATTTGTTTCCTTATACTCCAAATAGCTAACAATTAAGTCTGAATAGCTTGACTACTCAAGTGAGATGTAAACATAACTTTAAATGTAACTTTTGAACTGAAGATGAGACACTAACATTAGGCCCTGAAGTTTTGACAGCAACGCTTACTCATAGATATAGGTATATAGCTTTGTCTCTGTCTAAGACTCTATCTTTCCCACAAGTATTAGAACTGTAAACATCATAGGATTTTAACATCTTTTTGACTTGAGTCACTGTAGGTGAATTAATGAAGATCTTCGAAGGCAACATTGGTAGGATTTCATCACTACTGCTCTATGTTTATAAAGTAACAGAGGCATGAATCCTATTTCCTTGCTAATGGGAGGAATTGCACAGGAAACACTTGGGTATCAGCTCCAAGTCCCTATCTAGCCAGTGCCATGATTGAAAACTCTTTCTATTCCTCCCCCCCCCCCCAACTCAAACTTGTGCATTGTTTCTATATTTAAAAACACGTCTGGGCAGTGGGAACAATCCTAGTATGTTTTTATGCCTGATCCTGTGCAGTACCAAGTGTTTTGGGTTTGATGCCAAAGAACAGATTCTTGACACTTTCCAGAATTCAGCCTTCGAACGAATAAGGTAGAGCTACAGTGACTTCTAGTTTATGCTAGTTTTTAAGAGTAGTTCTCTATCATTCATGTCTAAATATCTTTGGAGTCCTGAATTATACTGCTTTAATAAAAAAAAAAAATCACAGATTTAGGAAGGGAGAAAGAGAACTATAAACCGAGTGCAGTGTCAAACTACACATCTCTCATTTTCTGAACAAAAAGATTATTCTTTTATATTAAAGCCAATCAGCGAATCTCTGCATACTGCAGCATTATGTGCTAAGATCAGTTGTCTTCTAATCCTTTCAATACCTTTACTTGAGAGGGAATAGTTCTGTAGACTATCCTTTGGCTGTTGTTAGTGATTTGTGGTCTTTCTAATACCCAATAATGCTGAATGCTTTTTAGTGCTGTAGTCAGGGTTGCACAGATGTCATTGATGGTAAAACTACACCCGGTGCAATTTGCCACTAGAAGGAGGAACCTCAAGTAGATGAGCGTGTTTTAATAATTGGTCACTAGTTTGACTGGGTCTCTCTAATGGTTTGAAAACCAGAGGCAGAAATTTTCTGAACTGGAGCAGAGAACAGCTTCATCTACAGATCTGTATCTTGCAAAACAAGTTTTCATTAAAATTAGTAGAAGTTGCGGAAAGAAACTACTGTGGGAATACAGTACATATCTGGTATCTTAATGAGCTTCAAAGTAACTAATTGCTATTAAGATCTACATTTGTGGTTTGAATGGTGGATCAATTTCAAAGTAGCAAATGTACTGAAATTGCTTCACTTGCAAGAATTGAAACCTTAGCTTGGTTTAATTTATCTGAAAAGCGGAGAGACTATTATTCTAAGATGGAATGAAGCTTTCTTTTCTTGGTGAATGAGTGTTAGTGTGACTGGTGCTAGTGCTAGGATTTTTATTTTTTTCTTGTTAGCAATTTGTTTTCCATAAACCAGGCCTTAAAGATATGTGGTCTAGATAACTCAGCTAAAATCACACTAGCTTTCTCGTAAATGATCCTGTACGCTTCCAGTTCTTATATCTGACCAGTCAAGGGGCAGGACATCCTTGTCCTTGTAATACAGAAAATATTGAACATGTTTGTAAATGGATGGGTATTTTGATTTGAAAAATATTTCTATAAAGTGACTTGACTCAACCTGATGTCTTCCAAAAGTGTTCAAATTCAAATTTGACAGGACTTAACCGAACATCTCTAATTCTGGTTTTATACTGGATTTTGTTCAAAAAGCTTGCAGATATTTTCAGTGAAAGAGTGAAATCTGTGGGCACTAAGAATTAAGGTTAAAGCCAAGATGCCTTCCTAACAAAGCCAACAATTTTTGTGAGGAAGATTTTGGTTTTTATACAATCTCTGAATATGATCACTTGTGGAAAAAGATGCCATAGCTGCAACAGAACTTACTAAAAAGAAGCACTCTGAATTATGTCAGGTCAAACACTTAGTCTGTAGGTTCAGAAGTGTGACAAGTGCAGGGCCTAAACCCTGAACCACTTAAATTATGATTTTCTCATTTCCCTTGTTTCAGGTTTTGATTGGTTTTCTCTGCTTTTAGTTGAGACACATACAACTTTTTTTATGTGCAGACAGAAGAAAGAATATGTGCATGTTTTTGAGCACCTCTAAAGTGTATGCTGGGAAGTCACAAGAGAAAACTGTTGCTGGTTTGGATAACCTTCATTATTATGTAGTAGCTAATTTTTAAAGTAAGGTCTGGTTTTGGAAGGTTTGGGGATATGAGACTGTCATGGTTTGGTTTTGTTATTTGGGGTTTTTTTTTCTTCCCCACATCTTGTGACATGCACCAGACCTGTCCTTTTCAAAATACAAGTTATAGCATGGAGCTAGCCACGCTTTCGAAAAATAAAGCCTGAGATTTAGCAGTCCTGTGTGCTGTGTTGTAATGCTTGGTTTGCAACCCTGTACTCATTTTCTAATTAGAATTTTCCAGTAGCTTAACAACCCATCTCAAATATGAAGAAGCTACTTGAGAAGAAATAATGGCTACATCTCTTTGCCTGGAGTTCTTTCAGATGGATCCAGCATATTTACACTCCCACTTAAATTCATATTTTTCGTAATTATTAATTTGGCTCTGAAGAAGCAATAAGAGGAAGCCTGGAAGCCAGAACAAAATATCTGTCTTTTAATTTTCCATTATGCTATTTGTGACAGAGGAATAAATGCATTTGTGTCATCACACACTTATGGCTTAGAATTGTTCAAAGGAGAGAGGAAAAAACCTAACTGATGCTCCCATAGGCATGGTGTTTGAAGTGTTTCATCATTAATGCTTCTTAAGGATGATGATTGTGCAAAAAGCATCTTAAGGAACCTCAGTGGCAGGCTGGCACAAACTGCCTCTGCACTGTAGGGGGCATACTTATGTAGTTGGCACATACTCACATTTGCAGTTTGTGTATGCTTTGTAGGAGATGTATGAAAGAATACTGAAACAAAAACTGATAAAAATTCCAAATCTCTTTTCAACAGGATTAAATTACTTCAAAGAAAAGCATGACTTTCAACTATTCTCATGATTAAGGTTATTTTGGAATTTTTGAAGGGAGAGATTTTTCCTTTTGTTTCTGAAGCAGTCTTAGAGGGAATACGAATCACTTTAAGACTTGGATTTGGCATTTCTTTTAGAAGAATTGCCTTTGGTAATATTCTCTTAATGTCACTAACAAGCTCCTGTTAGCTGTTCCTCATAAGCTTCTTAGGGATGAAAGTTGATGAGTGCTAAGATACCATATATGGTCCATATTCCGAACTATGTGAGTTCAGTTTTGTTTAGTATGACTGAAGAGGATACTAAGTATCTGTTTGACAGATTTCCTTTAACACCCTTACTGGTTCTTACATAATTTCTTGAAATGTGTGATGTAACTGCTGGATAGAAAACTTTTCACAGATCCTTGTGCTACAGACACATACAAACCTACTTCTCAAGGTGATTTAGAACTCTTTCCAGTAAAATAAATAAGTTCACTTTAGGATAATATAAGAAGGAATAGGTAGCATCCATGTGTCCTGACTATATCTGGAAATTGTTCTCATTCTTAATGAGACTGATGATCAGACTGATTTTGTTTTTCTGTTTTATGAAGAAAAGAAGAGAAATTTGGCCACCCAGGACAACCTGTGGAAAACAACTTAATTGTACTTGTGAGGAAAAAAGTACACTGATAAATGCATTATACTCTTGAAAAATGTAAAAAACAGCTCCAGAAATTGTTGAAGTGTTTTGATGCGGTTTTATACAAGGCTGTGGTGTTTGTGGACTTCATCACATTGCACTGTTTTTAATAGTCTACTTAAAAAAGATACTGGCATGAGTATAAGACCTATGTAAAAAATGAATATTTGTAAGTGATAAAAAGGGTCTTTAGTAAGTATAAGAGGGATTCAGGGAGGCAAGAGGCCTTTCAGTGGGCATTTAGGTGACTCTCCGGAGCCTTTATCCATTTGTTTTCATCTTCTACTGCATGTGGTGTTTATTGTTTTGCTTCACAGCTGAGAGGCCTATTGTTTTGAGTTGTTTTTTTCTTCACAAAAAGTTGGTCTCATCTGTACACTCATTTACTTTATTGCTGCCGGCCCAGCTTGCAGCTCTGGGGTGGAACTGAAAGTATTTATGGATGCCATGTACTTCTGAGCACAGGCATGAAGGGAGCTCAAGGTGAATGCTTTTGTAGAGGAGCTTTAGTTGCAGAGTGGGCTCAGAAAGGGATTGCTGGAGCTAACTAGCACTGTGTTCATAATGTCTATCCTCCCCTTCCTTTGCACCAGTCTATGTATTTCTCTGAAGTTGCTTCGCTATTTCTTTGTTCATACAGCTGAAGGGAAGCTAACATTAACATCATTGTCCTCGCATAAATTTCTTTGGAGACAAAGTTTAGCAGAGGCTTTATAATAGAATGAGAGAGCTATTTGAAGCACAGGAAAATAAGTTAACATACATAAGCTTGGCCTGGAAACAAGTTTATTATATATAGTAAACTCAAACAAAAGTAGAAAAATATCCAAGGGGCAAAAGAAGCTTGTGCATTGCTCACAGGTAGGCACCTGAACATTATTAAAATTAATGTACATCATAGGCTATGTGCAGTGAAATCTTATATTCTTATATGCTAGCACCCTTATAAAAGGGAAAACTAAGGGCATTTTTTTTATGCATAAGCAAAGGGTCTTTTGTGCTTTAGGAAGTATCGTGTGGACTTTCCTCAAGAGCAGTCCACAACGCAGAGGCAGGAACCTTTGTGCTGTTACTGGTAGTAGCCAACCTAATGCAAGCATACCAAGAGCTTCTGTCACTGTAGTGACATTTGAAATAGATCCGAGGAATAACACGATACTGTTTTGTGCTCAGAGCTTGTTAAGAAGTGCTCAGTAACGAAGGACAATACATACCCAAAGCTACTTTTCTCCAGATCATTCTGCTTTCCAGATATTGCTATAAATCCAGAATATTTGTAAGCTAAGATGGTTTATAATAGTGTGATCCTTGCTTTCATTCAGTAAATTAATGGGAATAAATCACCTTACTTTTTCTGCTACTGTGCTTTGGGTTCCCCTAATAAGCAGAGCTATTAACTTCCCTCTCACACTCCAGTATCATTGTCTTCCTGGGCACTGAGTATGTGACTATGAACCAAAATGAGAACAGAAAACAAATAAACCCTATTTTTGCTCCTAATGAAGTAATTCTGATCCTTCACTTTAATAAGAAGTAATCTATTATATTAATTCTAGTGGGTCACACACTGCAGCTAACAGGAAATGTGGAAACTCTACTTCTCTGCATAAATTTAGATAACTAATAATTGAATCTTTTCATTTATTTGAGTGTACTAGAAATGGTTTTGATAAATGGATCACTAATTCCATCATGCCTTTGTTAAGTACCATTATAGTGCAGCGCTCTGCACCCCAGTATACTAGTCTCATGTCGTCTTCGGAAATGCACCATGACCCAGTTAATATAGCCACTGTATTCATCACCAGAAAATATGATGAACTTTTGATTAAAACCAAGAAATGCCACAGGGGAATCTTTTACAATGTAACTAAATCAGGCATATAATTTGCTTTTAGCCGTTTTCTTGGAACTGAGGAAACATCCTGTTTCTGAAAGAGAAGGATTTTTCCTTTTTTTCTGAGAAAATAAATTCTTTGGTAATGCTCTCTCTAGATTGAGATTATGTAAGATTTACAGGAACAAATTACTTGTTTGAAAGATTTACACAATAGAGGTATAACTTGTATCTGTGGAAGGTGATAGATTCCGATGTACATCATGGACCTAATCAGGAAGAACTTAGATAAAGTCATAATCCTGGTCAGGACTTCCTAGAAACAGTTTTGCTGCTGTGCTCACATTTAGTGGGAGCTATGTTCAGTGAAACACAAAACTGCCATCCCAGGGTTACCTCAGAATTGCTATAGATTCAGAACTTGTCCAGGAATGGTGACCATGGCTTATTTGAAGTCTTGCTTGTGTGTTGAAGCCTTCACATTCGAAATAAATCGGTCATTCTCAGCTACTTTTGGGTGCACAAATAAGTACAGATCAGCCAACAAATTGGGAGTGGGTTTTCAAGTAATTTAATGAAACTGTAGTATCTCTGTGTCGTCGTTTCCCCCCAAACCTGTTAGCACTGATAGCGTAATCCAGGCCACATCCTCCTAACAAACAGTTTAGCTGAGTCCCCTTTGCTTCTTACACTTGTTCTTCAAGAACATGTGCATACCCTAACTCCCAATCTGTTATCACACTGCTCTCTTTTAATACAGCATCTAATGTTTTGACCAAAAGAATGATTGTTTTAGCATAATCTTCCACTATATATAAACAAGAAGAAATAATTTCAGAGAACTAAAATATCAAGCCAGTGATAAATGTGAAAGACAGAAAAATAGTATGAGTTTTACTATTACTATTATTTTTTTTTTTTTTGCTTTTTTCTCTGCTTGCTCTCTCTGAACAAAGCCTATAATTAAGATAATCATCCATGAAGGAAGGGGACTGACCATAGCTTTCAGTGGTGCTGGGATTTACCTTTAGCTTTGAGTACTGGAAAAAAATATAAAAAATAAATGAAAGGAAAATGATTGTTTATGAGTTATGGCAAAGAAGGAGCTTTCTGATTTTCTTTTTAATGGGGCTAATTTCTTTCTTTCTCCATTTGCCTTGCCATAATGACAATGAAGAAATTAGAGGAACGAAGAATGATAGGAAAACTGAGGGCATTCAAAGAAAGAAAATGTGTTTTTAGAAGTAGAGCAAATGAAAACTACAGGAAGCATCAAGGAATAAAAATACAATAATGTTATTTGCGTTGACTAATGTTTGATGATTCATTAAACTTTTGGTTAGTTTACAAATTATAACTGTAGTTAACTGGAAAGTGGTAAATGTGCTCTATAGAGTACAGAGTGAAGGAAGAAGAAATGAAAGAACAAAGAAAAATTACTGCTTTCTGGTAATCTGAGACAACAGATAAAAACTCATATTCTCATTGCAGTTAGAATATAAACATTAAACAGCACGTCTAATCTTCTACTGACTGCATGCCTCCTGCTTTCATGCTTCTGATACGATGGAAAGATCTGATTCTGGCCAGTGCAATTATGCATGGTGATTCAGTGTCGGGCTGCCCTTTGTCCTGGCACTGTTGCCATCTTCTCCACATAGGGGTTCGCTAAGCAGAGAGACAAATGCAAAAGATGCTGGCTGGCTCTCAAATTTGATTTATTTGTGACTGGAGGGCAGACAGGAAATCTTTTAAGCAGCTTGTGAAGTATAACTGTCTTGAATACAACAAGACTAAGATTAAGAATTTGTATGAATGCATAAAAGCAACAAAATTGCTCTCCTACTTCCGTGGTCTGTGGGAATTTTCTGTCCTTGTGTGGCACAGTTCTGCAGTCACACAGTGGCTCGCAGTATATGGTTCTATCCGGAGAATTAATATGAACTAGGTATTGTATTTTAATGTAACACAGTTCTCCAATTACTCTCTCTGTGGATTAGCCCTGCATGCCTTGTCTGTATCTTCGGGTTGGCAGGTACTCAGTTCGATTAGAGCTGCTTTAACAAGTAGTAACAAGTATCATGGCTTTGATATTGCAAGCTCTGCCTCTTTAGCTCAAAAGCCAGAGGTACGCTACTGGGAGAAAGGGGCATATAGACTTCTTGTTGCTCACATTTTATGGCTCTTCTAAGGTGAATTAGCTGCAGTGTACACTGTAATTTAGAAAGAGAAGAGTAGATTGGCTTACATTGCTTTAGCTAGTAGAATTTATACAACTGAAGATACAGTTTTAAATATTAATCTGGTAATTGTTCGGTAACTAACAGCTTTGATGAGGAGACAAATACATAAAGAAGAGTGGCTGAAGACTTTTATTTCAAGTTAAGAAGCAACAGCCCAGGGCTATTTGTTTTTTAAAGCAAGCAAACAGACAAAACATTAGGTAGTAAAAAGAAATAACGGGCTGTTAGCAATATAAATAAAACCAGACTGTAATCTTTGCAGAAATGTTGTATGCCACTGCTGATTTGAGTCAAACGAAGGACATCTATAAAACCTGCAGAACTGGCATACATCTAGTACTGCAACCCCTAAGTGCACTTGGCCTTGGTGAAGGGTTGGACCGAGAAACTACTGCGTGAATACCTCTTTCATTTGTTTATTGCGAGGTCTGTTACGTGCAGATTGGCAGTACATGGAAGGCCAGCCCACGTGCACAGAGAGGTAGCTGCACTGAATTTTGTTCCTACAAAAAGCTGAGAATGAAAAGCTGAGCATATGGAGCGTCATGGGCTAAAGCAGCAAGTAGGTATGGGAAAGCTAATGAAGGAAAAGGTTGCCATGCTATCCATAGACAGCAAGGCATTTTATTGCAAAAATGACAGATGTTCGCATGTTTTAGTTCTTTTTTCTCTAAGTTTACACATAAATTCAACACTGGAGAAAAGCATTTGAAGAAATAACTTTAAAGGTTTTCCTGCTAGTATTCACAGAAAGGGAAAACAGACAAAAACATGTGTAGGGATTCTCTTAATTGAAAATCTGGTTGAATACTTAAAAAACTTTTTACACACAGGGAGTACTTTCTTACATTTCAATTAAAGCAAGCAAACAAAAAGAAATAAGGTGTAGAAGTTCCTTCTGCATGATCGCTTTTTCCTCTCTGTTCCTGTTCATCTGTCACTTAGCACAGTTTCACTGAAAGTTTCGTCTCTTGCTACTTCTTCAAAGAGCTGCTAGTCCTGTGGAGAGAACAGTCTACTGGCATGCTGACAGCATGACAATTTATTAAGGGTAAACAGATGAAATCCCACAGAATAAGGAGGAAATTGAACTCGAGACACTGCCTTTTGGATACATGTATGTTAGGAAAGGCTCATGCGCTGCCTGGGATATTAATAGTAACTCATCGCCACTGCATTCAGGGAAGCGCTAACCTCTTAGTGTGGATCAGATACTGCTAAGAGCCTGGAAGATCATTTACTTAATTGTGTCCTCACTGGGTTCAGTAGTCAGGTGATGAACTGTCCAGGAAAGGGTGTCTGACATGTCCACAGCTTTTGGCATTTGGGGAAGTAAAATAGAAAGGGAGAGGCATATACCAAGTTTAAGGCAAGCAAGAGGTAAAACGTATTTTCATGAACCAAATGTTTTAACGTAGAACTGAATTGCTCCCAGCTTCAGAGCATACGGTCTAGTCGGTGACAATGGGCATAACTTTGATGCTTACAATTTCCTAATAACTTACAATGGTAAAAAATTGTATTCACTTAAAAAAAAAATAAATAGCAAGATAACAACCCCAGAGTTCAGGAGAGCAGACTTTGGCCTCTTCAAGGACCTGCTCAGAAGAGTCCCATCTCTCTAAGAGTGGAGAGCAGTAGATATTGCCTACCTTAACTTCAGTAAGACTTTTGACACTGTCTCCCATAAGATCCTCACAGAGAATGTAATGAAATATGGACTGGATGAGCAGACACGGAGATGGACTGAAAACTGGCTGAATGGCCAGTGTATTTGAAGGTGGTAACTAATGGTGCACCCCAGGGGTCAATACTGGGTCCAGTCCTGTTCCAACATCTTCATTAATGATCTGGATGATGGGGCAGAGCGTACCCTCAGCATGTCCAATGACACAAAACTGGGAGGAGTGGCTGATGTGCCAGAGGGTTGTGCTGCCATCTGCAGGGACCTCCACAGGAGAAGAGGGCTGAAAGGAACCTCATGCAGTTCAACAAATGGAAGTGCAAAATCCTGCACATGGGGAGAAATCACACTGTGTGTGAGTGTATGCTGGGAGCTCACCAGCTGGAAAGCAGCTTTGCAGAAAGGGACCTGGGGGTCCTTGTGGGCAGCAAGTTGACCATGAGCCAGCAATGTACCTTCTGGCAAGGAAAGCTAACAGTATCCTGGGCTGAATTAGGAGGAGTGTCGCCAGCAAGTGGAGGGAGGTGATTTCTCCCCTCCATTCAGCACCAGTAAGGCCGCATCTAGAGTACTGTGTCCAGTTCTGGGCTCCCCAGTACAAGAGAGAGATGGAGGGCAACTGGAGAGTGTCCAGCAAAGGTCTGCTAAGATGGTTAATGAACCGGAGCATCTCTCCTATGAGGAAGCGCTGAGAGAGCTGGGAGTGTTTAGCCTAAAGAAAAGGATCAGGGGGAATCTCATTGATGTATGTAAATATCTGAAAGGAGGCTGTAAAGAAGATAGAGCCAGGCTCTAGTCAGTGGTGTCCAGGGCCAGGAGCACTGGAGCAGGCTGCCCAGAGAGGCTGTGAAATTTCCATACTTGGAGATGCCATTTGGACATGGTCCTGGACAGCCTGCTCCAGGTGACCCTGCTTGAGCAGGGAGTTGGACAAGATGACCTCCAGAAACCCCTTCCAACTTGAACCATTCTGTGATTGTGTGAATTATTCAGATCAGACTTAACTACTTCAGACCTTTCTTGCTTTTATGTTTAAAAATACTGGCTCTCAACTTAATTTGAGTTTTGTAACCACTGTGAAGAAGGCACAGTTGAATCTCTGCTGGTAACTGCACTGAAATTCTAAGCAACCACAGGATAACTCTAGAGAAATTGCATTTGTTTAAGTACAACACAGGTTAGCAATTGTTATATAGCAACAATTATTTTATGTGAAGATGAAATATATGGCAGAAAAGGCATTTTGAAAGGTCCTTTTTCTAAAAGTGGTAGTGTTAAAATGTTAATTAGCTTGTTACTGTCAAATCTTAACACTACTTGGTAAGTATTTAGCAGATGCTATGGATTCACATTTGTCACTGACACTCTTCAGTTGGTGCTCATTCTGCTATGCATTAATGAAATGGAAATCCATGCAATTGAATTAGAAGTTATTATCACACTTATGTTGAATGTCAGATCAGACCTTTCCTGTTTCCAGGAACAGAAGTATCACCTTGAAATATTTTGAAAAAGGAAAAAGCAAGGTTATTTCAAGTTTAGTTAATATGAGACAAAATAGCATTTGCAGAATCTCTTCTCTAGAGTCTGTCTGGTTTCACTAGGAAGCCATTATTAGTTTCAGGTAGGCTCTGCAATGACTTATAATTGTTTTCAGCTGAAACTGAAGGTTCTTTGCACTGAAGGAAACAACTGATCCCATGAAAGACATTTAAAATGGTGGGACTTGCTGGATGCTGGGTATCACCGTTAAATAACAGATTCATCTATCTCTGTTAGTTTTTGTCAAGGGAAGTAGGATCACTCTATCTGTCAAGAACACCCACAGAGAAGAGATGTGGCAGGTCAAAGGGCAAGTGTGTATGTAATACCTGTTCATTTGAAGAATGGTTGAAACCAAACAGTACTGTAACCACAGGAGCTGGTTGAATAGTCGCCTATAAATCAACAAAGTTTCTTACTAATTATTTTGCACCAGAAATCATTGTAAAACTGTGAGAAAAAAGGACCCTGCAATTTATCATCGTAGGAGTTACATTACCAGTAATTATAAAATGCCCTTTATTTGAATGCCACTGGAAGTTCCTATCAGTCTAGCAAGCATTAGAATGCTGTCCGCTTAGGTATCTTGAGTGACTGAGTAATTTGCTTGCATTAGAGGTAAGTGGACTACGAGAGTTGGCCTCAGGCACTGTTCCATTGCTGTTGGTGTTGAGCGAATGGTGTTATGAGTAGGAAGTGCTGCCTGGCACTGCCCGAGTCGGGTTGGTTGGTTGGTGGTTTTTTGTGGTTGTTATTTTTTTTTTCAATTCCTTCTACTGATACGTATTAATCATATTAACAGTAGTATATACCTTAATGTGCTTTACTTAATTTTTTTAGTGAGGGTAAACGTGTGAAGATCTTTGCCAGAAAAAGCAAGAAAAGGAAGTTAAAAGTGCTGTGTTCTCCAGGAGACAGATATTGAACAGTAGTGGGTGTTTAGCAGGCTGTCACGTAAGTCACTTGACTTCCTGTATGAATAGCTATTTACCAATGTAAGATGAGTTCTAGCAGTGATGTCACTCTCACCTTTTTTAGGATTCTTTTAGGTCAGTGTTGGTGTTATGTGAAACATATGCTGTGGGTTGTTCCCCTCTATTACCATGGTAGCCATGGTCTGAGATCATTAGATTTAAACACTTAATATGCGTAGAAGTACTAGTATGTGGTGAAACAGGCAGAACAAGGACTCAGGGCTAGGCTCTCATGCGTGGGCTAGTGCCCTAGCTGGCAGGGTATCATAATTTCCAGGCTTTTAAAGAGAATGGATTTGTCTGCTGCTTCACATTTACAGCACTGAGATGGAGTTGAAAGTTTGTGGCAGAGTTCAGCTAAAAGTTATTTGTTGCTTCAATCCAAAGGGCAAAAACGGACGAGAACTTCTCCAGGCCCACCAGACCGTTAGAACTAGGGCTCGCACTAATGATGTATTTCAGCTCCTCATTTCTACTTAGGCTCTTAATTTCCTGGAAGAACTAATTTATTAATGACAAAGCTTAGGGAAGGCTGCTAAGACCTGTCCCTGTTTTGAGTGGGATGGTTCCTTCAGGCTAGCTGAATGAAGATTCAGCTGCGGCACTGGCAGACAAACTCCCACTAGCTGTGAACAAGCCATGAGGGGTAAGGATAGTGTAGAAGGTGTGGTGGCTGAAACTTCAATAGCATAAGCTAGCTATCAGCTAACAAAGCAGCTTTCTAATGCTATCTTGTTTCAATGACCACGCCACCTTTACAGCTGTTATCGTCTATGCGGCATTGCTAACCATTCCATAGTCACACTTTAAATGTTCTTGAATATAATATCTTGATATTGTTAGTAATAGTGAAATATTTTCTCTACAAGTCTAAGAAAAATGGTATGACTTTATTGATGGTACATCTCAGTATAGTGACTGATGTCTGGCGTTGAATTATTGCTATTCTTTGGAGCAGATTCTAATCTTACAAAAGAGTGGACATTCCCTTTTAAATCGCCTTTGAGGAGAAGTGCGCTCCTCAGAAGGAGAGGATCAGGAATGTCAGGCCAGCTCCCAGAATCAACTTTAACTCCTGAAGATTATGCAGGAGGTAAATCTCAGGTGAGACTTTGAGCGGTAATAACACTGAACAATTCAAGCTTTGCAGAAATGTAAGCCCTGATTAAAAACCAACTAACCAAACACCACCACCCCCATCCCCCCAACAAACAAAAAACCAAAAAGGACTGGTCAAGATAAATAAATGGTACCAAGAGATAAAATTAACGTGTCTGTAACTTCTATTTAAGTTACCCTCTGGTGTCTTAGATTCATTTGTTTATGACTGGTGAAGCAGGATAGGCCCTTAAGGAAATCATTGGGTAGGTTATGATGGGGAATGGATGCTTTCTTTTGGAACCTGGTTGCTGGATAAGAAACACCATTTCTGGGTACCTTAGAGAGATCAGCCACTTTTGGTGCTGGCCCTGGAGAACAGCTGGAAGAACTGAGCAAGTGGAGCCATCGGAGCTGGTTAAGGTAGGCCCTTTTATTTCAAGGAATGTTTTGAGATCTGAACAATGTAATTTTAAAATGCATATCGATAAATTGATTCCAATGCAGTTATGAATTTCAGCTTTATACCTTTTGTTTAAGGAGGGTAATATTTGTCATAGAAACCCAAATAATCTCTTGGCGTGTATCTGAATAATGAGTTATCTGAAAGTATATCATCACAATGAGGGTTTTACTAAGCTACTCTTCATTAGATGCCTACAATTTAAGATTGTGTTGGGTGTCTCTGTCTATAAATTAATTTGCTTAAGTATTTGGGGGTGGGGGAAGGTATTAAAATGTCAAAAGAAATTTTCTTTTAAAGTTCCAGCAAATGTTATTGAAGAACTTTGCAGTTCTTGATTCCCTACAATGCAATCCATACTGAGCATTCACAAAGCAGGTTTCCATTTTGTGTAGTGCAATGCCAATTTGCGTGACATAGGTCAGTTTTCTTGCTCTTGCGAGACGTAGCACGCTTGCAGGCATGCAGAGTGGGCATTCGAGTTTCTGCATGCCTGAGAGCCTGCCTGGATGAACATCCACGAAGTAAAAAAGCAGGTAGATTTGTGGCATTGTTTCTCACTGACAGTGGTAGAATTGGAAGGTACACCCATGTCTGTTTTTATACTAAAATACTTTTCACCGATGCTATTGTGAGAAATACATTTTACTGTATAAAATCAATCTTTCCACTCTGCATTTTGAAGGATTTCTATAGGAATCCTATATAGACAGAAAATATAAGATGGTGATGATAAGACCAGATGATGTTTTTGCTCTGATTCTCACCAGCGTGGATGAGTACAGCTTTGCAACTGGTTTGCATTGTTGTATCTACAGAGTTATTTAGAATGAGATATGTAGAAGCAATTATACTGCTGGAGGCAGGCGCTCTCAGTTGCCTTGGAGGCTGACTTTTTGTAATACTAAAAGTATTCTAACAAAAATGTTAACAAAATTTAACATTTTAACATAAATTGCAACATGACCTAAAGGAGGTACTTGTTTGATTTGTTGTTTTACAAATATTTTCAGTTAAGTGGAAGGTGAAAGAATGAAAAAAGGAATAAAGTTGGAGAAAACTTGGGTTTTGATTCATGAAAGCAAGGAATGATTTCTTTGTCCTTTATAGGTGTTGATCTCCGTATGGGTGGCATCAACAGGAAGTGCTTGTAGTCTATGCAATGCTGTTGATTTTGGTTGGGAAATAAAGTCAGTGCATTTGGCGTCATGCCACATTGCCTTATTTGCAGGATGATTTCTGCTGTCTGGATGGGAAATGGAATTAAGTTGGAATACTGAATGAAAAGAATGTGTTGGCTTTTGTGTGTGGGTGGGGGGGTGGTGATAAGGAGGCATTGTCTAGCAAATAGTAGCTTTAGATGAAAAGGCAAGAGTGAAACTGCTTTCCAGTAAAACAGTTTTAGAAAAATGGTACAGTTGCCAATAAACAGATATTTGTGGCTGTTACTAGGAGGGGCACAGCGCATTGTAAATGAACTCTCTAAGTGAGAGCTGAAGTCTAATTAGACTAGAATACCTTACAAGAGAAGCCAGGAGCTAAGCTTAGTTCACTGAGCCTCTCTTTTTGACTTTGGATCATGAAGGTAATGAAGAAGAAGAGAGCCTCAGTGTCAAGTAAATAGATATAAACAAGTTGGAAGTATGTGGAAAAAATTGCCAATATCTGAAATTGTAGAACATGAGATATTGTTATTTATTAGTCTTTTTCAGACTTCAAACCTTCAGTGGGGCTAGCAGTGTGGGATAAGCACTGTCCAAGAGCAGAGTGTCTCGCTTCTGAAAACTTCAGCCAGCTCAGAGCTCTGTTGGTACCACGAGCACCATCCCATTTATCACAGTCTGGGGACTGGACAGGACAGAAGTGTGAGCCAACTGTTCAGCTACTATTTTTCTCAGTCTGGGACAGAACCTCTTGAAGATGATGCTTTGCTTACCCACTGAATAAATCCTTTCACCAAAACCCTAAACTCTTTTATTAGGGCTTGTTCAGTATCAGAACATTTTGCTTCTTTCAGAGTCTGCAAAAGATGCCTGGGTGACAGCCTTCTTCCATGACCACAGATCCAATGGCATTTGCAGCGTAAGACTGACTTCTGTATGGTGACATGCTGCAAATGAGGGTTTGTTTAGCATGGGGACTTCTCATGCCTGACTAAACTGCCACACTGTTCTGCAGGCTCTAGTGCTTTGGGGACTGGAATTTTCTTTGATCCCTCCAATAGAGGAAATGGTGTTGCTTGCAGGTGCCATCAACTCAGACAGTCTGTCCATCTGTTCTCTAAGTGTGACGCAAAGCATTCTGTCTTCTATTTATTATTTCTCATTTAGTGATGTGTTATTTCTAATCTCAGGGAATAGATATTCATACCATGGAAAGTACATGAAAGAGGCAAATAGGGAGACCATAGTTAGGGCAAAGAAAGACCTCTTTTATGGTAAATGTCAACTTGAAGATGAGCTAGGCTCTCAGGAGAATGTTAAATAAGAATGGTGCTGCAGAACCAGTGGCAGAGATGATCTCACTGTAACTAGGACGTAATACATGATTTTTTTAAACCTGTGAAGTGCATTAAATGTTATTTTGTTTTATACACCCCAGATCTTTATTAACTGATGCAAGTGAAATATAGGAGTGATTTAATGATGGATGGGAATCTAGTCCAGTAATCTCTAATAATGTTGTAATAAACGTCTAGATGTTGTAATAAATGACAAGTCTTTGATTCTGAAGTTGTGTGTTACAAATTTCAGTTAGAGCGCTTCTAAAGTGAATTGGGATTGGAGCCAGGCCAGAATTTAGATTTATTATTTAGAATTCAGTCTTCCCTCCACGTTGCTCTCTCTGGGAGGATGCCTGCATCAGTCCAATGAGTCTGATCTCATCATCTACAGCCCTAGCTTTGGCAAATGTGTTAGATTTAGAACTCTTTCTCTGGACCTCTTGCCAAAACACAGACCAATTTTCTGTTCTTTACTGCTATTCAGTTGTGTATATTGTATTTCTTTTCAGACGGAATGATTTCACAGCAAAATGAAGGGATGATAATGGCACAAATAGACATATACAGGCTAGTTTAGCAGGTTAAATTAATTTTGCAGGTAAAGAGCAGCAAAACCCAGGTCATGTTGAGGTTTTTATTTGGCTTTTCACAGAAGTTCGTATCGTAACTGTTCATGGAGGGCTTGTCTCTGACTTGCTGCCCTGTGCTGAATGCAGCGCTTCTCTATCTTTGTGAAATTAAAAGTAGCATGGTTATGTGTACTTATGTTGCAATTGTATCTTCTTTCTGCTGTATAGATTTGCTCAAAGTCTATAGGCTAATATGCATCCAGGTGTTGTTTATGATGCAGTAAGGGCACTTTGAATTTAGTTTTAGAGCTGAGGGCAGTTAGTGGCGTGCCTGGACTACAGCATCAGAACTTTCGTTGTGCTAGGTCTGTATTAACGTGGTGTTAGGCCATGTTTTCAGAGATGTCTTTCCACAGTTAAAATCCATTGAGTTACCCCATGGCACTGGAGTTTTTGACTTGCTCTGAAACTTTGCAAAATCTTTTAAAAATCTGCCTGCCTTTTAGTCATCTGAATATCTTTATGTGTGGTTTCCATGGCCTCATCGGAATTCAGTAATTGAAGTCCACACTTTTTTCTTTTTCCATTAATATTGGTAACTGTCAGGCTGTTGATTGTGTGGGCAGCCACTATTCACAGTGGCTTAATTTGATGGGATTAAATTTTCAAACCTAGCTTCAGAAAATATATCTGCAAATGAGGCAGCTGCAAGCGAGGTATATGGAAAACACCACACGGTGCCTTCCACAGCACGTGCAGATGTTAGCTTGTGCCTTTGTGTGCACCAACCTGTCTGGGTGTCAACCAAAAGCTTCCTTTCTGCTCGCTGCACGAGTTCTTTCCTGCTCTTGTAAAGCACTATTTTACAAGTATGAAGCTATAGCCCTTTGCTGAAAATCCAAGCAATTTGCATCAGTGCTCTGAAGTTTTCTCTTAGCGGAAAGTATTTCTCATGAACTATTGCATGTACATATTAGGCTGGCTATCAAATACTGAAGTATTTGTAGTGGTGCATCTTAAAATGAGAGAACAAGCAGTGTGGCAATCTGAGATGAGCTAAGTAGCCCAGAGAAACCTACTTGAAAAAAGGCACAGAGGGTGTGTTCAAAGTTTCCGAGCTCCTCATTGGTTTGTTGCTCACTGTGGTACATACTGTGGTCTCTGGCATATGCATTGAATGTGTGTTTTAAGGAGCACTGTTTGCTTTCTAGTTTAGAAGCAGTTGCAGAATATCTAAACAAAATAGCTTTGAAATAAGATTCCCTGACATCTGGGGTTCAGTGACACTCAAAATTTCTCATTCCTTACTTGTTATAGACTTGCTTGCTGATTATCCATGAGGCTGTTTGGCAACATATTCAGAAAGATTTATTAGTGCTCTCTTGAGAACACCTTACAGAGCTCTTTTATTTAATCTTATTTAATTTTTGTTTAACTATCAAGCTGTGTAGGGAACTTTGTCTTTTAGCTAATTTATAGTATGTTGCATCTAGGGTATAGTGTGTATTTGCCCTCATGCTACAACACTGATGTATAAAATGTTTAGAACTATCCATCTATTTAGGGTGTTTGTTTTGCATCCTGCTTGGGTAAATAGAGCTGACTTCACAGACACAGTAAGATTAACCTTGATTTGTTCCCAGATTGATTTCTGTCCTACTGATTTCCTCTTTCTCAAATTCTTCTGCACTTTGGCATAAATATTTTTGATGCTGATGGTAGAACAGAGTTGCACAGGAGCATCTTTGGGGGCTGCTAACTCCACCTTCAGTTGACTCCTGTAGGTATCTAGACACATATTCTTCTGTCGTCTTGTGCTTACAGCGTCCGCTGTGCTCCTTTACACCATCCTGCTGATTAGATTGAGGGCTCTGTCAAGACATTGTCCCGAAGCTGTCACGGTCATGTTGCATAGCTGACACTACGCTCACTCTAAGTATGGGTGTATAGTTGTATTGAAAGTAAATGAAGCCTAACAGAAAAAAATAAGAAAAAACCTATTTCAGTAGTGTTGGTTTCACTTTCATAAACTGCTGGTCTGCAGCTCTGGAGACACCGAGGGACAAATGCTACTCTACCTAAAGAATTTTAGTAAAAAAAAAAAAAAAGAAAAAAAAAAAAAAAAAAAAGGAAGAGAGAGAGAAATAAGACAAGGAAACTTATAGAATATTCTGTATTTCAGTACAAAAGTGAATTTGGGGGAGAGTTATAAACAACAAAAGAAAAAAGAGGGCTATTTTTTTGAGTAATCAGCACAGTCAGAAATAGTGGTTTGACAAAAAAAAAGGATATCTTTTCCCTAAAATTGGCATGTCTTTCTTAGGAAGATACTCTAGAAGATGATGAAGGTGGGTGTGCGGTGGTGGTTGTGGGGGGTGGGCAGACAGAGTGCCTGTACAGATGAGGACATCGGGGTTTGTGACACTTTTGTACTTACAGCGGGAGTAGATGGTTGAAGTTTCATTGTTTTGCAGTCCTAGAAATAAGGAAACTGTTTAAGGAAACTGTTAAGTGCTTCTCCTTATCAGCAGGATCTCAAGGCCCCTAAGCCCCCTCATGAGACAATACGTCTGTGGAATTGTTCTGGCAGCAGCAGCGAGGCACTCTGTGCCAGGATGGTGCTAATCCTTCTTTGGTGTTTCATTTTCAGCTGACTGGGTAGCAACCCCTTTGGTTTTTAAAATACCAGAATACCTACAGAAAGTGAGACTGGGTGAAGGATAGTTGGATCCTAAAGCATTGCATTTATATGCTACTTTAGCCAGTAAGGAGTTAACAAAGATTTCACTGCACCCCCAGATAGGGTTAAATTGTAGGTTGTGTTGCAACTGTGGAGAAGTGCTACAAGCAGAGGTGAAGGAGCCTTCGAGAGAGTGACCTTTTGCAGAACCTTCAGGACAATAGTCTGTACAACAAAGGAAGAGGAATGCAAGGGAAAGGGAAAGAAAGCAGACGCCTGTAGAGAGGGGAGGTAAGAAAAAGCAATGGGGGGTTAAGAAAATTGGCATTGTTTGCTTCACACAGCACTGTTGGGATAGGGGACGGGGTAAGGTTCATCTTTCGGTGCGCTCTTTTGGTGTCATCTACAGCTCAAATTAGTAATAAAATGTCTCCAAAAAGTTACTGGAAAGATTTGATGAGACAGTTTGAATAGGAAGTGTCTGTACAAGTTATGAGCAGAAAATGTGAGCAGAACTTGTGTTCACAGGTGTGAGATGGTGCAGAAAGGTGCACCTGACTGCTCTGTTACCGAATAACATCTAATACAACTTTTTCTTAGGATTGTAGCTTGAGTATAAAATAAGGATTTTTGTTGAATTTTAAAAGTCTTTTTGCTCCTCCTTTGGGGGAAAGGATTTTTCTCGAATTGAAAGAGAACTGTTGCTGGGGGGCGGGGGGAAGAGGGGACTTGTCATTGAAATGAAAAATCAACTGCATTTCCCAAAGGAAACACTTTGTTGGGGATTATTTAGTCCTTTAAGCTTGCACGTGGAGAATCTGAGAAGGAAAAGCAATCATGCAGTTGCAAAATATCACTTGTTTGCACATTTGGAACGGGGTGTTGTCTTTTATAATGCTGTTACAATTATCTGCCTTTTTTTTTTCTTTTTTGGGTGGCGGTAACTGTTGTATGTTGCCTTGTTGGGATAGAGAAAGTGATTGAGTGCTCTAATAACTTTTACAAGTTCACAGAGAAACTGCTTGTTAGAAGATGTCACCAAGAAGAGCTAGTGCTAATTGCTGATACATAAATGCTGATACCTAAATGCTGATTTCTAAAAACAAAGGACTCCATTTTCCTTATGGTTTGTTCTAGGAGATATTTTGGGGAAAAATAGAATTGAGATCATGACCTTTGTTTAATGTAGCTTTTTCTTGTTTAACTGTGTTTTCCTGTGTTCATGGTTACTCATAATTAAACAGGGCATTGGACAAATCACTGTACCATCTGGTACTTGTTTACAATGGCATATTATTCCTCTTGACAACTTTGTTCTTTCAAGTTCAAGAAATAGTAACACCTCCTAGCGCAGTTTATAAAAATTTGCTTGATCTTTGATATAGGCTCTTCTGGAAAATTAGTTGTGACAACTCAATAATTCACTTCTTTATGGAGTGATCCAAGAACTGCTTCAGAGGCTGATTTTGCCAAGTAACATGGTAAACATTTCTCTTCACATGGCCTCTTTCAGAGGTTGCGTACGCCTTCTGATAATAAAGGAAAACTTAGCTTTACATTCAAGTGAATTGTGAATGTGCTGAATTACTCTTATACTCTTTAATTCTTAAAAGACCTATGAGCTTGAGATGTTAAAACTTGTCACTGTGAGAACAATAAACTGATATCGCTTTCCCGGCTTGAAATTCTCGAGCAGTGATGACCAACATATGGGCTGTTGAACTGCAAGTATCTTGTAATCTTTAGTGTCTGGTTACTGTTATAGGGATACATATTATGCAACTGGCAATTGAGATGTGGGTAGGGTTGGAACTCCCTGATAATCTGAACTCTGAAATTCCGCTGCAAATCTGTAGGTCGTGCACCCACAGTGCATTAATGATGGTTTCAGGCAGCATTGCTACTCTTGCTCATCTGAGAGCCATTCCATGAGCTCCCTTTCCCACAGCTGCCTTATCAATGCGGTAATACATCCTCTGACAGTGTATATTTTCATATAATTTTTTTAAGGCCAAGAACTTTGGCTATCAGTGCTTAAAAGAAAGATGGTCTTCTATAAGGTTTGTTGATGAGTGGGGAGAATAAAGTTATCTGGTTATCCAGAACTGTCGATGAGAGCTGGCTTTAACCTGGAATTTTGTTGGCTTTGGAAAATGCCTGTGTAATTCTGAGGAAGCATACAGCATACTTCTGAAGTGTTTCTTTAAGTTCTGAAAAAAAAACCTTCTTAAAATGGTTTAAATATTGTGTATTACTTATTTAAAATAATGGTATGATGTTGTAAAATAAAATAATAATTTCAGAATTAATTTCAACAGTTCTTGGAGCAAAGCTTTCCAAACTTAAAAAAAACAATTCCGAAGTCTGCTTGATAAGAAATTGTTTTGAAATTTCTGCTGTCTTCAGAACCACTCCATCTACTGCCTGTTTCTGCTACCTGGATATGTACCTGTTTAATGGTAAATTAACGTGGATAGAATTTGGATTGAACATGTAAATGTTTATATCACAAATGTTGCATATTGGTGAGTCAGTCAAAAAACTGATGCTGACACTGGGGAAATGCGGAACAACAGGACTGGTACAGGTGATGGGTGGAGGATAAAATGCATGCCGACAGTAGGACTGTGAATTCTAAGTTACTTCACTTCTTGCTGGCCAGACAGGCATAAACTTTTGCTGTAAACTGCTTCCAGATGCTGACGAAAGGTAGGCTAAATAATCCATGGTATTGTAACTACAGTTTTCATCGCAGCACTCAGTGCTTGTCAGTCTTTATAGGCAAGGTTTTGCAGGTGCAAGTCTTGACAGAATTTTCAAAATTGCCTAAGACTATTTCTTGAGACCTAAAAAGTTTCTTTTCCACCAGTTAAGCCCATTGTTAGCTCTCCTGTTTATCATGGAGGGTATGAGTTATTCTGCCTCTCTAAAGATGGCTTCTGCTGCTGCTTCATCATTAAACAATCCAAATTTTCTATCTTAGGCTATATTTGTGAGACACTTGGACACCTTTATTTTTCTCTTCTGGACTGACCAATTGACTTGCATCTTTCCAGAACTAAGTTATACAAAGATAAGGGCCATATTTGGCATCTTTGTGTTGAACAAAGTGAAACTTAAATCCCAGTTTTTTACAGACTGCTGTTATTTATACACTGCACGATGTTATTTACTGTTTTCACAACAATGTGTTGACTCACATTTAGCTATGATCCTGTTTTAATTGTGGAGTATCTCAAGCTTGTTTTTATTTGGAACAAACTTATAAAAATATTTTCTTTAATTTTTTTTTTTAATTAATGCAAAATTAATATGGGCAAACATACCTAAGCAAACACTGTGTGGCTTGGCCTAAAATGTGACAGACTCTGTGGAAGCTTACACAACTTTTAGAAATGTCTTTAATTCCACCAGAAGCTAGATACACAGTACGAAGGGTCCAGTTTCAAATACAGACATGGACAAAACTGGAAAGAAAACAAAGCAGCAATCTAATACAAAATTATGATTTGTAAACTACTCCAGAATTGTGTGGATAAAACTTCAGCAATAACGCTGTAACCTATGCTGGTTTATTAAAAAGATAAAACAAATCCATTATCTCTTTATGAACTATTTGCAAATAGTTCACTTGAATTTCTAGCTACAGCCCGGGCTGAACTATGATTACAACTTATTTTCTGCCACCTACAGAAAATAAGAGTCATTTGAATTGTCTTCTGCCGGCCTTCAATTTTCCCTTTAACTTCTTCCAGGAATTTGGTTTGTTGGAGAAAGACAGACACTTATTGCCTGTATGCATATTACATATTTTTGTAAGAGTAAAAGGAACTGTTTTTTTGCTTTGTTTTGTTTTTTCCTGGCAATGCTCTGCCCTGCTCTGCAATATCCTTCTTGGGAAAGAAAAGCAAAGTTTATGATTCTTCTAGCTATTTTAGAACAGAAATGGGTTTTCCTTTAAGACTGCGAAATCATGGAATGGTTGAGGTTGGAAGGGACCTCTGTCTCTTAAAGATTTTCACTAACACATTTCCTGAGATTAGAGCAAAAGTTGTATTTTTCTAAATTGGACCAAAGACTGTAAGGCTTTGTTCTTATTGTAGAGGTATTGTCATGGTTATATTTGTGTAAAATCCTAATGGCGAAGGACAAAGTTGCTTTTTCCCTTGATAACATCAATGAACAAGTTGACAGTTATGTAGCAGGGAGTACTACCTATGCGAAAAAAAAATCCCAGATCATTGTTCCTCTGAGGATTTTACTGAGAGAGACCTGGTTTAGGTGTGCTTTTATACTTCATGTTGTCCAATTTCCATATTTTTGAAAGCTTAGAAATCTGCACTTAGAGCTTCTGAAAAAGGACCCTCCAAACATGAGCAGAAAATAAGTCTACATAATGACATGTATGTGAGTGTAGGGAGAGTCTGAAACAAAAATCCATTGTTATTAATCGTATAATAATATAGTACTATTTATAATCCTGATTTCCAATCACAACAATCACCAATCCATGAAGCATTAAGTTTGAAACTTGCATTGATAATTATCTTGCTGCCTAACTTCCCATGTTACTTCTGATAATTTTGCCATAAACATCTAGCTGAATGTTTATTCCATAATCTTTCAGCCTCATCCTCGTGTACCAGAAGTCTGAACAGTGCCTGCCAAATTCTCTAGTTTCTTCGCGATAGCTTCTGATTTGCTTCTGCATTTTACACAAAGATCATGCAGTGCATCGATCATCCAAAATATAATTCATTAAGTGTAATATAATATCAAATCACACTGATAAAGTAGGCCATTTCCTTTTCATTCTGAGAAGTTGTAAAAAGCCCTCTGGTTTTTATTTCTTTCTAATCTGTCCAAGATTTTCCAGTAATTAGCTCCTAACAGCTCTGCTGGAGAACGCTGACATTGAGCACTTAAGGCCTTGAGTTCATACAGTGAATGAGAAAGATAAATACAGCAGACTCATATAATAATTAAGGTTGAAGGGGATCTTGACTTGTCATTTGGTCCAGTCCCTTACTCAAAACGGGCGATATAAAATTTGGGTCTGACTTTGAAGTTGGATCAGGTTCTTGTCCAGTCAAGTTTTGAATATCATAGAATGGTTTGGGTTGGAAGGGACTATTAAAGCTCATCTAGTCCAACTCTCCTGCAATGAACAGGGACCCCTTCCACTAGACCAGGTTGCTCAGAGCCCCATCCAACATGGCCTTGAATGTTTCCAGGGATGGGGCATCTATCACCTCTCTGGGCAACCTGGGTCAGTGTTTCACCACCCTAAAAGTGAAAAATTTCTTTGTTATATCTAGTCTAAATCTCCCCTGTTTTAGTTTAAAACCATTACCCCTTGTGCTTTCGCAACAGGCCCTGGTAAAAAGTTTGCCCCCAATATCTTTAAGGACAAAATTCCACTGTATCTCTGACAGCTTGTTCCAGTGTCTGAACACTCCAATTATGAATAATATTTTTTCCTTATGTGTAATTGAAATTTCCTTTGCTGCACTGTGTGCTTGTTGCCTCTTACCCTTTTGTAGAGCACCTCTGAGAAGGGTCTGGCTCTATCTTCTCTTTAACACCTTGTTAGATAGTTGACAATAGTAATTGGATCTTTCCTTAACCTTCTCATAATTAGGCTAAACAAATCCAGCACACTGAGCTTTATGTCATGAGTCATGTTCTTCAGTCCCCTAATCATCTTAAGACCTTAATCATCTTGGGTGTCTTATGTGTAGCGGCACTCCACTGGACTCATTGTGGGTTTTCAGTGTTATTTGTGTAATAGGAAGCCCAAACTGGACACAGTACTCCAGTAAACTCAAGTACTCACAAAAGTACTGAAGAGAGGATAATAATCTCTTTGCTTGTTCTGCTAGCTAAGCTCTTGCTCATGCTGGCCAGTACGGGGTAAGCCTTTTTTGCCTCAAAGACATGGTGCTGCCTTATGTTCAGCTTGTTATTTGATGGGCCCCAGGTCCTTTTCTGCAAAGCTGCTCCCTAGGCAGCTGGCCTCCAGCATGTAGTACGGTGTGATGCTATTTCATTCCGGCTACAAGAGTCTGCATTTATGTTTCTTGATTTGATGAGGTTTTTGTCAGCGCGTTCTCCAGGCTGTTGAGATCTCTCTGAGCAAGCAGCTCTATGCTCCAGTGAATTAACTACTTCCACCAGTGGGGTGTGATTCTTTTTGTCTGATAGTCATGGAAGTTAAACAACTCATGATTCCCAAGTGGTTGGTTGGTTGTTACGCAGGCAACAGTGCCCTTCCTGAACTGCAAAGTAACAATTACGTTGTTATTCTAATATCGAAAATCTCAATTACGGTTGATTTGTGTGATAGTCTGACCACAGACCATGCATAATGAATACAGTATTGATAATTCGCTCAGCCTAAGTATTTTGAACTGCTCATCTGGTGGCTGTAAAATACTGTTGTATCTTATGGAGATAGTTTAGGATCTAAGTCCAGGGGGTCTCTTCCTCCCTGTCCCCCATCCTGTCTCAACTCCATCCTCCCCCAATTTTAAATGCCTTCCTGTTCAATTTTTGCAAGCATGTTCTACCTTTTCTGTGTGCTCAGCATGATAGTTACTACTCTGTTTCCTCTCTAAGTAATCTTTGGATCATAAGAAATGTTCTTGACATTTGGCTTTTCTTAAAGTTTTGTTTTCTAAGCATTGACAATTTTCTGAAGTGTACTTTGGTTTTTGTTTTTTTTTTTTCTCCTGTAATCAATTCTAAGACCTGGAAAGCAGTCTGGGAAAACCGATGATGATTCTCATGGGAGCATTGTCTTCTATGCCTTTCTGTGTAGGTGAATCGCTGTCCCTCTCTGCACTGGCCAGTGCGCTTACCTCCCGTATACTGCTCTAGCGAAAAGGAATACTCTTAACTTTTCTTCACTGAACACCAATTGCTGTAGGCTTGAGCCAGTACCACTTTCATTTTAATAAGTAATGTGTTTGCAATAAAACTTACAGATAAACCCAACTTTCTTCCATTCAAAATACTTCATACTCCTAGTGAGCAGGTGATGTAAATGTTTCCAGAGGAAGTAAGAGTGGAGTCAATGGATGTCTGGGCTAATGAGAAGCAGGAGCAGTCTGCAGAACACAGCCAGATGTATCCTCTGCGACAGAAGCAGTAATAGGTGTTCCTTGTGGGATGCTAATTTTGCAGGCAGGAGGATATGATTAGTTTGTTGCTGGTTTCCTCCAGTGATGCAAAGGATCTACTGTCAGTATGCACATTGTAAAAGGTCTAATGGGAATAGAGAAGCCGGATAAATCCTAGAAAGAAAGCAAGAAAAACTAGTTGAAAGGTATTCTGACAACTGTCGCTCTCACTGACTTTACCCTGTAGACCAAAAGTCCTTTGCTGTATGAATCTGTAAAGAGCTGAAAAGAGCAAATAAAGTCGAGTTCATTGAATCTTTGAAGGTTTTGCTAATGAGAGGAAGTTCTCTTAAAAGGATAGTCATGCAGATTCCAACTTAGCTTTGATGTTCCTGTATAGGGAAGCTAAAGGGTCCTTTCCCTTGTTTAGCATTCATGTTTTTTTACTGAAAAACTATGTAAAAGCACTGAAAACCTCTTAGAAATTCCTCTCTCTGAAGGCTATCTATATTCTGCCATAAAAAGGAAAGAAGTTAAATGTGGGAAGATGGGTTTTTCTGCTCTATAAACAATCCTCGTGTTTTTATTGCATCTTGATCTGGTAGTTAGAACAAACTAGAACAGCATAGCTTAGATGCTGTAGAAGTCTTAATTTCTTTAAAATCTACCCAAGATCAAAGTGGTTTCTAATGTTAGACTGACTAGCTGCTATTTAAGTTAAAATGTTATAGGTCTGGGGTTTGGTTTGTCTAAGTACAGTCTATATTTCTGAAATCTGAACCACAGCTGATCAACTTGTATGTTGCCAAATTTTGGCCCTGATCAAAAAATGACAAGAAGGACTTGGTTTTTGCCAGGGACTTTGGCTCAGTCAAAGCATTGGGCTATAAGACTCCTGCAAGATGAAGTCCTAAGCTGCAGGAAGACATCCCAGGCTACGATACTAAGGTGTGTAAATATTTGACTATTATGTAAAGTAGAATCATAGTATAAAACACTGTTTTTATTTGTTCCTTTCCTTCCTGTGCCTTATCTTTCTCTGTTCTACTTCTTACACCCCTTGTCATATTCCTAGATGATAATTTTCTTGGGTAACGCTCATGGTTGTGCAATACTTGGTTCAGTGTAACCTGTTACCTTTGACTGGAACTTCCAGTGGCTGTAAAATTTACACTGTAATACAGTTCTTAAAGCTGGATTGTCATAGGATCATCGAATAGCTTGGGTCTTCCAACCCAAGCTTTAAAGGTCATCTAGTTCAACCCCCAGGCTTACTCAGGCTGTTCAATGGCTTAAAACTTCTTTAAAAGTATGAAAGCTGCTGCGATAGGAAGTAAAATATACCCAGTCTTTAAGCAGCACTGAGAAATACTATAGAACCTTAAACCTAAAATGGAGGACAAGTAGTAACCTTGTTGTTAGTGCCAACTGAGGAGACTCTGGAGATCTGGATGCCCTTCCCAGCCAAATTTAGATTTTTGTGACCTTCTCCATCTGCAAAGATACACAAGCATTCTTGCCATGCTGCGGAGCTGAGAAAAAAGATCTCTTATTCTCCTGAGATGCATAAATATCTCAGTGGTAAATATTGTAGAAAAGCCTTTAAATATTACAGAAATGTAACATATTTGTTGAGTGAGGTTGAACTGTAGGCTTATTGTAACTTTCAAATTCTTTGACCTGAATGAAATAAACAGAAATGATAAGCTTTTGCTGAAAAACATTTGAGGATGAATGAGGAGTGTAGGATTTAGCATAAACTACTTGTTTGTTTCCTTAAATTCCAAGTGTTGCTGATTTCATTAGAACAAGAAATTTCCACAATACTTGATACTCTGTATTTTAGTGTTTATGCATGTTTTCTGTACTAAAAGGAAATAGCAGCCTCTGCTGGCAAAAAAACCACACCAAAACCAAATCAAACCAGCAAAAAACCAATCAACCAACCAAAAAAAACCAACAAAACCCCCCACCCAACCTTCTAGAAAAAGTATTTTTAAGTTGCCTACACCAGCATGTGTTTAGTGGATCTGAAACTGTGAAAAAGCCAAATGAAATATGTCATTGACTGTGATTTTACATCATCTCTTTAGTCACCTCATCTACTTGATTAAATCTACTCTACAGTCTTCCAAATCGATTTGTAACTTGTTCCAAAGCTTGAGCCACCTGCTGGCCCTCCGTCCTGCGCAGGGCACTGTTCAGTGTTAGAGGAACTGCCTAACTTCGTGAAACTCGTGGAGATGGAGAGATTTTGAGGACAGTAGTTGACTATCCTGGGCTGCCAGATGTGTTAAGCAGATGTAGTCTATACACAGGCTGTTGTGAAAGAAAGGAAGCTTTTTAGAAGCACTCAGTAGAAGGCATGTTCATCTGTTTCCCTTTCTTCCCTCCCCAAAAGGGAAGTTATACTTCTGTCTTTTTTATGTGTGTGTGTGTTAAATCAATTACCTCACTTGAGGTTCTGCAGCATGTAAGTGTGAGCTTTACTAGGACAGCATCTACTTCTGCCAGCATTGTTCTAAGAAACTAGTTTTCATTTTAATGCGTAAACCCACTTTTCACTGTGTTTGGTCCTTGAACATGTATTTTTAGTCTTGTTGTTTGGAGGTCATCTTTCTACGTATATCTTGATAAATTGCTGTCAAACAGGTGTTCCATGCTATGGCTGAAGGCTGCTAATAGCACAGGTGAATATGTGCTACATGTGGATTTCCAGTTCAATTTATGATAACTCCTTTTTCTTTTTTTTTTTTTTTTTGTGAAATAAAATAACAACCGAGCAAAAATCATGCATGGATAGGATGTGCCATGTATACAGAGGTTTCATGAAAAATGCAAACAAACAAAAACCTTACTGCTTAAACTGAACACTTACTATCCTTTCTCTCAGCTATTTTTAAAATAGATTCCTTCTAAGGAAAACCAACCACTGTTTATTTTAGCAGTAAAATGTCCCAGTAAATTTATTGTGATATGGAAGGAATTTAATCTTATCCTACTTAAGAAATAAGCCCTCCCTCTGCAGCTAATCAGCACTTTTTTCATATAATGAGAATAACAACTAGTTTTAATGATTATGTAATGAATAATTTTAAGGATTCTAAACAGCATTCAGATTGTTAAACAAGAGATGTATGCTAGGAAAGATGAGGCAATCGGGAAGCTTAAATTATTGGACTGAAACATTGGATCTCGCTACTCCAAAAGATCTTCTGTGAAAAAAACAAACCAGAATGAGAGATTTGATGTCTATAATAGTTTCTAGCTTGGCTATTTCTGAGAATGTTTCTGAGTGTGGTGCTGTGATTGGGAGCCCTGTTGTAAGAGATTAGATGCAAATCTTTCTGTCCCTGTGATCTTTTCTTAACAATGATAATGAAAATAATTAGAGGTTAGCAGCTCTTGCAGAACTTCTGGGAATTTAAAGCTCATGGAATTTATTTTTTTCCAGTTTCTAATTAACAGTCTCATCTCCTGAAAACGTACCAACAAGATGTGACTCTATGTTAAGGAGAATGTATACTCTTGCATAGCTTTTTTCTTTTCCTGTTTTTGTTTTTTTTTTTTTTTAAGGAGGCTGTTTTGAGTCCATCTAATCGGTAGCTGGTTAGATGTTCCAAGGCAAGATTTCCTGGAGGAGAAAAGGCTGAACTAGACTTGTTATTACAATCACAGTTGGAAAATGGGTGAACTGCAAGGTGGGCTGAGAAGTAGTTGAACTGTAGAATCTGAGCCAGAAGCAAGAAATACAATGCTACAGGTTACAAGGTGGCTAGGTGGGTAAAGTCTAGCATGTCCTGTGGCTGTGATGGTGCTAAAAGCACCTACCGTATGGATTCTATGACCTGAGCTGATCATAGTGCATCATCAAGACCTTAGCGAGAGCTGGGCAAGCTGTTCCCTGTAGTCCCTTGTTTTCTCTGGGCATGAACAGTAGGAAAAGACAAGTCCCAGGGGGAAGAAAAGGGCTAATGTACTTGGCAGAGAGTTCAGAATCGAATATAATTGTAAATGTTTCAGAGCAGCTGAAATTTCAAGGGTTGTGCTTTCCAAGCCAGCAGGTTGAGATTGATCTTTTCTGGGAAGACTTGTGAATAGCTTGAGGAGGATTTCTCAGTCTGCTTCTAGTGGTCAAGTGTTCATTTCATATTTCCAGCCTTGAGTCTAAGCTGGGACAGACTCTAAGCTACCTTAAGTGTCAATCTAGTACCAGGAAATTACTAGCTGAGATTAAATGACAAGGAAAATTTAAGAAATTCCTTTCAACGCTCAGCATTTGCTCTGATGAGGTGTTTCTTGCTAGGAGCTTTTATTCCTGCATAATCTTTATGCTGTCTCGTGTAAAATTAGATGTGTATGTGGTAGCATGAAATTGTTAATTTGCCCGTGTCATTTTAACGCCAGATGGTACTGGAAAATTGGACAGAATTTGTTAGTGGGCATTTACACCACGGTTCTTCCTGCCACTGGATGGCAATGTTTGACCAAAAAAACCCAACCATATGTGAGGAAATAATAAAACAGGAAACTGACACCCTCTTTTACTGGCAGAGGAGGTACACATCTTCCTTTGGGTATATGGCTTTCTGGAATCTGAGGAGGAGGAAAATATTATATTGTATTAAACTGAAGGAAATTTATTTGCTCTTTTTTTTTTTTTTTTTATTATTATTATTACTATTCCAATAGTGCTTAGAAACCTCTTGGGCTCTGAATTCAGTGTGTTAGATGCTGTAGAAAACATATGTAAATCATTTCATGCCTATGAGAATTCAATAGGTTCCACTGTATCCTAGCTCATTTAAGAAGCCCGTTCTTCCAAGATTATGAAAGTTAGACTCCAAATCTGAGCTTTTTTTTTTTTTTACAGTGAAGTGTGTATTTTAAAATGTACCAAGCTATAAAAAAGAAGAAAAAGTTTGTAAGTTATGTCAACTATGATATAACTATATCCCAGCACATTAATTGTAATTGTGAAGATGACATTGGTGAGGTGTTTTCTTAGTGTTAGAATGAAAATTGAGAAGAAACACTTGAAACACCTCTGGCTTCTCTGATCAACTGCAAGCAGCTCTGTACGTTGCACTTTGTAATGCAGGTAGTGATTCAGCCAACTATAGGAATCAGAAATTAAATAATATTATAACTAGATCAGAGCATATTTCACTGTTTTGTTCAACTAATAAGCCTAGGAAAAGTAGTAATGTTTTCTTAAGCACAGTTATATATTAAGCCTTGTGTGTGTGAAAGTAATATACTTACTACTCTTTGACCTCAGTTGCTTTGTTTAAGTGTTGGTTGAGGACAGTTCTCTGCGATCGTAGCAAAACTGAAAGCACAAATCTTAGCACGCACTTTACCATACCTGACTCTTGCTATAAGAAGCAATTCAGTCATTAGTGGATATGAATTTTGCTACAATGAATATGTATGCTTCAAACCGCACAGGTGCATTAAATCCTAAAGCACTCATGTCATGCAAGGTTACAAGTGTTGTTTGTCAGAAAAGATTAATTTATTGAGTGAAACAAATATAGGTTAATAGAACTCTTCCTGCTTAAATGTTGAATGTATAATTTATGGCTAGAACTTAGAACATATTTCATTGAGTGAGACAAAGGGACTATTTAACTTAATACTGTATCTTCAACAGGGGCCAGTGGCAGATGACTAGGGAAGAATGTAAGAATTAGGTAAATAAGATACAGAGGTCTCCTCTTTTGAAAGACTTCTTTCACAAATGTGTATTATTGTTTGTTTTGTTGTTGTTGTTTTGGGTTTTTTTATTGGTTTGTTTTGTTTAGTTTTTTTTTGTGTTAAAAAATTGAATCTTGCAGAGAGGAGTTCCACAGCTTTTATTACATTTTGTGTAAACACCTCATTTCATTTGAGTTTTGGACCTACTATGGTGTAGAAAAAGTATGTCAGAACCTTAGAACAATCTCATTCTTTGTAGTCCTGCTCTGCCGTCAGCCAGGATTTCTATGGATTTTTATAAGGCTTTGTGCCAAGTCAGTAGTTGCTTGGGAACCCATTTTGTTTGATTTATTTGGAAACGATCAGTGTGAAAGGAAAAAATGGATTGCAGTGGAGATAGAATGAAAAGGTCTGCTATTCTGTCTGAACCAGTGCTCATTTGGATGATAAACTTCAGGAGACTGGACATGAAGGAAAAGGTAAGAGTTAAGAGGGCATGTAGCTAACTGGCTGACTAGATTTAGAGGTTAATTTGTAGTTACTTTAACAAGCCATTTTTCTAAAGAGAGAACCTCTTTACCAATGCTCTAAGCAAATGCCTACTAATTAAAACCAGGAACTAGACATATTTGGTTTATGTCCAAAGATGAAATGTCAGCCATGCAGTCGGCCTCACAAAGGTGGAATGCCTGATAGGTGTCTTGCCTTAGGAAGTCACACTCTGGTTGGATGCGAACACGTTGTGGAAGTACCAGCCCTGGCAGTCACAATGCCTTGTTGTATGCACAGCAGAACACAAATCGTGGAGCTGGTGTTGCATAGCTTCCAGATAAAGCAACGAGAGCCTTGTTCTGCCTTAAAATAATTTTTGTCTAATTAATTTAAGCTAATCTTGTCTTAGACAAGGACAGAATTCCATTCTTCCTTGACGTAAACACTCAAAGGGGTTTAGGATTTATGCTGCAGTGTAAAAGCATTGAAAGCTTTACTTTTGCAAGATTCCTCACTCCTCTTTTAGCCATATGTAAACTCTAACTGTATGGTTATAAATTTTGAGTTATAGCAGAAGCATGAGTTGGGAGAGATGCTGTGATGGAGAGCTTGGAAATGGTGTTTCAGAAATTCTGAGTTGCGGTTCTAAGCCATGCTGACCTACTGCAAAGATGGTTGCAACTGAGGAATTTTGCTTCCGCTTTCTCTGTTTCTGCTGGCTGTGTTTACTTTTGCCAAATAATCTAGAATGTAATGGAGAGAAAGGTGTACTTTTTTTCTTTTCTTTTTTTTTCTTCTTTTCCTTGCTATCCTATAACAGATTGCTTCAGATTATGACTGTAAGTGACTGAAGAATGAAAATTGTCTCAGTGAGAATGAAGATAATTTAAGAATCCAAAGAAAAGAGGCTGTAGAGATTATAAACTGGGGGACTAGGTGGCAATAAGCACATGTGAGAAATCTGTAATTTATGGATCTTTAAAGTGTAATATACATGATTGCCATGGAGAAAGAGAGATGCCAAAGATCTATGAAGATCATTCAGCAGCCATTGTTTTTTCAAAAGTTTCCAGAGAGTAGAACTTGACAGGTTTTCCAAAACTATCTGGAATGACTATCTAAGCCTTTGTATGCACAAAATTACTAGATACAGACATTTGAAAAAGTTTTTAAAAATCCAGTCTAGTTCTTCAGGACGCCAAAAGACACTCTAGAAGTAAACACTGGGCTCTTTCTTCCTTCCTTGATGCTTTGAATCTTATGGCCTTTTATTCCTGACTTTTACCTGTAAACTTAACCTTAATTTTCAGATGTATTTATCATTGAAAGCTTTCAAGTCTTGAGAGTTGGCAGAGCACACATCCTCTACCTAGTGCTTGGTGGTGCAGAGTGTATTTGATACTTGATAATGCTGTGCCCCCTATCCTGTTTCTCAGAAGCCAAGATTGCTCTGCTTCAACTGGCCAACATCCAAACACTTCTGTCTAATGTTTATGCGTTATAAAAATGTTTCATTGAATAAATTTTCACTTGGCTCATACTTTTGAGAAGGGTCAGGTCTGTAAGGCGTTTGTAACAGCTTACAGATGGACTTCTGAGGTTGCATTCCAACAGTGTTCAATGTTCTGTAATACAGCCGAGCATTGATACGCTGATGTCCTCATTTAAAGTGCACTTGGGTGTTCCTGCCTTCTAGTGCCATTTACAGTACAGTAGAACCCAGAACAGCTACTGGTTCACAGCAAGAACTGATATACGAATAGGGCTCTGGAGCCATCACGTGCAATCTCTTCTTTTCCCAAGCATGCTCTGTCATCAGCACTTCTTAGCATTCCTCTGTGCTGCTTTTGCTTAAGAAGAGGTATCCAGAGCTGCTTTGGTAAACATGCACCACCACCAGAGGTTAGATTTTCTCTTTTGTCGATTGTTTTTCTTTTCTTTCTGCAAATTGCTTTTCTGACATTCTGTTTTCCTCTGTCTTGATGGTAACATAAATGTTTAGTAATGTGTAGCCTGATGTAATCTGGCAGAGATGTCAGCCAGTTTGACAGAAGCATATTCAGTATCTGGAGTGTTTGGTTCAGATTTAGACATTGTTTCTCTCTCTAAAATGGCAGTCTTTTTTCTCTTTCATTCAAACAAACAGAAGATTCCGCCCCACCCCCCAAGTGTAGTAGAGTGTTGAAGACTGCTTTAGTAGAGGGAAAAACTTGTCATTAAAACTAAGCATGGAAAGAGAGCAAGCTGCCACGAGTGGTTGTGATCCCTAAGCTGGCATCTGCAGTGAACTTCTGTAGAAGTGATAGTACAAGTACATAAACAGCAATGTAGGTAGCGCCATATAAAATTGATTCAAGTTGGTGATGAAACAAGCGCTAAATAAAAGGGATCAATATGTTACCTGGCTGCTAAGAGTAATACATAGTAGAAAATGTTCTGTACACTTTAAATGGTTCAGTGTTTTCCATTGGAAGTTAGCTGCCTGGAATTTGGTGGGGAAAAAAAGAAGTTTGAAGCTGCAATTTCCTGTAGAATATGGACTGAAGTAAAATAGGATAATCAACCCATTTGCAAGTCTGACGTCCATTGAGGGAAACATATTATTTTTGTCTACATAAAATAATTTTACCACTGTTTTCACAGGGAAGTTATAGTACCTTAACGTTTGGTGAACTTGTAGTTCCTTTAAAACGCTGCCTTTATGCGAGGGCCTTTTGACAATCTGGCGATAACCTGCTCAAATATGGCTGAATTATGAGTCTCAGGGAGAGACAAGGAGGTTTGGACAGCTAAATTTTCTTAAAACTCTGTCTGTACTGAGCACGATCCCGAGTCCATGTGCCAGGGGCTGATGGCATTTGCCTCTCCTGGCTGTTGCATAGTTACTGAGACATCGAGCAGGGATCTGAAAGGAAAGCAGGGGCAAGGGTTACGGTTTTTATTTGCTACCCACTATAACACCAAGGCGATATTTGTGTTTGAAATCAGAGGTGTTTGGAACAGGGAAAGAATAGAAGAAGAAAAGGTATAGCATGAAGGATAGTAACACTGAATTAGTGTGTTGTCTTTGTTTAAGAAGTGTTTTAAGTGATTGGCAGATACTGTATCTAGAAACTTCCTCATATTAATTCACATACATCTACAGCTGTATCCTTTGCAGCTCAAAAGTACTTGGTAAAATATCATAGATTTATGGGGTCTTTTTGTTTATTTGGTGGGAAATTAGATCCCTTTATATTTCCATTTTAAGTTTGCTTGCATTCACACTGCAAAGAGAAACTTTTGAAGACCTATCAATTGGATGTTCAAAGATGACTGCAGTTATGAAGCAAGGAAGAGAAGACTGCTGCTGAAGTTCTAATTATAGTTTCACTAATGGAGAACAGAAGAATGTTATTCCTTTGGATTTATTTTAATCTGTTTCTTTTTGTGCCTGTCCAGATCAAAGTGCTACAGTGTTTACAGAATATGACTCTGTTTAGATGCTGCTTGCAGTGCTATCAAGTGTCATTTTTAAGTGAGGTTACCTGCAGCCTGTATGGGTCCCCTCCTGGGTGTAGAGGTATCACAGAGACCTTCCTCTTCCCCCTCCTCGCCCCCACTTTTCTTGTGGCCATGTGTCTAAGCTATAACTGCATTTTGGCTATAGAGATGGGAAACGTGAGGTAGGGGAAGCAGAGCACTGGCAAACGTGTTTGTAGTGCTAGATGAGATGGAGAACTGGAAGAGGCAGGATCAGATAATTTTTTCCATACTGAAATAGTGCCTGTGATCCTGCTATATCTTTTTGTAAGTTTTTCTGCCTGCTACCTTTTTTTTTCAGAGGAGTCGGGAACACCTGCCACCTTAGTTTGAGCAGTAGTACAGGCTTCTAACCTGGAGAAATATTGTTGGTACGGGTCGTGAAGGTACCAGACTTCGTGATCAGCCAGGAGGGAAAGGTTTGAACAGTTCATCGTGTGCACAGTAGTGCCGGGTTTTCTGCTCCAGAGAAATATAACTGTAGGTTGCGTATCCAAACCTGAACAACTTTCTTAAGGCCATTTATCATTAGAGACACTAAAAACATGCAAGTGTGCCATGGGTTCTGTCAAACTTCCACTTTCTACCTCTGACTAGTTGTGAAGACTTGGTCATTAAGGGAAAATTGCTGCTACCCCCCCTTTTTTTTTTTAGTAAGGGACACAATTTACTTGTTCTGAACTGTGTTCCCAAAGAGGAAAAGAATCTGAAACTTTTTTAAAGAAGCCTTCCAAAGCAAAGGCTCAATTTGCTTAATTCCAGTCAAGAAAAACAGAATGAAGAAATTACTAAACAGCTGGCTGAATCCTTAGAATAGAAATATTTAATTAGAAAATCTCTGTAGGTGTCACTACTTGCTATTCCCATGATATTTATCACAGCTGCATAATCAGGATTTACTGATGTTACAAATAATCTGAAACTAGTGATCTGTAAATACCAAATACAGTCTGTATGACTGTAGACATAGAAAAATCTGAAGGGAGGTTTCTGTGAAAATTTTGTATTTCTTTGACCAGCTTCTTAGTTGCACTGCTACGTGTTGATCACCAGCTTGGCTGAATCATGGAATCATAGAATGGTTTGGGTTGGAAGGGACCTTAAAGATCATCTAGTGCTCCTGATCTTGATCAGTGGCGTGGAAACAGAATTTTGTTTCCTTTATATGTAAAATAAGAAACATTGACTAGGGATATTTGGAATATTGGTGTGAATGTTAGAATCTATGACAAAAAAGCCCACTATTAAGTGTGCTATGAACATAATAAAAGTCATCTTTAAAAGGTGAAACCACAGGAATGCGAAAAGTCATCTCATGAAAAGTTTTGCCACCCTAAAAATAGATTCTTTAGCTATAAAAGTGGTTGCAACTCATCACATTTTGTTTGTTCGTTATCACAAAAAATTGGTTGCATTGTTCGTACCACATCAAGTGTTTATTTCTGATATATATTTGTGAACTATGTGAATTTATTTTATGGAGATGGGAGAATTCGTCTTGGGAACAGCTAAATGGAGCAAATTCCCACGAGCGAGCAAGGCATTGTGTCTAATAATGAGCCTGACACAGAAAAGTACTGGCAATGTAATTTGACTATCAATCACTGTCATCTCTGGAGCATGTGAAGCTTATGGCAGCTGCAAGAACAGCTGTAACCCAGGTCTATTGTCCTTGTGACCATCCCATGTATTTCTGAAGCCTATTAGTGGCATTTTTAGGGCTTGAAAACTGGATGGTAGTAATATAAATCTGAATATTCTAAATGACACTGGCTCATTAGGCAGTGCTTTCTACAATAATATCTAATTTTTGAGAGTTCACTTGGCAAAAGAAAAGACATTTGAAATGGTACAAGTGTTACAGCTTTACAAATGCAAGCAGCATTTTCCCATTTAGCACAAAGAGAGAGGAAAACACTCAACAGATGTATCTAATTGCTCCTTCTACTCCGTGTACTTTATTTCTTCCAAATGCCTGAGGGAAGACTTTGCCTTTATGCGAGGGCGAGGCAAATAGAGTATTGCCTGGCATAGAGAGCAGGCCCTGAACAGATCCAGATGGACCAGTATGTTCCATAGCAAGATAAGGAAGGCGTATAGTTTTCTATTTACCTGCTTCCACTAACAGCAATATATGGTGAAAAAGATCTCTGTTGTATACGTTAGTCTTGGACTCTTAGAATTTCTGGATTTAGGATCCACCTTCTTCCTGGTTGAGTTTTCTGTTTACTAATTTTTTTAATGGTTTTGTACCCTGTAGATTTTGAAGTCTTCATGAGAAGAGTTGGACTTTTCTAAGACAGATGAAAACTAGACCAGTGGCTATGTTCCATATTGAATTTTTATTTATTAAAAAAAAAAAAAAAAAAAAAGGAAAAAACCAGTGTTGGAGACTTTTTCAAACGGAAGTTTCATGGGGAAAAAAAATAATGAATTTCAGCTCCTGGGTTACTAAGTGTTCCAACATAACCATCATAGTCTTGGGAGGCTTAGCCCTGGTTTGCCTCCTTGCTCTTGGTTAACTGAATTGAAGATATTTAATATATTTTAGAACCTCTTCTTCCACGTGTAAGCAGCTGCTAAAGCTTCTGTAGGGTTTTTTGTGCTGCATATTGAACATAAAACTTCATAAGCACTATTCATTTTCCAAAGTTCTCGTCATTTTGATGTGGTATTTTGGCTGAAAAGTTATAGTGGTTTTGCTGAATGTATTTTGCTTGGCAGTTGTAGGCATGTCGAGCCATATGGAGCCCTGTTGAAAGCTGAGACAAGCTCAAGACTTGTAGTGATGTTTGGGGAAAAAAAAAATCTAACACAGCTTCTATTTCTACTAGGGATTTGGAGGGAATCCTCTGACTAGTTTCATATATGCCATTGAATCTCAAAGATAAATGACAGTTGTGGTGGAGAACTATATTTAAAAATATGATGGAGTACTCCATTACCAGTTCCTCTGGTCAAAGATTGCTCCAGCTCTTTCTGCGGCTCTCACATTGTGTATTGTAATTGCATGCAATCTTCATTGTCTTAATTTAAGCAATGACAGAATTATTATTTTTTTCACATAATTATACAATGTGGAGAGCTTTGGTTAACAGTGCTTTTTGTAAATTTTTTTTTTTTGGCAAGTATTTCTGGCTCAGAAAAATTTGAGAACCTGCTGAATATCAAAGGCTCTTTACTACCATGTAGCTCCTTTTATGTTTATCTCTTCCATCATGCTATTCTCTGTGATAACAGAATGCTCTGTTACACAATAATGTACAGTTTGGGATGAGAGCAAAACTCTGCTAATGTTATAAGCATTAAAGAAGTTCAACAAGGAGGTGTTTGTAACTGAGCTAAAGAAAAAGAAAGTAGTGATGCTTTGGGATTTCCTGTTGTTAACTTGTTGATCTCTCCCACCGCCTCATTTTCTTTGATGGAATCTTTCTGAAAACTAAGCAGAGACAAATGGTATATCTGACTGATTTACGTAATCAAATTAAAGTGAGAGAATTATGATTGTTTAGTACTTGCGTCCACTGAAAGACACTAGTAAGCCAGTCATATTCAGGTAAGCTCACCCATGTGATGAAGTTATTTATATGATTTCACACCTCCCACTCACAAGGTTATTTCTGTTCCATAATGTTTGTGTTGTGTTGTACACATATATCAAAAGAACAATTGTCATGTGTCCTCTAATGTTATGGATATTAAAATGCAGCATAATATTTTTGATCTTCTGTAGTGATTCTAGCCTATGAAATATTTACAAATAGGATTCAGAGTTACGGGTTAGTACGCAGTCTTCTAAATTTAGTATTTCATTTTGAGCAGACAAATGACTTTTTAAGGGGGCTAGCTTTCAAAACTGAGATATTTAACTTCACATGACAGCAACCAAGTAACCCTAGTAAAGATCTGATGACATCTGAAAATAAATATATATATATTATATCTAACAGAGTGAAGTAGCATGTATACGACACAGCTTAGCTGAGCAGCTAGTCTAGACAAAGGTAGTCATAAAGATGACACGAGGGTAGCTATGGTTGGGTTTCATACTTCAGAAGATGGTTGGTCCTGAGGCACAGGATACAGAGCAGTTGACATGCATACTGCCATCACTGAATAGTATTTGAACAGCAGTGTAAATGGATTATAGTGTAATATTGTATAAGATACTTCCATCTATCATAATTCTTGTAAATTGTGGGAAGAGAATTCATGAGGCAATGCATAAAAGGCTATAAAGTTGTTTGTTTCAGGACGGGAAAAGTTAAAGTGAAGTCATGTGTGAGTCCCAGCAAATCTCCAAATTCTTGAAGGAACTCAGAAACACATAAAGGAGACCTAAAATATATGTATATTTTTTAATGTTTGGACATGTTAGGCCTTAAGTAATAGGGAACTGTAAGTGTTACCAGACACCTGTGAACAGGAGGGAATATATGAGAATGTATATAAGCAGAAGCTGTGTGGATAATTCTACTGATGAAGCAAGGTCTGTAAAGTTTACATGAGTTTTGTATTGCAAGGTATTGTAAGAAACAGTGAAAATGACTGGGCTGTAGTAGAGCTGTTTTCTATTTTTCTCTCTGTTGTAATGCCTGTCTCCGTTTTCCCATTTATAAACAAAAGGAATGACATTTGGCTGTCTTGTGGACTGCTTGAACACGGACACTTGAAGAGTATAATAGAGAAGATAAATGCTTCCCTTCACTTATTTTCTGTCATATATATTCCTTCTGCTACTTGGAGTTGTGTATCTTCCTTCTTACTCATCCCTAAAACCTAGCATTCTTTTTTTTTTCTCCTTTTTTTCTTACAATGGAAAGTGCTGAACACATTCCAAATGATCTGCAGTGTATAGCAGCATGCAGTGGTGCTCTTCTTTTCCTATTTCACTGTATTTTTTTGTAATTGTTTTCCTTCACATTCGATATTTTAAAAATTAGCACTTTGAGAGGCACTGAAGTGGACGCACTTTTTCTTTTCTTCTCTTTTTTCCCCTCTGCCATTCTATACTGTGGTCAACCCACAGTTCAAATCTTGTTGAATAGTCCATTTCAAGCTCTAATTTCACCCATTCACAATAGCTCCTCCGTCTCTAGGACTGTAGTTGTCATGATGTCTTAGTGTTGAGAGAACCACTATTCATTAAAAACCACTGGTTGGAGGCAGCTGAAGTTAGCTTTGCAGCACAGCGAATCTGTATGTAGACTTGTCAGCTGTACCTATAGATAGCTGCACATACTGACCACAACTTTTGAACAATACCTTTTGGCGTATTTCAGAGACTGGCTAGAGCTCTGCCCCTGAAATGATGGTATCTTTGTGAGTTCCTGAAAACAGGATGACCAAGGACAATGTCATCTTTTGGCTCCAGTGTAAGGAGCTGTTACTATAAACAGATGAAATGTTCACACTAGCATGTTCTGTGTCATTTCTGCTCTGACTTCTGCTCTGAGTTTGAGTGTACGGTACAAAACTGTCATTATGTGAGCAAGAGTGCAGTCTCAGATGTACGTTTGCTTTCCATGCAACTGACTGTTCCTACCCAAAGGTGCTGAACCAACCCCGTGCGTTATCATGCTGTGTCCATGGTGTAGTCTGGAAATGGAATATAGTCAAGTTGATTCTGTCATCTACCTTTCAGTTTAATTTCACCCTGAACTTCAGAATAATAAAGATTATACACATTAATTATACACATTAATTAGAAGTAATACACATTATTACTTTTTAATTAAGTGATAAGTAGAATCATAAAAATGTACAGTCTATATTTATCGAGCTGCTTTACCTAGAATAAAGCCTTTGGTTTATTTACCAAAAAACCTCTAAAACCCACATGTTCATGCTGAAAGACACTCAAAAAAATTAATTTAACTTCCTGAAATAATTTTACTTCCAAATTCACTGCTATTGCTTAATTTTCAGATTTATTTCTTGGTCACTTATTTCTTGTTGCTTAAAATATATCCTGATTAATGCTGATCTGAAAGGCTTTGGCCGTTCAAGAACTGACATCACAAATAGTCTTTCAACTTCCAAAATTGCCTCGAGGAGATCTGCTCCTTCAGATTTTCATTTTTGTTTTCCTGTGCTAGGTTGATTATAGTATCCAAATGTCCACAACTTTCCTCATGCACATGCTGTCTCGCTCATGTTTAAAAAAAATAATGGAGCAATTATTCAGCAGGAGCAAAAAATAGAAATATTTACGTTTCATGCAAGATCATGGAAAATGTGTGTTCTGCTTCTAGCACTAAAGAATTCTGTGACTCCGACCCTGCCAAAATCTGTGTACCTTATTGTACAAACTCAGCTTTGCCTGTTGAAGCAGACTGTGTCACCTGGAACACATTAACTTGAAGCATGCATGTAGCATAAAAACCCCAAACCTCTGGATTTCGGTGCTAATCCTGTAATTTACTCGGATATAAAATGCTGTACAGCAAGGAATTTACAATGATGTCAAGGAGACAATATTGACTCTACTGAAGCAATGTATAAGTCAATGGATCGAAACTGAATCCAGATAAATATAAATTAGATATCAGGTATGCAAATTGTTGGGTTCTACGTGGATGTAACTGGTTGGTGTATATAGTCTCTGCTACACTGGAGGTCAGATGGGTCCTAAACTGTGTGTGTCTTTGATAGGATAAATGAATAAATTACATCTATTTAACAGAAGATGTTTGGAGATGTTTCTCTTGGCAATCATGTTCTGTGTTGCAAACCAATATGTTAAAATATCTGGCATATCTTCCTGTTGTAGGGGAACAATTTTAATTTTACTTGGTTGATTACTTTCTTTAAAGAGATTCATTTATGCCAGTATCGCAACAATATTATTAAGACAAATTAGATTTACAACATTTCCAATTATTGAACTTTACTAGATGAATAAAGCAGCGGGAAATTGTATTCCAATAACTGGCTTCCGACAGTTTTGCATTAAAACTTAATGAACTGATGCTCTTCCTGAAACTGCTCTGTTTTGCTTTAGTTTAGAATAATGTTGAATCAAAACTGGATTCCATCAGCAGTTCCTCCCTCCTCCTGATCTTTTTGTGGAGGCATTGATCTCGAAAGTTTTTGGGGAAGGTCATTACTTTGGATAAAGGGACCTAACTTTATGGACTTAATGGAGATCTGATAGAATCCATTACATGAGAATCTGCACCTTTATATTTAAATATGGCAGTGATGTTTAAATCTGTTTGTCTGAACAGCAAGGCTCTTGCCCATCTTAAGGAAGGTTTGCTTCGCTCTGCTTTTGTTGCCACTTGCAGTGAAAGCGATAAAACTCTACCTCACGTGGGAGGAAAACTTGGGCTGCAGGTTATGACTGGGCAGAGTGGTGTGGCTAATAATGGCTTTGGATTTGAAACAATGACACCGTCCAGTGCCAGGATTAGTAGTGAGTTCATTTCCTTCCTTCGTCTCATGCTGAATGGAGACTTTCCTATCTTTCGGCTGGCAGTATAGTCGTTATTTGTAGGCCCACTTGGGAAGGAAGTGCATAATATCTTGGGAATTCTGCAACACTTGATTAAAATCTCTGATGGCTGCCTGATAGGGTGAATAATGAGATGTTGCTAAAGGGTATAAGCTGCAGGGTGCCTTTGTGTTACGATACATGTTCTGTGCAACATAAATCACATGTTGAATGAACTTCTGGGGTATCCGTTTTGGTGGAAAAGAGAGGTGTCAGTGCTACTTGCCTAGTTGTGTTGTGTCTGACTGTTCCAAGCTATAGTTCCGTGCAATGCAGTGCTTGGCAGCAAAGCCCGTATTAGGAGGCTGTTGCTTTGATTGCTGTCCCTCTGTGCTGGTCACAGTGCTGGTGACATAGCTGTTTGTAAGGTTGTGTTACGGGGGATATGATTGCCATTAAAAAGCAAATAACTGAGTTATCTGACTAGGCTTTTTATTTTGGTTTTTTTTGGTTTTGTTTTGGGGGGTGGTTTTTTTTTGTTTTGTTTTTAAAGATTGGCTAACTTGCCTGGCTAATCATTTCCCCAAAGAAATGTAAATTTGAACTGCAATTGGGTCATATCTGGGTGTCTCAGTCTGGAGAGGTAAGTCTCTTATCTTTCCTTCCAGATTCCTGAAATTTCGTTTGGCTGCAGAGTACATGATGGGAAGGTATGAAAAGGAGGAAGAAACAGGAATTTCTTACACCTACATCGTTGTTATAAATGATGTGATCTTGAGCTGTATTACCTCAGATGCCTCTTCTGCAAGTTGATACTGGTAACTGAGAGCAAAATGTAACCTGTATCCAGGAATTGAAAGCAAGTTTTAATGGAAAGTTTCAGCAATTAAATTTGGCTGTGATGGTGTCATTTCAGCTGTTTTTGGAACTTGTCACTAATTTATTCACAAAATTACCCCTTTGCCAGTCAAGCCAAGAAGGCCAATGGCATCCTGGGGCACATTAAAAAGAGTGTGGCCAGCAGGTCAAGGGAGGTCATCCTCCCCCTCTACTCTGCCCTGGTGAGGCCACATCTGGAGTGCTGTGTCCAGTGCTGGACTCCCCGGCGCAAGCAAGACAAGGAACTACTGGAGAGAGCCCAGGGGAGGGCTACGAAGATGATCAAGGGAATGGTGCACCTCTGTTATGAGGAAAGGCTGAGAGACCTGGGTCTGTTTAGCCTGGAGAAGAATGAGACAAGATCTCATCAATGCTTACAAGTATCTAAAGGGTGGGTGTCAAGAGGATGGGGCCAGACTCTCCTCAGTGGTGCCCAGCGACAGGACAAGGGGCAACGGACACAAATGGGGACATAGAAAATTCCATCTCAACATGAGGAAAAACTTCTTTACTTTGAGGGTGACAGAGCACTGGCACAGGCTGCCCAGAGAGGCTGTGGAGTCTCCTTCTCTGGAGATACTCAAAACCCGCCTGGATGCATTCCTGTGCAACCTGCTCTAGGTGAACCTGCTTTGGCAGGGGGGTTGGACTGGATGATCTTCAGAGGTCCCTTCCAACCCCTACTTGCCATTCTGGGATTCTGTGTAATAAGTAAGCACCTATTTTTAAAGAAACATATTCTTACTGAAAAATAAGAGGGTTTTTAAAACAGTTTTAAGAAAGTTAATGGTTGGAAAATAAGGCCCAATCTGGAAACTTTATATTTTTTGGATAGCGACAGGTTAGCAATACGAGTAATATATTAGTGTGACCTTACCATATGTGTACAGTCCTGATGGTCTGACTGTGCTGTTTCATATGGTCCTGCCTGTGAATACTGGTGTAAATGCTGTTATTTTAGTTAATTGCATTCTCAGTAGGGTCATCATTTGTTACACCATGTGTGTATGTGAGGCCTAACTGATAACCCAATGTTAGCCTCTAGCAAAGAAGCGAATGTTAGCTTGCTTCAGTTCATATATAAACATACGAGAATTTAAGGTGTTTCAGTAAAACTATTTTCCGTGCAAATTAATGAGTGTCTTTGAAGACCTGACACTAACGTGTCTGCAGATTTCTCTTCTTTGCTGCTGTCTTCTGTGTCTGCACCAATATGAGGGTGAAGTGTGTTTTGGTCCCTTGACCTTTTAGTCCCTTTCCCCTCCTCACACCCCACATCAATAGAGGAGGGTTATCCTTAAAGCTAATACAATTGCTACTCAACCTTGCAGTAAAACATCTCTGTCATTCTGAAAAAGTACTTCATTCTCTCTTATTCCCTGGCAAAAAGATGGGGAGACCTTGTTGTTCCTGGGTTGCTTTGAAGCAGCATGAAGTGTCCTGTGGGCAGTAATGCAGAAGGTGCCAAGTGATGCACTTAATGCCAGGAAGAAAAACAGAGAAGCCTACACTCCTCCCAAGGCTGTTCTGTGGAAACCTCTGTTCTGCCATTGCATCTCCTGTTTCAAAATGGAGCAAATGTTTTGTTTGTTTTTAAATACAAAATCTCCTGCAGAGGGCTATCAAATACTGCTGCTATGACTTGCCTGTAGCTTATAGTCTCGCACAATAGACGCGGTACAGAACAGAAATACAGTCCATAATAGTTACCCAGAATGAATCACAGTGGTTTTCAGTTACTAAACATAATACTATGCCGACTGTGTTTTCCCCAGCTGTGCCGCACTGGGCTCCTCGCTGGCCCTGCCGCCTCCCGGCGAAGCCACCAAGTGGCAGATGGGGGCAGACCTGGCCCCTGAGAGCATCGCCACCACTGCTCCCCTCTGTTAGCTGGTGGGCTTGGTGGCAGTTTAATGCGCCTTTGTTTTGTTAATGAAAGTTGCTTTATATAGCTTTCTAAAATCCAAAGGAATAGAGACCTGTTGTTGATGTATTCCATCCCTATGGGGCGATTCCTGCCTTTAAAATTAATGCTTTTATGAGTTAATGTGTCATCTGGGAATGCTTTAGTGTTGCATCCTCTGGGCTGCGTGCCATTCCAACTCACCAGCAGTGATGGCCTTCAGCTACAAGCACAGTGTGTGAATAATTGTTGCTTTTTTAAAAAAAAAAAATTTAATTTTTTTCAGTTCAAGGCTGAATTGAAAAGAGCGGGGGGGGGGGAATTGATCCCCCCAGTGAAACACTGAAATGGACGTTTCTGTTTAAATCTGAGGATGAATGTAGAAAGGAAATGAACAGGGTAGATTTCAGTATAATTTGCAAAATTGAGTAATAGTTCCCCATCTCTGACATTTTTTTTTTCCTTCTCTTATTTTCGGACAAATCTAATTCTTGTCGCATTTTTTCCATAATGTGGGAGACCTGGATTCAGCTCCTACTTCTGTCTGAGGGCATATCAACCAGTATCTCTTAACCTTCCAAGGAAGCGCCTTAGCCAACAGACTATTTTCTCTTGTTAAAGCTATTCCACTTTGTATAAACTACATAACTGTTAATCACAGAGTGCCTTGGGGCTAGGGTACTCTTTTGGCAGACTGTGGCTTCATTAGGCAGTTGATTTTGATCATCTTGGTGTTGGAAAGTGCCTTTGCAGGGGTTTGAGGGGATGGTATTGGCATTTCATTTTCCTCTTCCTTCCTCGTGTTTGACTTCATGAATCTATAGCAGTAAGTGTTACTGGTGCCCTTACTTCAAAGGCAAAGGTGGGTACTGCATTTGACCACATTGTTGTAGAACCCATCAGCAGCAAATAACTTCATTGAATTTTGCCTCTCTTTCAGCTGTGATGGGCTTGCTCTTTTTCTAAGGGGATGAATGCTTCACAAAGAGCATCTGATGATCTCTACTTGATAATCAAGTCTATTGGTGAACAGTAATTGGCTAGAGAAGTTGCCTGCTGCCTGGTTGGATAAGCATTGTTTTTACAGTCTGGAGTGCACTAGAACGGAAAGTAGCAATTAAATAATAATTACGAAACACTACCTGTTTGGATGATGCCTGCCTGTCTAGCTACCAGAAAAATACAGTTCCTGTAGGTGTATTCACTGTGTACAGTGTGATCCTTTGGGGGCTACAGATGCAAACAAAACTGGGGCATTGTCGGGGTTTCAGCTGGCATAGAGTTAACTTCTTTACTAGCAGCTGGTATAGTGCTATGTTTTGGGCTTGGGATGAGAAATAGTGTTGATAGCACACTGGTGTTTTTAGTTGTTGCTAGGCAGTCAAGGCCTTTTCTGCTCCTCACACCACCCCACCAGCGAGTAGGCTGGCAGTGTGCAAGAAGTTGGGAGGAGACACAGCCGGGATAGCTGATCCCAACTGACCAACAGGATATGCCATACCATATGGCATCACGCTCAGCATGTAAAGCTGGGGGAAGAAGAAGGAGGACGTGAGGGACACTTGGAGTTATGGTGTTTGTTTTCCCATGTAACGGTTGTGTGTGATGGAGCCCTGCTTCCCTGGAGATGGCCTGCCCGTGGGAAGCAGGGAATGAATTCCTTGTTTTGCTTTGCTTGCATGTGCGGCTTTTGCTTTACCTATTATACTCTCTTTATCTCAACCCATGAGTTTTCTCACTCTTACTCTTCTGATTCTCTTCCCCATGGCAGCTGGGGGGAGTGAGCGAGCAGCTGCGTGGTCCTGGTTGCCAGCTGGGGTTAAACCATGACAGGCATGCAAACATTAAAACAGGCAAAAGGGTGAATGTTAATTCAATAGTAATGTTGAAGTGTGTTCCAAGTCCCTGTAGGACAGTGTGTGAGTATTTGGAAACTGATTTGTCAGTAGCACCTGAAATTCATGGATATTTTGTATTGGTTCTGAAGTAGCAGCCAGCTGCTGGGCAACAGCAGAACAAGAAGTCCCTGTTCCATGGAAGTTGGACCCCAAGTTAAAAAGGACCTTGTTTTCCAGAGGTCTCAGCTCCCACTCAGACACCTGCCGAAGGGGCAGAGATTCCTAAAGTGCTTGGTACCCACAGTGTCTTGCCAATTTGTTTTGGTACCCAGGATGCAGTCCTGTCTTGGAGTCCCTGCTCTGACCTTCTTTCCAGTCTCCACCATCGCCGCCTTCATTATCATTCACTGCTGCTGCCAGCTGCAGTTCCAAAATGTCTCCTAGTAGGTGACAGCAGCAGCCTCTGGGCTTGAGCAGCTTCCTCGATGCACCTACACTTGCTAGGGTTACTCCTCCCTCAAAAACAAAAGAATAGCCAAACACCTTTGAAAATCAACACCCTGTTATTTGCACTAAAGAAAGTACTGGGGGAACTTCTCTGTGGTTTCCACTTTGCTCTTTTCATTTGTGATGACTTGGTGGTAAATTACTGCACAGCTTCCATGCATAAATACTGGGTTTTTTCGAGTGTAATATTTCTCTAGGCCATTCATTTCTCTTTAACTGCGCCACAGTGGGTTACATCACTCATTGCAAGTAAGTGCACAAATGCTATTAAGCAGATCTACTGGTATGGCTGAGTCCTTATCTGTCAGGGTGACTTCCCTGAGTGGGAAATAGTTCCTCCTATAGAGTAATTTTCTCTGGCATGTATCTGTTTAGCTTTCCGCTGGGAGCAACTGTATATGCTGTATCTGGAGACTGTTTTTAGCAGGGCACGTTTTTAAATGGGTTGAAACCACAGTCTTTTTCACAACAGCAAAAAAAAATCACTACTTGGCCTTTTTCCAGGTAAGCACTTGAGCCCCTCAGGGTTGAGAGAGACTGCTTTTGATCACAAGGCACATACGCTGCTGTTGTGAATGTAGACCTGAAAACAAACCCCTTGTATCCAAATGACTGTCACGCTTTCAAGGATGCTTAACTACTTTTGATCTTCTGTAAGTCAAATATAGCTATTTAAAATCTCATATCCTCCGAAAAAATGGTGCCTTTGGGGAAGAGTTGCTGTAGAGGAGGGGGAGATATGACCCAGAAAATGACCAGGAAAAAGACTTTCAGGAAGGATTAGTCTTGCAACTAATTTTGTCCTTCAGATACATTTTCTTTCATTTTCATCTCCAATTAATATTTATGAATAAAGACAGAGTTCTCATTTTTGTGGACTACATTAAACCTTCATCTGGATAATGTATTTTTTGTTTTCTTTTCCTTTTTTTCTGATGAAGATCCAAACTTCATTTGCTTGGAAGAATCTGGCTGTACTGTATATGTTCATTTTATATGTTTTATATTTGCAGAGTCTAAAATTTCCTTTGGACAACACATACCTCTTTCAATCCATCTTGGTAGTGAACATTTGATTCTGAAGTGAATGTGTTCCAGCAGACCCTGCACTAGGCCCCCAATATCATACAGGAATCACTCTTGTCTTCCTTGGTGGAGTATTATAATTGTCAGACACTGTGCAAGTAGACATCATTCAGCAGGTCCGTATCGTATACTCTAATTGTTTGAATATCTTGTGGTATCTTGAATGAGGCAATGAACTAAACAACCAGTCTGTGATTTACCAGTCTCAAAAACCGAGTATCTTCTCTGTTAATCAGCCTCTTCTGAAGAGTGTTATCTCAGTGCCTGACACAGCGCTGACAGGCTGCTACTGTTTGTAGAGCCAATAGGCTCTGTTTAGACTCTAACAACTTAAGTAATTAGCAGATATGTTTACACAGGTGTAAGCATTGCCCAAGTGACAACTTGAATTTTTAAAGACTAAAAGGTGGAGTGAGGGAGAAAACCAAGAAGAAAATTACAAATATTTTAGTCATTTTGCTTGCTGGAGCAACATGCTTGCTTGTCTAGAGAAAGAAAGTTCCTCACTGTTCCTGTCTTGCCCTTGCTTGTGGGCCAGAGCTAATGCAAGTGTCATCCCCTCACTGCTACCCCCAGAAGGAGAGTTCCTGAAGATGTAATTTCTAGGAGTTCATGTCAGAATTTGGAGTTCTTGGAAGACTGTTTTTCCTTGGGGCAAAGCTTTTGGGAATGACTCATCCAATCAAGGTATTTTTGGAATACGTAAAGGCAGGTGAAGCTGAAGGCAAAGTCATATTTGCCTTTACTTCAAGGTCTCCTATTACAAATGTGCTCTGGGGTTGTGTTCATTCACCCTCACCTTTAAAAAAGAAAAATCCCAGCTCCAACACTTGCTATTCTATGTACAATTTGCACATGATTATAATAATTCAGAGGGCTCAAAATCTTGGTAGGATCAGTTTTGATTTAGTTATGACACAACAGCCCAATGATGGATGGCTTAAGGAGCTGCTAGAAAATGGCTTGTCCATTGTTGTTAATGTGAGCCATCTCTTTGATGTTCCTTCAATCTCTGACAGAATGGTGGATATGAAACACATCTATGTTGGCCCTGCAGCTGTGTCCTGATTCAGTGCCTTTTTGGTACATTTCTTATTTGTGCAGATACTAAGCGTTCAAAACAGCGGCTGTGCAAAGTGACATATTACATTAGCATGAGTTATGCACAGAAAGAGAAGAGCAGACTTGGTGAAATGATAATAAATTGGGAAGGTACAGGACAACGATGGGTATACCACTTCAGGGAAATGTTCTGACTTGAATGTTGCAACAGATATGCTGTGCTGTATTTCAGAAAAAGTAGAGGATTGATGGCTTTGGAACTGCCTTGATTGGAAGAGGAAGAAGTTGTTGCAGAATTGTTGAAGTGTGGAAAAGCATCTATACTAAAGGGTTGACCTAAAGGTCTGTAGAAAAGGGTTGCAGTGTTTTAGCTGGGACTTAAATCAGCTTCTTTGCTGAATATAGAATAAACAAGTGTCCATCTCAGTCTAGCTACTTTGAAAACCTGCAGGAGCAAGGAGGAGAGTCACCAGCATGACAGTGATCAGTCTAAAGCTGTTAAGATTCTAGGTAACCTCTTCAGCCACTTGGTCTTGCTTTTTGAGTGCGAAAATCCTAGGGTGACAGGAAGACTCCACATGCCACCAAGAAGCATTAATTGGGATAGTTTGTCTTAAATGGCAAATTCAGAAAGTACTGGAAACAAAACTGAGGTCTGTGCTTGACAAACATCGACACAAGCAGTCTGTTTAGCCATTGTGGCAAAGCTCAAATCTGAGAACTTCCTGGGTAGGTGCATTCTGATTCTGAACACAGCAGAAGCACACTTAACTGCCATGTACTCAAATGTTTGCCTTTTTGCACAGAATGAATCATAGACTATCTCAAGTTGGAAAGGACCCATAAGGATCATTGAGCCCAACTCCCTGCTCCTCACAGGACTGCCTAAAACTAAACCATATCACAAAAGAGTATCGTCCAGACCCTTCTTGGACTCTTGACAGGCTTAGTACTGTGACCACTTCCCTGGAGAGCCTGTTCCCATGACCAACCACCTTCTCAGTGAAGAGCCTTTTCCTAATGTCCAGTCTGCACTTCCCTTGATGCAGCTTCATACCATTTCATTGTGTCCTGTCGCTGGTCACCAGAGAGAAGAGATCAGCACCTCCCCCTCTGCTGCCCCCCTTGAGGAAAGTGTAGACTGTGATGAGGTCATCCTCAGCCTTCTCTTCTCCAAGCTGAACAAGCCAAGTAACCTCAGCTACTCCTCGTGAGTCTTGCCTCGAGACCTTTCACCATCTTGGATGCCCTCCTCTGGACACACTCTAATAGTTTGATGTCCTTCTTATATTGAGGCACCCAAAACTGCACACAGTATTTGAGGTGGGGCCACACCATTGCAGTATAGAGTGGGACAATCACCTCCCTCGACCGGCTAGCGATGCTGTGCTTGATGCATCCCAGGACACGGTTCGCCCTTCAGGCTGCCAGGGCACACGGTTGATTCCTATTCAACTTGCCATCAACGCAGCCCTCCAGATCTCTTTCTGTGGGGCTGCTCTCCAGCCTCTCATCCCCCAGTTTGTACGTATAACCAGGATTACCCTGTCCCCGGTGGAGAATCCTGCACTTGCTTTTGTTAAATTTCATCTGGTTGGTGATCACCCAGCTCTCTAGTCTATCCACACCTCTCTTTAAGGCCTCTCTACCCTTGAGGGTGTCCAGAGTTCCTCCTAGTTTAGTATCATCGGCAAACTTACTTAATGTACATTCAATTCCTGCATCCAGATCATTTATAAAAACATCAAAAAGCACTGGCCCTAAAATCAAGCCCTAGGGAGCCCCTCTGGCGACTGATGTAAGCCCATTTACTATAACCCTTTGAGCCCAACACGTCAGCCAGTTCTCACCCAACATATTATGGATTTGTCTAGCTGTATGCTGGACACTTTGTCCTGAAGGATACTGTAAGAAACAGTATCAAAAGATTTGCTAAAATCCAAAAACCCCACGTATACTGGCTTCCGTTGGTCAACTAGATTGGTGACCTTGTCATAAATGGAAATTAGGTTGGTTAAATCAGACTTGTGCCTCGTGAACCCGTGCTGGCTATGACCAATGACTTTGTTGTCTCTCAAGTGTTTTTTAATAACTCTCACAATAAGCTTCTCCATAATTTTACCAGGCACTGAAGTGCGACTGACACGCCTATAATTACCAGGGTCCTCCTTCCCCTTCTTGAAAGTTGGGACAACACTTTCCAGCTTCCAGCAGACTGGGACCTCTCCATATGAACTATATGAATTAACGCTGTGTTCTTGAACCAGTTTCCTTCATGGGATAGAGGCCATCTCAGTGATTTTTCTCTGGCCTATGTATTCCACTGCATCTAATTCCTTTGTTGCCAGTTAAGGCAGTTTTACGTTGCCTTGTGATTGCTGAATAGGACAGGAGGAGTTCCCTGGTGATCTAAATATTGGCATGAGAAGCCAGTTGCAAGGAAGGAGTAAAATGTTGTCCTTTCTATGAAGTTCCAGAATTTCTACTGTACTCAGCTAATATTTGGAGAGACAAAATGCAAGTGAGCCAGCATGATGCCAAAAGGCACAACTGAAAGCTCAGGAAGAAGTTCTTTTTTGTACTTGATAGTGCAGGGAAAAAATAATCCAAAATTAAGAGCTATGCAGTAGACAACAAGGGGAACAAGACAGCGTATCAGTAGCTGTCAAGAGTACTGATAAGAGAGATGTTCATTTCTTCAGCTGAATTCCTGATGAGGCTGTGGCTGCCATTCCTGTTCAAGGGCAGGCAACCGAGATGAGCAAGTTCTGCTCTCTGATTATGACAGATGAGAGACATGCTAGCATGGAAAACATCACTGTCGAGAATCAGCAGAGTGATGAAGAAAACCAGACCCTGTTGCTAAAAGTAATAAAAAGCAGTACCTATAGGATGCATTATTTGCAATATAGAACATGCAGAACCTTTGGAATGCATCATGTTCCATCTGTTGCATCCAAATTCTTTGCTGGTATTCTGTGATACCTGCCTGACGTCTCCTTTCTTATAACAAACACTGTAGTTCTGGGGAAAATGAAAAAAGCGCCTTGCTGGACCTGCAGAGAGAGGTGGTTTTAAGATTTTCTTTTTCTTTTAAAAAAGCAAGTAGTGGACTAACTGAGTTACAAATTGTGGAACTTCTGTATGTGAGGTAAGATTTTTTTCTCAGTAGGATTAGTTGATGGTGACTTAGTGTACTAGGGGCGTAGGCTGTGAATTGCTAATGTTTGTTTTATTCATATACGTGATTATGCATTATTCACTGCTAACTCAGATCCTTCTATAGCTTGTTAATATAGATGTGTCTTAAGTCTCAGAAGAACTGTATGGGATAGCAGCCTACCTATGTGTTCTGAGTTGTAGGCAAACACTTTGACCACTGCTTGTCTTCCCTTAAAACTGCTGGAGCTGTTTAAGCAGACCTCAGCAATCTGTAATGTCACGTTTTCAAAGCCCAGCACTTCCCACTGCAAAGTTGAGCCATTGCACTATTGCAGAAAAAAAAGGCAGCTAGCAGAGAATGTAAGAATCCCTCTCCCCTGCCCCCTTTCCCAAAATTTCTGGCTGCTATGGCAGAACAAGCCATGACTTTTGTAGTTTTAAGCATCTGAAGCACTCCATTAGACAAATGAGAGATGGGTAGCGTTCCTTTTTTTCTGGTATAAAATGTCACAAGAGCCACAACAGTATAAAAAGCAGGAAATCAAACGTCCAACCTGGAAATAGTTGGAACCCTCAATTATTTAAACTATAAATTGAAATCAAGTGTCTGCAAGCTGCAGTTGGTTATTTTTAGATTGCTTTGATGGTTTGATGATTTAAAGTCCCATCACTGCCTCCAGTATTTATCACGGCAATCTATTTTAAATTTGGTCAGAGACTGTACAATCCTCCAGAGTTTGTTCTTATGTTATTTAGAAGTTGACTGGCAAGGCAAGAGGCTGTCCATATTTTCAGTCTTGCAGCAGCAGCGTGTGTAATGCCAATAGTACTCGAGGATAAATTCCTCCCTGATACTGGCTCCTACCTATTTCCATATACAATGGACACTTGTGAGAAGGGAAAACCTTCCAGTGACGTGGTAGTAAAAGCAGTAAGGCTGCTTTGACTACGTGCAGAATCCAAGGCTACAAGAAGATGTCAAGAATAGGGAAAAGAAAAACAATCAGAGCATCAAAGAAGTCATGAAGTTATAAGAAGGTATGCCAGACCTTCAGTGGTAAGATCAGGTCTCCATGACAATAAGAAGGGGGTGACATAGAAGGTAACAGAGATGAATTAATATGACAGAGCCACAGAATAGAGAGCAGTAAATCAGCAATTAAGCAGGCAGCTCAGATAGGCAGTGGAGTCAGAAAGCAGGAGATGTCATCAGTAGGAAGCCAGGCCCAAGAATTATGCTGTCAGCAGACTTCATTTTCCTGAGATTTATGACGAGCCAGAACTGTTAGTATGAGCTAACTGCCTGAAGGCACAGTAGTTAACCATAAAAGTATTAGGTCTTTGAAAGGTGCTTTTCAGGGCACATTCAGGTTTCCTTTCTGTAATGTTTTGAGCAAGACATACTTGAATATACATTAATAGTATATAAAAAATAGCCTAACAATTTCCAGTCCAAGTGTTAATAACAGGACTTGAGAATAAACCCTGAGATTCTTATTATAATGATAATATTGTTTTACTTATTCCTGTGTTTAAGCCATCAGGGTACGCTCAGATTAAATTTTTGAGCTTACTCCTCATGACTGGCTCAAAGCTAAACCTTGTTTCAAGTTAGATTTGTTCTTATTTGAATCTTGACTTCAGAAGCCCGAACTTTCTGAAAACCACCAGATACTGTGTTAGCCACTGCAGGACTGTTGGTATTGGCAACGCTCTTGTTTTCCTTTGTGAATAGTCTATGTACAGTCTAATTGCCTGTTGTGGGCTTTTTTCTTTGAAAACATGCTTCAGGGTTTTTTGGTGGATAACTCCCTTGTATTAGAGCAGAAATGTTTTTCTAGAAGCTTCAGAATAAGTTGTTCAACAGGTACTTTTACAGTAGGTTAAAGTGAAATGTGCAAATTAGAGACATATTATGATAGTTATATGTCTTCTGTTTGCAGAGCACTTTTCATACTAAAGACACTTCTGTGACAAGTTAGATTGCTGAAGATGGTCATATATTATCATGATGGCTTAAAGTGGCATAAGAAACTTGAGGCTTCACTTTTGCAAATTAAGCTATCACATAGTACTTGGGTAGATTACATCATTCGAGAATGACATTCAGTCACCTCAGACAGGAAACACAGCAGTAATGTATTTTTTCCAATCTGAAGCCAAAAGATGCAAGAAGTAGCCTTTAAATGACGTGAACTGGATTGGAATTTGCGTTAACATCCTAATTCCTCCTAAAGACATCCTAAGGGCTCTATGCCCACAGGTGTTAAGCACCTTGGCCATAAAGGACTTGGGTTCAAATCAGCATGAGAGGAACCACTAAATACTTGAAACAATACCAGTATGAGTGCAGAGACCAAAAGTATTGATCTTGTGAGCAACTCCCAATTTTCTCAGATTCTCTTTGGAACACAACAGTGGCTTTTATTGCCTTTTTGAACAGTACCAAGCTAAAGTAGTGGACTTTCTGCTAGTCCTTACTTGGCTCTTCTGAAGAGTAAGAGGCATATGGGATTCTTTAGTCCTGAGTGGATACGCTATTGCAAATCAAAGCATACATTCATTGCAGCTTACTGGAAATAAAGTCAGAATTACTAGATTTGTTTGTCTCATGTTCTGTGTTTCTTATTTCACACAGTATAATCTTCAAAAAACATTGTTGTGAGTGACAGTGTTCCAGGGAGTGACTTTGATCTAATAAACATAATTTAAAAGTGAAATAGCACCCTATGAAAGAGAAGACAAGCGAGTCTTCCTGTTGTAGAGACCTTTGGGTTCCTGTTTGATCCCTCCAAGGACTGGAAGGGTGGGCTGCTGTGAATGGTGTTTTCTGCTGATGGTGAATCAGTGCACAGAACTTGTTTTTATCCAAGCCAATGTGAAATAGTTTCTCAACTAAAAATTTAGGATTCATTATGAAGTTCTTCTAGATATGTATGAAAACCAACTGGGCTGTAATAATTGTCCTGTTCATCAACAGGTTTTCTTTATTTTGGTTTGTTTTTTTCAAGCCTTGTATTTTGTTTTTTGCTCATGGTTCCATTCTTCTCCGTTTATCTTTTTATTTTTCATATTACTTGTTCTATTATTTTCTAGGGACACAACTTCTACAAAACATGTTATTGTTATAAATTAAACACATTGCTTTCAGCACGTTCATAGCACTTGCAGTAAACCAGTGCGTGTCATCATTTTCGGTGCATCAGGACTTTAGCTGGTGAGCCTTTAGGATTCAAGAAATTAATGTTGCCCCAGCTTATCTAGGGGAGGTGTACCCTGGAGAAAAAGATGAAGATTTTGCTCTCATTTCATGTGCAGAGGAAGAAAAAGAATGGGTGAACTATTGGTATGGGTCCTCTTTCTGCATGAGGCTAGAGGGCCTTGTATCATACCCTCAGATCCCTAATGCCCTCTGCATTGGAGGACAGGGAAAGAGGTGGTTTTATTTTATTTATTTGGTTGGGGTTTATTCTCAGATCAGTTTGTTAGACACTTAGGAATGGGCTTCCTCTCCAGTCCAGGGTGTGATTTGCCTCTGAGCTCACTCGAATGTGTCTCATGAAATCAGTTTCTTACCATTGCAGGGCCTTGGGCACTGGTGGAGTTTTGGTCTCTGTACTGTGGCACGTAAGCGCTGATTTTCTTGAGGACTAACATCCTTTGATCTAACCACAGTAGTGGTATTTAATGGGAGTTATTTTGGTGTAACTTAGTGGTCTGTGATATTTTGAGGATATAGTGGCAAACCTTAATGTGTCTTTTTGGCAGTAGGCTATGTGAAATAGAACCATTATGCTCAAATAATTTTTCTACTAGAAATAGCCATCAAGTTTATAATATTTTTCCTGTTGCAAGACTGACACGGATAACTCCTTTTTTTTCCTAAGCTGCCATCCTAAGGCTAGCCTTTTCAATTTGGCAGACTCAAGCTACCACTACTCAAAAATTGCCATTTTGTCATTAATATCTGCTGAAGCCTGTGTTCCAGCTAGGAAGCAGCTGCTCCAAATTTTCATTTTTATATGTTATGGCAACTAAATATTTGACTTCTGCCATGTGCTTGATTGGAGACAGATTCTTATTTTACTGCTTTTGCATAGCTGAAGTGTGTATAAGGGAAGACTCGTGCTGGGTCAGTGTTAAAGTTCAGGAAATAAATATTTAAGAAAGCTTTTATCAGATGACTTTTTGTTGGTTTCTGTATAGGCTGGAAAACTAGGAAAAATTCCAAGACCAGAAGGGATCGTTTAGGTTCCATGTATAAACTCTGCAGCCAGGTATGTTAATATCTGTATAAGCAGTAGGACTTGTAAAAAGAAAGATGGAAGACCGGTTTTTTTTTGCTGTAAGCTTTTTGGCTGCAGATGGCTACACTGAAGCCTAGGCTTAGTAGGGTCCAGTGGCTTTGGCTTAGTTTTTTACTGTTTGAGAAACCAGGAATTTTTTTTTTTTATTTTATTATGAGTGGGAGCAGGTTGGTGGGAAGAGGACAGATTTTCAGGTTTTGTTATACATTTCTGAAGGATATGGGGGAGAAAGTTAGGGGTTTGATTTAGAAAACCCAGAGGTGGAGAGCATTTTATGGTCATGAATCTTCAATAGCTTGTTGTGTTAAAGTCTTTTCAGTAGCATCCTGGAATTGCTTTAGCCTAATGACAAGAACACTCTTGTTGGGTCGGTGCCTTGAGCAAAATTTTTTTACAAGTTTATCAAGTGCTTTCCACACCTGAAGGTCTGCAATAAAGGATGAAATTTGGCCTTCTATTCTCTTTTTCACACCAAATAAGAAGTTGACATTGAATGAAATAAGTTCTTTTCAGTTAAATGAAAAAAAGACAAAATTTAATGTGATTTATTTTTTTTTTTAAATTAGAACATATATATATGTAGATCATTTGATATGAAATATTTAAGCTTTTTCATCTTACTAAGAAATTTAGTTTGGATTTTATATCTCAAAGGTTTTGAGTTTTGCTATTTAATGAAGGAAACAGACTATGAAATTCTCTTGAAAGAAAAGAAGAAATGTTTGCGCTCTAACTTAGAATGTTCATAAATACAATTAAAGGGTAAAATTATAGAATATGAGAAATAAATGTTGCATGAGAAATAAAAAAAAGTAGGCTTGATGTATAAGAAGGTAAACAGTTTATTGTCTACCTTGTCCAAGTTTCCTTCTCAATAGAATTCTAATATCTGCCATGCAAATCTGATTGAGTCATGGCCTAATTATTTCACTCCAGCCGCTGTTTCTCTCTTCGAGGTCAGAATTTATTAATTTAAGAAGATTATTCCTTTAATTACCATATGCATTTTTGGAGCTTATCAGGAGGCTCTTTGCCCGTAAGTGGCATTAGAATATCTACAGTGCATGTTCAAGCTGGCATAAAATGGTTATGGTTTTTTTTTTTGTTGTTTTCTGCCATATCAGATGATCTGTTTGCAGATATCTGCATGAATGGTGTTGACTCTGATGCTAAGGTCATGATTTGTGTGACATCAGTGTAGCGTTGCTAAGCAACAGTTAGCAACTTACATCCCACATTTAGTTCCTTTGATTTTGTATTTCGTATCTATCCTGACATGTTCATGTTCAAAACCTGGGAATGCTGGTTAGTCGTCGTGCATGTTTCGCACATGAGGTCACCAGAAATAGTCAAACCCATTTGGCCCAACCCTCTGGAACATGCTGGGCTTGTGCAAAGCTTTCTGAGCTGGTCGAGCAGACATACCAATACAGACTGTGGGAAAAAGAAACAGAAAAAAAGTGGTATGGAAACAGAAGATGGAGAAATAAAATGATACAAAACAGTAGAGAGGGCCACTGTATTCTTTCTTGGATCCTGTGCCAGTTGATCTCACAGACACCTATTTTAAAAACTCATATTTATTTAAAGCTGCATGGTATTTGTCCTCCTCTACACAAATGGCAGGCTAAAAATGTACTTTAAATTGTACCGTGCATAAGCGGAAAATGAGATTCATGTCTATATGCCCTACATTTTATATTCAGCTTTGTTTTGAATTCTACGTTCTCTTCAATATTAGTTCTTTCTCTGTTTAATTCCACATGAATATTAGGCAGTAGTTTATAAATGTTAATTAAACTTTACTATTCACCAGTGGGTAGGAATTATTCTTGTTTGATAGACAGGGAACACAAAGTGGAAATGGATTAGTGTGACTTGTGTAGGTGGGAGACCGTTAAACAGAATACAGTTGTCCTCATTTTTTTTTGGTTTTGAATTGCCACTGGCAAGTCCAGGAGCATGTTGGAGATCTGCTTCCCATAGTGTCTGAGGTCTCCCTGAACAGAGTCGTATAATGTTAATCTCACTGTAGAACAGGAAATTCTGACTGGCTCCAGTGAGGTCAACCACCCTTTTCCAGCTAAAGCCCAACATTACTAATTAATCTGCCCTGAGTTGATATGTTAATTTCAAGCAGATACAGTGGTGGTTGCCTATCACTGATAAACATGACAGGCAACAATTTCTTCTTCACAGATATCCAATCTAATAAAGAAACAGTGTACTATTAGCTCTGTAGGGGTGTACTGCGACAAGATGCATCAGTGTTACCGGGTATCAGTCAGGCTATTTGTTATGTCTCCACAATACCTCAGGATCAGCATGAAGTCATCACTAACCAGATCTCATCTAGCTTTCTCAGCTAAGCCATTCCAGCCTCGAGCCTCCTCTTGACACACCCCACAGGAGCAATAGCGGTTGATTTTTTCATGTGTAAATACCGCTAAATGCAGTTGTTTGTGAGAACTATCCATCTTGAAATACTACTGGTTTGGATTTTTTCTTACGCTGTAGACCTGCCACGCAGTAGATGGTTCACCAGTAAGGTAGGGGAACGTTCTTGTTTTGCAAGGAAGCACTCTGCATGCATTTTTGGTAGCGATCTAGTGCACAGCAAACACTCCTTTTAGATCTGCATTTGCTTTTTGTTCCTATGTGGAGCCAAGCAGTATGCATTTATGTGCAGTACTAGTATACTCAAAGGGGTTTCCTCCTCTGTTACCCAAAAGCGGGCACTGAATCAGTACTACTGCATCACTCCCTAGCTTATTTAGCTAGTGAAACATAATACTGCGTCTTTTGGTAACTTTATTAGTTTAGCATTTTTTTTCAAGAACCGGATGCTGCAGTGACACGTTTTCCTTATCAAAGCAAACCAGGATTTGTCAGTCAGCTAGAATATAGTATTTGGTTCTTAGGTTACAATGAAATCTTCTGAGGTTATGTTAAAATCTAGGAGGGCAATATAATCTTTTTTAGCCATCTGATTATCCTTCTCTCATAGAAGATTTCTCATTATTATGTCCCATCTTTGCTTCAAGCAGATGTCTAGCTCTTTTCAAGCATTCTGCATTCTTGAAGTCTAACTATTGGTCTGTCTCCAAATGCCTCCATACTTTGTCTCTTGACAAACATGTATTCATGTTATCCCAGGAGTGATTAGTGCACACAGCTTTAATTCTGTTGCTTCACAGAGAATGTTAAGTTCAGTCTTTATAGCTAATGATATAAAGGAGGATGTAGGTAGAATAAAACTGTGTCTAGATTTCATGAAAATGCATGCATTTGCACAAATACCTGAAAGTTCACCGTAGATCTGTTGTCCAATGACATTGGTATTTTGCTACTAAAATAAGGGCTAGATTAAAAAAAAGTTAAAATCCTAAGGGCTTGGTAGCTGCTAACGTGAAGCTGATGGGTAGATTTTCAGAAGCTCAGGACTCAAGTGTGCATGGCTTTTTTTGACATTATGGCTGCTTACATTGTATGCCTAATTAGGAGTGTGGAGGCTTTTTGAAAATGAAGGCCATAAAGTTCAGTTTGCCTCCAAAGCAGAAAAAAGAGCTGAATTAGGACACTGAGAAGAGACTTACAGACTTCAATTAAGTGCATCTTAAAAGCTACATATATGTTAAAGGGCTGCCATGAAGGGAGCAAGGTCAAGGTGGAACACCAAAGAAGAAAAGAAGTCTACATCTCACTGGAAGAAAGACTGGGGCCGGGCTACAGGAAGTGTTCTCTACACAGAATTTGAAAATAATACAGGACTAAAAGGAGGTGACCAGAGAAAATGGGATAATCTCAGAGCTCAAACATGATTTACAGAAATCCTAGACAAGGAACAGACTAACCCCATGCTGTTCACTGGCCAGTTGTTCACAATGCTTGTCCCGAAAGGCATATATAGCTGTATTTCCTGACAGAAGAGGCAGTAAAGGGGCTAAAAGGAAAAGCCAATTTACAGACATTTAATCAAATCTAAGTTTTCTTTTTCTCCCCCATCTTCTAAGAAAGAGGTGAAGCAGTGAAGAAAAAAGGTTCTTTTCTTCACATGTTGGAGTGCTGAACATGCGATCTTCAGTGGAACTGAGGACCAGAGAAAAGAAAAACTCAAGTAACCCAACAGATCTGGAAGCCTAAAATTGTGTGGTGGTTATTTCCCCATGCAAAGCATTTGAACGTCATCTTACTGGAGATCTGAAAACCGTTGTAACATGTGCACGTAGATTTCTGGGGGAAGAATATATATAAATGTAATTACACAATGTTGTCAGTCATCAGTCTCTCTTCTGTTACTCTTTGAAACACTCTGGTTAAAGTCTAACAGGGTGGATTTACCTTAAGACCTGGTGCTTGGTGATATTGATCCTCAAACTGACTTTTGTGTCTTAGTAGAGGAGGTATATACCCACTCCTGAGATTCCCCTGGAGTGCAAGAACCTGAAGGTTTTGCGTACATATTCTGCTTTTAATCATGGAACGTGCTTGGCAGGGTTCCCCGGCATTCTCTCCTTTAGAACCTTTTGAGGCTGAAGAGACTTATTCTAGCACAGCAGAAATGTAATTAAGAGTCATTGCTACAAATAGGAAACTGAAAAATAATAAAATTGAATGTAACCTAGACATAATGCAAAACTCAGTGGGCAAAGAAGACGGGAGAAGGAGCAGTCTTGCTTCTCTTACCCTAGAAAAGGTAACAGGAAAGGTAAGAATGTGTATCACAAGCTCTCATGTACCATTTCCATTTACAAGCACTTTCAGTTTTTCACTTAAAACATCCTCCTTCTAGGTAGTTACTGGAAACTACCTGAGATGATTGTTGGGTAAGTTGTAATGCAATTACAAATCCAGCAAATATTAGCAGTGTATAATTAGAAATAATAGTCAAACTTTGTCCAGAGTATTTTGCCCATTTGAAATTGAATGTATTTTACCCTTTGCATAGTTGTCAGATTAATTCTTTGGCACTGTCTTTTAGTTTGGTTAGGGTTTTGTTGAAATGTTTCAATAATGGCTGGTTTTTACATAAATCGTACTATGCTTTTGTTTTATAGTAAGAGTAGATTAGATTTCTCATTGCTATAGGTACGTATAGGTGTACCTTTGCTATTGGAACTGTGATAACTGTGTGTACAGCCGTGAGTACCTGGAAGTTTATGGAGCAGAGAGAGCTATTAGCTGTAGATCCTAGAGGAGAAAGTCTGTGACAGGAGTAAGAGAAGACATTAGGTTTCCTGAAGTCTGGTTTTGTACCTTAATCAGGAAATCATACAGCTCACCTACTTTCTTTGTCTTTTTTCAGCAATTTGTTGGTCAGAGATGATGACCACCAAACACCTGCCCCATCTCTGGAGGGAAAGCTTTTGTTTGTTTGTTACCTGCAATTAAAAAGTTGTTCCTAAATTAAGTTGCTGCTACTTTGGAAATAGTATAGATAAAATGTGCTATAAGCAAGCGTACCTCTGGAATAAGTATCCATATAAGAAGTGTGATTCACTTCCAGGTGAAGAAAAATGATAAATGAATGTGATTTGGGAAGGGGGAATTCAGTGCAGTGAGGTATATGCTGTAAAGTAATCATTGTATGGTAATCATTTAGTCTCACAAATCATTAAGTACCGTTCAATTCTTTGGGCGATTGAAAGTAATATAACAAATCTATTGATTTTGTGTTTAATTGAGTAATTATGACTAGGTGATGTTTTGTGGTCTCTTGTTATTTTCTATTGTCAAAAAAAGGTCTTTTGTATGCCATGAAAAATGGCAAAATATGGTAGCTGGAGATGATATGGAAGCTGTTGCTTGGGGGAGCAGGGGAAGCGGGGGGAAAAGAGTCAGTCAGGTGAAGTTAAGGGAACCAGACAGGCTGGGGTTCAGTCCAGGATGTTTGCAGAGCATTTTTCTTTTCATTGAGAAGCGTAATCAAAACCTTTTTGAATGGCAAAAGGAGTCTTGTCATGAACTTTGTAGACATTAAGAAGTTTTGACAATATCTGCTGCCATTAATTCTGGGGTATTTTGGTGAGTTAGGGAATGACAACAAAAATGGTTTTCATCAGGGTTGTATATAAAGGGGCAGGATTCACAGTTAACGCACATATTCAGTCTGTATTTATGTTAGCATAGACATTGACAGGAAACACCGGATGCCTTCTCTCACCTCTCCCACTTTGGCATTGACATTGACTTCATATGAGGAAAAGTGTAGGTATATCCAGTCCGTACTTTGCGTGACTCAGCTGAGGATTGCTAGGAGACAGATTTTTAGGACAAGATAGCTCTTAGTGTCACAGCTTAAACAACATACAGTAAGCAGCAATATTATTTAGCACTTGAAAAATGGTAATTATAATCACTTGTGGGGAAAAAAAATATCTATTCCAGGCTCTAAAGCCTCAACTGTAGCAGTACTTTACAAGGTAAAGCAACACAGGAGGACAATCAATTAACGGAGTTCTGCGTGGCAGAAGCAGAAACTCAGAAGTAATATATGTAATTAGCAAAACAATTCAGCAGCTAAATAGAGTCTGGTCATTGAAAATCTGCAATTTAAGGGCAGGCTGAACTTTGCTGTTCCCTGACAGCATGTATTTCTACCTTAATAAGCTAAGAATTCACCAAAGATACAGGCAGACATCTGAATGCCGTTGGAAGTAATTGCTTCAGGAAAATTTCCAGTATTACAGGAAATAAATTTATTATATATGCCAGGACTTGTCAGAGTCCAAAGCTATCCAGAAAAAAGATGGAAATAGTCTCAGACATGTTTTGAATGATGGGGAAATTGGAAGAGCATGTAAAAGTAGTTGATTGAAAGATTCTACCATTAAATTGCACTAAGAGAAGAAAAACTCATACAGCATGCCTAGGACTGAACAGCAGAAAGAGTGACATGTTGCAGAACACTTCAGCTCTTTAGACTTCCTGCCGTGGTCCCAAAAGAATTAACATAAATAAGATATTTTTTTTTTGTGGCTTTATAAGCATTGTAGAGGATAAACTTTCTTTGGTGATTCCTGTGGAAGTTGATTATCTTTTGTTTGAAGACCTAGCAGAGACCAAGGAATAACCCGAACCCTCATTTAGTAGCTGCATCACATGCACCTCTTCTTTTTAGTAGGAAAATAAGCGTTTTGTTTTATAAGAAGAGAGTTAATTTTTTGGCTGTTAAGAGGTTCAGCAAGCGTTCTCAATCTGCATTTAACTTTAAAGACTTCTTCTTCTATTCCAATCTTTAATAAGGCTTTACATGTAAAAAATGAGACTTCTTCTTTATCCCACCTCTGTTGGTCTAAAAACAAACACAAAGTATAAATAGTCCCTCTCCCTAAAACCCTTGCTTTCGTTTAGTCCTTAAATCATCATGGATTAAACAACTTTGTTATATCAGCATTATGGGCTTTCTACAGAAGGATATCACATGTTATCAGTCTGATACTGAGTAGTTGCTGTGTATAAACCAAACCAAAACATTATTTATTTAACTACTGGTGAGCTTTGGACTTTGGTTTTGCAGCATGAAGGAAAACTTCTTGACTGAGCATCATCTGAGAATGAATTTGAGTTTTTAAAGTTTTTAGGTAAAAATCCTGAAACGGATTCCCAGACCATTTTCTGTCTTTTGCTTCTTTGCTGTGTCAGTTCAATCCCTTAAAACTTTAGAATGAATATTCTAATTATGCCTACCTGTGAGCATACTTCGGTTTTATGCATGTGCCTCTCTGTATGTAGAGAGGGAGAGGAAGTAATTGAAATGTAATTAGGTAACTTTGTTTGACTAGTAACCCAGAAAAAAATGGGTCCAATTTTTGTCTTATTCTGACTCTCCAACTTACTAGGGTTTTCGACCACTTAATTAGAAATTCTTTTCCCTGTGGTTCAACAGTGGTTTCCTTTCTTCTATTCTCAGTATTCACATCAAGAGCTGATAACATGGTGGCAAGCATGAAGCTGTCTGGGTGTGACAAAAAGAGGGGTCAACTGAGTAAATAAAGCAAGCGTAGTCTGCCAAAAACATAATATAGGCATTAAGGAAAGATTAGGTTAATGAGACCATTAGTGTCCTTGTTGTTCAGAGTAAATTTAGAGGAAGAACAATTATGATGGTGCAATTACCTTCCACAGTTCATAAACCATTCCACTGCTCCTGAGTGTAAACGATGGTTATCACAGCTATCGGGCTGTACAAGCCTGTTGTATAACAAGACCATGAACTGATGGCTGAAGTGGCCCCTCTGACAGGCGACAGAGCAATGGCTGTGTGGTGGGCTGGCACTCTGTACAATTTGCCACTAACTCCAGTGGCCCTAAAAGGGTAGTGCATGTCTTCCCATAGTCGTGCTGCCAGGAAAAACCCTATTTTGAGTAGCTGCTTACACCAGCTCCCATTCATTTTTCTATTACAGGAGCAAGGCAAAGCAACCAAAGTAGTTAAGAGCAACAGTCTGGCCTGTGAGAGCAAAAGTCCATGCGGCATGAGAGGAAAACTGCTGTTTCACATTCCGATAGCAAAAGTCTTTGAGGCAGGATACTGATCAGTGTGCATAGCACTGAGTAATTGGTGGTACTAATGATTAAATTCTTTTGCACACATGGAATGGATTTAATTATTAAAGTGTCTCTCCTGAGATCAAGAAGATCCAGTCTTGCAACGCTGGATCTGTTACAGAGCTGCTTCTTGAACTCAAAGGTTCCCAGCTGAGAAATTCAGCTGACTACAAAGGGAACTGTCATTTTTGTTAAATCCTGCAAAGCGAATTGAGCAGACTCTCCTCTGGAGAACTAAACTTTCTGGATATTCCTGTTTGTAGAACTCCTTTGATGTTCTTTTTGTAGCATGATTAAAATTGCTTCTTCAGAATCTGACCTGGGGGCTAGTCCCCTTGAAACCTTCTTAAAGTTTGCTGAATTGCCTGCAGGGAATTACTTAGTACCCTCTGCATAATAGTGACACACTTGCTACAATTTAGCAAAGTATAAAAGATGGTGCCTTACTTATTGCTTCCACATAATTAGTGAAGACTCTGTTACTGCTGTGTTCAGCACATACTTGTGGACTTGCTGAAGTGGAGAAAGAGCTGGCTGATACAGCATGCATGAGCAGGACTTGCCCCAGCTCCCCATAGCGTTAGGATCAACGTATCAAAGAATTGAATGTCCTGTTTGGGTACTGTCATGCAGTCTTTACGTGCCCTGCTGCCAGATTGAAGCTGTCCCACTAGCTTTGTGAAATGACATCTCAAAAGAATGAAGCAATGCCTAAACCGTCTGATCAATGTTGTCTGGCACAATAGTTCTGCAATTTGTAGGAGGTAGTGTTGATAAAAATTTATGACCAGGATAGCTTTTGTTCACTGGTTCAGAAACAAATCTACTGGTAAAAATCGCTTGATCTTTTCTTTTTTTTTTTTTGCAAGGAATGCTGCTGCATTCAGCAGTACCCACTTTGAAATGGCTGCTTCGTAGCTCAACCTCATGCACGCACATCAATGACATGTAGCTCTAGGTTGTTTTTCTAGGGTCACGGAAGGAGGACATTGCATCTATTTGAAGAAAAGAATTTAACACTTTCACAGTTTCTCTGGAAGAATTAAACCATCCCTTAGAAGAGTCAGGTCGGAATTGTATTTTAGAATGTGTAAATTGCCAGTGAATATAATGCTATGACATGTAGAGGCTACTTTTACACAGAGGAAGTTTAGGGAAGTAAAGTGATTTATGAGGAATAACGTTTGCATTAGCAGTTTGATGTTATAACTCGAGCAATCCATCAGATTTTACTTTGGTCCATTTATTTTGTACTTCCCTTGCCCAGGGCCTTGTTTCTCATTGCAATAAAAGGTCAACTTCCAGCACTGAGCTAAGCAAGAGCAGTGCAGAAGAGAGTTCAAAGACAAGGTAACACACAAACCAGAAGAATCCAGATGAGGGTTGATATTTAAAATATACTTATTTTAAATATAAATACGTATAAAATCAATACGTATGGAGTAAATCTGTCCTAGCTTTTAAAGGCATCTCACTACAGCTTGCATCTGGCATGTCATTTTGGGGACATCAGTCAGTTTGAATGTCATGTATACATCTCAGCGTCAGACTTCGTCAGGTGTCAAAGATTTTCCTGAAACCTGAGAAGCTGCAAGAATCTTTTGTGAGCCCTCACTTCAAAAATCATTTCTTAAACATGAGTTGAGGACAGTGGTAGTGGCAGCCTTTCACCATGTACTGCACTCATGGGTCATGCACATTCAAGTCTTTGCAGATAAGCACTGCTTCAAATGAAATAGTTGCAATTGCAAAGAACATAGAGTTTGTGTTGTACAGGAAGATCATACAGCAATTTCAGATTTTGTAGTGAAGACGCGGATCAGGATTATTGTTATCACCAGGGAAGACTGAGCCTGAATGGAAGAAAAATTCAAATAGTCTTAAGGGGAAGCTAGTGTTCTGTAGCAACGGACAATATGTTGTATTTTTCACTGATCCTGCATTAGAGTAGTGTGTGGCAAACAAAACAGCTGTGGCTGTAGTTTCTGGACACGGCCAAACACAAGGGAAAATGCTTGTGTCACATTTGCTTGATTTGCAAGTTATTTTCTGCCAAATTAAATTAGAGCTTTAATGTAGCAAATAGAGCTCATTTTCACCTGTTGGTGCAGCTGCCATCTTACCAATGTAATGTTGTTTTAGAGTAGAATAGGCAGTTTGTTTGCTTGGGGTTTTTTTCCCTTTCAGTGCCTGGATAAGTGTCATTGACGAAGGAAGGCAGAACAAACAGGTCGGAAGAAATGAAGTGCTGTCAAGTCTCCCTTTCCTGAAGCTGCCACGCTGCTTCTTGCTGTTTGCTGAATTCCCAGCCCTTCTCCCAGAGTCTGCCTTCAAAGTGGCACATGCCACTTTCTTTATGTCTAATTGAGCTGGTGTGGAACTGCAGAACCCTTCTCTTGCTGTCTTGAAGGGTTCAAACCAGGGCATATTTGGACAAAAAAGAAAACCCTCTGCCTATGAATTTGAGTTTCCTAGAGAATGCCTAGCCTCAGTGCATTGCTTCAGCTCCATAGTGCCACTGGGTCATAAGAAACAATCCTTTATAGTGGGTTGCTTTCTCAACTCCACGAGTGTTAGCTCCTCAAGGAACTTAGCAATGTACGGAGCAGTCGTCTTAGCCAATCTTTCTGAGTAACTAGTAGGCTTAATGCTTGCTTGTTATCTGTTTGGTTTAGTTTCCTGAAAGGTAGTGGTCTTCTGCGAGGGGTTTGGCAATGATAAAAATGAAGCTGCTGAGGCAGGGCTGAATGAGGACTGCCCTTTTTCTCATGCAGGATGGAGAGGATAATATTCCTGGCTGTCGCTCGCGAGCATAGTGGGAACAGTGATGTCTGGATCCTGAGTTTTGCACTGAAATGTCAGAGATGGTGCGAGCCTGCCCCAATTCGTTACTGCCCCTGAAGAGGGAAAGCCACCGCTATTACACTCCCTGCTGCATCCTATGTGCCATTTTTGGATTCCTACTCTGAGGGCTGGGTTAAAGGAGGAAAGCAAGCTTTGTAGTTACTGCCTTTGGGAAACAGATATGGGTAGCCGTGCTAACTGAAGAACTTTTTGCCATAAATGATGATGAGTGCCAGCAGCCCTGCAGTACCAATACATTTACCAACAGAAATGTATGAAGTAAGTTGCAAATTAGTGCATATCAACATTTGAGTGCTTTATTTTGCTTTAGCGAGTTCTTGGTTTTCCAGTTGCTCCCTAAATATAAAAAACCAAAAAAACCAAAAAAAGAACAAACCCAAAACTTCTTGGCTTTATTATTTAATCCATTGTATGTACAAAATCATCTTTTCTCAGTGGGACCTCATCAGAGAGAATTGAAGTGAGAAACTGAAATTAGTTAATCAATGAATTGGGGATGAGCTGAGAAAAAACTACTGTGGAGCTCATAAAAGAGTACAGAAGGTGTCAAAAAAGATATTAATGGTATTTATTGACAAATGAAATAATTTAAGATTAAAAACTTGGTAGATATTTGTGTGCATGAGAGGGTTGAGTTGAATGTCTGTTCTACAGTTCTCTGATTTGCATATTAAGACATACTTGGTACTCACGATCAGCTATGTTTTATTAAACTTAGTATGAATAATAGTCCTAGAAAACTACTAATTTCCACCAGTTTTGAGTATTTCAAGTTGCTGTTTGAAAAGCAGCATTCAACCAAGAGAACAAGATTAATATGTTGGGATTTTAAATGACTAGCTAAATGACTCAGAGTAAATGGAGAGATGATAAACCCACAGAGTACACAACCTTTAGGCTGGGAATTAGTCTTGTGAACAATTTTCAGATCAATATAACAAACAAAATCAGGAACCATTCAACAATACTTGACGTAAGAAGAGACTATTATAACTAGCAGTCCTAAGGAACAGTTTGCCTGATACGTAGATCATCTGGACCTCCTCTGGAAATACGATGTTTACTGTAGTTGCAAAGGTTTGTTTACAGAAAAAGCAATTAAGGAAAGAATAATCTCGCCTGTGACTGACTCCTGGTGGTTGGGTGCTCTTGATGCCTCCGTCTTGCTGTTGATTTCAGACCTGTGAGGTTGGGTACATCAATCTGCCCGTACGCAGTACTTGGCAGAATGAAGCTGTACTTGGAGTAAGCTGGCTGGAAGTAGTAGGATTTTCGTGTTGCTTAAGGGTTGAACCTGTCCTCTTATATACAAGTTGCAGTAATGGAATCTGACCTTTTTATGACACCCTTGATAGAAAATGCCATCATGTATTAATAGCTGGTATTAAATGAAGTGTCATCAGTGAATGAAAGGGCAACCCTTACCCATTAGATAGTGCATCACCATCACCCAGCCTTGACTGGGCTGTGACATCTCTCACCGGGACAATGAAAGCTCTAATTTAAAATGCTGTCCTGAGAGGAAAACATATTAATGCTTGGAGCTTGTGTTGATTGTTACCAGATTTTGTTCCAAAAAGTTTTTCTTCTTCATTATCTTTGTGCCTCAATCAGTACTGCCTGGTTGCAGGCCCAGGGAGACATGCACATGCTGAAAAGCTGCTTAGCAGCCTCCCATACTTTTTCCTTTTCCTTACACTGGAATGTGAATACAGGGAAGGTAAGAAGGTGAGAGCTAAAAGAGAGTCTTAAAAACTGCAGGCCGGTATGTCAAAGGCCAGTGCGTATTTTGGCTGCTAATTGTCTTGGCCAGCCTTCCAAGCCTTAATTATTTTGAGAGAATTTTCACCTTCCATTTTACTTGTGCACATTCATCTGTTAGCAATATTTCTTGCGAGATTTTTGCTTTGTCTACCTTGACAGTCCTTAGGAGACCATATATGTCTTTTTTATATACACGCACACACTCTCACTCACTCTCTGTCCCTGTGTAAGGCAGTAAATCCATTAATGGGTACAACAGTATAATAGAATAAGATAAAGCTAAAAGGCTTGAAGGAAACTGATGAGAACCCTCCCTAAATGTAATGTACATATGGTTTCGTTCAAGTCAATGGAATAATTGTATGGGAGTATGGAGTGTAGGGACTGGTATGTGATTTTCTTGATTACGTGAAGTAAATAAGGTTATAGACATGTATTTAGAGAGAGTTAGCATCTAGTTTTTCAGTAATATAAAGAGAATTCAAAGGTATCCCTGCTACAGCTGCACTAAAATTGCCTGAGAATAGTAATTATCTGAGCTCATAAAGTTTAAACTTGCAGGTCCTGACAATTCTGGTCTTAAACTCCAATATACTTAAGTAATGAGCATTGCCTGACCCTGCGTATTACATATGATCTTCAGAGACATGCTGTTTCACAGTCACGGCGTTTGGCGTATCAGACAACTGAAGGGAGATTGAATTTGGAAGCAGAATTTGTTATGGCTAGAATGGGCTGGGTGGCTGACATCCAACTAGCATGGTTAGAGCATTATGCAGCACCCAAATCTGTGTGTACGGCACGGTAGGCTTTGCCCCGCTGCTGCTCTTTTGCCCTGCTAAGAAAACTTTGGGGTTTTTTTAGATACCTTTTCCACTCTTGTCTCCAGTCTTCTGGTGCTGCCTGCAAGTGCTGTGGCAACAGAAACCTTTGCTGCTGCTGCAAGCGCACCTCCTCGCAGCCCTGCGTTTGGGGTTTCCTGCTGCACCCCTGAAGACTTTCTACTGTGTTCTCTGCTGCTGTTTACAGAAGTGAAAATGCAGGCATGGAGTTTGGAAGGCTTGATTGGTACTACTTTTCGTCTGCTTCTCTTTGGCGTACCAGCTTGTATCCAATGGCTATTGATTGTTGGGTACAAGGACTCTTGGCTTCAGTCAAATATTGCAGGTTTTGAACACAGCAGATGCTTTGCTAAGCAAGATATGGTTAAAATGGACTGTGTCATAGATTACAGTAGAGAGAAGGCAATTTCATATGTAAGTAAAGGTGTTCAATGTTTTTTGGTATGGAATGCAAGATAGCAGACACCTCCTGGCTTGACTTCTTTGGTCTATAAAATGACTGTCTTGTGATGCGGATGATGTCAGCAGACCTGCTCCTTTTGGATAATTTATTTCTGATATGGTTCTTACAGGAGATATACCCTTATAGAAAAGTCTTGTAGAGGTCAGATGCTATAGGAGTGGCTTTACCTAAGGAATTCAGCAGTGAGCAGTTGTTTTGCCTTCTCATTTTTTTTCATTGGTAGTGAGAAGTCTGTGTGAGAAACAGGTCTCTTGAAGAATTTATAGAGTAGTTCAGAAAGATTTTCAGTTTTTGTTATGGTCATGTCAGTGATAGTTTTAAGATATACTTTTGCCTCCTCAAAATCTGCTTTTTGTATTTCACAGTTCTCTCAACCTAAATGTGCTAATCCTCTAATCACCTTAAATTAGCGCTAAAGGTCTTGTTTCTCCAGTGGGCTCTTTTGATGCTTTTGAAAAGCATTCTAACAAAAGTGCACAACAGATTGCACTCCTATTTTGAAAGACTGGCTGTAAAAACACATTTTTCCTGCAAACATCAATTTTAACCACTAGACTGTCAGAACTGAATGCCTATTTCTGTCCTTTTAGGCGAGATTTATATTACTCTGTCACTGAATGAGCAGGTGAAACAGAATGGTGTTGTACTGAAGAGCAATGACTACTAGATAGTTAAATGTTTCTCTGGGCCTGCAGGCTGAAACCACTATCTAGAACTGAAAACAAAATATATTACTTTTACAACCGTGGGCAAAACACCCTAAATCTTTTTCCACTCTTGTTTTCCCTATTGCTCATGTTACACAGAAAATCAAGTGTCTGCTATAATTCAGTCAAGGTTGTTGTGCATTTTCTACACACCATTATTTCCCGTTGCTTAGATATTTTTTTAAATACTGTGAATCAATACAATACTCTATTTTGATGTGATGATGCCACCATGTTACAAGATATAAACCTGTCTTGTCATAGAAGAATGATTATGAATAGCCGTAGGGAAGTCTCTTGGAGCACAGCGATATCTAGCAGTCTCATGAACTGTAAATCCGTTTAAGATTTTTATGGCAGATAGGGCATGCACAGAGTGGGATGAGATACCTGGACTTGGGGCTTGTTTTTAAGGAATTTCAGACTGAAGAAGACCCTGTGAGGCAAAGTGAAGTTGGGAGAGGTGAACTCCTGAGATCTTCAGCCCACACGGACTCTAGGATCCCTACTCAGGTGGCAGGGACTCACAGGCCCCTGCAGATTTTTTGCGTTTTATAGAGTGGAAGGTATGTGCTGGTGACCACTGGAGAGACATCTTATCCCATCATAATTTTTTGAGGGTCTTTCCTTATGTCAGGAATGGAGAGATCTTACTATTAGTTGTAGGAAGAGGCAAAGGCGATAGAAAGTGTACCGTGGTCATGCTAGGCTGTAGGGAAGGGCTCATACTGTGGGATATGTCTTTTGTTTTGAATTCTGCATTAGTAATTGTGTCTAATTGTAGTCTCACACATATCCAGACTGTGAAACCACCAGGGTATTGGTATATCGACTGCCATTGCTGTGCTGTACCCTCTTCTACTCTTTCTTCAGAAAGTAATTTAGAGACAAACAAAATGTTTCATTCAACCGTGAATGACTCTGCCTTGAATTTTCAGAAGATTTGAAAATCTTTCAGTTGAATTAGAAGATTAGAGTTTGAATTAGATAAATTTGTCTTTCATGCTTTGTTTCAGAAGTATGCTCAGTTGGTTTCATTCTGCAATGGCATGTTTGGGTCTTTTGAATCTTGGTTTTGATTTGGCAGAAACTTGTCACCACGGTTGACTCTGTTTTATAGCTAGTTTGAATGGCAAATACACGTTATCTGTCAGAAATGTAGCTGTTGAAATAGCAAAAGTAATCTTCTGTGCTGAACACTGTATATTTAAATAGATAAAGTAGGGAAGCAAAGGGCTCCATCTATTTTACTGATGGGAAACTGAAGCTCAGAATCAGACCCATGTCCCAGTTTGTTTACCAACTGGGATCAGTGTGCCACTGTTGGTCTGTGAGGCAAGGAACACGGAGCAGTACTGAAAACTAAAAACTACAGTACTATATTGCAATTTATGGTATAGCTAAGGAAAGCTTGATGCTGTAGTGGTTCATGGGAAATGTTGAGGGTTGAGAGTAAGCTGTAGACCAAAAAGGGTGGGAATCAGTATAGCTAAAGGAAAGCAGAACGTTGCAGTTGATCTATTAGAGGTACAGGGTTTGGTCTAAACAAACATATCTCTTCATATAAAGCAATAAAGTTATGGGGTTTTTTTCAAAACTAAGTCCTATGGGATTCCCCTCAAGTAATTGGCTTGCATAGGAATAGTGTAGCATATAAAAATGTTAACTTTTCAAATATGCTGAATAGCTCAAGTGAATTTTATTTTTATTATTTCTTTAAAATGTTCATAGTCTGTGTGGGTGGATAACAGCAGAAAAAAGGAACTCAGGCGGCACTGAGACCTTGTATTAGAAATAAATTGCAGCCCGGAGGAGTTATGCTTTATGGTCAAATTTTAAAGCCTTTGATAATAAGAAAAGTAAAGAAAATGGATTTTACATTGCTGCAGAATACATAATGTTCTGTGTCTATAACCTGTCCTAGATTCCTGTGGCACGTGCAGGATTTAAACATTTGTAATGGCAACAGTCCTTTGGGAGTCTTGCTATTTGTTCAGAGGAAATCGCAATACTTTTCAGCAGAAAAGAATGTAGTTCACGAGCTGATCTCCTTTTTTCTGCTTTTTTTTTAATAGTCATCCTGGGAGTATGCTCCGGTTAAGCAAGGATTGTGCTGCTTGCTTTAGTGGAGAACAGTGAGATGAGATTTAGTGTAGTGTGAAAGGCATTGAGCATGGTAGAAAAGGGAGGGAGGAAGGAAAAAGTTTATGCTCCCTCCTTGTCAGCATCATTTTGCCCCTGCAGTATTTTTTTATTTTTTTTCCTTTTTTTTTTTCTGTGCACTAGGATGTAGAGCATGTGAGACAAGCATGTTGCTTAGCAACTGGAGGTAAGCAACCTGTGCAGAGGAATAACAGCAGGGAATAGGAGGGAGCATGAATATAGATGGCCCTTATTTCAGTTGCTCATTTCAGAAATGAGACAGGAAATCTTTTGCTGAGGCTCTTCTCTTCTGCATTTCTTTCCCCAAACCAAGTGCCTTCTCTGCCTTTCTCACCGAGTAGGATGCACCCTGTATATTTGCGGTGTATAATTGTGGTAAAGGAGTTTGGGCATCTGGAAATCATAAAAATCTAGGATCCCCAGGGTGAATAAAACGCAAAAATGCACTGGAGGAAATTTTGGTTTCTGGAAGGAAAAAGGTTAAGTTGCTTGAGCTGAACTCTGCAAAGTCTGGAATCAATTGGAGTAATGAGAGAAGGAGATCCCTCCCACCAAGCACTGGGATGATGTACTTTGGAACAAGTGCTTTTAATGGCTGCAGATATTAGAGGAGACAGAACTTGTTAACAAAGTCCCATATTAAAAGTCTGGTCTCAGGGTCTGGCTTTCATGAAATCATCTTCATCAATGTATTCTGGTTTGTGTTAAGAACCAAGAAGAGGGATGGTGTGTCTCTCTGCCAGATTCTCTGGGCAGAGGAAAAAATTTGGCTCACCCTTATGAATTTTGGGAGAAAAGCCAGGGAAGATATCTGTTCCAGGCTTTTTATCATCAGGTGCCTTTAACTGTAGAATCACATTTGAGGCCATCCAAAACTGACTCAAAGCAACAAATTCCACCTACTTACAATGTTTTTCTACAGGTGCAAGCAGAAAGACCAGATGAAAGCTGGCCTCTGATTTCACAGAGTGCCACTGACTGTATGAAAAACTCTGGAGAAATAGCTGTAAAACGAATTCCTATCAATGAGTGCACAAAGCACAGCCCATACAATGCTGATAGGAATTCATGTCCATTTTCACATGTATATGCTGAAATACAGGTCCTCTACCTCAATACACAGGAATGGGAGATGGAAGAAGAGGCTGCAAATAGTGTTTCTATGCAAAACACTTCATGTCGGCAGAGCTTGTGTTAGAGCTCTTGTACAACAGCCTTGGCTCCCGAAAGTACTTGCTGAGCTCCACTCTTCAGGTGGGAATTGGCGAGGGGGTGGTTCCTAAAGTAGACTCTAATGGTAGCTTTGTAAGTCAAATCTGAAGTGAACTGACATCAAAACATTATATCGAATACAGAGCAAAGCTGTAACTTGCCAGTGTCAGGTATTTTATACAGGGATCACTGCCAAGTAAACAGACAGATCAGTTTTTCTCCCACTGCATTCCTAAGATTTAGAACCACAAAAATAGGTAGATCCCTAATTCTCCCTGATTCCGGTAGCGATTGGGCACCTATGTAACTCTGGTGGTGGTCTGAGCCGAAGAACCTTCTGCTGGCAGCTCTGCAAAGGGCACATGGAAACCTTAGCCTTGTTATTGGTCACTGGGGAAATTTTGTCATTTTGGCCGTTTTAAATGCCCAGGAGATATCCTTACAGTTCCTTCTAAACCATTTATTCATGATGTCTGTTGCGTGGCTGCCAATGATTGTGGTTAACTGGGCTCTGCCATTCAGGAAGAGTTGAGAGAATCTTTCACTCTGCGTCATTAAAATATATAGTGTAATCAGGTTCTTTCTCACTCATATGGAAATGGCAAGAACGTACAATTCCTGAGCAACTGCAGAAACCAGTGAGTTTCCAATTCTCTTTAGCTCTTAGGAAGTGTTGGTCATTAGTGTGGCAGTGTAGCAGCAGCTGAGTGGAGATGGGCTAATGAAGATTGATGACAAATTGTGTGTGTGAAATGTTTGTATTGCTGTATGATATTAGGCGTAATGAAGCAGTGTCCATTGCAGTGCAAGAATTCTATTTATTTATTTTAAAGGAATAGTCCTGCAATTATGAAGATGGGCTGCATGTTATTTTAAAGTCTTCTTCATATGTGGAAAGCACTGTGCTGGCTTTTATGAGAGGCTTAGAAGGACTCCTAAACAGAGAGGCTAGTGCCTACATTTGGGTGGATGACCCCAAAATGAGGCAAAATCCACACCAAGATATTTCAAAGAATATAATTTTGTACAAAGCTTCCAGTCCCGAGAAGACAACTGCGGGAGTTGCTTGCGTTGTACTTTTTTGGGGGGGGGGGGAGTGGAATTCCAACATTGTAAATAATGTCTAATGACTCCAGGGAAAGGAACATTAGGATAATATTGTGCTAAACACTAAATCTAGACTTTACTGAGGCAGCCCTACATCTGCTATAGTGCTGGAAGTCTAGACAGGAAAATGGTGGGCTAAAAGAAACTCCTTCCACTGGGTTTTCCGGGAGAGCTGTGGCGGAGCACCAAAGCAGCATGCCAGCCAGGCGTCGATCCCAAGCCATTCTCCCTTCTCTCTCACTCACTGTTTTCTCCTACAGGCTGATTTTTGAAACCCAGATGACACCATGAAATTCTCAGTGATGAGAGCCACCTGATTTGGGAATTGTTACAAAGACAATGGCATCTAGTTCTTCACTGGCATTTTTGTATGGTTTAAGGACTTAAAAGGAGACTACTGTGTTTGTATGGTTGTGTGTGAGGAACGGCAGAGGTGCAAGACGTGGAAAAAGACATGTGATTTGATTTGCACATTTGAGTCATTGTCTGCGTTGGAGCTCTGAGCTGAGGCAACGTTAGAGCTTAGAAAAGCTGTGAGAAGTTTAACTACTGAGTGGAAGAAAGGCTATTTGTGCCTGACTATCACCTATAGAACTTTACCTGCATATTTTGCTTCGTCATTTGTGAGAATATTTTATTTAAATCCCATTATCTCAACATAAGATCACAAAGTACATGCATAAGGGCACAGAGTCGTTAACTCTGGGCTATCTAGGAGCTGTGATGTGATATCAAATTTCATTAGCGTCTAATGGTGCAGATGTTTGTTGTTAAGATCTTTTTTCCAGATTAACATATAAACAATTTAGATTTAAGTTCAACCAGTGTATTTTCAGAAATAATTTCAGTGTATCAGCTTAATTCACGGTATGTTCTGTTTGAAAAGATAGGCTTTTTAAAGTTGAAGCTGATGTTATTAAAAGATTTAGATGAGTGATGTCATGCTCTGCTTTATCTAAACTGCCTTTTTTATTATAAATAACTAAGCATGGAAAAATTTTCTTGAAAGGCGTACTGCATCTGATAATATCCACATATATTTTGGTTTTGTCCAGGTTTCAGAATTGTTTATCTACAGTTAAATCTTTTAACAGAGCGTGCCTCACTGGTATGATTCTGTTTGGTTTTTTTTCTTTCTTTTGACCTTGGTGTGTCCTTAAGCTTTGCTGGCAATGTTGTTGAGTTGCTTGGAGGCTAGTCTCAGCAAAGAACCCCATCTATGTACGATGTCAGCTCCATGCCAGAAGGCTTGTAAGGTGAAGAACACTTACTGTATTTTGCTCAGAAAGACTTGCTGAAAAATGTTCATTTCTGATAAGAAGAAAAATGTCTGTTGCTGGATTTTGGATTTTGATGAGGGTTTGTTTTTTTTTTTTTAAGAGGAAGGAGGAAATCCAGCAAAATGGGAACAGTGAGGGAAAAGATTGGTAAGGAGGGTTTTGAAATAACTCTCCGATGTATTTATGATTTGCTTAGTAGAAGAGGGTATAAAACACAAAAGGCTTGTGATTAAAAATAATAAAAAAAAAGATGAAAATAGATGCAGTAAGAAGCTGCCAGTATTATTATTTCAGATTAAGTTGACTGATCAAATAACGAGAGCTAAAAAGTGTGATCTGCTCTGTTCATAAACCTATCTTGGATTAATTAAATCTGTCATTTATTTAAATGCATGTCACATTGTCACATTAAGGTTTCTACCTAAAACAAAAGGGTTGTCAGGAAAAATAGAATCATTTGGTTTAAAATCAAAGGCATGAAAATAAGCCATAAATCAGTAGATTTTATAAATTCCACGTGAAGGCTGCCTGTGGTCTATGATCACGTGGAATTTATCATCCCTTAGAGATCAGTTACATAGGCAGTATCCTTCTCCTCCTTAAGCTTTCTAGGGAATTTGTAGGAAATTTCATTTTCGTTTAGATGAAGGTTGTGCTTAGTAATGCTTGACTGCATGGTATCAGTTCTGCTGAGCTTCTACTAAATAACCAAATTACTTTCCTTTCAACACCTAGACAAATTTTGATCATGTGAAAACCTTAATTTGTGATGAACTGTGTGGAGTTGCCTCTCTTCATGAGCAAGACTGTGAATGACAGTGAGAAAGAGTTCTTGTATCTGAATTTTGCAGAGCTGGCAAGAACAGCAAACTGAACAGAAAACAAGGGTTTTTTTTACAACGTGCACTTTTGTTGCCCTGGATACCCGCATAAGCAAACAGTCTGTTTAATTGGTGTAGTTCCAGGTGTATTGCCAGAAGAAGGGATACTCAGGGCACGGTGTGCATATTTGTAGAGAAACTCAGAGCACGTATCGTTTATAGTCATCTTTATTGCATATTACTTGGACATGCTGCTCACGTGCAGAGCGATGATGTGATGCAGATACAGACAGTCCAGTGCAGTTGGTGGAAGATTTGCAGCTGAAGCAGAAACCTATGCACGGGGGGAAGGAAGGGAAGGTTCCTTTCAAACTGAGGCCCTAGGACCTGAGCTGCGGGTCCCAGATGATGCTTTGTAAGGTTATTTTCCATGAAATTCCTGCTACAGTCTAGTTTCCACTGACTGCAATGGTCATGCAATTTGTAATGGGGAAACTGGTTTTAAATCTATCATATAAATGGACCATATTCTGGTAGGATAGTGCCTCAGTCTGTACAGCTGGGTAGCTAGACCTACCCGCTTGCTACAAAATAGCTTTGGTGAGGACTGTAGAATTAGGAACACCAGCCCAAAGTCTGAAAGCTTTATATAAATTCTGAAATGTAAGGTAAAACCTGTCCTGGTACATGCTTGAGAACCCATCGGTCTTCACAATGAGAGTGGGTAACACAGAAGCCGGTCATCCAGTGTTGGGCCATCTCCATCCTTGGAGATTTTCAAAACTGGATAAGACCCCAGGCAACAATCTAACTTTACAGTCAGCCCTGCCTTGAGAGGGTTGGACTAACTGTCCTTTTGAGGTCCTGTCCGGCCTAATTTAGGTATGCAGAGTTGTGCCATTATCCACAGTGGATCTTAGAAAGGAGATAGGTCTTCTGTACTCTGAGTTACATGTCCATTCACTTTAGTCCTGTGCTGGTGCACTGCAGGAATTTCTGTACAGGATAACACAATGGCTAGTTATCATGATCTTAGTCTTACGTTCTGAATGTATTGAGTTGATGTTTTCAGAAACATAAGGAAATATTGTTGAAATAAATGCATGTTAACAAGTATAAAAACATCAGTGGAATTCGGACAATGTCTGAAGAGTCATGTAGCTGCAGTGGCTTCCTTTGTGTACCCTTGCATCAGGTCACTACAAGCTGAGCATTTTACATAAAAGATTACTACCTGCTGTGTGAAATAGCATGAGTGCACCAGAGAAGTCCTAGGCTTCCCTGTTAGACTTGCGTGTTCCGTGTTTTGTTAGTTTAACATTTTCAGATTTTAATAGGGTTCATGAACTTTTCAAAGTAATGTGTGGTTTCCTGTATATGAATGTTAACTTCAAAACTGAGTTTTATTTCAAAAGGAGTGAAATTAATGGAGTTTTATCAATTCAGCATAGAACATAGTGTCAAGTGCTTGTTTCTACTTTCTCAGTGTCAAGCCCAGCAAGTAAAAATCTCTGAAGAGAAGAAAAAAGAAGAGAATCTTCTCTGACGAGAAGATCCCAAATCCTTGTGACGATGCTTTAATGAGAACAGGGAAGTGCTTTAAAGAAGCAGTCAAGAAAATATTTATGTAAGCAAAATTAATTGCCACTGCTTAGCTTTAGCGATGGCCTCATTTCATATTTGCTGTCAGACACTCATACAAAACACACATTCATGGAGATAGAAATCTTGCTTATATATCTAGATTTAAAAGTTGACCCTTTAGCACCTCAGTAGTTTGGACCATTCTCAGAAAATTGTTTCTGTGTTTCATATTTATATTGCACATTGCTCAGCTTTATAAATATGAAATGCAACGCAACGCAGCAAAGCACTCTTGTCTGTCTGAATAACTGCAGCTCCACTAGGAGAAAAATACTACCTAATTTAGATGAAAAACACGTGGCAGCTTTTGACAGAGAGGAAGACAGAGCCAAGATAAGCTGGCTGCTCATTGAGGTATTAGAGCTACTGCAGCATCTTGTTTGAACACTGGGCAAGCATCCCTTGTAGAAATCTGTAAAGCGATAGCATTGGTTTATGTGAATCAGTTGCTACTACAAAAATACAGTTGAATAGACATGTAGAAAAAAACGCTTAGTGTTGTCTACAACAACACTCCCACTCTGCTCTCTAAATGGATTATGACTTTCATCTTGTGCATCTGAGATTGCAGCAAAATGTTATTATGGAAAATACCTTCATATCTCTCACATTCTGAAGTCCAGATGTATTGCTGGAACTGATTATAATACCTTACTCAGCAGGTATCTTAACTCCTGCCTCTTGTCTTTGATCCAAGGCAGAAAGACCTGGGGGGAAATATTACATGACTGACTGGAATTCCAGAAAATAGCTGATGGTCGAAGCACAATTCTCTGTTCCCCTCAAGAGCATGGGGTGAATGCAACTGCGTATAGTAACCACCTGTAGCAAGCTGGGAGAAATTATGAGGAAATGGAAATTCTTCCCCCTTTGGACATTTTTTAAACTCCAGGATAAAATTGATGGAGGCATATACTCTAAGGAACCTTTTGTAATGTTTGGTTTTCAACTCCAGCTGGTTCCCAAGACCTCAAATTTGTCCCAGCTGCAAAGCTCATATGACATGGTTATTAGCTTGATTGGTAGGCAAAACAAGATGACTCTAAGACAGATTAATGAAGTAAATTACGATGTTGCAGGGGCTAGATTAACACACTATGTGGGAAATGGATTCACTCAGCATCTGGAGAGGACTGTGATATGAAAAGATCTATACTCCCCTTAAATTCCCATCCCTCGACCCCCCAAATTCCTTCTGAACTTTAATCCTATAGGGACCCATAACACATTTAGAAATAATAAAATCCAGGCACTCCTCATTTTTCATTAGAAAGGGTGAGCGTAGAAAAGAATATCTTGGTCCTTTGTCTGCTCAGAGCAGTTTGAGGAAAGGCATGTTTTATCTGTGTCCTTCAGGCGGTGACATGTTGTGGTGACCATGCTTTAGTGTGAACTGAGAAAGGAATCCCAAAGCATAACGTGATCCTCAGGGAAGTTGATGCCTGTGAAGTCCTGGCCTTGGTTTGCAATTTTACAGTGGTGACAGGGAGTTGGTAGAACTGTTGCACTGTAGATCTTCTTTATGGGCAAATAGGAAACATACCTATATATGTATATAAAGCCAGGAATGTGCTGTTAGTATAATTGAAAACATAGTGATGTAATTCAAGATTCACTACTAGTCTAGATGGGGTTGATCTTGATGATTTCTTCTCCTTCATTCAAGGATTCATTTGTGGTCATTTTTTATGTGTTTGCTGACATGTTTTTACACTTCTGTCTCTTCTCCTTTCTTCACTGATCTACAGCTCCACAGTACTTCTGAATTTACTGTATATGATGCCTTTCACATATTTTAAATAGTATTTCTTTGTTCTCTGTTTCCCTTAAAACCAGTTTTGTCCATCTCTGAGTCTGCATTTTGTTAACTTACCATTGACTTGTTTATAGCCCGGGGGGTCTCTGTGCCCCACGTCTTCCCATCCCATGTCTGTATTCCTGCATGCCTCATCCTGTGTCTCCAGTTCTCAAGGCCTCTGCTGTTGCACCAGGCCTGTATTTCTTTACATTACATCATTGCGTTACAGTCATTAAAAATCCCATTTTACATACAATTACTGCTTGTTACTGCTGTCTCTATAAAACTATGGTTATAGCATACGAAGATAACAAAAATAAAACAGATTATCTGAAGGAAACTGGTCATTTAGAGAAATTGCTGTCACAGATAAACCAAGTAAAACAAAGCTGTGGGCAGGTCAAGAGAAGTTCAGATAGAATAGTTCTGCCAGACCACATCTCTGAGGCCTTGCAAACCCTGTACAAAACTTATGGCCTGCTACTAGCACAGCTAAATAGCCAAAAAAAGGGTTCCTAAGCCTTCTTCCTGATGGTGGAGATGACCACAATTTACACGGGCAAAACTGCCAGTGTATTTTCACAAGTTCCTTTTAAATCAGGTCTAGAAGAGATTTTTTGTACATACGCAATTTGCAGGTACACATTCCTTATATTCTTCATATGTGCCTTGCATTTGTACATATGTATTAGGGTTAGTGACACTCGAACAAGATGCATCAAACAGTCTAGTTTTTCTAGGAAGAAATTCCTAACTCCTAAAGATGCCTGGACTTGAAATTGTAGGAAACATCTTAGTCAAGCTCCATAGAAACGCTGTACTCCCTTGCTCTGAGAGAACAGGCAGTAGGTACTGGTACCTTGCAGCATTAAGTTCCATTTTTTCCAAGAGCAGAAGAGCCTTGACCCAGTGAATCCCTGCAGCTGTGCCCTTTGAGGACTCAGTTCAACCAGAACTCTGCCACAAGGCTGAATGCTGTCGCGTGTGTGGTCTCGCCATTAATGAGCAAAATTGGAACACGCAGGTGATGATTCCAACGAGGAAACGTCCCGGAGATCTCAAGCAAACTCTTGGCTACTGCCTGTATGTTTAAGCAAGCACTGTCCTGTTAAATGCCCAGAAGAGGAAGGAACTTCAAGGATGCAGCCAATCAACACTACTCTTGGCATGAAGCGAGACCAAAAGGAAACAAAACTGTGTCTTTCAAAATTTAGAGGAAAGGTGGGCCAAGGGAAAAAAATCAGAGCAATCTTCTTTAATTAGACACAATTCAGCCTAAGGAAACCCATAACACAGTATTGCTTACATATGGTCTCTAGGTACAAGATTGTTTATATTGAATGAGTAATATTTCCTCAGTGTTATTGCCAAATAGGAGAATCCTTGAACAGATTTTCCTCCTACTCCATTGCTTGCTTGTTTTTTCAAGTGGCTTTAAGAGATGATGCTCCCCTGTGTTTGTATTTAACTGCCATCACCTGCCCACACAATGGATCTTTTTCATTTAGCAGAGAAAAAACTCTTACCCCAAATGAGGTAACTTTTGGATGAAGGCCTGTTTGAATTGCTGCTTCTTGCTCTACCCTCAGAAGCTCTGCTTAGCGCAAGTGAAAATTTTCAGGTTTCAGCTTCATCAAGAGAAAAGTTGCCACAAACTTCTAAACTAAGCCCTGCCTCTTTCTCTCCGCTCTGTTACTGCATTTTTCCTTTAGCCTCTTCTCTTCGAACACCACTAGGATGTTTTGTATCCCCAGAGGGACACCGTGCTCTATTAGGTAGTGCTTGAAATCGAGAATACGCTCTTTAATTAACAATTTCATAATGCTCCTCATTTCTAAGTGGAGAGGAAAATCCCACTGCTCCGTCACATCTGAAGACTGCTGAACCATTTGTGTCCCCAACACGTACCCACGGTCTAATAGAGATAACAAATACTCTCGCAGTTAGCGTTGTCAACCTCACTGCATGTGTACTCAGCACACTCCAAACACCGCTGACTGCAGCTGGCCGACGTGGAAGAGCCAAGCGCTTCGGCATGGCTCATGACTGGAGCACTGGAAGACTACGCTCCGTCAAATCCTTGGAGGCGAGTGTGGAGGGAGGGAGGCTCTTCTGCGCTGCTGGCCCCAGTGGTCGCGTCTCTGCTCACCTGACAATGGCTGTGCCCATGAGGGCCACAGAGGTTGTGACAAGAACAGGCTGTGGTTTGTTGATGATGGGTTTTAATTTTTTTTAAAAGCTGTAAATAAAACCAACCATCACTAGATGTGATGTCTGAGTGGTTCATACCGCTCATAGCAGAGATTGTTGCAAAGCATAACTGGTTCTCAAAAAAAAGCCTAAAATACCCTAACAGTTCAATTTTATGAAAGGAAAAGTGGCTTAACATTAGGACCTGAAGTTGCCTTAGAGCACAGTCTTTTCTGCCCACATACACACCTCTCAAAGAAGGGAAACGGATAGCAAAGCTCTGTCACGGCCAGGTCACGCTGGTGGGTTCAGCAATCAGAGAGGTCCTTTGGACCTGAAGTCACTTTTACTTCTGCAATGAGTTCATGTGGATCAAATGCACGTTTTACTCTGGTTCTTCAAGAGAAAAGATATTATGGTTTTTAACCATGAATACGTTTTAAAAAGTGTATATCATCTGCAGTAATTTATTCACAATATTTTAATTCTAATTAATTTCTAAACTGTTGGGAAATATTTGCATAAGAAAATCTTTTTTTAGTTTTGGCTTCTTTAAAAATAAAATCATCCATTCCCAGTGTAATAATTAGGAAGAAGTACAAAGTGATCTAATACCCATTCTTCTGTATCAAACTGGCTTTCATTTTTAATCATAAATGCTGCCATTCTTAGCTCTCGAATAAGTACAATTTACATCAAGCTGCCTAGGGGTTGTACTCAGCCTTCTGAGAAGGGACACGGATCACTTCTTTGTTCTCTTTTCAAACTCTTGCACTAATAGTGGGAAAGGTCTTGAGAACCTCGTCACATAAACACAGCAGCGCTTCTCCCTATGTCTTTGGCGTTGCTACTTTGCATCCTTCTGTGGCAAATGAAGGCCATTGACAACTGTTATGCGGCACTCATCGATAGAAGAAGGGGACGGGATTTTTAAACCTCCTTGCAAGAGCTTTGTCATGCAGGCAAATAAAAAAGTCAAACAGGATGGGCCACACCATTCGGTACCAGAGCCAGGAAGGCGTGCAAGGACTTTGTCTGTATTCACACTGTAAGATTCTGAAGGCATGTGAAGTAGCGGTATAGTTAAACACTGCTCTTCAGTTCAGTATTGTGAGGAAGCAGTGACAGGGTTTACTTGGAAGTTGATCTTGATCATCACATTGTTATCAGTTTTAGTCACACTAGGTTTTACACGTAAGAGATAAATATGGCTAATAATATTAAAAAACCACCTTTTTTTCCCCTCTTGCACTGTATATGAAAGGCCACATTGTTTAAATTACAGAAACTGTCCCCGGTGTGTTCAGTTCTTGAGATGAACATTAGTCCTTAGGAAATAGGAACATGTGCTGTAAGTCCATATCGTTAGCTAGACAAATAGTAAATGCTTCTGTAAGATTATTACTCTTCAAAGACTCGTGAGCTCATTTAGATGGTCGTGACACTATCATAAGTTCAGTAGGTGCCTACAGGTTAAAAGTCACCACAGTTGATCCGCAGATATTGCTGGCAACACCCATCTGCTGGTGACAACACGTGTCCACCAGAATAAATTTATCTGCTCATGATGTTTGATCGTTGAGTTTCTTATCCATGATACCCAAATACTTTCCACCCTGTGTTGCTTGTGAGCACTTACTGAAAGCACCGAGGCAAAAAGGAAGCTGTGAAGGAAACAAGCGTTCAAAGTTTAGCTTAATTATTTTTAGCTACAAACGAAAACCATCATGTTAACATTGCATACACTTTTTCTGGAAAGGGTGGCTCGGCTTTTCATACAGTTTCTTCTTTCTTTGACTTTTAACATGCTATTAATGTCCTGCGAGAGGTGATAGTTCTGCACACCAGAAATATCAGAGCTACTATTCGGCAGGGTGAATGAGTCCTTGTGAGAAGTTTCATGTTTTCCAGCTTTACTGTTTTCAGGACCAAATTGCTTATTTGAAGCTAGCTTGGTGTCTCTAAATTGCAGATAAATAAGAAACCCTTACCTTAATATTTTCAACCTTTGCAGGTTCTGAACTGCACAGAGAGTATTTCCATAAAAAACACCCTCGTACACCTTCTCCACTTTTTATCTATAGGTAGCTGCTTCTTAAAAGTTATGTCCTTTTATCGGTCCCATGTCCTTTTTAAAGGCTAAGTGCTTTGCTTCAGTTTTTGCAAGAGTGCTGTGTCCTTTTGAAATGGTTCATCCAGGTATGACCAGGGGTGGTGATACAGAGAGATACTGAGATGGTGATGGTAAGAGACAGAAGTGGAAGCCTCAGCCAGCAAAATGAAAAATACATATTTTATTGTGACTTAATAACCTTTCTGAGTTGAGTAATTTTCTCTTGATGTAGGCATTTTACATTTGAATCTTACCCCTCTCTAGCGGTTCACAAACATTAGAAAGTATAACTGATGTTTGGTGACACGTGATGTCTGCCGTTCCTTGCTGCCTGGTCTTTCAAGAATTTCCTGTATGTATGTAGGAGCTCTAATTCTCAAACTACTTGTCATGCTACAGAAATGAAGAGCGGCTTTCCAGAGAAGCCCCAACCAGTGAGAAAGAACCTACTGTTTATTCATGGTCACCTCCCTCCAGTGCCAGAGCATTAAAGGGAAAACACCTCTGGTGTTACATAGATGTGCATTTACTGATGTTGACAGAGCTGAGCTTTGGCTTTATGCCACTTGGTTCTGGGCTGTCTCATGGCCCTGACACAGCTTTGTCTTCAAACACTCCTATCAAGTGGGCAACTGCTTGTGCATGGTGGCGTTACTTGTGGCTACATCCACTTTAGTTCCCGTTGCGCGTATTGCAAATCAGCAGTGCCAGGCTGTCTGCCGGGAAGCACCCGCGCAGCTTACTGCCGTGAGGTTCTCACACACAAGAAAAAAATCCTCAGGTGCTTTCTAAATTTCAGTTATGGTGGTTTCAGTGTAAATCAGCAGGTGGTTGTCTCATCAGCCTGTGGGCTGCGGACAGAAACAGTTTAAAATGCTTGTCTGCCTCGGGTGTGCTGGTTAATGTCTGGGGCTCTCAGCTGCTTGCCGACTTCACACAGAATGCCCAGGCTGAATTTCTTCTTATTTATTTCGTATTTTTACATACTTCATATCAACTTTGCTTCTGAAAAATACCAAATGTAATCTGAATGGATTATTCTTAACATACTCTTATTATTGAGCAGAACTCTGTATCAAAAAAAAAAATAAATCTTGGACTCTAAAAAGGGAGCCTGAACTGATGTCTTTCAATGCTAGAAAGGCTTTCTTTAGCCTGTTAACTTTTTAAATGACCACAGAATCTTTCCTTGAACATAATCTCGCTCGTGTCCCAAGGCAATCATGCTTAATGTTCAGCAGCAAAGTAAATTTAGCATGATAAAATCGTGGCCTGATCAGGTATACCTGGAATGTAACAGATGGAGACGGGATAAAACATGCTAAGAATTGTAGTAATATTTTTCGCATGTGTTAATAGTAATGAATTTTAGTTGCTTGTTTGATGGGAGAACAACATGATCCTAATTTATTTATCATAGCTTTCTTGACAATTTCTGGTATGGATTCTTTCTTTGCTTCTGTTTCTCAGCTTGCCCATAAACAACGCATTATCTGACTTAAAAATTAAGATACCTTCTGGTGCTACCAAACCTCTTCATGTTGTTTTTTCCAGAGAGGGAATGGATAGAGTGGTTACAGTAGGCTTTGGTGTTGACAGAAGTATTTTAGCCGTTATCTAATCAATAAGACCACCTATAAATCGTCTTTGCTGGAGGAGACTAACATTATTCAAACAGACGTGCCATTCCTGCTGTTTCCTCTAGCAGAATTACTATTGCTGTTCCTAAAGCCATTTCTTTTTTTGCATGTTGTGTGTAAAATAATCCAGCTGTAGAGTCACTGTTAATCGCTGAATTTAGGGGCCAGTTGTTGGTAGCTTTTTAATAAAGTTTGCTAGGCAGCCTTAGTGGGTAAATAGCTGCTTCAGCAGAAACAGCTGATACTCGCTTCAGAGTAATGGCGGGAAGGGAAAGGGAGCTAATTCAAGTCGAGTCGTCACGGGTGTACTTCGGAGATGTCCCTAGGAAGGACGTGTTACCCTGGCTGTGGGAGGTGTGCAGTAATACTGAGTATTTACCGCTTACAGTTGGCATACATCCTATGGATTTTGCAAGATTTGGGGTGGGGGGTGTGAAGATGATTTCTTCTCTGTGAATTGCAAGATTGTCCAGAAGTGACTGTTTAAAGGGAGAAGACAAACTATGGGGAAGCTTCCTGTGAAGAACCGAACTGGAAGCTGGACCTGGCAGGGCCCATTTTCAATAGGTGCTGCGCCCCTCCCATGTTAAGTATATTGTTTTCCCTTTCGGTTAGGACGCAGCCTTCCAGGAGGCGTAGTCAGTGGGTTGTGTCCCACCTCTGCTTTCCTTGCAGTGTCTGCAGTTAGGGGAACGTTGTGCTGGAGTCAAATCTAAAGACGCAGGTGATAGTGGCTTTAATTACTAGTCTACACCGAATGTTTATTTCAAGTGTGGGTTTTGTTTTTAAGATGAGTTTTCTTGGGGAAGATGGTGCATCCCTCATGCTCAGTAACTGACTTCGCTCTCTGATGGGCCTGAAATGGAAACTCAGACAGCATCTAAGCTTGCAGACTGACGAGTACTCGTCAAATAACGGAGCTGGGGGAAGAGTTACTGCCCAGGATCTTGTCTGCAGCTGCGTCTCGCACAATTGGAGCTTTTCAGTCCCTCTTATTTGCCAGCTGAGCTGCTCGTCCGAGTGTTCCCTTACACGCCCTAGCCAAAATAAGACAGGATGCTTTAAAAAGTTTAGATGAGATTTATTAACAGATGACATCATTTGGATGATCTTGGGCAGTCCACCAGCACAGCCCAAGCTGGGAAAGGCCGGCTGCACCCAGTCAAAGGTGGTTGTCTTGGCTGTTACGGGCGGATTGCTGAATTCTCCAGGGGCTGTGAAAGGGCTGTGGATGGAGAGGCAGATTCTCGTCTGGTTTGCGTTACAGCTTTGGGCCAGGTCCACTGAGTTACACCGATGTACCAGGGGGGTTTCCAGCACTGAGCCTGGCTTCAGGAGCTGTGGGTTAACACACCTCATGGAGGCATGGGAGGAATTACTGGAAGCTTGTAAGGAGCAGCTTGCAGTACAGGCTCCTGAAATGAAAATGTCACCTTAACCTCTCCTCCCACACTGACATCCCACTGGATGTCACACTGCCATGGGAATCCGCTGGTCTCTGCTGTACCTTGGACTTGGATTTGTTATTCGTAGCAACAAGAAATAGGGATCGGTTAATGTTTTTGTCTGATCTTCAAAGCTAAAGTAATACAAAAAGTAATGCTTTTGTCTTTGTGTTTGTAGAGTGTTGAAAATAATGAGATTTTAGCCTAGCTGAGACCCTTGGGGCTGCTCCAGTAACAGTGAGAAATAACGATGAACTGCATTGAGCAGATACAGACAACTGCCTTAGTAACAAGAAATGATTGCAAAGTTAAAATAGGTACAGCTGATACAATCGCATAAGTTGCCTCTTTTTTTTTTTTGCTTTAAAAGTGATGAGAATGTTGGCAGGGCCCATGAGGGCGGCATCTGCCAAAACGGCCTGAGCGAGGTCAGTTTGAATGGCCAGCATGGTCCCCTACATCTGAGCTGAGACTCTTCACCTCCCTTCACTGAAGACACACGCCACAGGCCACCCGGCTTTCCAGCATATGTATTTAGTAGTGATTTTAAGGAAAATGAATTTTCCTCCTCTTTTGTCTCCCCTTACTTACATCAGTCACTAAAAAAATGTACGTGGCTTGTTTGAAGCCTTCGCCAGTTTTGGCGTTTGTACTTACACTGACAAAATGCGGGTCTGTGCATAGCATTGGAGGAACATTGTTCTGACAGCCCATTGAGTTTTACATTTCCAAACTTTCCTGGTTAATGTACCGTGGGCTGCGTCTGCGCCCTCCTCCTCTTGCCTCCCTCTGCTGACGCCACGGCCCCGGGAGCCGCTGGCTGCCGGCACACGTGCCCGAGGACAGCTCCTTGCAGCTGGGAGCACCCCAGCACCCCGTCGGCAATGCCTCCAGCGGCAATGGCGTGGGGAAGAGCTTCGCCAAAGGAGGTCCGCATGTGGCAGCACACAGGGTTATAAAAGAAAAAAATGGCTTTTACAGAAATTATGCTAGCAACTGCGCTAAAACAGAGACAATAAAAAGCGGGATGGGGCAGGTCACGTGAATGTGTAGTCAGTGCAAGAAGGGTCTTTTCAAAGGGGTAGCATTTTGGCAGCGGTGTGATGGCAAGATAGATAGATAGCATTCTTTCATTTTGCATTTTTCTGTTAATGTAAGTGGCTAATGAGGCTATTCCTATAGCAATAATTTATCCTGGAAAAATTTCAGTTAAATGTTTCCTGAAAAGCCAGCAGTAAATAAAAATAACCCCCGTCCACTAGTCCTAGTTTCATAATCTTGGAGAATTTAGTTTCATAAGATAAAGAAAATCAAAGCAGAATGTGGAAAAACAGACGAGGCATGCCAGAAACCCCTGGAGAAGCCTGTGACTTGCAAAGGAAAAGGATGAGCTGAAAACATATCATAAAATATTGAATGTTAAGTAATACGTTGTCTGTAAAGAACTAAGAAAAAAAACTTTTCTGACTGTATTTGTGGAAGCTTTTTGTGAAAGTGAGGAGCTTAAAAGCAACACACACACGCGCAATGTTTCATGCTGACAGTTGAATAACTTTGAATGATGGAACCGAGTACAATTACCATGCTCCAACAGGAAAAGGTGGTAGATTGGTACCTTGATGTTCTCGAGACTTGTTTTATTATACTCTTTGCTTATAAGCTTGTGTTTTACTATTTAATTGCAGATGTTGAAATCTATGTCTTTTTTCCCTTCAAAATCCCAACCAACAGTCCCATAAAATAGTGCTTTGGGGCCAAAAAAATGTGTCATGGTGCACTCTAGTTTTCTTTGCCTTACCTTGACCCATCCAAAAAAAGTAAAATAAGAAAAAAAAAAGGCTAGTATAATAGATTAATATAGATACTGCAGATTTGTAATAAAGCTTTGTTAACTCATTTGTTTGTTAGCTGATTGAGACCTTCCCCCACTTATTTTCTCATTTTAAAAGGAGTGTTTGCTGACATTTCACTTACTGCTTGAGATTATCAGTACCTTGTTCGTTCACTCATTTATTTGATCAGAGTTGGAAACGTTGAAATATCTTTTCTTGAAATGAAGAATTGTACAGGGCTGAGTAGAATCCATTTGATCAGATCAAGCATCAAGTTAACACCGTGGGGTGTTAGAGAAGAGTATCGATGTGTTCCAGGTTGGGTTTGCTGTGTCGGTGTATTTACATTTGCTGCAGAAGCTGCTGGGTTTGTTGGTGCCCCGAGAGCCACCTGGCAAGCGTGAGCTTGGCTGACTTGAGGCCCCCGACCAAACAAAATCTAGTGCATGTCGTTGGCATGTCTTAATTACTGGCAACCTTACCTTAGTGTGCGCATCATGTGATGTAGTAGCTACTGCTAAAGCCATACCTGGGGCGCTTATTCTGTAAGCTAATAATGGAAATGAAACAATTCTATGTAGGTGGTGGAGTAATTCCCTGATGAGCACAAATTCAGCTGTCTCTCAGTGTGTACGGGTGAATCGCCAGTGAGCTCCCTGTGGGCCTTGCCCGCAAGTAAGCTGTAACAGTGAACATTCAGCTGCACAAGAACAAATCTTTCTTCTCTGGCTTGTTCCCAGCTTGCACTTTGTTATGGCAGATGGGACATTGGACCGGCTCAATCTCTGGGGCAGTTGTTGGAAGCTCGGTGTCTTCACGTGCGTGGCCTTGGGCAACCTGGTCTAGTGAGAGGTATCCCTGCCTGTGGCAGGGGGGTTGGAACTCGATGATCTTCAAGGTCCCTTCCAACCTAAACCATTCTATGATTCTATGATTCTATGATTCTATGATTCAGTGGCAAGTGGAATCGAAGGAGGGATTCGTTTACTCTTAAGTAGTGCTGGAGGATTGAGGTAGAGTGGTTTCTAACCAAATTCCGAGTTTAATTTTGTAATTTTGAAGCAGAGCCTGACAGGCATGTTCTGTCACGATATGGCTTGCTAACGGCAGGAGCAGCCAGGCTGGGAAAGGTCATCCTTGTCCCCCGTAGACCAAGAATAAGTCTGGGGAAAGATCAGCAGTAAAGGTCGTATGTTGCTGCTGCATGACAGCTGGAAAAGAGCAGGTTAAAAAATGCTGAGCTCTGTCACTTTTAGGGCAAAGTTAGTTGCCTACAGTGTGAGTTGGTGTTTCTCTCCACTGTTTTGATTAATTATTTTGGTCATCCATTCAGTGAAATACTTGCAGTGCAGTGCAGTGAACTGAAATGACCTAGAAATAATTCCCTAACACAACCTGACGCTCTGGCTTATATTCAGCGAGAGATTTATTGTTTTACTCATAGAAGATCTTCATCAAAATGCTCCTCAGTCATTCCAGGGTAGCTGCTCCCATTCCCACAATACCAAATAGCTTTATATACACAAGCTCCTATTTAATGGCTTCCTTCTTCAGCTGTTGAGTGTGTTGGGACAGAAATTTTGCTTGCGGAGCTCCAGAGGAGACCCGCGGGATGTGGCGGCAGGAATTGCAGCTGTTTTTCCGGAATCAACACCGGACCCTCGGGCACGAGCAGGCTCTCCTGCAGTGGCTGATGCCGAGCACCACTTGTGCTGCTCCGAGGGGGTGCTGGTTGGGCACGGCTGGCTGCTTAGAGGCTACTGCTTTGAACTGGCATTACTGCTCCTGCCACGGTGCCAGAGCAGGCGGCTGAGCAGAGGGTGAAAGCCCTGCCTGTGTTGGCTGTAGTGAATTTTGATTAATTGCTGTTGGGGATGGCTATTCATCTGCTGGGAGGACTGGGATGTGAAAGCCACTGTAGGTTTGCGTGTGGTAATAAATGATAGTGCCAGTGATATCTGGAAAACCTTTTTTTTTTAGACTAAAACTAGCCTCTTTTTGGCTTTTTTAACAAACTTGTTTAGATGTTCGCAGGTTGCTTTAGAATAATTATAATGGACAGAAATTGCATTGATGCGATGTAATAAGGCAGTGATTTGTTCCATTCAGTTTTATTCCCCTTCCAGCACTAAGTGGGTATCCAGTTTAGTAAAGTGTAGAGGAGACTCCAGACATAAATTTACCATGCACATTTTGGCTATCTTACACTCGCTGTTACTTTAACATGTTTATAAAAGCCTCACAGCTCCTTAATTCCAAAGATATGTAAGAAGGCAGCTATTCCAGTATGACTAAAGCACCATTGCTGGCAAAACACATTAATTTTGGTCCGTGTGACAATGCCTGAGCCATCCCATCCTTCTCTTAGGCAGTGTTGGACACATTTAGCACCATCATGTACTTATGACTCACAAATAGCTCACCAGATTACTTCAGCCTGTTTGATATTCAGAAATAAACACTGAATAATTTGCCGCTGATTTTAATGCGAGACCATTTACAAAGCTGGGGAGAAAAATAATCAGATGTCAAGTTGCAAAATAGTGTGTGCGAGTTGTCTCCCATCAATTCATAAATTTTAAAATAGGGGGCGGTTATTGAACGAATGCACGTGTAGCATGAGAGAGAGAGAGTGTGTGTGTTGGCAACTGGGGATTATTGGGTCCCTCTGCCATAACCTATCTGTGGAAGGACGCTTGTAGAGTCAGCTCTTGAGGTGCGGAGCTGCTTGAGTTAGTTAATGACTTACATGTTTGGTCAGAAGAATAGAACAAAATGCAACAATACAGCTCTGTAGCCCTAAAAAAATAATTGGATTTCTGTGAAAAATAAAGGAAAATTGCTCATTATCCAGAATATGTCTGCTGGACACTTGACTGGCCTCAACTTGTAGAGACAGGAATGCGAAGTGGCAATATTTACATCAGTTCATAAGCAGACTAACTCTGTGGAGGGCCTAATCATGTTTCACTTTTTACCCTGTTTATTCCCCTTTGTCCTCTCGGCGTTTTGGGATTTTTTTTTTTTTTTTTCCCTACTTCATAGGAAGGAGAGAGGAAGCAAGGCAAGAAGAGAGGAAGGCATATTAAGAATGGAAAAAAAACCAGGAAAAATTGTATGTGAGTAAACCCTTCCCTCCCACCTCATTCTTATTTGTTTTATTTTAAACATCTTTCTAGTCAGTCAGCACCACTTGTCATGAAGATAATTTTGACTGCTGTTCTTTTGCTTTGGCATCACTTTCTATCCATGTCTGTGCTGGAGGGCTGCTTAGTCTGCCTGGAGAAGTAAATTGCACCTGTCCCTATTGCAGCCACTCCACAGCACTGTGGCCACCAGGAGAGGCCAGGAAGAAGTAGTGAAGGTACGGGCAATGATCAGAAGGTGGAGCAGAAACTACAACTGTCCCTTCAGGCCCGTCTCTAGACACTAGAACTAACTGGCCATATATAGATATATAAAAAAAAAAGTGTGGCGGGGGTGTTTTGGTGTTTTTGGTTTGGTGGTTGTTGTTCTCATGTCATCCCCCCGCCAATGATCCCGAGCAGTGTGAGAAGCTGAGAAAGAAGGCAAGGGTGGGCAGGGAAGGTAAAAAGACCCTTTAGACTGTATAAAGACTGGCGCCTTCCTTCTTTCGCTGATGAGTGAAACTCGTTTGTGGCAGTTTGGCAGACTCACAAACTCTAAGGTAGGAGCAGCAGCTACGGCTGGTTGGCAGTTGCTGCAGCTCACGCTCAGCTTTGAGTTGATCGGTTCAGATTCCTGGGAAATACGACTTTTATTCTGCTTTCCTCATCACGTCTGTCTGTCTGTGTTTGTGGGTGGCAGTACAGCAGCCTTCAGTCTCCTCGTCACTGGGAATCATTCCTGAAGTGAAAGGGACCAAGACGGGAATGTGCGAATGCTTTAGTGCAACCCACTTTTGCTGCTCCCCGCTGGGCGCAAGGGCGGGTGCCAGCTGTGGGTACGGCTATGCGGGGTGCTGGCAGGCAGGAGCTGCTCCCCTGGGCTTCCTTCCAGGCTACCGTCAGCCTGAGATCGGCCACACCTGAACGCATATCCACAGCTTTGGGCATGACCCAGCCCTCCCCGAGAACCAGCCAACAGTGGGAGCTGAGTAATTTTAATAGTTAATTGTAATAATGCTATTGTGGTCTGAGCAGAACAAACCAGAAATAAGCAGGCTTAAAACAAACAAACAAACAAAAACCAACCCCAAAAGCAACATAGTGTTATTTTAGAAGAAAAGCACATGCAGCTGAACTAATACTCCTGACGAGCAAGGACATGGCTTTCTCTCAGGGCATCCTGCAGTCCTGTAGGGAAGAAGTGACCTTATTTGCATTTTTCTTGTTGAATTGCTGTCGAGATTTCTGCAGCACGGCAAGAGCAAATTCCTCCAGGAGAACATGGAAATATCACAGCACTAACGCAATATCCTTCAACTAGGTTCCTTTTCCTCAGCCATCCTTCGCCCCCCGCCCTGCCATCTGGCCAGCCACCCAGCACTAACCCGCGTGTCCACGGCACTCAGATGCCACTCTCATCCTTTTTCTTACAATATATTGTGAAAGCAGTGAGCCATGAATACAGTACAGAAAGCCCATGAACTAAACATTAAAGATGGTTTAATTTTTTCCCTGTATTTGAAAAGCATCAAAGTTGCTTTTCCCCCCATCCCCCATTTCCAGAAGAATCTGTGATCTTCCCTATGTGCTCCCGTCCTTCCTCCCCAGCCTTTTTTAAAAGCAGAAGGATCTGCCCTCGCCTTGTACGGGTACGTTTGAGTGCTCCTTTCTAAGGTCAGCATTTTGAATTTGAAGTCTATGATTTTAGACGCTTCTATCAGGAGCATTTTCAATTCTAATCATGTTCTCTAAATTGCTTAGACTCTGTCCCAGCATGATGTCCTGCTCCAATTTTATAGTTAGATAATTAAATTCAGCGCATAAGAGCAGCCAGCTCCTCAGCAGTATTGCAGAGATGCAGATGGAAGGTGGGCTGCTGTGCACCTTGCTTGGCACCTTCTCACAATGGCAGCTGATCCAGACAACAAGGATTTTTTTTTTTTTGTAGAAACGTATCATCTGTCCGTTTAGTGTAAGGCCACTGTTTCCCCAGCGCCTTGGCTCCAGCCTGGGCTGGTACGCTCCTCGGTGACAGCTTAGGAATCAGTGACTCCAGGTGCTGCAGTTCACACTCCTGAGCATCAGCAGAAACCTACCTGAGGAATGTTTATTTTAAAATCCAGGTTTTTCACTAGGGCTGCTCAGAGGTCCTGGGCTGCCGTCTTCCCACAGGAGTGTTAAAGAAGCAGGATGCCAGGTAGGGCTGTTAACTGGCACCTTTTAAGCTTTCCGTGCAATGTATGCACATACTAACTCAATTACAGAAACAGCGTTATGGATTAATTATAGACATCACAAGTGTGATACAGCATTTTGATATTTAAAGGATATATTTTAAATATATAAAAAAATATAGGAAACATTTCGAACTTGCTTGACAGAAAATAAATAACGCACCTTGGTTCTGTGCAATGAAAGACTGCAAAATTCTGAATGTAATGTATAATATAACCTTTATTCTTTTTCCTCTAAACTCTTGGAAACTTACATAACAATCGTGCTTTAATTATGACACCATTTATAGACATTTAAAATGCATCTTAATTTATAAATATTTTACATTTGGTCCATAGAACAGGTTGCAATTTACTAAATAATACTGTACTCTTTTAAACAGGCTCTGTATATATTTTTGAATATGTATATATTACATATATATTTTTATATAGAGATAGATTTGCTTGGTGTTCAGATATTTCCTTATTGCAAAAAGCATATATGATCATACAATAATCTTCTTTTCAGGGCAAGTACTACAAAAAAGTTACAGCTATTCACAGTTTACACACAGTAGTTCTACAACACTATTTTGTGCTATATGATACGTTTGTACAGCTTTTTGCTAAAGAGCAGGTCTGTCAAACATCTGTCATAATTGTTTACAATCAAACATTAAATACTGCATTTTTCTTAGAACAACATGGGACTTGGTTACATTAAACAAGAAAGAGAAAGTTGGAGTTGTTATCCTTAGTCTAATGAAATTCACAATTATAATGTGTGTGTATCATGTCTAATGGTTGTGGAGGATGTAGGGTTTTCCTCTAAATCCCAAAGACTTACAGGACTTCTGTATTTCAGCTATAGCCGGTTAGGATGTAGCTTAGATCTCATAATATTTTACAATTGATCTATGTATGAAACAGTTTAGAATCTACCAAACGTACTCTGAGATTTTATGATGTAGTTTGAAATACATGTGTGTTTTATATATATATTATTTCTACAATAATGTGCTTGACATTCTGAGAATAATACCTTATTGCAAGAACATGTTTGTCACCTTCAGACAAAAACAACGAAAAACCCAACATTCACAGTTAACATGTTTTTCACGTAGTAGTTCTACATAAATTGTGCTATCTAACATTGTACGTTGCACAAAAATTTGCTGAAAAGCATGTTTCATTGCACAGTTCTGTCACAGTCATTTACAATCAAACATCAACTACTGCATTTTCCATAATCCTTTGTGTCTGTCATATAGCTGCCAAACGAGAAATGCCGTATGGGGCCAACCGCTGCGTTTTCCACACAGGGAAAAGCTTTCAGGAGCCGAATGGGCTTTCTAGCTGTGTGGCAAATGCAGGCTGAGCCCAGAGTGGAGAGTTTTATATAGTATTATTGAAATAGCTTCCCCTCGTGCCTTCATCACCACAAATAATATGTAAATGGAACCAAAACTGTCTTCAAAGTGCTACTGATCCATGTTTTATCATTTGCTTATTAGAAACTGTTAAAGTCCTTTAAAGGATTAAAAAGAACAGTTGTGAATTAAACCCTAAATTAGAATTACAAGGATAAGCTTCAATCTTTAAGCCATTGATTTGGTTTCTATTTTGGTGGCAATGCAATAATAGTAGAATAATACCAGCATAACGAAAGCTCGAGTACTCGGAGCTTGAATTGCAAATACTTTGTATTTCTTTTACTCCTGGGAATCTTTAAGAGCTCTTGGATATTACTTCTCATTTTGCTAAAAAAGTTAGAAGTCATGTTTTTACCTCTAACGTTCTGCGATTCACGTAGTACCGATTCACAAAGATATATTCTTTTTCTAAGAAATAGTATATACATTTTCAAACAAATTTACGATCTTGTTTGAAAGTTATCGTGAAAGGCTAAGTACAGCTAGCGTTTACAGCCGTTCTAGGCCGTATCGCCACAAACAGCCGTATAATTTAATTTGCACTAGGAATGTTTATAAAGGCTGTGCCTGCTGTTAATTGAAGGAAGTCTCTTCCCCCTCAAATGGCCTCAACTGGAGCAAATTTTAAGGGCAGACTTTTTCACTGGAAATCACTTGTTTACAAAATACTTCATTCTTTTTGTACAAAACAATTCCAAACTAAATTTTACTCCTGCAAAGTCAGAAATAACAGTCTTGGGATTCAGCGGTAAGAAATAGTGATAAACTACTAAAAATCAGCAGCACAAAACTTCAAATAGTCGTGCTAAAAGGTAGATTAAAAAGGTCTTGGCACATCAATTTACAAATTCCAAGATATGCAACTATTATTGTGAAAGGATAAAAACATTAACAGTCTGTGGATTGCCAGAGAACACAAAACAATGTCAACATCTGAGCTCGCGCAATGGTTGGATCATACCCATGGCGATTCCCTTATAGTGGAGATGACCTTTTTTCTTTTTTTCTTTTTTTTTTCTTTTTTTTTTGCCACTAGAGGTAGGTAATTATATATTCTCAGACATAAATTTGTGGTCATATTCAACCATATTTTTTGTTTTTTCTGGAGTAGTATTGGTACTTTTACAACACAGAAGTTTAGATGTAGGCTTCTTTGTTTGCAGAGTTGCTCTGTTGGGCCTGGTCTGGCCCGTTTTCAGGATGAGTGATGTCTTCACTTGGCTGAATCATTACTTGGATGCGCTGTTTAAAGAACATCAATAAATATGAGGCAGTCACAATACCATTTCTAAGGTTACTTTTTTTCTTTTTTTTTTTAAAAAGAAAGGCAATCCTAAACACTTCTGTCTAGGCATTGGAGCTTAAATGAAAAATTCCGTCTATCTCCTAAGGGCCCAAAAAGGCAGTAAGTCACATATACTCAGGCCAGCTTTAGCTGTGTTCTGAACATGACAGTAGGCGTTGAAAGACCACGTGCAAAATGGGAGATGCCACCAGGCATTCACAACTGCACGCGTCTAGGGCAAAGCAATGAGGAGGACTGCAGTGGGGGGCAGGTGAGGACAGACCCCGCTGAGAGCCAACGTCACGCACAGAGCCTGCAAGTTTGCGGTGGGGGACTCAAAGCTGGACCTCAGACCTGATGGTGACCCTCCCCAGGGAGCAGAAGGAACTAGAGAGTATTGGCTGCAGCTGCTGGGAGTTACTACCTCAAAGATACAGGTAAACAGGTAAAGCAGACTTGTATTTAAGTTATTTTATTTCTAGTCCTTTTGTGTTCTCCTTTCGTAAAGCTTCTCTGCCTAGCTCACATTCGCATGGAGAAAGAGAGCCCAGGTTGGATCATCAAAGCCTGTGAGCAGTGCAAGCTCCTCTGATTATCAGATGATCATTTGTCAATGCTTTCAAAAACAAGACCACAGCAAGACAGAGACGAGGAACTGTTACTGCGGCCTTATACAACTCTACCCAAGAAGTGGCTATATTTCAGAGCAACAGTTCTCCCTTTCCACGCATATGTTTCTATAAGACCAAGAGAAAGATGTTCAAAATGTAGCAGCCAAGAGCGAGCAGAGGAAAAAAAACACGGAAATTTTTTGGTGGACTTCTCTGAAGCATCACAGTCTTTTAAAATTTGCTGAAGACAAATATTTGGATCAAGATCTGAGCAATTCGTGAGGCATTGCTCGTCAATTCTGCTTAAGATCATCTGTCCCTTTGCAAAGATGGCTCTGTCAGCTGATTTTAGAATATTGCAGAAATTCTGACAAATTCATTTTGACAATCTTTCGTTCCCACAATCACAGAGGACAGCGATATATGTTTCAATACTCATGCCGAAGAAGTGTCTGTTACGCACAGAATGAGATTATTGGCTGGAGGGGGAAAACTGAGATAAAAAACATCAAGTATGGCAATTGTACGTAATTACATACGTAATTACTAAACAGTGCACTGGTCAATAACCGCATTAACATTTCGCACTCCTTTAGCAGCATTTCTCTGAGGAACTTAAAATGGATTTAAGCCATACAACGCCCCTCTCACATGGGAAGATTCATCTCCTTTTAACAGATGGACTAAGCAATCAGGGAGAAGCCAAGAGCACAGTGCAGTGAGAAAAAGGCCGCTAATGTTCTTCATGAAGTAACTGTTCATAGAAATCTCTTAAATAAAGACTAAAGGGAAGCGTGGTATAATCATAAAATATGCTCCCAAGACTTTGTGTGTACTTTCTCTCAGCTGCAGCAGAACAAGGCACCCGTTGTGACTTAGAACAGATGTAATGCAGACCAGGGCTCAAATCTGTGATCCCACTGCAGGGAGATGCTGGATAGGGTCACCGCAAGCACACTCGTGGAAACCAAGAGTTATGTGTGTTTAGTCCTAAGACTCTGACTCCAATTCCTTAGTGCATCACCTGCCTTGATATATGACAGTTTGTCTTGCGTTAATAAGGACAAATTTACATATTTTGTAAACTGCTACTTTGTTTTCTAGGTGTAAGGAGCTGGGATGCAAAGTGTCTGGAACTGTCAAAGCCCAGAGATAAGGACCACATTTGATGCGGTGAATTATGTTTCACAGCAGATGGTACAGACACCATCTTTGTTTTGTCTGTTTCGTACTTGTTTTTCAGCTCGATGCAAAAATAACTGAGCTAAGCAAGTGAGGCCACAGGAAACATCTAGTAGAAAAGAGCTGCCCGGCAATCTTTTATCAGTGTGCACAGGTCTCGCAAGATGAAATCACGTGGTCAGGAAAAAGAGAGACTTACCTGTTTTAAGGAACCTTTCAGGGTTAGAAACATATATGCCATATAGCCTGGTATCAGCACCATCGAAGACAAGGCCATGAACCAGCCAACCCCTTGGCCCCATTTTGGGAAAACGTAACTTCCCATCGTGAGAGGAGTCATTTGGACAGCACTGAAGATAAATACTCCCTGCAAAACACAGTGGAAAAGAAGATTTGGATGAAATTTCCAGCATGTTCTGCATTCAAGAGTTTTTCTGGATTGACGTGAACCTCAAGCCTGCCTTGACATCGAGGCAAGGAGAAAAGGGTTCCTTTGGTCCCTGGCGATGGTCGCCGGGCACTCGCTTGTAGATGGGGCTGGCAGCGCAGGTCAGTCTTCCCGATGGGGGTTGCAGAAAACAGGGAAATGTCAGCCCGCTGCACTGATTGATTCCCTGCTAGCTTAACCTCTAGTGCGGGAACGGGTAAATAACTGAACTGTAATTCTGAAATTGTGAAATGGTTTGTTTGTTTCCACTGACTTTCTTATTGGAACAATAGTATCAGTACAGCTCTGCTGTACTGGTCAGCAACAGACTCCTAGAGGCTCTGAATAAGAAACGTTCTTTAAAACCTGATTCTGCACTGACCTAATATCACCCCCTAAGAGTGCTTGGACCAGAGGCTTTGAGATCGTTCAGATCCTCTGAATAAACTCATCATGGAAAATGAGGGCAGTCAGAATGGAACCTGCAGCTCAGTAAGCGGCCACACATTTGTCTGTATAACAAAACTTACGAAATTCAAAAACCACTTTGAATTTTTCACTAACAAGAGATGAAGAGAGAGTTTCCCAAGAAGTTTCTTACCAAACTTAATGTTTCAAGTTAGCACTATATTTTTACATACATAATCCACATCTCAGATTATCCAGGTAGGCTGGTACGGGATATCCACTGGTACTAGTGGAGTCCTCAGATAACCTGCACAAAATCAGAGGGAAGGGGGCTACTGGGAAAGATGGGAGTCCTGGGGAATAACACCTGCATACACGTGTATACTGTACCATTGATCAGCAGCACTTGTGGGTTGCTTTCGTGGCGTTTTCAAACAGATGACCTGTAAATGTGGTATATTTTCCTTTAAGTTTCCTTTGAGTAAGAAAACTCCTATCCTGGCCCCTTTCAAATGTCTAAACCAGTCTGCATCAGGGAAACCTGCTAAACTGAACCAGCAAAGAAGCGAGCTCATTCTGATCCCAGGTTCAGGCCTTGTGCAGAACATATTCCTCGAGAGCAGAACCCAGAGTGGCAGATTTTATTAGCACATCATCACCACCTTTGAACTTGCACTGGACAAGAAATTCTGTTGAAGACTTTTCAAGACGGGAGAAATCTGGTAAGTTTTATGTACAAGATTGGTCATCTTCCTACTATATCACCGAAATAAACAAAACACGTTTTATGCTTTCCTGTACACTTCTTTTCAGAAAAATGAAAGCCGCCTTCATCTAGGTAGAGATGAACCAAGGAGCTCTCAGTACAAACACATTTCTGTGCCTCTCTTTAGTGCTCTTTGTTTGCTTTTCTACAGCCTTGGGCTACCTATACGGGAATATCAGAGAAATATCAGTGAGTGGGAAGTATTGTGTCATGTGTAATAGTGTCTACTTGACTACAGTTTTTTATATTGCATCTGGGTTGACTACATTATGTGTGGTAAATTTACATTACTTTGCACATTATTTTAAATTGTACTGTATAGGCTTAGCTGGATAAACCTTAAAAGCTGGAAATACTGTACCATGATTTCCAGTGCATAAAATCCTTGCAAAGTTTGCCAGAAAAAAACAGTAGCAATGTAGTACGAACTGGGTAATATATGCCACAGAATCCCATGAAAGAAGAACATCAGTTTATAACCCTGGTCTGTTACCAGACTGGTGCCTGTGAAGGAATTCACTTCATTTTGTGTATATGGAAAATGTAGACTTTAGAGAGATTGCTAAAATTTATGTAACAATACAATAAATGGTTAAAATTTGTTTCTTACAGTTTTCTATCTCTGCCAATCAAACTCTTGAAGTTACTATTTCCAGAGGACTAATACAAATCTTGAAATTGCACAAGGCTTCTCTGCTTAGGGCACAGGCTTCCTCTAACGACACGAGTTTTGGCTATTGTCTTCAATGGAATTGCTCAAATCCTTAAAAAAGGAATGAGGTCAGTGCTAATATGACTCTGTGGGGGTGGAAATGACAATGCTGTAGTACATTGGCCACCGCGTTTACATCCTTTGAATCATATAATAAAAGTTTGTTCCTTACTGCCACAATGATAGGAGTGAAAAATGACCAGCAGAGTTTCCACCAGATGCAGGGTCTGTATCCCACCATCTCTTGGATGTTGTCATAAAATCTATTAACACCTAAATGTAGAAATAAGAAACAGTATAGAAACATACCAGATAATTGATTCAATTGAAAGCTCAGTGGTTTTGAGAGACACTGTCATAAATTATGAGGCAGAGCTGGAAGCTCTATACAGCCCCCAACATAACTTTTCACCTATCTGGACGGGAAAGAAATGTGCAAACTCAGAAGCACCGAGAATCATTTGTTCTTATTCTTCCACATCATAATTAATTAATTACCGACGAGCAAATGTATTCCCATGCAATTCCCATTCCCAGGCTGAGGAAATCTGTACATCTGAAGGTCAGATGCAATAAATTGCCCTTGGTTAATTTAAACTCTAAGTCTTACTAGAATGAGAAATTTAGAATAGTATTTTACAAACTAAATTTAAAAAAAAAAAATCCATCCTAGTGTTAACCAGCTTCATTCTGTGTGGATATATGCACACCATACACATGCACAACTGCATATGAAACCAAAGAGTAGCCCTTCTGCTCTTGCTGTTACCTACCAGCACTCCATCAGCTTCTAGAAATATGTCTATCATATTATTTATAACTTTGATTTCTTCATTTTTTAGTTGGTGTATTTTTCCATTTGCTTTTGCTGGATTCATATGCAGTACCTCTCCCCTATAAAGTGCTCTTAAGCCCATTAAAAGCCAGTGGAAAGACTCCAGTTATCTAGCTTTGAATCAGTTTTGTAATATAAGCTGAAGTGCCTTAGTAATCAGGGGAGTAGGTCCTTGGACTAGCTAACACAGAACTAAGGTCAAACGCACAAATACTCTGGCAAGAATATCATACATATTCATTAATCTTTATACCCAGAGCTTCTCAGTCCAGACTTCTGGATATTTTAAGGCAATTATGCAAGATCAAACTGGCCAGGGAGCCCGGCTCTCACTGCAAGATCCTAGAGTCATTTCTGGAAATGAAACGTTACGAAGTACAAAAGACTTAACTCATTATGTTGCAAACAGCAGTACCTAACACCTCGGAAGACCCGGGCTTTCCAAGGAAGGGGGACAGGAAAGAAGAGGGAGATGTCACCTGTTTAGTATTTCTGAAACACTTAGCTTCTAATGATTTCCAGGCTTATGCATGGGGGGTTTTAGAGGCAGAAGTACCTTCCACAAGCCAACTTTGAGTTCTCAGTGGAATGACATGCATATAAAACAAGGTCAGTTACAGTTCCACCCTCAGCGTGTGCGCACACAGAAGAACAAATCAGTAGATGAAGTATCCTTCCAATGTGCAAAACATATGGAAAAAATAAAAACCATGTTGTTTACCGTAGCACCAGGATATCGAGATGCACTCAAAGAATACAAGGAACAAGAGACTCATTCCACTGGCAGAGTAGTAGTCAAAAAGCTTAAACACATAGATTCCACCCTAAAACATATAAGAAGGAAGTGTTAAAATAAATAGTAAGGACTCTAATTTCAAGACTGATTAAAATGCAAGCTAAAAACTAACAGTGGCGAATAGGTTAGGGACATATTAATGTAAATCAATTAAAGTTAACAGGTTAAAGTCTTACAACACTTGAGGTCAATACTGACAAAAATGAGATTACTGCTAGAATTCAATTAACTGATTTGATTTCACTTTACTCCTTTTTGTTCAACAATTCAATCACTTCCCTGAAATAGTTTGCAATCCAGTAGCTCACAGGAAGCGGTGGAGAACATCCCTAGCTACCACTTGTTGGACTGTAAGACAGGCTGTAGAGATGTGTATGTTCTTGTCCCCTGAACCATGAAGCAGGCCGCACTGCATCCACGGACTACAGGCATTTTACACTTATAAGTTCACATCTGATGCCTGAAGTCCTTAGATAGTGTCGATGATTGACAGATAGTGGTTTGTAATGATTCCTGGTTGGGGCCAGGGAAGGGGGAAATAAAACTGATGCTGTATGTCAGACATAAGATCAGATTCTTCTGCAAAACATACCTGAGTAATATTGGACAGTCCTATCAGATAGGAAACAATGCATACAACAGCAATGAAGATTTCTCTTCGATTGCGCAGTAACTTCGGAAATTCATCCACCAAAGCTGTTATGAATCCTTCCACAGTGCAGAACTGCAAGTAAAGTTAGAAATAAAAGACAATGCAATGCGCTACAACAGCGGGATTACATTGAGGGGAGGAGTTCTCAATGCTACTCATCACTGGGCCTTACAGCTGCCTCCATTAACTGATAAATGAAAATTCACTTGACTTCAGTGGAAGCAGTGCTTCTGAATGTCCTCGTTTCTGTCTAACAACATTTGTGCAAAAAGATTTCCAGCTAGAAAAACACTGACAATTCTAAATTACAAACTATAGCATGTGCTTTAGGAAGATAAAGTGTTCTTTCTTGTGACAGAAGACAATACACCTGCAGTTGAAGGCTTTGACCCCTAGATCCTTCAAAAATGTACACTTCTCCTTTCTGTGATTTACTCACATACATGAAAGCCAATAGACGCAAAAAGTGTAATAGATCAGCGCTTCAGAGTGAAGCTTAAGGACACGAGATTGATTCTCATGTGTCAAATACTTTTTGTATCCCCAGGAAAGTCAATGCAATAGTAAGGTTTTCACTGAGGATGTGGTCTTCCAAACGGAAAGCATGGCCATGCTTCACATTTTTACTGAATGTATAGATTCAAAATAAATGTCATTATGATGGCTCAAAAAATGAAAACCAGGAGGTATGTAAATTTTTATTAATCTCCAGCAGTGCAATCAGAATTTAGCTAACAGATTTAGTTCCTATAAATTATAGCGTATGAAATGTTTCACTGACAGACAGAAAATGAAGAAAGCATGACAGCCTGTAGATATATATTCTTTCTAATAATATTAGACTACCTTCCTCAGCTGTTAGTTGCCTAGAGACAAGTTCTTTCAAGAATATTTTTGACCCAATTAATTTCACAGTAGTTTCCCCCTAGATCGAGCAATGGGTTTTAATGTCAAGCCTGAAGCTTACTGAAAAACAAAGAAATAGAAAACATACATTTTCAGCTTCCTTTCATGTTGCAGGATAAAATGCCCTCTTGGTCTTTTCTATGGTTTGGTTCACAGGCAGAAGTCAACTTGGATTTAGAGAAAATGATGGATTTTCTTTACTGAAAGACCAGTACAGTACGAAGCTAATAATTCTCCTATTTCTTTAATTGCTGTGAAGACTGTGCTAATGACTGTAAGGTGCTGGTTTGACAACTGCAACTGATTGCAAGGAGATTAACACATCTGCCTACGACCGGTCACACACAAATGACAAAGCGTTTCAGCAGGCAGAAGGGACTTCCCTGACAAAGTCAGTCCTGAAAGTATGCTTTGAAAAATAAGACAAGGTGCTTTCTTTAGTGCTTACAGTATAGTTGCTATCTGTATAAAATTACTACTGATTATTGAATGCTTTTGTTGGACATAGTCCTTTCGAGCATGTAGAGTGCTTTTTCTTGTTCTGTGTGCTTTTTTATTTGTTTTGCAATAAACATTTTTTAATGATTGCATGAGTTAATTATGTCATTATTTAATTATTTAATCTAGACAGTAACTCCGGAGAAATATCTTACTTGGATTTGCAAAACCTCTAGGCTGTGCCTTCCCATTCACTTCCAGTTGTCAGATACCACGTCTAACTCTTAGCTGAGGCCTGAACCGGCAAAGTCCTGATCCCTACCGTTGGGAAGTGATTTCAGAGCATGCTAAGATGCAGAATGGCCTCACTAATGAGCCCACTGCCTTCTGAATTTGCTCCTGATATTCTCATGCTTAAAACAAAATGTGTGCTGCATCTTTTTGCTCTGTGTTAAGTTACAAAGTCACCTTTCAGAAATATTTGTGCCACCTAAACCTTGTGAAGCACATCCCAGTGTCTCCTACATTGATGAACACTGCAAAGGTATTTTTAATATTGTGATGGAACAGTTAAGATTTCAAAGAAAGTTCCTTTCATCTGCAGAATAAATTTTCTGCACATTTTGTATATGCTTCCAACAGTTCATGAAAAAGCAGGAGTGTCTTAGTATCAGTTTTTGACTATCCCAGGTTCCTTGAACCTCTTAATCCTTCCTGCCTCCAGTTATTTATCTGATTATTCCAGAAACCGTTCTGCACCACTAGTGGCCGGCAGTGCAGAATGCATAGAGAGAGGCCAACCTTGCAGAAAATTTGTCTTTGTTATTAATTTTTACAGGAGTTTTACCTGACTGTCAATTCCGAGCATAAGCAACATGGAGAAGAACAGTATTGCCCACAAAGGAGAAATTGGTAACTGTGTCACTGCTTCTGGATAAGCTAGAAATGCCAGTCCAGGGCCTGGTAGGAGAAACAGGAGAGAAAATGTCAATGTTATTGATTGGCTGCTGTGATTATTTGCCCCTGTTGACACATAGGTTTATTTGAATGACTCAGCTATGGATGCAGCATCTGACTGGGGATTTCAGCTTAATCACTGTTCCCTGATCAAGAAGTCAGTGCATGTATCTTGCTTTTAAAATGGACCAACCAAAACAAAACAAAACAAAAAAACAAACCCCAAACCACTCAACCAAGCAAAATACTAGATGCAGTTCAAAAGCTGCTCCTGAGAGACACCTTTGTATAGCAAAGACAGGGAGTGTTATCCTTGGCTAGGATTACATCTTCAGGTACTGATGAGCTTTCTCTCCCTCTCAGGTAGTTATTGATAGCTGTAATCTTCTGCTTTGCACCAAGTAGTTCAGAAGAGAAACAAAGATAGCTCAGAAATGAAGACGACACTTTCCAGCATATACAGTATTCCCATTTGCTATTCCATTCCATTAATTATCTTAAAATACATATTTTAATAAATTGTGTAGTTGTAAGAGGCAAAACTTTTCCATTTGTGTTCCTACTAACTGCTGATGGGGACATAGTGTTGGAAGGAGAATATAAATTCTTATTAAAAAAGCAGGATCCCTTTTTGTTGTCATAGCATGGAAACCAGCATGGAAACCAGCTGATGTCAGGTTAAGAGTGAAACCTGTAGCAAACTAAATAATCACAGAAATAAAATTAGTGTATGTCACCTAAGGGGGGTATCCCATTTTTCAGTTTTCATTAAAAGTAATTCTGTCTGCGATAATTGGTTGGACATGTATAGCTTTCAAACCAGCCAAGCAAGGATTGGCATCAGACACCTAAATTGTCACAGTAAATGCAGTGCAGATTTTGAAACAATTATTTGCTAGCGATAGCAGATATGACTGGAATGCCTTCCAAATGGCAGTAGTAAAAGCAAAATAAACTTAAGATAAATATGTTCTTAATTTGACTCTGTTACACATTCCACCAAAATGCAGTTACAGCTTTTAATAATACTATTTGTTTTACAAAGCTGTATAAAAGATCGCAAAACAACATGTCTCATGTGCTAAAAAAAGCATCAGTTTCTGAGCTTGCTAGGAGGAATAGAAGCCGCAATTAAAAGGTCAGATTTCCAAATATCCTTCGCAATTACTGGCAACGGCAGGTCATGTGCATCTTCGAAAAGTCTATTGTCTCAGGTACCTTAAAATGTATTTAGGAGCTTAATATGGTATAAAAAAATTGTTTTGTTTGCAGGTGTAGTCTTTATATAGTTACATCTGTATCAAATACATAAATCCAAGAAGCTTATTTCACACACCACTGATTTTCCAGAGCATTTTTTGACAACAGTATATGCCATCATAATTTTTTTTTTGCTAATTGCTTTAATGTGTAGTTTATTGAAGATTATTTTCAGGGTTTAATTCTCTGCTTTTCTAACTAAGGGAATATTTCATCAATGGGATGTTTTCTAGTATAAAAAGACATATTTTGTCCACCAGTGACTTCCAACCAAGCTTTCAGTTATCGGATCCCTCCCTGTGGCCAGAACTGCTAAATGAGGATCTGGTACACCAGCTGGGTTAGGGCAACCATCTGCTCTGCTACTTTAAGCTTTTTCATCTGGAAGGAAGACAAGGAACTGCAAAAAAAAAAAAAAAAAAAAAAGCAGGATCCTTCCATGGACATCTTACTGCCCTAAGTAAAATGACTTTCATAATAAATCTTTCCCATAAAATTGGCTGACAGCTGTAGGTCTGGACAGGTGAGAAATGGATCTGTCTCAAAGGGCTTAACCTCAAGAAACAATAAAAAGAACTTAAAAACCTAACCGAATTTGAGAATATAGGCTCCTAAAACATAATGACCATTATTCCTCCTTTCAGCTTGCTTTTAAGAATTTTAGTAGCAAAAGGCTCATAATCTGATGCCACAGCTAAGCACTGAAGCAGCTAACTGTGCTGCCACCTCTTGTCAACGCGTTCCCTGGAAGCAGTATTCATTAGCATTCATTGCATCAGCCCAGGACGGGTCTCTGGCTGACCACTCTCCACACCAAAGGTCTGAGAGCACTAGGCAGGCAGGCAGGCAGGCAGGCTGCTCGACATGACGTGATTTTGCTGGTGCTGCTTTGAGAGGTTTGAAACAATACTCTCCCTTTCGCAACCGGTAAGAGCAACTGAAATGACGGGGTGCGGGGACGTGTTTTGAGGGAGGGATTTTGAACAGTTATATGAAGCAGTTGGGTACAACATACAAACACAAAAATAACTGATGCCACCGAACAATTTAGAGAAAAATATATTGGATACCTGATGCTGCAACATCTGCAATAGGCCTCTTTGTGACATTAGCCATGAATCCAACAATGGAGAAGATGACAAAGCCAGCAAACATGCTTGTGCATGAATTTATGCAGCACACTATGATGGAGTCCCTGAAATAAAGGGAAGGTGCTTTAAGCAGGAGGTAAAGCAATGCCACTGTTCAGCAGTATATTACCCTTTTTTCCTGTGAAAAGATTTCATGATTTAGGATTTCACAGCTCGGGATCCATTTCATGCTGGACAAGTCATACCGTCTCTCCCATTAGTGTAAGTGCACTTATACCTCTCATTCCTCGTTAGATAAAACATTTAATACTCAGAGCTGAGACTACACTTTCTTTCAGTGATACAGTACACCGAAAGACAGAATCCAGCTCAGGCTGACACAGGGAAGTGCCACTGTAATGTGTGCAGGCATCTGCTTACCTGTAAACATTATTGTGGAAAGGGTTGTAACTTCCAAGGGCAATCAGTGAACCAAGACCCAAACCATAGGAGAAGAAAATCTGTGTGGCAGCATCCAGCCAAACCTGATTGCAGGAAATAATTTTTTTAAAAATCTGTTTCTGCACTTGAGGAGCAGGTCATATGTCTGAAAGGTGAACAGTTAGTAGTGAAACTTTTGTTTACAAGGATTGAATATTTACCTCAGAGTCTGAAAGCTTACTGAAGTTGGGAGTTATATAGAATAAAATGCCTTCCTTTGCTCCAGGCAGTGTTACACCACGGAAGAACAAGATAAGCAGCATAACATAGGGATAAGTAGCAGAGAAATATACCACCTGATGTGAAGAAACAAGACATTGTAAGTGCGGAAGGAAGAACGCTCTGTGCTTGTTAACATTTCAGAAAATAGTTGCTCCCTAAAACCACAGTAGCAGCAACTGAGGCTGACTTTTAACATTGAAGCATTTATCACTGGAAAAGCTCGGTGAGTAAAGGGGAGTGTCTACTACAGAATTCCCTAAACACCGTGTCCACAAGGCCGGTGGCTGTTGCTGACTTGCCCAAAGGTGGAATTTAGTGGGCTAGGATATTTTTGCACTCCTACCCTGCTTGTACAACAACGTCTGTTAAATTACTACCCTGTATTTTTAACACACTCTTCTCACCTATGTTTGATACAGTTGCCCTATAGAATCCTACTCTCTTGCCTTTTCAAAAGCCTTATAAAAAAAAAGACACTATGAAGTCAGACTCCAAAGAAACACTCAGCCCTTTTTTGTCACCTTCTTTGCACAGAAATGAAAAGGTTTGGTCTGAGCTCAACTAGGCCATGTTCAACATGCAGCTTGAAGTGGGTCACAACAATCGTGGCAAAAATTAACAATTCATTCTTTCATTGTGAAAAAATCCTAGTCCTCTACACCAGGCCTGAGGTCTTATAACCCAAGCCTTCAGTTGCCACCAGGCCTCATGGCTGTGGCTTTTCATTTCCCTAAGATTTCTTCCTGTCGTCTTAGGCAGGGAGAGAGAGGTATACGCCGACGTCAGATGCTGCTGCCTTTTCATTCTTGGAGAAAGGTCTGCCAATAATATAATTCCCTTTAATTCCTTAGTAAATTCTATTTTGCGCTCAGAAACCAGCCAGACTGCAGGAAGCATAGCATGCAAGTGTGGCCGTGGTAAGAACCACCTATGGCGCTCAGTTATCATAAGGAAGGCAGGGAGTAACTCTTATATGCAATACAGCTTCAACACTTACATATCTAAGTCCAGCAAGAGCTGTGCAATAAATGAAGCCAAAACACTGCATCCTCACTCTATTGCTATCCAAAATAGCTAGAATATTCATCCCAGTACCAAGCAGACATATTTTTAGGCAATTTTATACCTGGCAAAGCCAAGAAGTCTATAAGTGAACATACCATCCAAGACTGTGGTCAGAGTTAGCTACAGAGGAGCCAGCTCTTTCAAAAACACGGCGCTGTATCAACTCAAGAAAAAATAGACATGAAATACTTCACAGAGCTATTCCAGAAAAACTATCCCCAGTGCCTCTTACCTCAAGAATTTTCAGAATATTTGAGTAAAATGGGCATTTTTAATTGAAATGTATTTACAGTACTTTTTAATCTTACCTTTCCAGTCCAGCCTACCCCCTTCCAGATACAAAAATACACCAGAATCCAGGCAATTGCTAGAGTAATGGCAAGCGGCCATCGGATTTGCCCCGGTTTTTCCAATCCATCAGTCATTTGGTGCATGTTGCGTCTAGAATAAACCAACAGAATGGTGTATTTGAAAACAAATTCAGAAGATAGTATATGAATGACAACAAGCTGATCCTTGCATAGGCACAGGAACGATACAGAGAAAAATTATCAGCTTACTCCCAGAATTCGACTACGGCACTTGTCATGTTGGTGGTGTTTGCTATGGTATAGTTGGAGAAGCAGCGGTCAGTGTTCCATGGGTTCTCACAGTGTTTCCAAGGAAGAGTCTATTTAAGAAAGAGAGAGGAAAAAAAACCTAAACAGTCAAACACTTTTTAAGTAAGTATTACCTCAGGTATCTCTCTCTTTACTAGAAATGACAGTTGAGCGGAGAACTAATATACTTTGAGTTCTGCAGTGCACTGATCTCCCTGGGGTGCATGTCTGCCACATAAGTTATTTAACTTCTTATCAATTGTGTGAATCAGATGTGAAAATATTGCTCCCTTCCTTTAATACATCAGCCCAAATGCTTTGGAGTCTGATACACCTCTCAGCACATGAGAATATATTGAGCGTGCTACAAGAAACAAGGGCAGCAGAAAGGAACTCCTGGAGGTCCCGTTACCTCTCGGTGCACTAGACGTAATAAAGGTGTGATGGTTATTGATCAGAGATTTTAATTTTCCCCTCAGGTCAGAGGACAATTAGAAAAATGTAAACTTTTTATTTTCTACATGCATCCATTCCATTATCTTTCAGAAATTCTGAGAAGCAGAACCTGTTTCCACATGATATCCATTAGAATGAACCTCATTTAGATACAACAGATATTCTTCTTATGGCCAGTCTTGGAAAATCCTCTCACAGAAAATGTTGTATCAGGGTACTGAGTGTTTTAAATACAAGGATACGCGGCTTAAAGGGAATTAGAAGTAAATATTCATCTAATATGGGCCAGCGCACCACTTCCAGACTATGACTGACCTTTCATAGAAATAACAAATCTGAGGATAACAAAAAAAGAAATTATCATGTCACTCCCAGACAGTGATTAATGCAAATTTGGTCAAGGGACAATTCTTTAAAGCTGAGAACAAGCAAACACGAACAAAATTTGTAGAAGAGACAACAATTGAATTATAATGCATTAATTATTGAGACTTATGAAAGAATGCTTCCTCAGATGGCCAAAACCCACAAATCAGACAAGACCTACTCATCTGATGAATCACCCTTGAGGGGAAAAAAAGGCAGCAAAAAATAGAGTTAGAAGGAAAGAAAACACAGTGAAAATAACAACAATGAATGGAAGTTCAGAGCTAATCAAATAAAACTTTCCATTCCGTGGGGATTTCTTTAATAAACCCCTCCACTATTAAAACACATTGCAATGATACTATTTCCCAAAAGGCTAACATTTGTGTGGCTGCTATCGAACTAAGAAATAATCAGTTATACACTAGAATTTTTCTCAGGGGAATGACTAGCCTGTAGGCTCAAAGGCAAAGGGGTACTAGTACTCTCGTTAGCATTGCCAGGACAAGGAGTCCAAAGCCTGAGCGTGACTCGCAGCTGCCTGGCAGGTAAGCAGAGAAGCAAGCAGGCATGCTTGCGATTAAAGCGCAGAGGCAGGTAATAAGTGAAACTAAAAGGCTACAGATGAAAGAGCTGTGGCTCTGTAGATTAAGATGAGGAAATTTAAACAAATCGTTAAGAAAGAGAAGCCTGTGGCACCAAAATGACCTATTATTATGTTTCTCCATTGACACTCTTGGAACGGCATATTCTCCTCACAGTTTTCTATTCTACATTTCTTGTAGAGAAAAAAAAAAATTAAAAAGGAATTTTTACAAAATAGTTTTCCTTTAGTAAGAAATGGCTTATCCTACTGATTTCTATGCATTTTGTGTTAACCTCACACCTTTACAGTGAGACAGATTAATCAGCTATCTATATATCACTTTGCTCTACATTCCACAAACAATTCCAACCCCCACTCCACCACACACACTTACAGTGGTAAAGGAATTATACAGGTAGTATATGGCCCATGAAATAATCACAATGTAGTAAATATTTAGCCAAAATGAAAGGACTGCGGCAGCTAGTCCCACACCTGTAAAGAAAACAAAAAGATAGAAAAGAAGGTAACTTTTAGTAATGCCTGTACAAGTGTCAGTTGAAGAGCCGCAGTTCAGAATGACAAATACAACATATGGGGCAGATACCATTTACCAAATTTTGTAGAAGCTGAGTTAAAATTTTAGAAGTACTGTTTAAAAAGATCATTAATTTGGGTGATAGTTCAGTCATTCATAAATTTAATCTTAGTGTCCAGTTCTCTGTGTGTTGCAGTAAGCAGTCACACCTGCTGCTGCTGAGATTTTGCAGCAGTTTTTTACTTCTAGGGAAAAGAGCTAACTCAGCTCATTCTCTGAAAGAGCAATCCCACAGAAACTTCTGAGTTATAAGAGCAGCTAGCCATTTAGTGCACTGATCAAAGCGCTTGACGCTTACTATAATGCTGTTATGTCGTCTCAGACTAAAGAAATGTCAGGGGTTCCACAATGAGAATGCCTTGTCTTCTACTCCACATGGAGACTTCAGGGGTATTTTAAAATATTCAGCCTTGTGACAGTTGCCACATGACACTAAACAGGAGGAAGTGCTCAAAACAATCAGTATAATGCAAAGCAAGGTCTACACTTTGCATTGTGCCCCCTACAAAGAGCAGTAACTCGAGCAAACTTAAAATACTTATCTGTGAGAAACTTTTTCATCCCTCTGGGTTTTCCCAATACAAAATTTCCTTGAAAAAAATCCACTCTAAACAAACTTGTAGCTCACCCTGTGCTAATTGTCAGTCCTACTGTGTGAAGTAATTTATAACTCAATGTGTAACTTGCTCCTCTACTGGTCCAGAAATCAGCTCAGGAACCCTTAGGTGTCAAAGGATTTGAGATTAGATGGTGAATAGCACAGTTTGTGAGTTTTGTAGGTCTATGCAGAATCTGGATTATACCCCTGAGGTTCTAGCAATGAGCAACCTCAAACTAGCTAAAAATCTAAGTATGGAGTGAGCTTGTCTTAAGCAATTCAGCATGAAACTGCCATCTTTGAAGTGCCTGGCTTTTGAATTTCAATAAAGAACAACAGGAGAGACAAACCTCTTTGACCTCAAACAGAAACAATGTTTACGAAATTGCTGCGAACGGAGTTCCACAACTGCTCAGACAACTATTGCTAAATTTAATATGCTATTTTGAATAGGTTTTATATGTTCCTAATAAAAAAAAAAGTTTTTAAAGTTCAAAAATAATTTTGTTGAGATTCTAATGCCTAACTCTTGCTACTTTTAATGGGGAAGGAATAATACCTTAGCGTGTTTCAAAATTGTCAGTTACACCTCAGAAAATTAGAGTTTTCTGCAGAAAATGATGATTTAAGTAAAAGTACGAAGGCATAAAGAAACATCTTTGCCCTGTCACTTTGTGCGGCTTCTGCAAATTGGAAACAAATGGAAAGTAATCCGAATTCATACTGTACCTTTGAACATCGGAGCAAGCTTCCACACTCCAAGGCCTCCTATAGATGTATACTGACCAAGGGAACACTCCAAAAGAAACAGTGGCACTCCAGCAAAAATTAAAGTAAGGAAATAGGGAATCAGGAATGCACCTAAAAAGAAATACGAAAAAGTCTGCTACAGTGGGAAAAAACACTATTGAGTTTCCACTGTTTCCATCCCTATTATATATGAAAAGAAACCCAAGGTTTTTTGCTCTTAAGTGAAACTTTTCAAAGAAGTTAGTGGAAAGCATATGCACACTTCTGAACCAGTATCTCAAGAGGTGAAAATAAGGTGAAAACTATCTCCTCGTCATTTAAATATTTCCTGTTTAATTAAAAAGTTAAAATCCAAAAGACTGTGTATTTTGTTGCCTTCATCTATCACAGGAGCATGCAGATGGCATAAAGTTTTTAACCACAACTGGCTGCTTTCCAGCTGAAGTTAGCCTTTTATGGTATGCTCAGAGTCAGTATTACAAGCCATATGCAATTCTCTCAAAAACTCAGTGCAAAAGAGAGGGCTCTGAAGGGTTGGAGGGCAACGTGCTTTTGTTCTGCTCTAATACCTTATGGTCTTTTAAGAGCACCTGCCAACTAGAAGTTAGAATAAACTCCAGAGCAGACCTCAAAGCAGAGCACCACACTCCAAAATGGCTCCAACCCTCCAGGATAAATGTAAAGAAGCAAAAAAAAAACACCTCAAAAAACCCCAAACCAAAAAACACCTATACAGATGAAAAAGCTATTTAAACCAAGTTGTGGTTTACTGATAATATTTATGGTGAATTCTAATATACAAATATATCAGAGGTTGTAGAATGAAACCGCAAACATACCTCCACCATTCTTGCCACAAAGGTATGGAAATCGCCACACATTCCCTAAACCGATGGCATAACCTACACAGGACATAAGAAAGTCAAATTTTCCTTTCCAGGTATCTCGGTCTGGAAGATCCGTCTTCTTCTTCTGCACTTTTACTACCAAGGTTTTAGGCTTGTCATTGGTGATGGAAGCATCAACTTCCGTGGAGATCTGTCCATCTGCCACTTTCGTCCCGTTTGTCGCCATGTCTCTGGGTTTCGCTGGAGAGGCTCTGGCAGTGGCCGGACGAGAGATTTCAGCACCAGTCCACGTGGACAGCAGCTTTGCGGCTGGCGGTGACCCCACCGGGCAGCAACGGCTTCGGCAGGAAAATCACAGCCCCCCACTGCCGGGATGGGCCGTGAGACAGCCCGCAAGCCCCCGCCGGCTTCTGGATCGACCTGTAAAACACAAGAACACAGAATTCAGACTCGCTTCAGCAGTACTTTAGGCAACTTAAAAACGTACGGTGACCAGAGACCTCGCTGCTGAAAGAGCTTTGCAACATGGGTGTCTCATTGAAGAGTGAGGCTCTGCCTTTTGAATTTTTTCTTAGTGACTCAGTAGGAAGCAGGGTAGAACTAACATAGCGCCGCAAAACAATCTGCAAGCCACAGTTACTCATTTTTTTCCCTATAGATCTCTTAGGAGTCTACAAAAACAAAAAAAATCTAAGATCATAGAATCATAGAATGGTTTAGGTTGGAAGGGACCTTAAAGATCATCGAGTTCCAATCTTCCTGCCATGGGGAGTGCCACCTTCCACTAGACCAGGTCGCTCAAAGCCCCAATGTACAATGTCCCAAAATGCAGCACTGTACTGTACGTAGTGTACAGCCCAGATTTTATATATATATACACACACAAAAAACATGAATTAGTAGTGAGATTTCTATTTAGCAGTCCAGCAAATAATATACAGAATAGCCCAGGACTTGGGCGATGAAACTATTCCATTTAATTGTTCTGCATTTAAAAAAACTAAAGGAATTGCCATGATTGTCATGTTCCTTTACTTACAAGAAGTTCTGGCTATCAAGAAATAGCACTTGCCACCTTTAATAGTGAATTTAAAAAGTTATGAACAGTGTACACTTATCTAAAACACCTTTCTCTAGAACATTCCTAAAGGAATTAAACAATAAATCAGATCAAGCAACAGGACTTTATCCTGGGTAATGATGTTAAGTTTTACATGTGGGTATAATTAGCTGTTAATATAAGACAAATGTTTCACTAAGCTTAAATTATAAGCACTGTAAGACAAAAGGCTGCAATAATCACTCCTCAGTTTCTGCTTCCTACTGTGGGTTGCATTCTTGCACCTTTTCAAAAGCCATTACTGGTACTAAACGCATTTTCAAAATCTAAATAAAGAAAGGAAAGATCAACGAAGGAAATACGCATTATGAAAAATGACCTGGGATATTTCAGTCAACTCTGAAGCGTATGTAACTCCTGCAGACTTCCACAGCTCCACTTCAACTGAAAAAAACACAGTGAGCTAGTGTCTATTGTATGTCTACTACATGCCCATTAATGATCAATTTATTGTTTAGTTCCTCTTAATAACTTCTTTTATCAGATGCCAGTCACCAGTCCTCAAACCAGAGGTCGCAGCAAATGAAACACCAGTGTGAAGCTACATCTTATGGCAACGTTGGCAACATTGGCCATGAGGTCATGCAAAGATCAGCAATAATTTTATTTACAGATTTGTGTAAAGGAAGATTGAGATTATTAGGCGTTCACTTCTAATTGTAAACTATGTTAACAGAAACATAAAAGACATGTAAAGATGCTGCTATAAACAATGCTTGTCTTTAACTTCTCATTTCAGACGACTGCATGATTATAATGCTTATTATAAGGCCACATCCAATAAATAGAAAAAAAATAGTTTTCAGTTGGAAGCTGAAGCAGAATCAACTGTAGGTATGCCGGGGTGAGGAGAGAAACAAGGTCATGCTTATAACCTTCCTCTCTGTTCCACTTCAAGATGGGACTCAAAGAGGGAAACTCCACCTATGTACTTTCACATCCTCAGAAGTCCTTCTGTGTACAGCTATTGCCCCTTTATAAAACTGTGGACTTAAATTCCATATTTCAGTGCAAGTCTGTCCAATTTAGGGTACCAATAAATGTTATTTCTGGCTGTAGTCAGCAGCTTGAGCAGTTCAGGTAATGCATTTCCTTATGCACGAGGACACACAACTCACTGTGTCGGCAAAATGGGTCTCCTGCTCTGAGGCTAGATTGAGATCCCCTTGAAACTTTGACCTCCCCACCTCCAGGTCTGTAAGGCTATGGTGCAGACAGCGCCAGGAGTGCACTAACAAATGTGCAGTTCGCCAGCACCACCTACTGATGAAGATACAGAACTGAAAGTGTTTCCTTTAGCCAGCACAGGCTGTACGAAGTTAAGGATCATCAGGGAATAGTACTTTTACAAACAGGTCCTGTGCTAGATTAGAATTTGTTTCGTGGTTGGTGTTGCAGTGTACATTTGGGCTGTGCTTTATCATCAGCAGTAGCTTCCAAGTACTGGAAGAGGCTGAGTGTGGTGAGGATGAGTGGAAAAAGAAACCCAAAACAAGATAGACAAAACCCCAAATAAACCAACACTACATAGAGATATATAGATGTATGTATATATCTTGTTCAGCTGCTAATGAGAGAGAAACTCATCCTCACAGCTGGCACCCTGGGAAAGGATCCGTGCTGAATCTCAGAACCGAACAACCAAGCCAACAGGAACATGGATTCACCCCCTCATATCTACAAACAGGCTCTGCTGGTGAGTGCTGGGCACAGAGCCTGCCCTGACTGTGCCAGTCCTGTCAGACTCTTCCAGAGTTTTGGGTATGCATTAAAGCCTCTGTTGAATAAAGCGAGTAATTTAGTCCAGTGTGAGAGTCCATGACAAAAACAAACACATCAATGAATCATACATTGATCATACAATGAATCTACAATCATAGAATCATAGACTGGTTGAAGTTGGAAGGGACCTTAAAGATCATCTAGTTCCAATCCCCCTGCCATGGGGAGGGACACGTCCCACCAGACCAGGTTGCTGAAAGCCCCCGTTCATCTTCATGAATAAAGCAAAGAACCTTGGATTTTGTGAGTCCTCCAGGAGGAAGGTGCCCAGACCTATTTCAATACTACTGTAATGCTGAATGTAAGGCTGAAACTTCACAAGACACCCCAGCCAGCGTGCACATGTGTATGTCAAGGGTGAGGGGAGTTTGGCAGGCAGCCTGGTGCTTTTAATATCAAAAGAGATTGAAAGCTGTAGTTAAAACAAGTTCAAACATGGAGACATGCTTAGCTTTATCGTACAGCAGAACCTTTGGCAAACACCCCATTGCACACACTACAAGTTTTCAGCAAACTCAGGTAGTGGCAAGCTCAAAGGCTCAGCAGAGTTTTCTGTCTGCCCTACCACTGCTGATGCCATTATTCCATTTGGAGACCACGCTGGAGATTTTACTGGCAGTAGTGTCAGTGCGTGGACATTGTGCATATGTGGTGATACAAAAAATCAGCATCAGACAATGAAAAAATGGTTTAATTCCATAGGCTTGAAAGTACGTTTTTTTCCATGCTATGAAAAATAGTTTTCCCCAAGCCTAAGAAATAATAATAATAAAAAAAACCAATAGAATTAGCCTCTAACCTCCAATCCACACTCTTAATATACAGTAGTACTTCAAAAACTATGACTTACATACAACAGCCTAGAAGAACTGGCAATACAGCAGTAAAGATACTTGGTACATGCTCTCTAACCTGATTAGCCAATATCCCACAGCGCTGGGATTTAAATTTAAAATTGGTCTGACATGGAATGGGACAGAAAGACACTTATGTAAGACCTGTGGGTTGGCTTGGGTAAAATGAAATAGAAATTGCAGCTGTCAGCCAGCAGAGCAGGTAAGACACTCGCTATGCAATGTTATGCTTTGTGGGAGGAAGATGGAGAGATCTTTTAAATAAGTCGGTCTTTGCTCCCCCGGTTCCTTCACGCCAAGACTGAGTGTGCTAGGAAGGGCACAGCAGCTTCCCACCACATTCCTCAGTGCACAATAGAGCTTCCTTGACTTCAGTTACTAGGGTTGCTCAGCCAAGAGGAGAAAGCCCTCTAAAACAGGGGTTTGGATACCATCTGGTTGTCCCGCATCACCACCACATTAGAGAAGAATGACTTGAGAGAGCCAAGCACACATAGCAGCCAAGGTAATAAGCACAACCAGGGAAACTGGAACAAAGAGAGTGCCACTTAATTAATAAAAGCATTTTTCTCTCTCCTGGACTGCATAAAAGTGGATTTGAAGAGTTTAGAACTGGCTGTATAAAATGAAAATGAACAGCAATATTACTATCATCTTGCCCAAGTGATATCAAAAGGCAATAAAGAACAGTTCAGAAGCGCACACAGTCAGCAGGAAACCCCAGTTCCTTTAAATGATGAACCTCTCTTATGTTCAAAGTTCATTACTCCCTCCCCTCCAATCCATTGTGTTCCTCCCTCCCCAGAGTGCAGCAGCTCCAAGGGCTCCACACAAGGCAAGACCATGACAGCTGCATTCAAGAAATACTGTTATATAAAATGCCACATTGGCTTCATAAAACTTTGGCGGTATTACTCCTCTAACCTGAGTGGGACTCCAGTTGAGCCCACTGTGGCCACAGGTTATTTGCACTTACAATTCTATTTGCATTGGGCAATCAAGTCAAGAGAAAGCCATGCATATGCTAAGTTTCATAGCAAAATATATATCCAATGTCAGCAGCATCCTGGGGTGTACAAAATGGGATTGACATATAGAAAGTGTAAAAAAAGGACTGCTGAGCTCATTGGACTTCCATTCTGAAACGTCCACGAGGACAGCTTTGTTTTATTACTCTTCTGTAGGAGAGATACTGCTTGGAAGTAGTAAGCAAAATACTGTGCACATAGGTAGTGCACACCTGGTGACACCACACATGCTGTTTTACCACATATACATACCCGTCTGCATCAAAGAATGCTGCTACTAGCTTTTCCTACTGGTACTTCCACAGTGTTCATTTTGATTCAATACTTTGTGCAATGCTCACTGGCCCAACCAGCAACCATGCCACCTTTGGTTTCTTAGTGGGAGGAGAATTTTCCTTTATGTACAGTTGCTAAATTGCATATTGAAACAAGTCATCTAAAGAAAAAAACCAAACCAAAACAAACAACAACAAAACCCCCAAAACAAACAAAGAAAGAGAACAACCCACAAAGAGACAATACAGACTAATTCCTTTTCTTTTGGTTCACCTCTTCTGAACTTCCTTGTAGTCTCTGCTGCTCAGGAAAAGCTACTACAATTTTCAGAAGTGTTTCATAGTGCTTGTCCCCCTATTTCATTTCTTAAGATGGTTATGTGGAATCCGGCACCACTGTGACAAAATCAGCCCTTGGTTGCATCTGCACCAGCATCTGATTCCCCAGCTGAGCACTCCACAGAGCTCTGGCAAACCACAATGAGCAAATGGAAACTGAAGCCAACTTGATCTTTTGCACTATGAAATAATAGCAGCAGCAAGAATAATCAGAGGCAAGACATACAGGCAGGAAAAGCATCACTGTTCCAGAAGACAAACCACAGGTAATTTTATTTTCACCACAGAAAGGTGCAAAATCAAAATACCACTGTCCATATTTTCACTTTGATTTTACCTAAAGGAATTACAAAGGGTTTAAGTTTTGTGCAAAAACCTATTTTTGGAAAAGCTTGGTAGTAACAGGGCCTTATCAGAAAAAAAAATAAAAATGCTAGATTTAAGGTGAAAGTAATGGCATGAGCCTTTCTGTAATGGTTTTCTTGTGTTTACCTTGCATAAACTAAACAGCAGCTCTTAATATTTTTACTGCTTAATAAAACGTCACATGATTTCACCCAAATTCCCATGTTTAGCTAGTGAAGCACATAAGGTGTTCCAAAGATAATATAGCAACAAATGAAGGACCTTAACTGGATCTTAGTACTTCTGAAGTTCACCCAAAACGGAGTTGTATGCAGTATCTAAATCAGATTTGTTGCTTGTCCATAGCAGCTTGTTCAAATTAAAAGCTTCCTTTTTCCCTATACAAGTCTATATTTTGATGTAATCTTTTTTTCACATAATCTTCCCCATGATTAAGAAAAAAAAAAAAATCTGATCTACAGGAGTAAGAGTGTGACAGATTTAAGCATCTGTCTGATTAAATTTGTACAGCCAGCTACATTTCTTTCACTATTGACAACAGCAGCACTTGCAGAAGGAAATCTAAATTACACATCCTCTGAACATCTGGTTGTATGAGCTGTACGTAGACATTCTATGCATCTCTCTGTTCTTTCTTCTTAACCATTTATACACCATATATATACTTTGCTGAGGTGTTTTGGAAAGCTACGTGTGCTTAAATATGAAATGGTAATCCACAAAAGCTGCCGCATCTGCAGGTGGTGTAAACTGATGTATCGTTGTCAGCTGAGAGAAGGCGAGCTGTGTGCTGGAAAAGCTTTAGAACATACATAAAAGCATAAAAGATGCATTAAAAATCTACATGCTGCACTCCAAAGATCTGATTTTATGAGGAATACTCTGTTTTGGTTGGGGAAAAAAGTATGAACACTCGGTAGAGTAGAGAATTATGAAATAAGCTTCAGTAAGATGTACTTACGGTGTATATACATCATCTCTGCTTTGAAAAAGTTACCCAAAAGTGCTGCTTGGAACTGGTTTTTTTTTAAATACAGTAACACAACGAAATATAAATATTGTCACGTCAGTTATTTGATGTAACAAGTATAGCCATTCCAGTAACAAGGGGCAGGGCTGCCCAAAAAATGTGGCCTTGATCAAATCAGTAAAGAAAAGCATTTTCAATGTTCTTAAGCAGGTAAATATTGGTCAAGCTTGCACCTTGCAGTAGGATCCAACACGATTGGTATTTGCTGAATTTTTTCTTGGTGCTGGGACATGCGTAGTGACACGCTCTTATGTGACTTCTCTGATGTCTAATACAAGCTTATGCGCTGCAACTTTTCAGGCAATGGATTAACTTTCATCTCTTTCCTCTAATTGCTTTTATGAAGCTTTTAAATAGAAGTCTAAGATTTTAGGTTCTTGTCTGTCAAATACAGCTGACCCTGATCAACAGGTTCACCAGTCATTGGGCGCAAAGCAGCAGGCAACATGCTGTCAGATGACTGTGTACGCCTTGCTTCCTCAAAGAAGTTGGAAAACACAGCAAATGCCAACTGTAGGTTTACAATAAGTACCACTAAAATATCAATCTCCACATCTCAGACTAGAACACTTGTCTGGAAGGCATCAGTCTGGGGGGAAGGGGAAATGGGATGGAAGTGGCAGGAGCTTCATTCCCTTGCCCATTTGTAAGCATTTACAGATAGATTTCGCCCATACTGAAGAAACACAGTGACACCTTGTCCTTCAGGCTCTAAGACATGACATGAAAACTCAACTGCTTCCTTCCAGTTCTAGCTACTCTTAAAGGAACAAATTTTTTTTCTAGCTAGCCAATAGAGACTGCTTGTGAAGGAAAGAAACAAAATAGCTTCCTAAAAATATTCTGTCTTGCCTCTGCTTAAGGTGTGCCAGCATTTCTATAGCACTTATCTGTCTCTCATGGGATGCACAAGTTGTCACAGGAATCCAAAGCAGTGATAAGGGTGGCATCTGTAACTATAGCTTGAAGACAGTCACACCACCATCAAGAAGGAAAACCAGCAACTTTTCAGTTTTCCAGTCTTTACATGCAAGAGTAATTCAGTACTTCAGAACACAAGATGAAAAATAGAAGCCAAACATCACCAGAACTGCTCACATCTCCGTGGCATACAGAGATCTCTTCTGAGGTACCTGTGTTATTTTGAGCCACAAGCTCTTACTCCCTAAGTCCAGCTTGAGTTCAGTAATGAGACCTACATTCATCTTCTGTAGTGCAGAGAGCTCTCCTAGTGTGAAATTCACTCTTGATGTAAAAGATACAAAGGTCTAACCTGCAGAAAGAACTTGTCTCTTATACAGTATTACATTCAGGACATATTACGGTCAGACCCTTAAATAAATATTTATCACTTAACCCTCCATAAAAATGTTTCATATTTCTTTTTAAGGAACTTATTAGCAAAGGGTATACCTTTGCAATCCTAAGGGAGTCTGTAATTATCCAGAAAAATACACAATAAAATAAGAGAAACAAACAAGAAATGCAAAAATCATGAAAAGTGCTGGCCATATAGCCCGTAGTAAGGTTATTTTTGAAAGACAATCAATTTTGTTCTTCTTGTTAACATAAGAGTAAAGATAAAACAAAACATACTTGCACCACAAGTGCAAAATTATCCTGACACTCTTGGGAGTCTGCCTGAAGCCCGTTGCAAAAACTGCCATACTTTCTTGTAATCCTGTAATGATTTTCCTATCTGGATTGTGTATCATTTTTATTTAAAATAGACAATTGATCATGGAGGGAGATGCAAGGAGACAGAAACTTTTTCCACTATTCATGGAACTATATCAAAACTGAGTAACTGATAATCAGTCTCCTACAAGGTTTTTATACTGACTAACATTATTTCCCAATCAATCCTGGCGATTTTAACAACGCTGTGGGTAGTTATACATTATTTGAGTATATTATTGCTCAGCTCACATTGGCACAATCTGCCCCTACTACTCTATATTTACACATCAAAACATTTCTGGGCCGCACTCTGAATAGATTTCTAGCAATTTACAACATAACCAAACAGCCCTCACATGTGGGGTACCTACTTGTTTAGACACTTTGGTGATTCCTACCTTAATGTATACAGTGTTTTCTTTGTTGTTTCCATTGTTGTATTTCTTTGCAATAAAGTATTTGTCACAATTTCTATTATTAGCTTCTAGACTACTGCAACAGAATATAATAATTACCATCTACTGCAACCACACACCCACTTCTAACTTCACCACAGTTAGATATTCAATAAGACTTGCTCTAGAGAACCTGTCCAGCTAAGGACAGCATTCCCATACTTATTTGGATTCTTGGCTACTGATTGTGCTCCCATCCATCTGAAGTTTTATAGAGCAGGGTAATAATCTAAGTTGCTGCTGTATAAAAATGGTTTTGCGCGCTGTCCTTCACATTGATTTGGTATTACTTTTTAGCTCTAATTGGTATTAATAAGCATCTGTGTTGTGCAAACCCAAAAACCTTCCCTCAGAGCCCACACTGGTTTTCAGTGGAGAAAATGCAACTGCTGAGGAACATGAAGAGGTTCAAAAAAGGTTATGACTGGTGACAGTCAGCATCCTGGCTGATGCTAAGATGGGTTCCAGTATCCCCTTGATGACACCCAGGAAACAACCCAACACACCAGGTTCCTCTTGGCCACAGAAGAAAGCCAAAGACAAGTTTAGTGGAGCAGTGGATTTGCTGTCCTGCTCTGACCTGCCGAAATCAACTACGGTTCTGACTTACAGGTACTGCCATGATTTGGTGCCCTTAGATACCCCTTTCTCCCACCCACCCCTCTCCCCTTTGCCTGGGAGGAGATGAGGGTGGTCAAGAGCCTGCCCGTCTACCTTTTCCTGACTGGCCCCTGGTTTGCACTGTGGTTTGGTATTTGCGACACAGTTGCCCCTTGGGCAGAGCAGTTCCACTGAGCTGCTGCAGGCAGGAGATGGGCAGTGCTGACTTCCTGCTTAAAGGCATTGAGCTTCTGCTGGCTCAGGGGGTTGCACAAAGACGAGACCTTGGAGAGACACCAACGCAGGAAGCCAGGACAGAAAAAGGGAGCAGCAAGTAAAACACAAAGGCAAAGTAATTTGCCCAAGCAGTAGGCTGGGGCAGAATTTAGAGCAGAGTTTCTTTGAGTCCCAGTGCAATCCCCGAACCTTCAATAATAATGTTGTTACACTTTTCTAATAGCCTCTTTTTATTTCCAGCACGTACAAATGATTAGGTATGAAAGACTGTTTGCTGTGTGAAGGCAATTTAAGGCACGTAAAAGCTCCAGCAAATATCACAGCCCCCCTCGACACCAAAAAAAAAAGGCCCCAACAAACAAATAACAAAACCAAAAACAACACCAAAAAACCCCACCCCACCTCAGCATAAGTAACTGGAGGTAGTGTTTGCTATTTAACTTTTACCAATCTGGAATTGGTAAGTCGCATGTTATTTCTCTTCCCAAAGAGAATACCCTGATATGCTCCAGCCACATTTGCTGGGAAGTAGCCATCTCTAGGTAGCCTAGAGATGGAGGAGGTGGTCCTGCAGTGTTGCTTGAAGGGTGTCATTGTCCGAGTTGGACTGGAGCATGGCAGCACCCCTCTTAGTGAGACTAGAGAGCTACTCCAACTGCTCCTTTAAAGATGGTTAGGGGTCTGCAGTCTGCACAGGCTGGTGGATGCAGGAGGGAAGAACTAACTGTACGAAACTGGTCTACTAGTCCCTTAGCTCAGGCCAAATCTGCCACAGCCAGTCCTGGGGCAGCCATCATAGTGGGGTTACTAACAGTAACCAGGACCAGACTAACAGGACAAGCCTATGAAAACTGGCACACTGCCCAGTTCATCCAGAGCTGCCATGTCCCCAAAGACCTGCACATTTCCTTTGGTGAAAAACATGATATAAAACACTCAGCCTTCCTTCTGTACGTGCTGATCGAGTCTCCTGGGACTGTGGTTTGTTTGAGGTCTGTAAGTATTTCCCATCTGTCACTGTGTAATTTTTTTTTTTTTTTTTTGAAGTGTCATTGTTTTGGGCAAGAGTAGTTAGAAACATGTTGCTCCACATGTCAGAATACATCAGAAAGAGCATCATTCCAGTCTGAAGTTTCCCATATTTAATGCAGCAACTGACGATTGATCACCAATCTGTTTTGTATCAACACTCACAATGTGGCATTGCTTACAAGAAGCCCACCGTTGAAGGGGGAAGCTGCAGCAAAGGCAACACTGCCTATTGCATGCTGTATGCCCTGACCAAGCTTTGAAAGGCAAAATACCCAGAATTTCACTATGTGCGCGGTGTTCCTCAACCTATAATTTCCCATGTAATTCCCAGTACCCAATCAAGCCAAATTTAGACCAGATACTGTCTTAAAATGGATTATCTTATCTGAAAAGGCTGTTGTTAATTCTTAATGGTTGAAAAGGTGTATCTTCAGTGAGCAGATGGGAGAGAGAGAAAGAAAACTTAAACAGTGTTTGGAATTCTTTTATTAGCCTTAAAAAAAAACCCACACAAGTTTCAATTTCATGCTTCAACATGAAGCCAAAAGGACTAGAAAAAAGAACTTCAGTAAAATGATGATAAAGAAAACTTAAAGTCACAAAATCTCAAAAACTGTGGTTTAATAAAAGCAACAGAGCTTGGGCAACAGAAATACTGCATTTTTGTGCTGGATTTTTCCCTTAGTTTCATATACTCCTTCTGCCACCTCCAGATTCTAAAGTTGGAGACATTTGGGTTTGTCTTAAATCTGAAAACACTGCCTAAAAGTGCCATGACCAGCTTATACTTCACAGGATGACATCTTGGCATATCTGAGATCAGATTTTCTCTGTGTGACTGGGCAAGTCGCTTTGGGTGACATCCAGTGTGGGACGTTGTCTAAAGCCGAGAGACCCACCCAACAGACAGGATCCACAAAGCTCCATGCATCAGATGCAGGGATAGAAATACATTTTGACAAACAGAGATAATTGTCCACATTTTTAGAGGCCGGGTATGCCATCTTCACGCAAGGCAAGCTTCCTTCAATTTGTACCACTTTATTGCAATTCGTTCCCACCCTCCACTTCCCTCCTCCAAGTCCCACAAAAACCCTTAACCAATTTTAGCAGCCATACATAACACAGGCCTGAACTTCCCCAAGCCTGGTGGAGAGGAGGCATCTATGGCAGATGCTCTGTTTCCTAGTTTACAAGCCTAATCGACTGACAATAGCAGCTGCCAACGCTGCTAATTCCAAACGATTCTAATTTTGGTGCTGCCTCTACATTTTAGATCATGGCTTATTTGAAATAGCCATGTTTTCTGAATAAGAAAAGACTTTACAGTTGTGATTCTTACATGCACTTATCATATACTGCAAACCAAACCAAACCAAACAGAAAAAGACTGCAGGCACACGCACACGTTAATACAGTTAAGCCTCTTTCAGCAGAAACTAGAAGAAACACACCCTTTTGGAGAGAGAGAAAGAAAAGCCCTGAATCTGAGGTTACCCTTTTCTGATACAGCTCCAAGCTAAAGCCACATTTTATTTCTGTTCTATTTTCTTTGATCCTCAAACTTCAATCCAAACCTTTCAGTTTAAATGAGATTTCGTTCTGAACTAAAAGCAGTATAAATGGAAACAAGAAATTCTCCCCTCTCCCCTCCTGCCAAATCGTGAATTTGAAGCTGCAATATTGAGGTGTCTAGCAAATCTATAAAACTTTCTGGCTTGAAGTGATAAAGACAAACAATTAGGAAGCTCACTCCGAAGGCAGGAGATAAATAGAACAATTTGCTTTCATTTCACTTAAAAAAAAGGAGGCAAAAAAAAGCTCAAGATAAATTTGAGCATTTTGCAAGTGGTCAATACATGAAAACCAGTCATTGTTGGGTTTAACTGATGGCTGAATTGTCTTACAATACCAACTGGGCAAGGTTTCACTCCTGTCCCAAATGATTTTAAGGCTCCATTGAAAGCCTGTCTCAAGACAAGCAGTGGGTCAAATTCGACTCTAAAACCTTGGCATCACTGAACAAAATACAAATGCATTCCATGTATTTTGCAGCTATGGATCTAAGCCCTAGTTCCCTCAACAATACAGTGCATCTCAGACTCAACTTTCTGTAACTAAACATCCTTTAAGGGATGCAAATCTTCTATTATATTCTCCATACACTTATGGTAGCAAGTCTTCTACGTATGCCAATGGAACTCATACTTGCACTTGCCAGGGATTTTGGGGGGGGGGGGGGGGGGGGGGGGGAGGCGGGGGTAGGTGGGAGGTTAGTTGGTTGCTGGTAGCGGTGGTTTTGGGTTTTTTTTGGTTGTCTGTTTTTTTTAAAACACACATTTATTTACAGCAAACTTACCAGAAGACACCCATGTAAGGACACTGACATTGCTCATAACTGAAAGCCAACTGACAGGGTTATGAAGCCAGATAACACCAAATGTTGGTTTCTGTCATGAATCAAAGCCTGCTACTTTTAAAAGAAAAGAAAAAAAAAAAAAGGACAAACGCCATCTGGTGAACATCAACATATCAAGGGGAACACAAGACAATTTGGAACCAAAGGCTAATGCTGCAATCTGAAAACCACAGTCAATATTTGGAACAATTTTCCCCTCAAAGTCTGTGCCCCAGTACTAGTGCTTGTTAGTTCTGGAAGACCTCTGTCAGCGATGCTGATGCCACACTGGTCCAGCAGTTAATTGATCAGGAGTCCAGACCAACAAGCAGGGGAAGTAGAAAACCTGCAAGTCCCAGACAAAATATGCTGCCTGGGTAAGTTAAGTGTCAGGTTCTTGTTGACAAGGGCCAGGAAAATAGGCTGGTTTTGGAGACAGCAGAGCTGCTTGAGAAACCTTGTTAGTAATACATCAGGCCTTATCAAAAAGAAAGGGTTAAATCTTCAGTTTCAACGCAATGACCACTTATGTTCAAAGAGGACAGCTGTTCATTCAAAGGCAGAAACTTAATTACTTAGTATCGGCCACTACAAGACACAATTTTGCTTGATCCCAAGGTGCATATTTTTCAGTATAAAGTCCAAGCCCGAGTCTTAGAAGGCAAACACCTTTCTCAAGGAGGCAAAGGAGAGGGTTATTTTCTCCCCCAACGTTTGTTTGAATAGTAAGCCACCTGAGCAAAACTATTATATGTAAGAGAGACGATTTTGCTGATTTTTCCCTGGAGAGCATTAGGTTAAGCTTGCCTTTCTTCTAAAGGTACACAGTTCATCAGGAAGAAGTTTAAAAAAGAAAAATGTGTTTTCATATCAGGTAAGAGTGCACATGTGGCTTACCTTGTTCTCAGAATGGGTGAGCCTACACCAATCTGCAAGATTGACAGCTTTATTTCCATCTAACTGACCTGAACAATAGCACATCAGAAAACATTTTTCCACATTCGCACTTAGGGATTTGAACATTCATACTGATACCACTTTAATCCCATTTGACTGTCTAGAAAAATACCCGGGTTTATGTGTTTCATTATATCAGACAAAACCTTGTTTGCTGCAGCAAATAATTTGTATGTTTTTTTTCCTTCTTGGAAACTGCTTTTTCTCCCCCTCAGACTTTTACAGCCTTACAATCGCAAGGTTTGTGGCACTTGCCAAGGGTGAAGGAATCTAATTTGCTAATTCAATCATCATTTGCAAACTAATGACTGTAAGCATGTATAAAAATGACATTAAAATATCTGGAACACAAGCTATGTTGATGAATGCATTCTCAGAGTAAATAAAAGCACCTTTCAACTGAAGCACTTAAAGCGTGTGGATATTTCTGGTTCAAGAGTTCAGTCTCTTCCTGGACAACAGCTCTGTCATTAATGAAATTAACAGCAATAAAAACACAGCTCAAACCTCCTTTCCTAGCTGAACTGCTCCAAGAACTCCACCTGGAGCCCCTCCTTGCAACAGGAGGAGTAATAAGCCATCTTCTTCTCAATTAGTGGTGCCTGCTTCAAATATGCCCAAGAAACCACATCTTTTAGTGTTTCCATTTAAAATTACTTAAGCCCCCTGAGTTCCAACACAGCACATATGTAGATGAGACATGTATGTAAGGGAAATAAACAAACAAAAACCCCCAAAGTGACTCAACAGTCCTGTAGGATTCAATTATGTGTTTTAACATTGCTTTGGGTCAGATCTTTAATTGATATTTAAGCCTACAACCCTCCAAAATCAGCAAGAATTCAGTTTCAGGTGTGATCCTTAAGCACATCTGGAAATCCCGCTCTTAACCACCTGTAAAACGTGCATGTCACCAAGCTCTGCTCTGAGCTGGCAGACAGGATCTTCACTGGAAAAAGCCATGCATACACACGCTACAGAGCACGTTTCTGGCATTCAAGTATTAACAAATGACCCCTATTTTCAGTGTGTCCAAATTAGATTATTGTGCTAGAATTTCGCAAGTGGAGATCTGAGAAAAGTGCCCCCAGGCAATCACAAATGCAATAATATTCTCTCTTAATTTATTTGAGAAAACAGGCTGAAAATTGGGACAGTCATATTTTCTTGCCAATCAAGAAAATCTGTATTCTCAGCTGCTTATGGATAATAGATGAGCAACGTTATTCACCAGCAGGCTTCCAGTCTCCCAGTGTTATTTAGGCTGGATTAGCATCTATTAGTCTCCTGCCACACCATAGTACATGTTCTACTCCATGCTCTACTCCCTTCAAAGATTTCACTTAATCCTCCCATAGGGGATCCTCAGGATCGATGCATTCTACTTCAATTAGTATCTTAGTACTGCCCAGACAACCTTTCAAAGCAGAAGCAGATTTCTAGGTAACATGTAGAACTGATCTTAGAAAACATGTGTTTTTACACCGGAACAAATTAGGGAAATATTGATCTTGCACAATGCCTATGAGTTCTCTCACCAGCAATAATTCTTTGCTGTTAGAATGTTACATGTAATAGATTTTAAACATTAAAAAAAAATCAATATAGGATCATTTGTCTATTTTACAGCAATTATAAACCGATACTTAGAAAGGTGAAATGGCCACAACCATCTAACAAGAACTGTTTAACATGGAATTGGAACCTAGTACTCTTCACTAAGAGCATACCTCACTCTATAGCACAAAGACTTCCCCACATCATTCAAAACACATATTCTCTGGAACTAGAGGGTCAGGTGGTTGAGTGGCTGTAAACATTTCAAAGTGCAACTCTTTCCCATACAGAGGTCAGTATGGCAGCATACAATGGATAAAGTTCAAATTTTCAGAGGTCACTAATTTTGTTGACTATGAACCTAAAAAGAAGAGCTTACATAACACCTGTTCTTTTCCTGTCTCAAAATCAGAGTGCAATTCACAGTATCCAAAAGATTTCTCTCACCAATTTCCATGTATTTGAATGAGTCTATTAATAGTAATTGGGTATCCAGTTTCTTGAGGAGCTTTCAGCATCTCACGTCTGACTATCTGCTGTAAACAGCTTCCCTCTTCACCTGTGGAGTCTGATCGCAAGAGGGGCAGGATAGTAGTAAGCCAAACCTCAAACCAGTATGTAGAAAATGCTTTGCATAGAATAAACCCGGAAGAATCCTGTATGACAAAGTCAGCTAGTCCCAGCTCCAGAGCAGGTTTCAAATACAAAGCAGAAAGACCCTCCATTTATTACCAACTGTTACAACCACCATTTCTGCTTTTCTAGCATTTATTTTATGTAGCTAATTGAAAGTAGTTCAGAGTAGACTGAAGTCAGGATGGTACCACTTCAGACTGCTTCACTGTGTTTGAGCAGAGACAAGGAAAATTCAGAGTGCTAGTGGTAAAGATTCCATGTACCACATAACAAATCCGCACAAGCTACAGAAAGCATTGATCTACACTAAGCAATGCAGTCCAGCACCAAGACAGTTAAAAAGGTGCTGAAAAAGCTAGCTCAGCTACTACATGCAGCCCAGTCGAATAAGCTCACTGTAGCATTTCTAGTACCCGAGCTAATGTGCTGAGTTAGGTTTATTTGCTTGACTATGTTGGCGCTGGTAATTTCAACACTATTTGCATCACTGCAGTATGCGGCTTCTGTTGCCCTCAATTAATACTTGTCAGTTTATCATCACAGTGTCACAGTTTAGCATACGCTAGCAACGCAATTGAGTGGCACACTGCTGAAAAACAATACAGAGCACTATATTAATATACGGATCCAAAGGAAAAGCAAGCTTCCCAACCTGTGTTCATGGACTAGGTAAAGACCAACTACTTGAACTTTACCTGGCGAGATCTGACGTTGTTCCTTATGACACTCGTGCCCATTCACAGACTTCCCAACTATCTGTTTATTTCATCACTTTCACATTTCCATTTGGACTAACTCCTGCCCTACTGAGAAGAGACTGCCACAGTAGTGAGGGAGAAAGGGGGAAGGAAAGAGTTGACTGCTGAAAACAAAGTAAAACACTCCTCTAGTCTCACAGGACGATTATATACTACGCTTTTTATCTAAAACCTCTTAAGTCCATCTGGTGCTCTCTTTCTCCTGCCTCAAGTATCTGAAATTTCTCTGAATTACTTTTTTTCCTAAGAGAAGTCTGCCTTTCCAAACAGTATTCATATAAAGAAAAAGAAATATGAAGACTATTTTTCTTCTGCCTTCTGTCCCTTATGCCATGTAGAAACGGCATATTATTGGATGAAATCCTATGACGTGATTACTGAACCAACTCCTAGAGGACCAAAGATTATGGTGACCACCACAAAGTATCACTGGTACCAACTACCAAGATATAATGTATGGGGGATTAAAAAACCCGAAACCAAAAATTCCCAGCCTGTTCTTAATCACCAAGCAGACTGGCATGCTATTTGTTGCAGTATTTAGTTCCTGGTTTGGTTTTGTCTGTTTTTTGTCTCTTGGGGGTTGGACTAGATGATGTCCAGAGGTCCCTTCCAACCCTGACCGTTCTGTGATTCTGTGATACATAAACCTGACAAGTATTCCACACAATTTCTCCCACTTTAGCTCATAGATCTTACAGTTCCTTAGGCCCGACATTGCAAAAATTCTCATTTAAGACCATCCGCTGTATTACATCTGATTCACTTGATTGAAGAGTGTTGCCAAGACCCATAAGTAGGAACCCTTTGCTGTCATCTGATAAGACAGAAGGTAGCCACGGCTAAGAACCTTAGTTTTGCAATTGCATTATAAAACTAAACAAGCAATGCTGAAAAGCTGAGTGAGATTTCTGTTAAGAACAGGCTTTATATTTAACCAACAATGATATTAACTGTGTCATAAAAGTGGATGTAGTACTGTAATTATACACACAAAAAAGGCTACTTAAAATCTGAAATGAATGTATTTCTTCACTGCCTCACTGCTTTACATTATTTCTGTTTAAAAAAAAACAACAAAACCTATCTCCAGACCAAGGAAAATGTTGAAGGTGGCAGGATCTCTCCAAGTCTCAAATATCCCTCATAAAACTGCACTTTCAGGACCTATCGAGCCAAGAGCAGCTTAATTGCCTGCAAGTGCAGTTCCAGCCACTGCAAATCATATACAGTTCTCCCATGAAAGCATTAAAAAGCTAAGACTTAATTAGCATCCCTGATTAAATAGCAATTCATACAGCCATTATATCTTCCAGCTAGGGAGCACAGTTCTCTGAAGAAGCAGCAAAGGAGAAAACAAACACACACACACATGCATCCTCCCCACATCAAAAAGCTCACCACCACCTACTTTCTTCAAACTTTACCATGGCAAATTTTCATTATTTGTGATGGAAAGGCTACTGCCAGACACACTTTGAACACTCCCGGGCAAAGTTTCCATTTACAAGCTTGACCTGCTTAATCTGAGAGATTACAGACCCCAAAAGAAATAACGGTAATTATAAGAACGTAAAGCAGCTCAGAGAGAGCAGCACCAATACCAAGCATGAAAAGACTCCCACAGGCAGCCATGTTTCAACAGCCTGCAGTACCAGGGGAGGGAAAGGGGGGCAAAAAAATCCCAACAAACCACAACAGAAAACCCCTCCATCACTGATAAAAGCCTGAAGAACAGCATTTCTGAAACTCAGCTCAGCTCCTATTCTTCCCTTCTTCCACTTCATACTTCTGAAACACATCACAGTAAGAGAAGATTAACTCCTTGGAACAGCTGGGATTGCAATTCTTCACTCCCCTTGCTCTTTAAGAATCCTGAACTGATGGAAAAAAGTGAGCGAGAGCAATACTAAGAGGCAGAGCACATATCCATACAGACGTCCTCGCCATCTTTGAATAGGACAACCATGGCAGCAGCCAGAGATGACTATACATTGTAGTATGTAAGAGAGCTGGTGTTTTGTGGGGTAGGAAATCCCTTCGTTTCTGAATTTCCAGCACCTGCATATACTTATTCACCTATTGATTCTATTAAAAAAGTGCTAGCTTGTCGCTGTTTCTTGCTGGATTTGGGAAGATCTCCAGACAAAGAGGAGCAGCCCCTGAGTGTGTGTAGTAGATACTGCAACAGAAAAAACTGCTTATCTCCAGACAGCTCACACACTGGCCATGTTCTCCCTGGGCTGGAAGGATCATGCCAGTCCCTTATGAAGCCTGAGAACGTGCTCATTTTATGATGTGGGAAAGTGGGAAAAATTGACAAGAAGCAGCGATGAGACAACAACGACAAAGAATTACAGGAAGGGAACAAAAGTAACTTAGGAGTTCATGTGCAATGACCATCAAAGATTTTAACAGGATTAGAAGTATACTGGTGCCAGAATTAGCAAGATGAATCCTCTACTGTAACACAGACTATCAGTGTTCAAATCCTGCAGACAGATGATTTTTGGGTTTTAATGATAAGGCACAGGGTCAAGAACTGATTTGTAAGTGAGGTCCTGCACACTACCCTAAGTGCTCTGGTGGAGTACATTGAGATTTTGGAAGCTCCTCTCTTAGACAGTGGAGAATTACACTGCAGCAATATTCCTTCACTCATCCAAACTGGAAACCTTAGATAAGTGAAATAAGTCTGTGATCAGGATAAATACACTGTCATGTGACAAGACTCCAGTAAATTAGTTAGACAGGCAGAACAATGACAGATGGGATATAAGAGAAGAGTGAGTTACTGTATTCAGTGTTTGAAATGTCATTTGGATACTGTTCACTGCTAATGTGCCTCCTGGGCTTTGCCAAATCCTGTTCCATTGGCCTTCAGAAAGCCAGAGGTCAAATTTCCATGTAAAAATCTGAATACTCTTTCATATTTAAGCATTCCCTACCTACTGGTAAAAAGCACTGTATTCTTGACTGAACTTTCTGGAAAATACCTGTTCTTTGCAGCATAGCTTAACAGTCCATCCCTTATGCACTACACACACTCCTGTGTTTCTTCTAGCATTCCTCATTTCTGCCTCTTATCCCATTTCACCCTCTTTTCTTTACAGAGATCTTGGAGTACCATATGTTTCTGTCGAACTGAAGGAAACTCCTTTTTCCATCACAATCTTCTCTTACAGTTACCAACTACTAAACACTATAGATATTTGATATCAACACTCAAAGTATTGGTTGCTTCATGATGCTAAACAGCCTCACAAGTGGGGTTTGTCTCTATCATTTCTCTAGCTTAGTCAATGTCTCTGAGGAAGTGCATAACCAAACTTTCACAGTCCCAAAAGAATTCAAGGCTACCATTGAGCATGCAAAATAACTTACAGATGAGTCTGAAGTGGTTTCAGTTATTTGCACTGTAATACGTGACTGCTCAGTTGAAGAAAGAAGCTTGGAACAGCATATGGTACCAATTACCTATATTTTCCTGTAACCAATACTTTTTCTTTTCAGATACAATTTATCTGTACTGCTTGGCAGCTCAACTGTCTCTCTCTCTTCTCTTGAGGAATACTACCACATGCAGGTGCTATTTATATGTCAGACAAATTATTCCTGCAACCTTATTCTTCACAATAAGCCTATCCTTGTGTCCCATCCAAGTCATAATCAAGTGTCATAATTTGTGACTGTGAAAGATGCCTTGGCACTTTTTGAAAAGTAAATCCAGAGTCTTGGCAAAATTTCTGTTTTGGTAATTGCATTCTGTCTATCTGTAGTTCTTTTCTAACGAATCGCTGATGAATTCTACCCCAGATGTGATTGGTCACATATCCCAGTTTCCAGGAAGCTGTTAAATCAAAGAACAAACTTAATAATGAGCAACATAATTACAAGCCTTATTTCTCATGTATCTGCTCTACAGGTATTTGTATGCTCTTTTTCAGCTCCCAGCATCCCATCACAACAATAGCTGGACTCAATAGAAATCACAGGACTAAATCTCTGAGGACACTTTCTCTTTGAAATGCTGGTCAGAAACCCAGAGAGAATACCAATGGCACATTAAAGCTCATTTCCCTCAGCCTACAGCAGCAACTTGGTACTGTTTAGTTACTTCCTATTTAAAAGTTTCCAATTCTTAGCTGAAAAGAATGTCCCACAGCCACATGGGTAATTGTGCCAAATACTAGCTTCTGACAAACAAATCTAAGGGGAAGCAAAAGTCCTATGTATTTTGGAATAATGAATTTGGCATCATTTCCCTTTGCACTGTTTTTATAAGGCACATTGTCATATTTAAGAGGAAAAGTAAGACGAAAAATTGATTTGCAAAAGCCAATTAAAAACCAGTTTCCTCGGGGGGGGGGGGATAATTAAAAAAAAAAATAAGTGAACTGACACACCTGAAAACTGCTACAAAAAGCCCCCTAAATGACATAAATGTCTTTCTAGCCTCAGGTTATGTCTCAGGGTCCATTAACTTCAAACAATTTGGAAACGAGTACAGCATACTATGAAAAGCACTTCTTTAAAAACAGAAAAACAAAGACAGCAGTATTATGAGGTACTGTGTTTACTGTATGCCAATGTAACATCCTTGGTCAATTTATCAGTTTCCATAAAAGCCCCAAACACGTCAATTTTGTAGTGGCAACTCTGCAAGCTCACCTGAGATCTGAAAGGTAAGAGATGTTCTGAATAGCTCATCACTTGTCACCGCCCCCCCAGGCTGAACACTTGTCATAGTGTAACCTACTGCCAGGTATTTGGCAATTTGTTGCCAAGGAGAGTGCTGGAAGTTCAATAGCCCTCCTGAACTAATTTTGCTTACTTTTTGAAAACAATTTCCTAGGCCATCTAGCTGGGAATGTCACCTTCCAACTGTGAAGCAAATAACTGCTGCCTTCTCAAGCTCTAGAGAACACAGCTTTCTTTAGCAGAGCATTACTTTTTTTTTTAATTAAATGTATACAGCAGTGATAGCACAGGCAAAATATGGTATTTTTTCATAACAAAAATCAATATTTGATCAGAATTACGTATTTTCCCCTCTTTAAACCTAGTTCTTGTTAGTTCTTTCTAGTTTTTTGTTGGGTTTTTTTTTGTTTGTTTTGGGTTTTTTTTTTACTAAAATGGAAAAGATTCACTTTAAACTAGAGAGATTTAAGCGCATGCTTGAAATTATGGTAACACCCAAGAAGTTTAATATAGCTGAACCAGGGCCATATACAAGGCAAAGTTGCTCTGGCCAGTAAGACTGAGTGTCAGGAGATGTGGGCTGGATGGTCATGTCTGCTATGAGTCTCTTAGGATAGGTTAGAGATGTCAATGTCCCTCAGTCTTATTTCCTTTTTGTTACTAGCTATCTGACCGCAGCAATTGAAAAGCTGCATAGTTGAACAGGATCCCATTGAAAAAAATGGCAAGTATGGTCCTTCGCCCTCCCCCAGCATTTTTCTTTTCACAGCTACATTACTTACATGGTATAGCCGAAAATACTATCAGCTGGGGGCTGTTCTGCATTGCTTGTTTTACTTGGGTCTGCATACAAATTGCTTAACCATTCTGTTGTTCATGAGCAAGCCAAAAATAGCTCTGCTTCTTCTCTCAAATTTCTATGTATGCTGTGGTGGTGATACCAGGAGGAAAGCGTTCATGAAAGCAAAGAGGCATTGTTCCAAGAGAGACCTGCAAGGGAGGAGAGGGTTCCATTTATTGGCAAGGGCTAAATGTCCTTTTTTTGCCTCACTACAAATGCTTTGATTAAAAATAAAAAAAAAAAAGCAGAGATCTTAACAACTGGGTCAAGGCTTCACAGCAATTAAGCAAGAGAACCCTAGTAAGCATTTAACTTTTCTGGTAGAGTTTTCCTAGTCACAGAAACCAGAGATATTCATTGAAGTAAGGTCATCTTTTGATTTTTAAAATAAAACAAAACAGGGGATATTATTCAGTACCAACATTTCTGAAAAAAATGCTGAGCCTAATGCAAGGCCACTGACCAGCAACACACCCCTCATTGCACAGTTCCTAGGTAATAGCTACAGGCATAGGGAATACAGCAGAAAAACTCCTTCCACTTCCTCCACTGTCCCTGGTACCTGGGTGGCATGAGAAGGACAGGAAAAAGTAGACAGCAAGCAGAGTATCTCCTGACCTGCCACGGAGAATCCAGGAGCAGCTTCTCATTCACAAGAGGCTGTTATAACTTTGTGTCCAAACCACCACTCTAGCCCGTGAACAATGAGTTTGTAGAACTCAGTATTGTAAATTCATGGGTTTTTAAATTATTTTCCTATTTACTGACTACACAGACAATTTTCCAGTGACTCTCATTCACCTACCGAGACAGAAGCAAAGCTGTCCACATTTCACCATAGTAGCATGTGGCTTTAGGAAGGTTCCCTAACCACTTTGTTTCTAGGTTTCAAGCTGGGAATACTGTGGTCCTACAGAGTTGCAGTATTGCTAAAGGAATTAAAACCGTCCCTCAGGCTTCACTCCTGCTAGTGCATTCATCCATCCATCTTGCAAGCCCTTCCCCTCACACCCAGAGCTTGACTGAAACTCTGAAAGTTTTGAAGTAAAATGCTTTTCCCATTATACAGGCCTCAAAAGTCTCAACTGAACTAAGACAATATTGGTCCCACAATTCTTCCAGCCTCAGAAAGGGGAGGCTGAAGAAATACAGGCTCTTTTTGGGAATACAGAGTTAACCTTGGAAAGGAATGCATTCAAAAGACTGAGAACTGTCTGAAAACAAATACTGACCTATATAATATAATAGGTTTTGTTTACTGAGGCATGAGCAGATACTACCTCACTGATTTAAGTGAATAGGCTCAGCGCCAAAGCTATCAATGGAATTATATCTGCTTATGCTGCTGGGAAGTTCTGCTCTTTGCACAGCATTCAGTGAGGTGTAAAATGAGGACTTAATGTTACTTGCTTGGACTCATTTCAAAAGCAATTGCTGCACCTGTTCATACCAACACACATACACAATAAGTTCTTTTATTTTTCCCAGAATCCAATACCATAAGACCTGGACTAAAATAATAAAGCTATGATTTATATTCCTACATATGCTTTTTTATTCTTTACTAATCACCTCCTTCCTAAAATGCATTCATTTTCCTAAAAATAAAAGAAATAAATCTGTTTCAGCCTATTAGACAATAACCAATTCCTTGCATCTTCTCTTCACAAGAAAAGTCTTTCTGTATTGCACAGTACTGAATATGAACAACATATCCTGGCTCCTCTGAAGCCGTATCTTCCCGGTATTAACCAGGAAACGGGGACTCCTAAGGAATAATTCACAGAAGTGAATTGTGTACACCTTTGAGTGCAATAAAATAACAAGTGGCAAAACAAGTCAGATTTCTTCACAGACAAATATGTTATCTGCATAGCACAGAGTGTGAAGTGTTCTCTCCTTTGATTTAGCTCTAAGCCAATCTAAAGCAGTCATAATGGACTTACTTCAAATACGCTGCCAGACTGCAGGGATTGTGCAAACGGAGGGCTTGGTTCTGTTAAGCAGTGAATATCCTCAGCTTCCACTGGGAGCTTGTGTTACTTTGAAGGAAAAGGACATTTGGCTAAATGGAGCAAATTTTAACAAGCCTAAGGAAACAAACACGCCATGCCATAAACTTATTGCAGTAAGGAGAGAAATATTCATCTCCCTACAGCTACAAAAATTTGCTTTCAATTTGGAAGAAGCAGAGAAAGTGAGCAACCTGAGTGACACGCATTTGTGTAAATTTTTCTGTAAGCCTTTCAAATGTAGACAAATAACAAAATCAGCTCACACAGTACACATACATGGACCCAATGACCTCCAGAGGTTCTTCCCAATTTAAATTTTCTATGATTACGTACCATGAGATTTCATGATGCCCACCACAACTCTAAAGGTGGCACACTGCTCGGAGATCCTGGGAGAAGAAGGAAGAGGTGTCAGGCCCACGGACTGCGGCTTCTCTTGCTTAATTGTTTATACTATGACAGCGGCTGTGGATAAAGCTTTCCACGAAGGAAGGCAGAACAAATTCTCCTCTCTCTCTTTTTCTTTTTTTTTTTTTTAAATTTTTTTTTAATGCAGCAAATAAACTCCAAATATTATTTCCTACTTATGTAAACGTTCACCAAAGTGCCTCCAACCAGTAGAGGACAGGCTACATTAAGATATCACCAGTTTTAGACTTCCATCATTCCTATCTTCAAACCATATGAATTCAAAGACAGTTACCTGTTAAAGGGGACACACCAACAGATGTATCAAACTCTCATAATAAGCTTGTGGGATAACTACATTCAGGGCAGGGCTGGTACATTGTTTAAGAGGGCAAAATTTTTACTTGCTTGCCACGCTTTAGGAGGGCCAATGCTACTTTGTACATTTTTATACTCTGTTCTGTTTTTTCAGGTTTGTTCAGAAAAAGAAAGCTCGTACAATGGCTACCAGCAAGTCATCACTTACCTCAATGAAAGATAAGGGGAAAGTGAGGAAAGTTGGTTCTCTTACGCTATGGAAGCACTTGTGGGTATCGAGTGGTACAATTGAAAAGGCAGAAAGGAGTAAAACTTGTCTATTTCTTACAACTAATATATAAGAAAACACAACTACGGTAGCATTATTTTTTAAACAATATATGACGTTTCCAATTCATTCACAATATTTGCAAAGGGAATGTAAAAGATTTACATGTCATTAAGAAGGTGTTGATAAAAGATCACCACTGGATTATATTAAATTACGTGGCTGAATTTTTCAAAGGAGCCAAAAATACATATGTGTACATTTCAGCAGGATTAAGGTGTCTATCTTTCTTAGACTTCTAAGAAAAAGAAAAAAGTACCCTGAATGATTAATGTCTACTTTGGTTCTGAAAGACTAGATTTAATTATGTTTTGGTCTAATGGCTGGCACAGACTAGGAAAGGAAAGATGTAGATGAGAGCAGGAAAGGGATTACATCTGCCAATCATATCCACAAATAGCACTACCATTTTTAAGATCCATTGGACCAAATCTTGAAGCCTTTTATTAGCAAAGAAATTCCCATTAACTGAGAACGTTCCACACAAGACAGCACTCCATACCTTGCATAATTCAGCTACTGAATACAAACTACCATTTCTAACTCTTCCAGTATTCAATTTTTATTATGCATAACATACTCCAGTGAATACAACAGCTCTTTTTAGGGCTTATCACTGCAAGATGACAAAGTGTCAGATTTAAGCTACCCTTGAAGATTCCCCCTCCCTGTAAAGATGCCAATCTGAGACTCCACAAGCAAAGGCATGTTCGTGTTCTATCACATGTCAGCAGCTATAAACAACAGCCTGAAGGGTGCTTCCCCCCCCGCCCCACTCTCCTGTAAACAAAGGAAGTCTTTATTCCTGTAGTAGCAGATCTTTCACAAAAACTGTGAATCTTGACTGCTACATGGCAGAGATAACTCATGCTCCTGCTAAATAAAATTCCCTAGAAATAAACTATGATGTCGCAGACATTTATTTGCAAGACAGCTTAGACATCCTCAAACACAACTCATTCTATGGTATATTATGCGTTTCAGATTCCTCTGCACATCTAACCAGTGACAGAATTTCACCTCTGATTTTAAGGAAGTTGTCATCATCATTCAAACAAAATATGGAGCCTTGTTCTAAATTGAATGTGGATTATTTTAGTCTGCTGTTCTAGAAGTGGAAGTATTTTGTGGAAGCAACAGTGACATTAGGTCGCTGGGACTGAATTAATCCTATAAAAAAAAAAAAGTGGAAGCCGCATTCTTTTGTGATACCCATCCTCCAGGCAGAACAATAACTGATTCAGCTTTCCTGATGAAAATAAGGATTCTCCCCCACAAAATGTCATGGCAGCCCAGCTGTCATCCAGTCGACATTTTATGCTTCCCATAACCATGTCAAAATGAAAAGCACTGCGTTGTCCACTACAGTAAGTGTATCAAGGTCAGTGGAGTTACGGCTTTCTGCAAAGATCCCCTGGCTTTCTCATTTACACTTCCAGACTCTCTTCCAGCTCCCTGATTTCCACTACAAGAGCTTCCTGCTGGAAAAGCGACACTCATTTCTAGTGGCAGTGCATAAATCCTCCATCTTGAAGGCAGGAATGTGGTGGAGAAGAACTGCTGTAAAACTAACGTTCACAGGTAGGACTACAGAATAAATCTTGTTACGAAAACTCACAGAAGATAAACTACTACACGATTACTTCGCACACAAACACAGCAAATGCCTTTAAAAAAATGAACAAACAAAGCAGTGTGATCTTAAGTAGCCCAGTACAGTAGAAAAGACAAGTGAATGTGGCACATCTACAGATAGGCTCACAAAGTGCTTCACATAGAAACCAACTCAGCATAAGCATTGATAACACAAGTATAGCAGAATGTATGGTACCCATGTAAATCTTCTTACACCAGCCATTTTCTGTTGAAGTGCATGAATACAGCGTTGATGAATAAAACTATCTGAAGACAGCCATGCATTTTGCTTTCAGACACAAGATAGGCTGACGAACATGCCAGATGCTAAGTGTAATAATCCCTCGTGTTCCTCTTCCCGACCCAATGTTAGTTCTTAAAGAACAATTCTTCAGGTTTTTGTTGTTTGCTTTTTTTTTTTAATAATGGCTACAGCATTCTTCAACTCAGAATTTTTTGCTTGCTTACGCTCCTAATCCAGAAGCAAGCAAGAAACAGTGACAAGTCTGAGATACTGCAGTTTGAGGTTGTTACCTGCTGCTATTCAAAGCTCTTCAGCTGCAAGCTTCTCTCAGACCTAACTTCTTCCAGGGGCCCAGTGCCAAGTCCCACACCTGCTGGGGAGAGCTAAATTACTTAGAGCAGACCTGCTTGTTACCATCCAGCCAAAAAGTACCAGACCAAGTAGAATAAAATGGCGTATGAAGGACAAAAAATGCCCACAGTTACATTCCTTGGCCAGCCTTTAATCCCAAAGGGTCCAAGCAGTAGCAACCGCTCTTGCAGCACAAAGTAGCAATCATTTCCGCGCTGCTTCGTCCACCGTTGCCAAAAGTCTCCTACGTGCTGCAAGGCAGGCAGGGAGTTGGGCCTTGATAGTTTTCATCCGCTTTTCAAAGATGACGACAGAGGATAATGCTAGACTCTTTTCATTGTGGCCATCCCATTTTAGTGTTAATTGTTTACACGTCTTTCTATCCACACAGAAAGAACAACTGATATGTCTTTGTGCAACTACAGCTCTTTTTCCACAATCTGTGCTTCACCAATAGGAGTGCCTTTGCTACCATCTTAGCTGTCCTCAATCTGCACACCTTTGTCACCCCCTAGTAAGACAACTGCCTGTTATATGTTTATCAGTGTTACCCATCATCAGTGTGATTTTTACATTGCAGTCAAGATTAACTGCTTCCTTGTCCCATGCAGACAATCAAATACATGAATGTGATTAATCCCCACAATATGTTGTGGCAAAAAATAAGCTGCGATAGCTTTTGAGGGAGCCTGTATACAACACGCTTTTCAAGACAACATCTACATAACCTTTAAAGAAGGAAGATTATTCCCCTGTTCCTCCATCTAACCTCTAACATCAGTAGATCTATAAATGAAAAGAATTCATCTGTAGGCACAATACACATGGCTTTTAACTAGCAGGTACATGGACATTCACATATTTAGCTGCCATATCTTAGGCATCTCTCAGCAATTCTTTTCTTCAACCACTTGAAGCAAATCACAATGTAAGCAGCTCTAACCTTGCCATGCAATTCTGTTGCGATTTTCTACAACCTCAAAAATAGCAGCAAAGGGAAAATATAGTGGCCTCATGAAAGAAAACCAGTATCTTACAGGATTCTCTCAGGAAGCATTTGTTCCTCAGAAATAAAGTAGCTTTTGTGTTACTCAGAAGACAAGGCAGCAAGTTCTTATATAAAGAACAAAAGAACAAACTAAATAGGGTTGCCTTTCTAATACTGTCAGTGCTGGCACAGACATGATCTGCAAATAATAGCGTGTAGGGGTTTTTTTTTAAATAGACTTTTTAAAAAAATTTCTAGGAAATTTGTGAACTCTTTCAGAGGTCCATCTTAGCATTCCACAAGCCCATATTTGTCCTTTAGTAAATCACTTTGGTTAAGATATATGTACTCTTTTAAAATAAAAAACATTCTTTGATAATTTTCATTTAAACCTTCCCCACCTCCAAGATTTTATCTTCATAAACTACCCATTTATTTTTATGCAAACTGCATAAAGACAGACAGAAGAGGAATATAACGCTGAAGCACAATTTTCGATATCAAAAAGTATAAAGCTATAATTAATAAATTCCACCAGTCACAGTTCAACTCCCTTTTGTGAGAGGAATTATACTGAGACAAATCAAAATGTTTCATGGCCTCTCTAAACTGTTTTTGAACATTGTCCTTGAGCACCTCCAATTCTTTATTATTTATATCATACCCGATTTCCATTGAGACTACACTAGTAGTACGTAGTCTGTAAATCTGTCAAGTCCCTTAGAGACCCTTGGCAACCGCTTTTGTAAATCTAGCGCCTCCTTGGAAACTCTTGTTGTGTAAAATCCAAATCATTCTTATGCTCAGTGGAAAGCTGAATACAAATGTGGAAAAACAATCTTCCTCACAGTCCTCTGAGTGTCGCTGTGAAGCAGAACCATCAATCTCCTTTTTCAGCCAGCCACGAAAATGAAGTTCTACCACATGTATCTACGCACTGTCAGGTATTGCTGCTTCCTCTTGAAGGCTTAAAGGCTGCTATGAGCACTTGAAAAGGGAGCACTGAATGATAAACCATAGAGAGTCTCCATTTGCTTGTATTTGAAAAAAAACAGCAAAACCCTTCCTTTACTCCCTAGAGGACTTAGCTGCTAAGGCCAGATTCACAACTAGTAAAAATTACTGTTGATCCATTCAAGTCACTGACCTTTCCAAGGTAAGCTTTTGGCTCACTTTCCTGCCGTTTTCTTCAGAAATATTCATTCTTATTCCCTTCTCAATTACACATGCTGATTATTGGACTATTATTGTATTCAATCCAGTGACCAACTTACATGCCAGAGTTTTTGTGGGCTTTGGAGTTTTTGGCAGGATAAGGGAGGGGGCAGCAGCTGCATTTCTTATCAGACCTGCACTCCTAAAATCTATTCAGCTACAGGGTGTTAATCGTTACTTTATAATCACTCAATTCCTACAGCTTCAGTACAATAAACAAAATAGATTTACACAACGTTGTACACTAGATTCTACACAAGACCTTAGCAACCAGCAGCAGTTTTCAGATTCAGTGGAGTTCAACCAGGAAAAGTTACCTAAGGGATAACATGAAAGTCGATACGTTTGGTAACCTAGATTGTTTTCCATAGAATGACAGGAGCAGATTCCCTGTCTTTCATGTGTTTGTTATCTAGCTCCACAAACCCTACTTTGTTCAGAAAAAATGTAAGTTGAAAATATATCTTACTATAAACTCACACCCTGCCTTTATCAAATGTTGACACTGAAAATTCCTGGGGGTCATCCAACAGACATCAACACCATAAAACACCGCAAAGAGTAAGCATATTCACCGGTGATCTTCATGGGCACTTTGAGCCAGGCTGCTGTATATATTTATAGACATTCATACATGTGTCCATACTTAAAAGCTGAGTATTTCTTTAAAATGGTGATAGTACCAGGACAGTACCAGATAGTCCAAGGACAAAAAAGTGACTATCAATAACTGTGCCACTGCTGCATGTTCACTCAGAACTATATTAGCACCTTGTTATGGTGACAAGCCATTTCCAGCTGGGTGTACAGCATAGGCCAACCCAAAAGTTACAACCGACATTCAGTTTCAGTCTGTTCACTTCTATCTGAAATACAGCACTTTCTAATCCAAGCAACTATCTTAAACATCGTCAAGTGCCAGCAGGAGAATAACTGACAGTAGGAAAAGATAAGAACGCAGAGTATATATACACACACAGAGTGGGATGCATGTGTATTTATATGTATGCATGCACACGCATACGCAAACCTTATCGGCTAACCCCTGGACACCTGGCAGAAGGTCCCAGTCTTCATTTAGGTATTAGTTGCACACAAAGCGACCACAGCACATGAGAGGCACTACTCAAACTAGGTGCAGCAGGACAGGCTTAGCCAAACAGGTGAGCGGCTGACAGCATCAGTCAGGTTTCATTCAGGTCAGAGTCTTGCTAGTATCTTAAGGTAATGTCTCATGTTCAAGTTCACTAATTAGTTCACTTACTAAATTCAACATACATTTTGTTCCAAAAAATACTAAGGATTTCACCCACAAATTATTACATTATCCCCAAAAACGTTAAAGGGATACAAGAGAAATGACAAAGTAATGGCTTTAATTAAACATATCAGAGTGCAGTGCCACTAGGCCCTTCCTATGTTCAAGTAGCCTAAAATGTAACTGTCTACACTTACAAAGCAGGCGCCTTGGTTATAAACAGGCATCTTAGACAATATTGCAGTTTGTCTTGGCTGTACAAAAAACGCCCAGAACTCCAGAGAGGTTGATCCTGTACAAACAGCTTTTTGAATTGGCACTAAAACTAGGTACTCTGCTGGCATGTGGTGGTAGGATCTAAAACCAAGAATAGTTGTGCAAACCAAGTAGTCAAGAAAAAATAGAAACAGTAGTGAAGAATAAATTGAATGGATATGAGTGCCACATTTGAGATGACCCATACTGATGAACAAAGTCACACAACCCTGCAAATAACACCCAGAGGGCACAGTAGCCTAGCGTTTCTAAATATGTCCTCTCAGACACATTTCTGACAAATAATACCTCACATATATTTTAAGTTACTCATCTCTCCCTCAAGGTAGGTCTCTTATTAGAGCAGACCCAGAAAACCTCACTAACTCACAGTTCCTAAAGTTCTGATACTTTTAAGGTAGATTCAGACAACACCCAGAGATTCAAACAGCATGCGGTAGGTATGAAGCAATATACACCATCTCCAAAAAGTTTGTAAGATCAATACTTACACAGTATCTTCTCTAACAGGAGGTTTTCCAGGAATTAAGAAAAAGATAAAAACAAAAAAGCAGAGACCTTCCCATAAGTCTCAGGTGTCAACAGCCTATTTTTTTGGTGTTTTGTTGTTTTTGGTTTTTTTTTTTTTCCAATAGTCACCTGAAATTTGCGTTCTGACACAAACTCCCCACAGTGAAAAATTTGGGAAAGCAGATCTAAGAAAAAATGTAAAGGGTATGTATCCCCCACATATAACTTGGGAGGAGGGAAGCGGCAGGTTTGATTCAGTAACATAAGCACTGGGGAAGTTATGACTTTTACCATTAGAGACAGGACAAGCAGGCAATTGCCAGCAATCCTGCTGAAGGCAAGGCATCACCCTTCCCAGGGGGGTAACACTAGAAGGACGGTTTTAATTTGCATTATCTCATCTGCACAATTGTCCTGAGCAATAGGGCACCCAACTGCCTTTCACTGAGGAACAAACACGGCCTAGAGACCTCATCTGAGCAAAGGCAGCAGGGTCCTGAAGCAGAGCATGAGCCTCTGTTGAGATGACATGCCAGGGCTTACCTGCAGGGTGATACAGCACGTCACTAAGTAGACCACTGATAGACCTTTGCTGGTTTATGCCAGTGAGCATCTGGGATATTGAGACAATTACTAGAGTTTCTATGTTGTTATTCCAGGACCCAGAAAACTCAGGGTGCAGAATTACAGCGAAACAAGTCCTGCTTCATTTATTTCCATGTAAGATTGCAGACAATTTTAGCAGCCCACTAGTACTACGGTAACCTGGTAGACACTGTCACTCTGAAAGGTGTGATTTTCATACATTTAAAGAAAAAAGAAGCTCCACACTCACACAGAATTCCTCCAAATTGAAACCTACACGTTTTACCCTCCCCCAGCTTTGTGAAATGACCAATACTGCCCTCATCCTCTCCGCTGTCAATGAGCGCGATGTTTCTCAATCACAGTATTTTGCACAGCTATGCCACTAAACTAGATTCATCCTCGACAACCTGCAACAAAAATGAACTTTTCAGTGGCATGCCAACAAGAGCAATGAAGAGGTACACTGGGGAACTGTGATACTGTGCAGGTGTCCAGGTGACAAGCCACCGTACAAAGCATTATATAGGTGAAAGTTCAGTTTCCTAAGGCCTTCTATTGTCACTTTTAACTCGGGGCACTCACCCGTAGTGCCTCAGTTCCAATACTTCATTAACTCCGATTTAACACAACAGTTAGGACGCTGTCAACTCAACAAGGAAAGGCTGTGAACCTAACAATGCTCTCAAGTACTTCTGACCCCTTCTTCTACCCTCACATGCAAACGTCAACTTTTTTCAAATTAGCAAAATCTTTCTGGATCTAGTCCAGATGACAAGCTTCTCTCACTTGCTAGGTGGAACACACAGCACAAAGCACAAAATTTATAAGGAATTCAAGAAATCTTGCAATCAATATGCAGCACAGATCTCTGCACTACAGCAGTTACATTATCTTGTGTGGCACATGCACTGTTCCCATGGCAACGAGCATCCTTCATCCAACTCCATTATTATGGCTATTTGAGGCTTTCAGAATCTCTGGTGTCCAAGCAATGGCTCAGAGCTGCTTTGTGCTAATAAGCCTCAAGAATAGATACAAGAAGAAAAGAAGAAAATACAGCAAACTCTGTTTTGCTAATCTATAAGCAACATGGAAAGCAAAGAGTGGCATGGGAAATACAATTCAATCAGCTAAGGGGAAGCGACGAGTCTTACATAACCGTCTTCATTAAGCGAGACGAACATAGTGCAAATTCACTATAGCCTCTTAATTCCAGAAAAATTAGCAGTCAGCTCAGTAAGTTTGTTGGTGAAGAATGGCTTTGTGATAGGTATGAGGGAACAAAAATCTTACTGTACATCTATTTGCAATATTAATTTCTCTATCATTGATATCAAATATATATCTTTCTTTCTAAAAAGTATTGAATTTGTAACTATCTGCAGAACAATTCGAGAAAATAATTCGATTTTGACATTTTTATGATGTCCAATATTGAGGTTTTAAAGGGTTATTATCAAAATGTATAATCTTTATAGTATAATCTATATTTGGTTTATATAAATTGTCCCTAGATATTTTAAGTAAGCTTTCTCTATCAATAACAGCACTTTTTTTTTTTTTTGGCATTTAAGCATTTCCACATCAAAGCACTACAGCAACCTCATTATGCTTTGCACAGCTTAATACTTAATACAAAGTTTCTCTTAGTCACCAACCAGGGAATTTCAGACAGAAAATAAATAACCTAATTTATTAAAGCGACCCTTGACAAATCACCCCTAAGTTGTTAGCTAGAGGTTTTATCCCTGTGAAATACACACGGGTCAGTAGGAATAGAAATGCTTTGAAGTTGCAGAGTCCGAAGGCTCTTAAAAAGAAATGTTAAAATAAATAAAGGCGGCACTACACTAGAAAATGCCTTTACAATTGACAAAGGAGACCAACAGGCTGCTGAATCCAGCTGATCTTTAGCTACACTTAAGCTTAATTGTGCTCAGCACCTGTTCAGAAAGAACAGTAATTCTTTAAGTGTCTTGCACACCATCTATCCTCAGCTGGCCACATTCAGTGTCAGGTCAGGTGTATCCGTTACCATTGAAGGCAAGCAAGGTCAAAAGCAAGATCAGTCTTCAGAACAGACCCCTCAGGGAGATGAATGAAACCAGCTGGTGCCGCTCTCACAACCCCCCATCCATTCACAGAGCATCCAGATCAACAAAGCCCAGTTTCACATGGCCTCTGTGAGCAGCTGGAATAGCAGGTCTCATGAAGCTCACAGAAGTAGGAGGCTTTCTCCCTGCCACAGCCACCACACTCCAGCTCTGAAACAAACACTGCATCCCAAACTAGAGCCCAGGAGGACCCTTGGCAGGTCCTGTTCTTTTGGGCTGAAGAGCAGTAGTTCAGAGAGAGTAATGACATTACCCTGAAGAATGATTTTCAAGAATAAGTGACAAATGTTTAAATATTGGGTTCTACAGAAAATAAGAGGAAGAAACCCTTCTACTACTGCTAAATGAACATGCTAAGCATTGGGGAAAAGTAAGTAAAGCCTTACTTGTTCACAGCTGCTGTCATCAGTATGTGCACGTGGTGCTGTCTGCACCCTGAAAGCCTCCTTACCTGCTGGTGCCCTCACCTCACTGTCCTGCAGCTAGGAGGTGTAACCCACTGTTTTATCAACTCCGTGCCCCGTATCAGCCACCAGGCTGATGCTGCCTGTCCACATAGGTGAACTTCTTTCAGGAAAGTGAAGAAAGCATGATTCCTATCTGAGAGTGTAACTTCCATAAGGTTTAAGTGTATTTACATTTGAGGCTGAAGGTGTGTTGCTACTCAACTCTGGGACAGATTCTGAATTCTGCTCATGCTTGACAGCTAGTGAGATCAATAGAATTAAATTCAAGTCATTTGTACCACTTAAGCCCACAAAGAAGCTTAACATATTTAATCATACAGCTTTCTGCTATTGAATAGTTTGCAAGAGGAAAAAGGCATGGAATTTTCCATCTACTCCTTCCTGTTGGAACCTGCATAGTAACTTTGCACAACTTTGATTTTCTTGCTCATGAGATTGAAAAACTTTGCTTTCCACAGAGAAGATACAGAGAGATGATCCAGGAATGCTTAAACTGTTCTTCCTTTTTTTGTGCTTCAATCTGGGGGATGGGTGCTTACTTCCAGGTCAAACGCAGGTTCTGCATCACCCTCCTGCATGTGAGCAGCAAAGGACGCAGAGATGGGGCTGCTAGGTGAAGCAAACCAGCAGATGCAGCTGAGGAAGATGACATTGTGTTACCCTGAAACCCATCTGCTAAGCTAGAGAGGATCTATCACATGAGCAGCAAGATCCTTGAGGAATTATATTCTTTCAGAAATGTTAAAACCCTGTTCAAATAATCCCAGTTAATTTTAATTTCGGAAGGTTAGATAGTCCTCAGAATTTTCTCTAATTGCATATTCCTCAGAATAGACTCCTCTGGTTGCTCTGTAATCAAATCATAATTAAAGCATCTGTGTCATTTTATCTATCCCTTCCTGCTATTTGTAGCATTTACAGAAGGCAACAAAGATGCAGCATGCAAAATTTCCAGCATCAAGGCTCATCATCAGAGCAATAATAGGGATTTGTGCTAGTGTGACTGTCTGAGTGTCTCCTTAGGATTTCATTAGCCTTTAAAAACAATTGAGGAAGAGAAGAATACTAAACAGTGCCCCCCTTGTCGTATCCACAACTGGAGGCCATGTTTTATTCCTGTGACACTTGTTTTTAAAACAGCTGCTTCATTTCATCTCAGCTTCACTGAGAAAATAGTCATGCAGTGGGGAAACAGTTGTCCTAGCTTGAAATTAAGAGGTATGTTAAATAGCAATATCACCTTGATAGAGAAAAATATTTTCTCCTTGAGCACTGTATCAGTTGTCAGACTGATTTCAGCTGGGGAAAAAAAAACAAACAAAAACCAACCAACAAGCAAACCCATTCCCCTGAGCTATATCACAGAACTCCCAAATTAACTAATATGAGCGTTCAGACCGGTGAAGAGTTGGTGCTATGTGCCTTTTACCTTCAAGGGCATATTGAACGTCACATTTCAGAAGAAAGGTGATGACACAAATCGTGCAAACTCTCCTCCTCCCCTCCAACACCCACTACTCAGAAGTGACGAAAACACTGAGCAAACTTCTCTGGGAAAACAGTTTGCATCCTGAGCTTAGTTTTATTTATTCAGAGGGAGAAAAATATATTAAAAAAAAAAATAATCAGAATTTCTTGCACGAGCAGAATTCTAGATCACACTGGGACAATTTACTTATGAATTTTTAGTTTGTACTAAAAGGAATACATTGACTGGTAACCAAAAGCATATATTTTTCAAATGAAAATTTTGTGATTTATTTATTCGCCACTGACACGACTTTTTCTTCCTTTCTTCTACCCTAGATTTTAATCTTGTTACATGATTTCATAAAATTACAGAATGAACCTCAAGTGTGTAGGCATTGCTGCATAAGCATATGAATACAATTGATACGAAAAGTACTGATTTGTCATTGTATGCTTTTCATTATAACCTCATTCTAATTAAACATTAAAATAATTGTTATTTTACACAGAAAAGATTCAATTTACACAAAGATTATTGAAAGACAGCACTTCAAACTAAAATTGGCATTAAGTTTGCTAACAATATTTCACATCTTTTAAAATGTAAAGATCAAAACCGGAATAAAATCAAAATTTTCCAGTTTAAAAAAAATCGCTCTATTAATCATCCTTAAATAACATCTATTTTTGGATGATGAATTCTTTCAGAAATTCTTTTGAGTAGAAGAGTGATTTTGGAACAATTGATACCTAAATACGCTTAATTTCAGTCTTAAACAGAAAGCCTTTTCATATTTAACAGATAATGTTAGCTACCAGCGTGCAAGGCCCACATCTGGATTTTATTTTATTCCTTTTCAGGTTTTTTTCCTCTTGTTGTTGGGGGGTTTTGTATTGGTTTTTTGTTGCTTTGTGGTGGTGTCTGTTTGTTTTTTTTAAACAGACAACAGTGGCACATTGGAATTCCTACAGAGTAAGACAAATGTGGGACTTCTGAGACACCAAAGTGATTACTCAAAGCATTGCATCAATTACAGCTGAAGTCAAAGGACTTGTACCTGTTATACCTTGTGGGTTCCCCGTAACCCACAGGGTTCCTTTGTAACAAAGAGCTGTCATCAACCCAATACAAAGCAGAATTATTGTTAAGAGAGTAGCACTTTCTGCACATTTAAGTCTGATCAGTGTAGCACGGAAATAGCAGAATGTGAATGGTTTGGGTGTGTTTCCTTGGGTTAAAGCCAAAGGATGACCTCTTAGGCTAACGTTGTTCCAACTACGGCTAGAGCAACTGACAGCAGCATTTAGTCCTCAGTTTGCAGATTACATCAGCTCTATTGTGGATGTGGTCAGCATCTTCTGTGTTCACAAGCTTGCATGTCGGACAGTTCTTGAACAATTACAATCATTGCAAAATATATTTGTGGAAGATTGAAAAAAACAAAGGCTTTCTTGGAGAGTAACAATTTGCTGTTCATGATACACTGTGTCACTTTCCTTCTTCAAATTACTTTGTAACAGAAAGGAGGGTAGAATAGATATATAAAATTCTATTTTAAAATTATTTTACTTCCTAGTATAGGAGGGACCAAATCCTGTCTGCATTCTGTAAACAGCACTCTTTATGCAGCTGGCAGATTATTTTTTTTTCCATCAGGATCCAGGTGTAGATGAATTTGCTTATCAGGTTACCTTCCAATCTGACTGAACAAAACACATTTCAAATATCCAGCTGGTGGTGTTGCCCTTATAAAAGGCTCACACAAGTGGCCTGAGAAAGTCTCAGATGTTATAGATTTTTTTTTTCCCCTTAAAGATCTAAATAAAAAAAAAAAAAAGGTAAATCCAATAATCCACTTGGTATTTCATTCTATCCTCATACAGAGCTTATGACAGAAGCAGAAGTTGGGGCTGAAACGCTGGCTATCCTCACACTGAGAGTCAAAGGACATGCTTCTGGAAGCAGGGGAACAAAATATCTCAGTCGCTAGAAGTTCTGAAGCATATCAGTTGGTTTTTTTTCAAGCCAGATACCAGATAATTGACCCATGATCTGAACGCAGCTTAATCTTGCAGTAGATAATAAAAGTCTAAAGACTGCATTTCTTATTGCTATTTGTACAGCAAGAGACTCTGTTGCCTTGTCCGTGGTTTTACTGAGCCACTGCAACAACTGACCTTGTCTTTTAAGTCAGATCTGTCACGACTGTGAAAGTGTTCACTGTCTTTCTCTATTTGGCCACGTCTGCGCTGTCATCGCGTGTTCAAAGAGGTCAGGACTGCAGCTTCAACCTTCCATTACAAGCATTCAGAAAGGCTTTGAGGTGGTCTGCTTTCTGCATTTTATGTAACCAAATGTGTCACCATATTAAAAGCACAACCATGCAAATGTCACAGATGACCATCTAACATGCAGTTGAAAGGCACAGATATGTCCCCAAGTCCAAATTCATTTTTCGTTTCCAACATTCAATGCAAGCATGAGTTAGAAGAAATCATGGTAAGTAGAAAATCCTAAGATAACTTGAAAAGAAATTGTCACCAAGGATTCTCTTCAGAGATAACTTTTTTTTTTTTTCCAAATCACTTGTTCGTAGTTGAGTCATCCCGGAAAGCATCTAAAGCTTGTGGAAATTTGTCACTGCATATAGGATGATGAGTGCAGAATTCTTACAGATTATTTAGAAATTTCCTTTTGGCATCTGTAGCTTGGATTGCACTTATATAGTGAATAGATTCAAATATAGAGTCAAAAACCTCTTCCCCCACCACCTTCCTACTTCGCTTGTTCCCAGTCCTCACATTCAATTACTACTCTGTTATACTTAATAGTGCCATCAGTGCTGCAGTACTTTAGCAATAATAGAAGCATCCCATCAGCAGTCAGTATCTTCAGTAAATACATTAACCACCAACTCGACCATGCTAACAAACTATTGTTTACTTTTGAAACGCATTTTAGCAACCCACGATATTCACGAATCAAGTGACACTGGTGTATGCAGCCTCTGAATGTTATAAGAGACAGACTCAGCTTTTAACTTTACCAAACAAAACTACATGTTCAATAAAGCAGACATGAAAATTGCTTCATTTCTCCCTTTTCCACATGCATATGAAATAGTAAGTTTTATGCACATAAAATACACACAGCCATGTCTAGAATACTTTTAACTCACTGGGTATGAATAAATTCATGATCAAAACCCAACTATTTATCATGAGAACAACTGCCTAAAATTTATGCAGACCCATGCTCATATGAAGACACACATGATGAAAATAAACTGTTAAAAACTAGCAGTCCATGCTGCTCATCACTGAATGACATCATCTGTACCTTTAACCTCAGAAGAAACAAAAAACATCAAGTTCTTACTCATTCTATAAACTCTAAAGATTTAGAGCTCTCTTACAAGGAGTTCCCTACGATGCCAGTGTTGATATTAAAACGGTCCAAACTTATCAATGGTTAAATTATGGTACCTAGCTAGAAAAAAAAAAAAAAAAAATTGAGCCGTCAATTCTTAACACACTATTAACACAGCAATTTCTGATAGATTTCACCCGTTTACCACTAGGACTGAAATTCATTTTGGCAACTGAAGGAAGATACCAGCTTATGTTTCCTCTGTTCCCTCTGCCCCACCTAAAGTATTTAAATTCACACACGTTATGTGACTTGATCCCCAAAAGTGCTGAAGTTCCATATACCCAACTAAAGTAAATTTGAAAAGCTCAAGCTGAGTGTCTGAAATTCCAGTCACTTTCCCACCTGTACGTGAATTTAATAACTTTAAGCTTTAAGTCACTGCCCTTCATATCTAGATCTCCACTTTTAAAACATAAGGGCCAAGTTTCTCAGATTTTTGAAGAGACCAGAATCAGCCACTGTCCCTTTAATGTTCCACCTCGTCTCCAAAAGGAACGTCTTTTTACTAGAGCTCAGTGTGATTCACTGGAATTTGCCAGGCAGGTCAGGAAATCCCCTGAAGCAGACGAAGAATATTAAAGAGATGGGACATGTATATCAAATCTCATTACTGTTCTCTTATGAGAATCAATCAAGTGAAAGGACGTGATGATGTCATTATGACATCATTTACTTTGGGATTAGAAATTCATAGCTACTTAGCAACCAAAGCTGTCCAATACAGAAGACATCCAGTGGAAGATGTTATCATCTGACCCATTTACTGCAAGATAAATATTTGTCAATTCTTGTTTCAAGACTTTATAAGACATACAACACCTTAAGAATCCTGTTGTTTCAAGTACAGAATATTCGAAATAAAACAATCTCTCTGAACCTTTTTTATTCATATCCATTTTTTACCCCATAACAGCCAATATGCAGTTTCCCCCACAGTCATCTTCCTTTTTGCCTTATCACAGACCTAAGCCCTAAAAATGCAAAACAAACAAACAAAAAAAGCTTGTGCTAAACAGACTTTATTATTTTAAGAACTACAATCTCTATCAGAAACTCAAACCTCCTATAGTGAAGGGAGACTAACGTAATTGCATAAGAATGCAAGCTTAGAAAGCATGGGTTTTTTTCAATAAACTAAGCTGAAAACATCCAGCTGATGGGCTCCAGGATCTGTCAGAAATTCCAACAAAAATAAAAAAAATAAATAAAAAGCTTCGTGCATGAAAAAAAGAATTGGTCACGCTACTTCTGTGGCTATTTCTGGGACCTGAAAAGGGTTTGATGCCCGGAATCTATGCCTGACCTGATTTCCTTTAAAGTTCACTCCTCTCTGCTGAAAATACAGTTTAAACGCGTCCTAAAGCAACTGAGCAAAGAGAATACGTGAACTGAAATTATGACTAAATCTTTTAAATCCCGTATCAACGGGCTGGCAGCAGAGCACCAGGCTGACACTTCACGTTTCCACATCCACGCTCTGCTACAGTCTAGCTGAGCACCGGCACACCTTTAACAGTAAACGAAAGAAAATAAAACACTCCACCTTCTGGAAATAACTTTTATTCGGGTGAGCCCTGTTTCCGACTCGCACCCAGGGGAGTCCCCCGGGGGGCCCGCGGAGCGCCCGGCGGGTCACCGGGACCCCGCTCGCCCTTCGTCCTCGTTGATGGCGATTCCGGCTGCCGCCACGACCGCGCACACGGGCAGACGGGGGCTCAACAGACCTCGCCGGCCACCGACTGAAGGAAATCGAGTGTCACCGCGAACCTCCGCCGCACCCGGAGCCGCCACCGGCGCGGCGGCAACAGGCGACCGCCCGCCGCCGTTTCCCGGGCGATTTACCTCAGCGCCTCCCGCCGCCGCCCCCAGCTCCTCCGCCGGGCCCGCTCCCCGCTCCCCTCTCCCCTCTTGAGGAGACGCCGCCGGCGCCGCCTCAGCCTCCTTCCCCCGAGAGCGGCCGCGTCCCCCGCTGCGCCCCTCGACGCCCGCCCGGGGAAGGCAGCGGGGCACGGCGGTGCGTCCCCGCGGGGCAGGGGAGCGCCGCCCGCCTCGCCTCGCCTCGCCTCGCCTCACCTCAGGGCGCCGCGGAGCGGGCACGGGGAAGGACTGAAGTTTGCGGTCAAACGCGCACACCCTACCTGCCGCCGTGGCGGAGGAGGACGAAGACGAAGAAGAAGAAGAAGAGCCGCCGCCAATCGGCCCGAGCCACCGGCGCTGCCCTCCCCGAGCGATAGTAATGTTCATTTAAAGCTCGGCGCCCGCCGCTCCGCCGCGCCCTCCCCACGCAGCAGCGCCCGCGCAGCAGCGGGGCCGGGCGCGCGCCGCCCCGCCCCGCCCCCAGCCCGCCCCTGAGGAGAAGGAGCGGCGGCGGCGGCGGGAAGCGGACCCCGGCCCCGGCCGCCTCCCCTCAGGCCCGGCCCGGGCCCCAGCCCATCGCTCTGCCTGGAAGGCGACCCCACCCCCCCCCGGCTACCAACTCAGCCCTGCCCCCGCGTCCGTCGGCGGGGAGGCCGTCAGGAGAGCAGTTGCCCTCAGCGGTTGCCGGCTTTCCCCCTCAGCGCCAGGTAACAGAAGTTGGACAAAGAAGTTAAGGGCGGCAAGCCTGGGGAGCTGCTAGAAGAACTAGCAGTTTTCTGGCCGAGTTCGAGTGGTGCGTGTTTCCAAGTGGAAAGTTACTTAAAACAGGAAAGCTTAGAACTCCGTTTTGGAAGTGCTGAAACGTAGATACCTTTCCAAACTTCCTCAAAAACGCCTCAGTGTAGGATAAGAAATGGTCAGAATCGCCCCTCACCTGGGCTGCTTTCCAGTCAGACGTTTTCCCAGTGTAAGTTTTCCAGTCAGGGTTCCCCGGCCGTGGCTCTCTGCAGGCCGCGTTCCCCAGCACGGCCCACAGCGGCTGAGCTCACCACAGCCGTGGCACCGGGCACCGTCTCAGGGGCCGCAGAGGGGGTGCTCTGCCCTGTCACACGGCGTTTCACCAAGGACAGGTGCATCCCGGGTACCCGATGAACGTTAACACCTACAAAAAAAACCCCAAAAGATTAGCACCTCTGACTTCCCAGGTGACTCTCTCAAATGAGTGAACGAATGGCAGTGACAACTGGCCAGAGGACTGAACCAAAAGAACACCTTCCAGAGAGTTTTTCAAGGTAAGCTGGTTTCTCTTGCAGCAGGGTTAAAGTAGCCATCACCGTAGCAGAATAGTCAATCCCATACCTTGTCCTGTGTGTTTCACTGCACCAAAGCCCAGCGTCTGTTGTTCGGAAGATGAAGTAACATTCACAATCCCCACTAGCATCTGTTGTTTTACCATACAGAAAATTGGTAACAAAACCTGCAATCTGCACTGCTCTGTCATACACTTGTCAGGTCAGGAAGATCTAGCATCCTTTTCCTCCCAAGGAGGTCTGGAGAGGATTTTTTGTCATTTACCCCATCAGTGGATTATTAATCCACCCCAGATGTTTTGTCTATCTTCTTAATATCTACTTTGATCTATGTGAATTTAAGGATGATGTGTGAACTAATGTTTAACACATGATAATCATACAGCAATAGAAATACAAACACTGATGTTTATTACTAGGACGTGCAGATAGAAAGGACAAATCTCATAAAATTGGCTGATTACCATTTTAAAACCCAGCTATAATTGTGCAGGGATTGCCAGATTGCTCAATCTTCAATGACTTGCTTGTGAGTTTTAATGTGGAAAATATGTTAGCAGAGTTTAACACTGTTGCCCATTAATTATGAGAAGTATTTACACTGAGACTAATAATTGCATTGTTCTGTAATCCACCATAATAATCAGGAATTTTCTTTGCCCATGTGGTTTGAAAAGGTAATAGCTAATGATAGTCTAGCTGTCTAACGTATACAGTGTCAATGAATAACTACTGCTCTGGCAACTCTACTATTACTTCAGGGTTATAGATTTTGCTACTGATTAGCACTTGATTAGCCCTTGTTTTCATCATAGTCCCATTGTCCTTGTGTTTAGGCTAAGTATTTGTTCTGATCGACTTGGCTTTTTAAAGATATAGGATATATTCAGTTATTGAGACCTGCTCCGAGAGTAGTACTACCTGTTCACTTGAGGCTAGATCTTAAAGAGGAGAACCTTTCTCTGGGCATGGATATGCAATGAGTACAGAAGAGGCTACAGCCCTCCGTGCTCCGTTGGCATTGTCCGGTAAGACATCTGTGGGTTACCTGCCCTGTTGCAGCTGTATGACTGTCTAGGTTTCCTCTGCACTGGTTACAATGCAGTGGGGTTGGCTGTCTTTTGCCTCTGTGACAATTTGCGTTGGTAAGGTCAAAACTGCCATCCAAAAAATAACTACATAAACTAGCCATCTGCAGCTGCAGGTAGAAAATTTTTTGTACCGCTTCTCTTCACATTTTTGAATAAGGTGCTTTAACAGAGATGTGTTTCTTTTACTTGAAAGCTCCAATTTTTCAGAGTAACTCAACATTAAAAAGAATAAATTCTGTGGCAAATTCCATTAACAGACAACACTGTGCAGAGCAAACCATAGCACAGTAGTTCCCAAATTGTTGCTTGTGAGCTGCTGATCACTGTGTCTGATCTGTATTTCAGCAGTGCACTGGTATTGACAGTAGATTTCAAGATCACCTCAATTCAGTTTGATCTGATTATGATTCATGAGAGATTTTGAAAGTTAAGATTACCCTACTGGTCCAATATGCTTGGAAATTGGTGCTGTAGTATCACAGAGCCAAAATGCTAACTGACTCTTCCTTCCCTCCTGCCTGCCTTCCCAACTTTCCTACCTACAGCTTTTTCCTGACTGCATCCTTTGAAAGGAAGAATTCTGTGATTTCTTTTGGAGCCAGTGTCATAATCTCTAACAATTTAAGCTTTAGCTGCTGGGAGAGCTGTGACAGGGTCCAGTAGAAAGTTCTACTTAAAATTGGGTGTCATGCTGCAGTTCATTGACTTGAAAAAGATTGCTACTGCTCCATCATAACTCAGAGATCTTGGGAGCTGCAGTTATACTGACTTACAAGACATGCAGATATGACTGAGCTAACTATAAACTGAAAACCATGAGAATACATTGTGGATTTCAGCAGAGGCTGCACAGCTCGTGGTGCTTTTGACACTTGTACTGCTCTTGATACCTACACGTAAAGATCTCTGTCTGTCCATTGAACTTACTATCTGATTTTTAATGCTGTTGTGTGCTGCAGAATTCCTTACAAACATCTAAGAAAAGGGAGCTCCTGTTTAAAGAAGCTCCTGTGAGGGAGGAAAACTACGGTTTTCCCCGAGTTTCCCACAGATTATTTATAAATGTGCTAGGCTTCGCCTGCTGTGTTGGCAAGCCGATGACTCAGAAGCACATATCTAGGGGAATCGGTTGAATGCATGACTCCTGGATGCACAGACCTGTCTCCCTAGGGGTGTGACTGCACTGACTGCCCTGAAGGACATACTGGGTGGGCATGGGCTTGGCTGCATGTGCTAACGCAGTCATCTCTGGGAGAAAGAAGGGCGTAGGTCTGGAGCATCCCGGTGCCTAGTTGGTTCTGAGAACTAAGATTTACGTTTGGGACAAGCTCGCCAATGAGACTGAACTGTCACTTCCAGGAATTTAGTGTAACCTGGCTAACCTGGAGAGTCTAACTGTGTGCATTTGGCAAGAAATGTTAACTGAGGCACTGTCTTGGCGATCCAAGAAAGGTGATATTAGGGGTTTGAGGGCTGAAACCCTAAACGTGATAGTTCGCTTGAGGAAACTGAAGATGAGTGTAAACTGGAAGCTGTTTTCTGCAGGTCTGAAGGAAGAAGACAGTTGCACTGATAAGTACAAAGCAAGTCCGTACTTGTTTTGGCAGGTTTAAGAACTATTGCTGTCGCTGTGTTTGCACCAGTTTTAATACTGCTAAACCTTACAAGCTACGGTGCTGTATTTTTAATGCTATTCTAGATGACAGGATAAACAGTCTGTTGCTCTGATCATTCTATTTGTCAACTGCTTAAACACTTCCAGGATGTAATCTTTCCAAAAGGTAGCATTTATACTACTGGGGTTTTTTTTGCCAAAAGGAAAATGCATCCCCATGGTCACTATTGGTTGTTTTTTGTTTGCAGTTGGGTTTTTTTTGCTTTTTGTTCTTTTGATACTGCAGCTTTTGATGGTTACTTATCAGATAGACTCTAACTCACAGCAAATAAAGATCATGCGCTGAGTAACGTACCATGTTCAAGCACTATATCCTGCAGTAGCAATTAGCCTTTGTTGCGAATAATTTGCTAAATTGTCAAGGTTAGTGGTCATTACCCATTAGGTTATAAGTCATCGGATCTCAAAAGCTCAGCAAGGTTATGGCTAGCCAAGATTTGGATAAGAAATGTAATCACACAGGTGCTGCACAGTGTGACATTACTTACTGAGTGGAAAGGTGCTTGTATGGAGTGTTGAAAATGGATCATCTGAATCTTAAGTTTCTGTCTAGCGTTTTTCGTGCAAGATCCCATAGCATTCTGTCTGTACTAGCTAATGTAAGACTAACTCACATTTCCCTCACCCAGCTCCTAACTGAGTAATAATTGCCAAATATTCCCTAATGTCTTCAAAGAGTCTTTACTTTTTGCCCTTTTTATTGCACGGAGCAGTGCATTCTGATGAGCAGGTGGTATGTTCCTTCTTGCAAGTGGCTGCATTGCAGAGGTTAAAGAATGTCCACCCTCATTTGAACTCGATTGCATGAGTATAATTAAGTACAGCATTTGGCCAACTTTTTATCAAGAGCTCTTGGAGCCTTTGGGATGAAATATGCTATTATGATTATAATTTGCTATTAATTATGTGTTGATTAAAACCAGCAGGAATGTGTGTCACTACAAAAGCTACCCCTTCTCACAGGGTCAAACAGCAACAAAAACTTTATATTGCTTTGGCAAACTTGGTTTTGATTTGGGACTGTTACAATTTAACTTGAGCTACTTATGCTTTATCTTATTCAAGCATGAAGTGGAGAAGCTAGGAAAATATAAGTTTGTGCTGCCATTTTTCCAGTAATTTGCTGCCCAAGCTGCAATGCATTTCTGACCTGCTAAATCAGTATAGGGCAATTAATAGTCACTGTCCATTTGAAGGATCCTCAAGCACAAATGACAATACTGAGACTGATCAGCATCACCTCAACTGTTAAGGTGGCAGTAAGGGATACAGCAACCAGATGTTACAAATGAAAGGACTTAGCTATTTTTTAAAGCTGGTTGGCAAAACTTCTCCAGGCAGTGCTGTGGAGATTACTGTCTTGAAGTATCTCCACCAAGAGCAACCGCTGTGTTCTGAGTGTTGGCTTTGGGAGGACCAAAGGCAGCTTCTGCAAGCTTAGACAGTTTGCAGCCTGATCCAAAGTACCCTGAACTCAGTGGGAAAAAGTTTCTCATTGACTTTGATGTTGGTCTTTGGAGCAGGTCCCTGATGATAATTGCATTGGAGCCTAGCCATGGTGATTGCTATTAGAGCTAGGACTTGGCCTTGACAGATGATGATAAATAATCTAACGATTATTATAGCACTTATTTTTGCATTTCTATAGCATTAAAAGGCATTCATAATGTTTCGTTATATTTTTACATCTCAAAGAAAGTTGGCTTGAATTGTGTTTTAAAAAATAGCTTACATCTGTCTTGGCTCTCAAGCAGTTATTGGACTTTGATAACATCTGGAAGGAAAAGAAAACTATTGCATAGAAGGACAGATACTAAGTATAGCAGAGACAAAAGACTTGGGCCTCTCATCACAGCATTCAAATAAAGGGGAAAAGAGACTATAGAGGGTCTTGTATGGCTGAGGAAGTAGCAAAAGCCAGTTTCATCAGGGACAATATCTGTGAAGATGGTGGCAGTGCCAACATTTCCTGTCATCCAAACAAGTTTTCAAAATTTCCTTCTTCAACAGGCTATGCTTCAAACCAACAGGGATCCTAGCATTAAGACTTATCTTTACAGTTTATTGATATTAGCTAAAGAGAGATTATTTTAAAAATGCAATTAACATTACTGTCATACTGCAAATCCTGTCAAATTAATCTGGGACTAGGTTTTTTTCCTCCTACCAGAACAGTGTGTTGGATGCTCTTCTGGGAAGAGCAGCACCTTGTTGTTTAGGAAGACATCTTCTCGCACAGAAACACGTTATCTCACATAGCCTTGCTACATGGCGATATTTCACATGGCCACAGCACCACTGTGCTGCAACAACACAAATCCTGGGGAGAGAAGCTAGTTCACAGATTGTATGGATGGAGCACAGTGAACTCACTGTTCCTCATAGATTTTTTTTTCACCTTGAAACTTCTTAAGTAATAGTGAAAAGCACAAAGGTGAGACCGTATACCTTTCTTCTCTGCAGAGGCACTCAAAGTGCATTGCTTGAAATACATAGTTTTCTGATTGCAGAGCACTTGTACCAGGAATTGGGCTTGTGCATACCATTCTAGTCTATAGAAAATAATTTTTTTGTCTTTTTTAAAAAAATCTTTCAGAATTGATTGTTTCAGATTTTGAGAACTTGAGAAATCCAAAGGACTTTGTACTCAATTCATTGATCATTGCACTCTTGGGGGTTACTGGATCTTGTCTGTAGGAAATGTGCTTCGAAATGCACTAAGTCAATTGAGTGAGTTCTTTTATACCACTTAATTGAATCTCATCAGCATGTTTCTCCAGCTCGTGCAAATGATGTCCTGCTGCGTTGAGGCAGGGTGACTTGCTGAGCAGAATCTTAAGCTTTGTATGTATATTGCTTGGTGTGAATGAGTTTTGTTTCCTTGCCCATACAGAGGGGAATGAAACCCTGGAAGGATGACTGTGTGAGCGCAAGATCCATCCTTCACATGCTCTTGAACAGGTTTAAAGGGTGCAAGTAGTGATGTTACACTTTCCTCTGTCAAGAAGTATGTTCTTCCCTACGAGAGGAAAGTAAACCTCTTCTCATTCTTGTAACACTTCTATGTATCCAAGCCCTCAGTTTATAGCATACCTTGAAGATGAAGGTAGTTTTTGTCCAATACATGACTAGCTGACAAATCTGCCTCCCAATTTCACACCTCAAGAAGTTAGACATCACTACAGAAAAGAAATAAAGTTCTTCTCTCAATGCATCATCCTTTTTTTTTTTTTTTTTTTAACATTACGGTAAGGCAGGTGATGCAAAAGCTTTATAATCTTTGAGGCTATATATAAGAGTTTCTGTTTCAAACTAGTTTGCTGAAAGAATGGGAGCATCACTAAATACATGTCTATACATAGGACCTGATTTTCTGAGCCAAGGGGATTTTCTAGCGACTAAATTCAAGGGACTGTGCTACTATTTATTGGAGCTGTGGGAATAAGAGAAGTGAGAAGGAACGTTTTTGCTGCCGAGAGGAGACATTCTAGAAAGTGCAAGATGGCTGAAAGCAGAACAAGAAATGGAGTCTCTGTTGAGTTCTGTGTTATTCAGCAAAACAAAACTTCTATCTTTCTCTACAAAGAAATACTGCTTCAAGGGGATGTTATCCGCCACTTATCTCCTAACAAGCTAGCAACTTGAACATAATGGCTCATATCAGAAAGTTTTAAAAAGAACTTTGAAAAGGGAGTGCTCAAGTCAGTGAAAGGGCAATCTTTTTTCACCAAAGAATACATATGCTGTGCTGTGTGAACCTGTTGAAGTGAAGAACTGAGTAACATTCAAAGCAATACTAGACATTCATATGAATGATAAAAATATTCACAGTAATAAAACAAACATACAGAATCACAGAATGGTCAGGGTTGGAAGGGACCTCTGGAGATCATCTAGTCCAACCCCCCTGCCACAGCAGGGTCACCTACAGCATATATACAAATATTTATGTTTTGAAAGAGATTAAAAACTGTCAGTGATTTAATTCAGGCTTTAAATTTGAATTATCAGGACAAAATCTTTCACAGAGGAAGTTCTGATATCTTTTTCCAGTAATGGGGTAAACTATTTCTGGAATTGGGATACTCTCATCCAGTGTCAGGCATGAATATCAGTTCAAAAAATACAAATATCCAAATATTAACTGTTACTTTAGTAAGCAGAGCCATTTACTGGACTTAGTGCCATTTTAGGAGACTACTAGTATTTTGCATTTTCTCCTGGCACTGTGACTATATTTGGTGGTGCATTTGTGTGCCTGTTCAGGATAGTTAGGCAAATTAATTAGTTCTAGCTCAATAGTGCAATATTTTCAATATTTTGGTACTTCTTTTTATTATGCTTTCTCTAGTGTTCTTTTTCCTCCAGTAGGATGTCCAAATAACTTTTCAAGTCACCTGGAGAATCTGGATTCCCAGCAGCCACCTGTCTCAATGGTGCTGTGCTTTGCAGTTTGACAGCATGTCACTTTAAATTATGTAGGTGGTTTTGTTTTCATCTCTGAATTGATTTGGCTCTTTCCTCAGTCTTCATACCTAAGGCAATAAACATCAAAAGGCAATGGGGACTAGCCCCCGAGGAGCAATATTAGCTTATGGCTACAAGGTTGCTGGGAATAATGCCATAGGAGGTGCTGTAGTTCAGATAAAGCCTGGCTTTAGAGAGCCTGGCTGCTGTGGTGCAAGCATTTTTTGTTGTTCCTTTCACAAGAGTATGAACATTAAGCCCTGGTGTTCTGGCCATATTCCAGCCTGGGTAATTACATTCTGCCTGCCCTTTATTTTTCTTGCAGCCGTAATTGTTCTTCATTTCCTACTGTAGTGGTTTTGGCTGAGATAGAATTAATTTTCTTCATAGTACCTGGTATAGTGCTGTTTTTTGGATTTGTGACCAAAACAGCTTTGATAACATAGAGATATTTTAGCTATTGCTGACCAGTGCTTGCACAACATCAAGGCCTTTTCTGTTTCTTACCCTGCCAGCAGGTAGGCTGGGGGTGCACAAGAAGTTGGGAGGGGACACAGCGGGGACAGCGGACCCCAACTGACCAAAGGGATATTCCATACCATATGACATCATGCTCAGCATATAAATCTGGAGGAAATGAGGAGGAAGGGTGGAAGACATTCAGAGTTAAGGCATTTGTCTTCCCAAGTAACTGCTATGCATGATGGAGCCCTGCTTTCCTGGAAATGGCTAAACATCTGCCTACCAATGGGATATAGTGAATGAATTCTTTGTTTTGCTTTGCTTGTGCACACAGCTGCTGCTTTACCTATGAAACTGTCTTTATCTCAACCCATGAATTTTCTCACTTTAGATTGGTAAGCTCCATTGATCCCAGCTTGCAGTGTGGGAATACCACAGCAAAGGTCACAATTCTGAATAAGTGAGGACTGAATGTATTCCACTGTCACTTACAAAGTTTCTGCTTGATTTATAGTAAATATTAGCTACAGGGGTTTTTGTGTTGGTTTTTTTTTTTTCTTCTCTCCCCTATGTGTGATCTCTGTATAAGGAAGTCCCATCAAGCAGGGCTACAGAAAGCACAATAGAGATAACAACAGATACTGCCACTTCATGCAGCTTTATGAGAACAGCTGTCCAGTTAACATGACTTTGAATTTGAGGTTCGATTTGTGTGAGAAAAATCTACAAGGGAGGAAGTGAACTTCAGCAGCTGGAAATATATTTTGATTACACTCTGATTAATTTCCTGGGGAGAGGGTGAGACACTATCATTTTGCAAAAATGTGCTAAAGCATTTTTTGTCCTCTTCTGAAGTCTTCAAAGCTGTATCCTTGCAAAGACATTGAAGTCCTCCGTAATGAATTTTCAGTTTCAGTTTATTTTGGGACCTAAGTCTAACCCCAAATGTGGTATTTGTAGCCCACCAACAAAATATTTTACGAACAGCCTGACTGTTCTACTGATGTTCTTTTCAATTGGCCATGGGTGCCTGATAAATTGGAGACTCCTTGCAAAAGCAGTTCTAAAATCAATTTTAGCTGGCAGAACAGGAGGGAGAGGGGAAAAACAATTAAGCAGCTAAAAAAGAATTGATTTTCACTGGGAGAATAAGCCGACATTAGGTATTTATGTTTTGACTTGGGTTCTGCTGATGATGGTGATTGTATGTTCCTATTAGTACAGTGTCTCACATTTTGCTAGTTTATTAATGTCTAGATAAAGTTATTAAAAAATAATTTCATATGTCAAAAAAACCCAAACCAAAACAAACACCATATGTGCACACACTGAGACAGACATATCCCAGTAAGAGTTAATGTTAAAAGCACATTGGAAGCCAGCGCTGGTTTTCTATGTGTGCTAAGAAAATTAATTTTTAAAGGTCTCTTCAATTCTTTCCCTATAATTTTCTGGTCACCGCACACTCCAGTCCTGTAGCAGTGGCTGGAAGAGTAGCAGCAGCAATTTGGAAAAGGAAATCTCTCTTCCCCCTGCCACTTTGTCGTCATAACTCAAGAACAAGCTAGTGGTATAAAAAGAGCAAGCAAGTGTCCAGTACAGATGTGTGAGTAATTCTTCCAAAGTGGTACCAGTATCTTATTCTAGGGCAAGAGTACTTTTTTGAATGAAATTTGCAGACAGAAATGTGTGGGTCTGTGCCTGTGCAGACTTTGTGGAACACGGACCATCTGTCTGTCTGACAGCTATGCAACTGGCTTCCACATGCACAGTAATTCTGTCCACTGCTTCTGGAAAGCACCAGTTGTTTTGCATGGGCATGTAGCAGCAGCGCAGTGCAATTCTGACACACATCGCTAGTGCTAGGAAACAGACTATGCCCGCATGGATCTCTGCGTACCCTCCAGATGTGTGAGGAACTCGGCATGAAGGGAACTCTTACTAACTTTCTCCAGTAACTCAAAAACCTCATTCAAAAAGGGAGAGTTCTCAAATCCCAGCCAAGGCAGCTTGTTTGTGCAGAACCAACAAACATACCCAGGGGGCTCCTGTATTTATCAGTCTGTTTTGGTACAGTGCTCATTGCTGAACTTGGTAGGCTTTGCCAGTCTACGAGGAAAATGATGCAGTAGAGCTTAACGTGTTTCCCACTTACCCTTCTTTCAACGAGTGAAAGTATCTCTTTAGCAATCACCAGTCTGTGTTTCTTCTGCAGACTGCCTAGGGCAGAGGTGTAGTCTCATAATCTGGAGAAGGGCCTCTAACCTGCTTCCTCACAACCAAACAGTGGCTTCTCTTACTCTCTCCTTCATGGAGGCAGGTGTACCAAGTCTTTAGCTTTCTTGCCCTTGTCAGGGCAGTTGGTGCCACTCAGCAGCCACAGAGAAGCCTCATCCTCTTAATCCAGACTTACAGAAAGAAATAAAGGTGTAAACTGCACCTTGTTTAAGCAGTCTTAAAATGCTTCCAAACTTACCCAGAAGCATTTTGAGTATGTCCTCTGACCTGCATTGTGTCCATAGTGCAACTACAATCAGCCTCACCCATAATAGCCAAGTTAGAGAGGTCAAACACTATGCCACTAATACTACAGATTTCACACAGGTATCATAGAATCATAGAATCATAGAATAAGTGAGGTTGGAAGGGACCATTAAGATCATCAAGTCCAACCGTTAACCTACCCTGATTTAAAAACACCCACTTCTAAACCATGTCCCTAAGCATCTCATCTACCCTTTTCTTAAACACCTCCAGGGATGGTGAATCCACCACCTCTCTGGGCAGCCCATTCCAATGTTTAATAACCCTTTGAGTGAAAAAATGCTTCCTAATATCCAATCTAAACCTGCCCTGACATAACTTGAACCCGTTTCCTCTTGTCCTATCACTTGCCACGTGGGAGAAGAGGTCAGCCCCCATCTCTCTAAAACCTCCCTTCAGGTAGTTGTAGAGGGTGATAAGGTCACCCCTCAGCCTCCTCTTCTCCAGGCTAAACAACCCCAGCTCCCTCAGTCGTTCCTCATAAGGCTTGTCCTCCAGACCCCTCACCAGCCTGGTAGCCCTTCTCTGGACACGCTCCAGCACCTCAATGTCCTTCTTGTAGTGAGGGGCCCAAAACTGAACACAGTACTCGAGGTGAGGCCTCACCAGTGCCGAGTACAGGGGGATGATTACTTCCCTACTCCGGCTCACTACACTATTCCTGATGCAGGCCAGGATGTTGTTGGCCCTCTTGGCTGCCTGGGCACACTGCTGGCTCATACTCAGCCGGCTGTCCACCAACACCCCCAGATCCTTCTCTGCCAGGCAGCTTTCGAGCCACTCCGCCCCCAGTCTGTAGCACTGCATGGGATTGTTGTGACCCAAGTGCAGGACCCGACACTTGGCCTTGTTGAACCTCATACCATTGGCCTCAGCCCATCTGTCCAGCCTGTCCAGATCTCTCTGCAGAGCCAATCTACCCTCAAGCAGATCAACACGCCCCCCCAGTTTAGTGTCATCTGCGAACTTACTGAGGGTGCACTCAATCCCCTCATCCAGATCATTAATAAAGATATTAAAGAGAACCGGTCCCAGCACCGATCGCTGGGGGACACCACTTGTCACTGGACACCAACTGGATTTAACTCCATTTATCACCACTCTCTGGGTACGGCCATCCAACCAGTTTTTTACCCAGTGAAGGGTACACCTGTCCAGGCCACGAGCAGCCAGTTTCTCCAGTAGAATGCTATGGGAAACGGTGTCAAAAGCCTTGCAAAAGTCCAGGTAGACAACATCCACAGCTTTTCCTTCATCCACTAAGCGGGTCACCTCATCATAGAAGGAGATCAGGTTTGACAGGCATGACCTGCCTTTCACAAACCCATGCTGACTGGGCCTGATCACCTTGTTCTCCTGCATGTGCCGTATCACAGCAGTTGAATGCGTGGGGAAACCAATTGTCTTAAGGAATAAACAAGCCATGAAGATAGCTTTCTCTCTTTCTTTTTGTCTTCACACACACATCAACTAGTTGTGATGTGGTTTTTTACTGAGGTAGTGCTGGGTTGACATTCTCCTCTGTTGTTATCAACAATCTTACATTAATTTGATAATCTCCAAACTATGTTCCTACAATACCAAGCAAAATGCCTAAATATTTATTAGTTACCGCACTGCAGGTTGGCCAGGTTTCCTGGTCCTGTGAACTATTCAGCATAGTCTTTACATGGACAGGAGCCACAGATTATGTACCGGGTATCTTAAGAGCCCTCTGGAAGGAGACTCCAGGAGGTTGTCATAGATGGCATTGCCTTCCAACAGTCTCAGCTGTCCGTTGCCACATGACTCTGGCTGGGCCTCAGGCAATCCAGTTAGTACTTTGTTAGCTGACTTCTCCAACAGCCAGATCAGCTAGCAGCCCTGCTGCTGATCATGGGAAGTCCCTGTGGCATGGGACACACTGGAACTGCTCAATCTTGCTTGGCAGCTTGGCCGCTTGGTTATGTTGCTCTTAATGTGATTTCGGCTTAAAACTCTATACTTGTCTTTATAAACCACTAACCAATTTCAAACAGTAATGGGCGTTTATTCTAATTTTTGCCAGAGAAGCATCAGTGGGACACTAGCTGTAATACAAATTGGGTTTATTAGTGAGATCTAAAACAAGCTAAGATTGTTAAAAGGGATTTGTGGTTTCAAGTGTCTATCCTCAACAAATCAGAAAAGGATTGCTTTCTAGGAAATGCTAAGCTGCAGCGCCCTAAAAACTTATTTAGTCTCTCAAGTTGAGCACTCAAAATTGCTATGTTCTTTTGAAAAGGTTTCCCATGTTTTAGAAAGAGCAAAAAAGGCTTGCAGTCTTGTGACTCGTGGCTGTAGAGTATCCATTTATGCCTTTCTTGAGGAAGGACATTTGTTTGATGAATTTCAAAAGTTCACATTCAAGGTAGTTGATAGGAATTATTTGAGGAAGTCAGAGTACAACTTATTAAAAGTTATTTAAGTAGGAAAATAGAAGTGTTTTCACCATACTAAAGAGATTGCCAATGTAAAGATAATTCCTGGTTTTCTCTGATAAGAACATTTAAAATAAATGTCCTGTAGGTAAGAGATAAGCTGAAACATAAGCTGATAACATTAATTAGCTATTCACGTAAAGAAAAAGAACACATAACTTGAACATAAAAATATGTTTGAGATTCCAAACTGTTTTCAAGTTTTGATGGGATGGCATAAAATTCTCATGAGATTGGTTTGTTTGAAGACTGATAACTAAGATAAAAACGAACAATGGGGTTCTGGTTTTGAAAGTCAAATAGTTTGGGATTGATCCTATCACTCAGATGTATAAACACGGTATATCGTATGCTGTAATTATTTGTACCCTTACTAGTGGGCAGGAATACACAAAAGTCCTGTAAACCCAAACTTTTAACTTTAAAAGATCTTGTAACTGCAATTACTTCTTTGGAAGGATAAATGAAGGGAATGAGGGCAGCACAGCTGTTTCTGCTGATGCCTTTTTGCTTCATGTGGCAGCATAGAACAAAGTGAACATAAATTATATTACACATAACGTGTCTAGCTTATGCTATCCAGTGAAGATTGGAGTTCAGAATAATTTTGGCTCTTTTAAAATCTTCTTGTTTTGATGTTATCTTAATTTTCTAGTCACTTTCCCCATTCTCCTGCTTATTTCCATCTTCATCAGTCATAAAAGTAAGACTTGGCAAATGCAGATGCTCTCTGATAAGATTAAATAATATTAAGCACCTGCTCCTCTTGGTTATTGTCTGCAGGAGTTTATTACCACTTTCTAAAAAGACTGTTCAGTGTGTTTCTGATGGATGATGTCTAATGGCAGCTGTCAAGAAGCCTAGTCCCATAACATAATAATGACAAATAATATTCACCCTCCTCTAAAATCAATTAGATGAGCCAGCTTCCACTTTTCCTGAGGCTAACCTCGGAACCTAACTTTACTTTTGGTAGGAAGTAGGATCAGGAGGAGACTAAAGAAGTACTGTACATATCCTTTATGCTTTGGACAAGGATTTTTCACAGAGCACAAGTACTAACTAAATTTTTCCACTTTAGTGTTCATTGACTTCAGAGATGGCAGCATTAGACAAAGAATACCATTTGGAGTGCATTGGTGGCTATAGTGTTCCTGCCTTGTAGCTCTGTTGGGAATGCATGTTCTGCACAGAGACACAATTCACAGTCCTGAGATGGGTTCGCCACTCTTAAGAACTGTAGCTAGCAGCTGTCTTAATTTTACTTCTGAGCTTAGAATTACTAAAATGTTATTTAAGATAACATACCAGCTTTTGTACAGAAGGGCACGCTTTCCTTCCTGCCAGCATTATTCTGGGGAAAATGTCTGTCAAGACATAGGTGATGGCAGTTTCTTAAACAGCTGTAGTAGCAAGTCGTCATCTCATTTGCAAGAGGTGTCAGCGAGGGAGCTCTTCAATTGTTAGTGTTTTTTACATTACTGACTGTGAGCTCTGGACCTGAAGGTGAGGGAGGTGAGAGATGTAGGTGTCCTGGAAAACTTTGCAAACATCAGCAGTTACCGGTAGGCAGTCAATATTTCTATTCACGGTCTAGGCTTTTCTTGTGTACTAGACTATTTCAAGTGTCAAATAGGATTCATGATAGGGAAGTCAAAGTACTATTTTCATATATAGGAGTTTTTTAGAAAATATCCTGAGTTCACCCTAGATTAAGGAGTCATTTTGGATGACTGAAACCCTAATTTCATTAAAGAAACTACTTGATGAAAGAAATCACTTGCTTTTAGCTAAGGCTGCTGAATGCCCTTCGCTAGGGAAAACTGTCCCGTGGCTGGGTCCATCCAAGACCTCTGTCTGTGATAAGGAATGGCAGTCCCTACAGATGGTGAATTCACATTGTCCTGCTGCTTCCATTACCACTAAGCAGCACAGCTGCAATATTGATATTCTGCTTTATATTCCTTTATTTTACCATCATATAGATTGGCTGTCTTTAGTTAAGGAACTTGGAACTGGAGATATTTAGTTGTAAAAAAATTTTCTGTTTCCCCTTCTCTGACCTCAGCAGCTGCACACACAGATGCACTCATACATGCATGTGTGATGGAAAAACAAATGTAAGAAGGTGGTAGTTTTTAAAAAACATTGTCAAGGTTGATAGTGGTTTTATTGGATGTCAGAAGTTTGTGAATTCCTCTCCAGGTGTCTTGGCAGTAAGAGGCATGATATAAAGAAGCTGGCAGGTAAGAAATGTTTTAAACGAAATAAATGGCTGGAACAGCAGACTACCAAGAACAGTACCAGTAAAAAAACAAGTAAGAAATGCTTATCTGAGGGCTCTAAGCAAAAGCACAGGGACATTAAAATACTTAGCATTACTGTAGTAAGAAAATATCATGTGGAGGAGGAGATGCAAAATCACAAGACATAATAATAAAGAGCAATTATACAGTCCTGACAGGCACTGTCATTTGAGACAATAGCAATCATAAGCTTTACAACTGAAGATATGTTAATAATGTAAAAGGTCATGTTGGTATTTGTGGTACATTGCGTATTACATTTGTAAAGATGCCTTGGAAGCTGTCCTGACCATGGCACTTAGACCATATTCCTGAAGGAAAGAAGTGCCCAAGAGCACGCAAGCACTTACCTCTTCAGGAGGATGGTATCCCTCTGATTACACTGAGTATCGGAAATGATGCTATTTGTTCAGATGCTTCAGCATTGCACGGCTTCACTGGAGCGATCATTCCCTAGTTAGCATCTCCTGGAAGAATGTTGAGCAATGCAATTAGATAACAGAAACAGGCTAGAGAAATACAATTTCTAAGGGTGGCATCTTGCAGAACTGGTGAAGGCATTCTGATTTAGGTTTGGTGAGATACATGAAATAATTTTCCACTAAAACAAATTCTAAATGCTGAAATCAAAATTGGAATTTTCCAAAGCCATCTTAGAAGGCCAGATAAACATCTACTATTCAAATTAATGGAATTATTTAAAGCAGATTATGTAGCTTTCTCTCTTGGAAGTTTTCACTAAAGTAGATCACACAGATAAGGAAGTTTGCAGTGCTTCACCCGTCTCTTTGACTTGTATAATCAGGTGTCTAATAGCCAGTCTGTCATTTCAAATCCATTACAAAATCCCATTTTAAATCTAAATAGTAAGCTAATCCCCAATAATGTGGGCTTAGTCCCTTTGAAAAAGGAGAATATCTATGCTTTATTTCAACCAAGGCAAGTTTGGGAATATTTTGCTTTCAAAAGGATGCATTCCCTGAGCACATTGTTTTTGAGCTGTCAGACTAAATTACTTTGTTTCTCTCCAGTCTCAAGAGATTCATGCAAAGAGAATGTGGATTTTGTACACACCAGCAAGGTGTCAGTGCTCCTCATGAGCATTGAGAGTACTGAATGTGAATCTACACGGGGCTTAGGCCAAGCTCCAAGATACAGAATGAGTAACAGCGGGAAGTATAATACAGAACTAGTCAAAATCCCACCTGCTCCGATTGCATGTTCGTCACCATAGTTTTTGATTTTTTAAATAAATAAAAGTTTAGTGAATAATTTCTCTCAAGGTTATTATTGACAAAAGGGTACCTTTCACTCTAGGGATTGTCTGGAGCCCTTTAATGTAGGTCTTACAGTAAGAGGATTGGTTGTCTATACATTACTAGGAATGAAAATGCAGTTCTAAGCTCTAGAGAATGAGATACTTGAAATCTTATGGTTAAACATTAAACAGAAGTCCCAAGGTACCATTAAACAGACAGCTGATACAAAGTCACTAAGAAAACTTCAGTGGTAAACCCATCTCCAAGCTCACTGGCGACTGAAACAATCAGGAACAAATTTGGGAGCGAAAACAATTTAAGCTCTGCACTCTGAAAGGAAAAGCAGGTGGAGTTCCTCACCACATATCAGACACAGGGTGATAAATGTTCATTAGAGAGAGAAGAAAAAGCTGCTTTAATGTTATTCTTGTGAATAATTTCGTATGATTGGTTACAGTCTACAAAAGGAGAACCAAGGTCCTCTGCTTGTGGAAATGGATGGAGAAATTCGGCAGAATTTTGCTTAGAGATGGAACTAATTTTCCCACAGAAAGTTTGGTTCTGAATCTGTGTCCTTCTAACATAAATGAAAGCATTTTCTTTGATCAGATAGACAAGATGTACCCCCCTGCCCCCCCCCCCCCCCCCCCCCCCCCCCCCCCCCCGATTTTCTGACATCAGAGCAGCCAAGCATACTCAGAGAAGGTACAGTTCTACTATGAAATGTTTTGGGACATGGACATGGTTTTAATATCTACTATCAGGTGAAAAATATCGAGTCTTAATTTTCTGCTGGCCTTTATATGAGGGAAAACTCCATTATTAGTAGTAGATTGGTAATGCTTTTTCAATAGAACCAATAACCCTCTTCAGAGCTCATTTTCTTTTCCAAATCTAGCCTCTTGTTGTCAGTATTGTCCTGTGGTTCTTCAGGAAAATGTACACTCATATTTTTATATGAAAAAAACCTGATTATCTTGCAATTTCCTTGGACTGTCAGCATTCACACATAATGAATAACTTGCTGCCTGTGTAAGGTTAATATTAGAATTATTTGATGCTGTATGGAAAGAGCAGGAGGAGGTGACCGAACTAGAATTATTGATCTGTTGATTTTGTGTATGATGACTTCTTCGGAACGTCTAAGACGCCCTAACTGAGGGTCCATAGAGGGAAATAGACCAAAACTTGTGACCAAAAAACTTCAGTGGGAATATAGGCTTGGCTGTGAGGTGCCTTCTTTCAGCAGTCAAGGCTGCTTTGCATTTAATATTTCCACACAATCTCTGGCTGGCTGTTTGGGTGAGTAAGAGGGCTGCTATCAGCTCTGGCTCCCCTTCCACCTCATGTTATTATGGAGAGTTGAGTGGGATAATAGCAAGAAGGCAGTTGGATTATAGGTCTCCCTGCTCATCCAGACCAGCTGGTTTGGAAAGAAGAGGATGATATAGGAAGGGATGTGATGGTTTATTCTGTGCAACAGGTATCTACTCTTAGCTGGGAGACACTTTTGCTGCTTCTGGGAAGGTCTGCCTCTCACAACAGGCTCTAGCTACCAGGATGATTAAGTACAGCCTCCTTGGAATTTGGTTATAGGCAGTATTAAAATTTAACAGAATACTTAGCTTTGATCTAGTCCTGCACCGTTTCATGTGGGAGACTCAGTTTCACTAAAGAGGCTTGTCCCTGGCTTAGGTGCAGAGCAGTAGTGTGGAAGGGTTTGATGTCTGAGTATGAGGTGACTGCTACTAGTGTAGGAGTGAAAAACAAAGTCAGAAAGAACAAATAGGTCTTAACAGAGATCCCCTGCTGTGTCTGTGTAGAAGCCTAGGAAAATGAACATAGAATTATAGAATAGATGAACATAGAATTAAAGTATAGACTGTCCCAACAGAAACTGGGAAGTCTGCTATGTATTTTTTTTTTTTTTTAATGGTTAGTCACACAATCTTAAATACTAGAAGAACTGTCTAAAAAGGATGTCCTTCACCTTTAGAAGCATGCAAATGACAGATGAGGAAAACCAATGTCTATTAGCATGTAGTGTGTAGCACCGTGTCCCAGTAAAATAGCCTTGTACTAGAAGCACCCAGTCACTCAGGCAGGATACTTCTAAGGAAAACTGAAAAGATTTCCCTGTGATATACTGCAGTACAATTATTCTCTGATCACAGCTGGTGGCTCGATTGTGCTCAAAGATAGGTGGCTCTTTAATTCAGCTTTATATAGTTCCACTGTTGGCAAATTAAAAATTGCTAGTTGACTCTTATAATACCATTTGTCTCAGCCATGTCCCGTGGCTGTGATTGCCATAGGATCTTAGGCTCTATGCAATGCATCTGCTGTATCTGCTTTTATTCTTCTTTCTGATCCATTTCCAGCCTGTTTAAGCTTTTCCCAAATGAAAGCTATCATCACATTTTACCAATGTTTATGTATTATTTTGGAACACTGATAATTTTTGGTAAATTGAATTGTTATACAGAATATGAAAGTCTGTTCCTGCTGAAAAAGATAGTTTGACAAAACCAGCCCACTTTTCTTGAATGATGTTTTGATGAAAGAAGTACTAACACTGTTGAAATGTCATTTTTCTTACAGAAATATCCTATTATTACTATTTATTGTAGCAGAAGAGGCCTAAACATATGAATAAGGCAAGGCATGCTGGGAGACTTAATATCTTTTATTAGACCAGATGATGCATCTGGAAAGGAGTCAAAGACTGTTTCTGTTTCAGACCTGAAGCAGGAGCTGCATGCCCCAAAACCTGACTTGTTTACCACTAATAGCAGCTGGTATAATAAAATTTATTGCCGTTTCCTTCAAAGCTTGCCTAGATTTTTATTTCACAGTTTGCAATGACTTGATGCTTTGAATTTTTAGGTTTTTTAGTTGAATTAGAGGAGAATAGGCATTTTTAAAAAGCCAGATTCAGAATATGATTTTCAAAATTTGAGGATTTTGTTCCATTTAGAAGTATAGCTGAAGTTGCAAAATCTCATTATCTTTCAGAGCAGAGAATCTAAGTCCCGCTCCTTTCACCTCATTACCCGATTTCTTAGTGGGAGAATCTCTAAGACTGTCTTTGATGTATCTTAACTGGAAACTAGGTCCACACTAACGGTCCAGGCTATAGATAACAGTATTAGCTCTGTTAATAGAGCTGAGTCAAATAACACGGAGATGGGATGACTCTCATTCTCCCAGAAGGAACGTTCTTATTCAGGGCGATCAGAGTGGCCCCAGATGAGTGCTAGGAAAAGCAAAGTGGACAGTTAGGCCATGCAGTCTCTTTTCTCCCAAGGCACCAGGTAAAATTTTTGAACATAGTGGCCCAAGTTCATCCGTAATGTTGTTCCCTATCAGTGGTGTCAGTCTGACCCTTTGACGGAGAGTATGAAGATGGAAGAAAGTTGGAGAAGCTTTAAAAAAAGAACACCTAGCAGGCCTGTTTGTTTAGTTCAGTAATGCTATCTTAAACTTGCCACTTAATGAGAGAGTTCACTGACTGTCGTTGTGTAATGGAGTTGTAATGTGGTAGTGGGATGCTGTGCTTGAAATAGCGAGATGCTGCATGGTAATGAAAGGATGCTTTTACCATGGTAGGGGACTGTTTATGTAGTGGTGGGATGAGAGAGACCCTATTTGCTTAATGGTAGGGTGCTGCTTGTGTAGTGATACAACTGCTTTGCCAATGGAGGTGATTGCAGAGCACCGGCAAGATTTGAGAAGAGCCAGCAAGATTTGAGAAACCCCAGCTGCCAAGTGACTTTGTTTTTCTTCTCATTCTTTTCACTGAGGCATGGAGAGAGACAGGCTAACCTTTTGTTCCAGTTGCATTTTTTACATTTTATGTTGTTTTGTAATATGTCTAACAAACAACTGACATCTGGAGTCACAGCAGTCCTTGGCCCTGAAGCACTGTTTCCATTACAACTTAGACCCCCCTCTTTGCCTTTTTATTTGCACAATAATACAACACCCTAATTCTGCATCCCTCTGTGCAACAGCTTAGTCTCACGAAACCACAGTCACTTTATGTTCTACCCAGTCCTCTGGTCCTTTAATTTATTTTGCCATTTGCATAATGGATTGACAATGCCTTACTGTTTTCAACTAGTTTCCGTATTTTCAAGAACTTAATTTAGAAATTACTGCAATGTATATGACTGGATAGATGAAAACCCCAAGGAAGAGATTCCTATTTTGCCTATTTTGGTACAGTTGCATCCCATTCCTTAGGCTTGATCCGGCTACATTTTGTAACCCTGTGTTGTATAGATTGGGAAACTGAGGCACCGAGGAATTAAAAAGTCATGGCAAAGTCTACAGCAGAGTCCCTCTCTCTTAGTTCTTGTTCAGATTCTTATCCTTACAGCCATTTCTCCTTTCCCAGGGACATCAGGTCACATTTGAGTTCTGCTTTGATAGGAATGGCAGAATCAGCATATCCTTACATGAGTTCACCAGCAAATTTAGCATCAGCCCTTTCTTGTTTCAGTTTTTATTATTTTAAAATAAAATATATAGTAATATGAAATGTACAGAACTTTTAATTACCATTTTAAAATAACCTCTTCATTTTAGGTCTATGTCTTAGGATTTTTAAGTACCACAAACGTTAGGCTTAAGGGGTAGCAGACTATGAATTTGCACAGGCCAATATAATTAAGTCATCACAAAACTAAAGACCAGGATTCTGGAAATAAATTTGCTGAGGAGGACATGGACTTGTAGAAGTTTAAGCATCTGTATGGGAGAGAAGCTGTGTTCTGGGCACAGCTGGGAAGGCAGGAGAAGGAACTGTCTGTCAGCGAGCATAAGGCCCTGCTATGTAGCATATTCTATACAGGATCAGCTCTACATTAACCTGTGCTGGCTGCCAAACTGTGAGGGAAATGACAAGATCCAGTGGCTGCCAGGGTGTGGGTACAGTGCAGGGATTACTCTGTGTGCGCACCAGAGAGCTCCTTACCCAGCAAGGCAAGATCCCCTGGGTGTACGTGTGCTCTGCTCTAACGCATAGCCCCGCACATATCTGCGGGTCTGAGATCCAAAGGTCCAGGAAAAAGACTGCTTTTCATGTGTGAAACAGAGGTCTTCATTTCCTTTTGAACCCTCAGAGTGTCAAAACAGGTGATTCAAAGAAGACGAAAGTGAGCAAAGCAGTTCTGTTAAGTAATAAGATGTGAAATTCTGATTCTTAGGGTTAAGTTCTCCTCTTACCTGAAATGGTGTGTGATACAGAGAAGGATTTGGCCATTAGTATGAAGAGACTGAATTAGTCCTGCCCATTAATTTCTCTGGAATCAATAATTCTCTGTACCCTTGACATTGACATAGGCTGATGCATAACACCTTCATCCCTTGCAGATAGAGTTAGAGTCAGATTTTAATAATAAATCCAGGATCTTGACTCCCCTCAATTTTAACATCAGGAGCTTTGTGGGACTGGTGAATACACGCAGGCTTTACAACCCAAGGTAAATCACATCTATTCTAAATATAGGTCAGAAATGCAGAGGTTAGACAATATAATTCTCCCAGATTGGAACAGGAGACAGTCAGCAAGAGTAAGCTAGGGCAGATGAGAGCAAAGATCAAATAGACCTCAAAGTAATGCACTCAACACATAAGTCTTGTATCCAGCTAGTAGTACTGAAGATACAGATATCTTCAAAAGATAAACCACTGCGTATATTCCCCCACAAACACAACTAATGAAATCTCACTGTTTCTTTCTTTTTCTGCCCTTTTTTCCCCTACAGCTGCATTTTGCAAACAACTCTGAATTAATTTTAGCTACTTGCAATACATTTCCCCAAATGTACGTATACTTCTAAAATCTCTCACAGCTTTCTAGAGGCAGATTTATTTTATACTAAGTTCATCCTCTACTACTATCAAATATTACTCTTGGGAGCTTTGATATTTACTCACTGTGAACAGGCACAAGTGACTGCAAAAAAAAAAAAAAACAAACCCAAAATCCAAAAACCCAAAGCATTTTCACGTGTTGTGTCAGGCAGCACAAGTGATACCACGCAACTACAACAGTGATGCTGGCAGCTTGACCGTGGTCTATTTGTGACGAAATTTTTTTAATCTAGCAGATCAGGACATAGTAAGAATCAACTCATAAAATCTAAAATAGCATGAGATTATCATAATATTCCCTCTGGTCCTATAAATTTAAGAGACTTTTCTGACCAATGACAAGGACATAATTCAATGCAGCAGGATTCTTCATTTGTTTGGTGGAATGAAAGACGTAAAAAGACATACTGACCCCAATGTCTAAGAAACTATGCTCTTCCATGCCTATTCCACAGGAAAACAGGGAGACTAAAAGAATACCTATTTATTTAACTAAATTTTCAAAATAGTTAATAACTTTTGAGGTTTACTATATTTCATTTTTGTTGGTAGAGGAATACATATAAATAGAAACTATATTATGTTTCACTGTGTTTCTTTTATGTTGGTTTCTGGGCTTTTGCCGTTCTTTTTCTGTTTGGAAAAGTCACCGTATTTTCCCTCCATAATGAAATTTGGGTAAGCAAAGAGCAATTAATTACTTTTTGGCAGATAAATAGCTGCCCCTTTTTTCAGATGTGCTAAGGTTTTACGTACAGAAGTTCATTCCCAAATTGGTAGTGACAGAAATTAAACCATAAATGCAGTTGAAAACACTCTTTGCCAACAGAGCAAATATATTGTAGTCTCAGTCCATTTTTGTGCCTATTGGTTATGATATGTTCACAACACAGGTTTGCCAGACAGATGTATCCACTCTCACGTCTGATCAGTTGCCTGTGCAGAAACAAACAAAAAACCCCTAACAAAACAAAAAAAAATATCAAGGCTGGAGTAGTGGTTCTGACTTTGTTAACAAAAACAACAACTGCAAAGCAAAATTTCCCTAATAGTGTCATTATGATATGTAATTATTCTGAAATTGCATCTTATAGTGATTATGTTTGGTTTGAGGTAGCAGTCTCTTCTGGTTTTGTAGGCTGATGAGGTAGAAGCATTTTTTCTGAAATAATGACAGATGGCAAACAAATGAGGGATAAACTAACCTGCTAAATAATATGACATGAAATTTAGCATTTAAATTCCCATCTGGAATGCCTTTACACTCAAATAGTCTTTCGAGGTTTGGGTGTGGATTTACTCAAAGTGCTGCACATTTCTGAGTCTGTAATGTAATTTCGAGTCCCTGGCAATAGGCTTGAGGAGCACACATGACTGCTCAACTGATATCAAAACCTCAGGGACCACAGAAGGTAGCAATTACATACCCTCACAGGGTGCTTATTGCTTGGGGGTTTTAGGCATTATTATTGCAGAAAGCTGCAAAGCAGCTGCTTAACAGCCGTTTCCTGAAAGCTGTATCAGCCCTGATATTGTTATCATATTCTGATTTCAGCGCTCCCTGAAATTTCATGACTTACTGTTCCCTTTTCCTTTACTGTAAGTGATTTAGATTCACTTTAAAATAGCACAAATCCTGGTTACTTTTCTCATAAATCCATTACCCTCTATGCTAATCCAATCAACATGTGTATTAACATATGCACTTTGCTCCAAATGGCTTAATGGAAATCATAAATAAATAGTCAACATGTCAACTGCTGAGAAATTCTGGAATATACCAATGGTAACATGAAAAAAAAAATCCCACTTTTTAAAGGAAATGCAAAGTATTTATAAATACAGTGATTCAACATATTATCATCTGACCACCTCTCATTATCACTACTAATATCCAGGGCTTTGTTTCTCTAGGTTTCAAACTTTATTTTTCTTATGTACATTACTTTCCTTTTGGTAATGCAGTATGTTCAGACTTCTTCCTCCTATTTTTTTCCGTAACACTGGTAGCATTCCCTAAGCAATATGCTGGCATCAGGACCGACTATTTGGAAAAAAATCCCAGTACACTGTATTTAACATGCACACATGCGGCAGGGACACTCATACGCACAGAGCACATCTCACCAATGCTTGCCTTAGCCAGATGTTTCTATACTGAAATGACAAAAGTAAGCATAGTGGACTAAAATCCATTTAGCATTATCCACTAGCAAAACTCCAAAATCCACTAACGCTTGGCTTAAGAAAAGTGTTTTAATACCTGATTTGTTTTAATTAGGTGGGACTTGGCATTGTGTTTACATTTTGGATTTACTGTGGGAGATATTTGCACAGTGTCCAAGGGAATGCTTTTTATATTGTCGTATTTTGTACAGAGAAGTAAAAATTATTGAATATCAGCTAAAACCTGTCTGTTAAGAACATTGTACCTCCATAAAATTATAAACCCACAAAGTTCTTCAGGGTCAATTCTTTCAGCTTTTGAAATGTAATTTAGTAATTGGCTTAATATCTAGGATTTTACCAGTAGTATCACATAAACAGTCAGTATTGTATATAAATCTAAAAATAATACTCTTAATGGCATGTTTTTGACATAGCTGTACCTTCATTTAGGTATTTTGCGTACATGTTTTCATCATGGTGTGTGTGGCTACCAGGCTGTCCTCAGTGTTCCTGCAACAGTTACTGATGAGAATATTTTCACTGGAATCAGTGATCTGCCAAGGAAAGGTAAAAGCACACATCTGAGAGCCTGAGACCGTACCTCCTGTCTCATACATGATTGTCCCTAAAAAGAGACAACAATTTACATGCATGCTTAATTCCAGGTCTAGTGAAGGGTGTCAGACTTCCAGCTCCTGAGTCTGATGTCTATTTTTCACTAGTTTAAGGCTGTCTCAAATTATTCTGTTTATGTTTTTTTCTTATTTTACCTTCCTCCACTCCCCCCCCCAACTCCTCTGCCTCAGATGCTGGTTCCCACACAGCAGCTGGTGAGGACACAGCTGTATTGTCTTTATGAGGACAGAGAATTCCCTAAGGCCGAATCTTTCCCACATTGACTATTAAGGCAAAGTCTTATCTTTAGGCTTCCTATAATATGTCTAATTTGTAGATAAATAAATGAACATAATATACCAGTTCTGTCTGGAGAAGAATGTTTTTGTAACGAACAAATAAAATTGGGATGATAGAGACAGTATACTTGGATACTACTGGAAGACTCATTCCCACTATGGAGCTCAAACAAGTGAGGAATACAGTGTGAGGAATCATGGCCATGTGTTGCCTGTGGCACCAGTGGTGAGCAGCTGCTCTTAGTTCTTCAGGGGTTCTGCTGCTAGTCAACTGAGAGGGTTCGACAAACCAGTCAGTATGGTTGTGACCCAGTTTTCAGAGTTGTGAAATGGAAATTTAATATTTGTTCATCTGCCTCACCGGGAACTTGAAAGATTCCTCAGTTTCAAGGAGTGCTTTAAGATGTAAGGCCTGCTACAAAGTATTAATTCTTGTAGGTGGGAACTAATACAATGATCGCTTTCTAGACTCAGCTCCACTAACACTATCAGTTTATTATGCTGGTGCAAAACAACCTTCTAAACAGCCTGCCCCAGTTATCTCTGAGTCAAACCCCTTCTGTAATTTTTTTCTCGGGCTCCTATGAAGAATGGCTGTGAGTCGGTTCATTGCTAGGTTCAACAGTGTGCTTGAAAGCACTCTAACACACTACATAAAGCCTGCTGAGTTTTGAGAGCCCTTGTTTATTCTCATGAGGGATAACTGTGATTTTTATATCCATTTCAAGAGCATAATTTGTGAATATCAAAGCAGTGCTAACTACTGTGATTTAGAGTCTCCTCTAGTTAAATCCACTGACTTCAAGGAAACTGTGTCAAGTTACAGCAGATGAGCTCTCTGCTCTGTTTAATCAGAAACTTTCTGAGAAAGCGTTGCTTAAAGGTGAAGGTCTCTGTATGCAGAGAAACAGTAAAAAGCCTACCTACAACTTTACTTAGACACTGGATGTCCAGGCATTGAATTCTTCTCTTGGAAGAGGACCTGAATTGCTTATCCAGCTTTCACTCCCTGTTTGAAGGGGAAGAGTTTTCTTCCTAAAAATGAACCAAGTGGTGTAAGCAGGGCACTGACATTGACTTGTCACTGGGGTATTCAACAAGTCCCCTCATCTACTTGCTTTGTTTCCTTTCCATTATTATAACAGGAGATGATGTGAAACTGTCTAGGCATTTGGAAGAATATTGCAGGAATACAGGAAAAATATTGCAAACAATTACTTAAAACACATTTTGTGCTTAAATCTAAATAATGTTGATTAACTGTTGCTGTACTATGAAAAGTAGACGTCATGCTAGCTATTTATGTAATGTTATGTTCAGCTCTTTCGGTGGGTTTCAGAAGGACCTAAAAGTTAAATAAGACACATTTTCATTTAAATCACAGATTTATCCAAGTCCACCATAGGAATAAAGCTTATATGAATTTAAAATCAGAGACTTGATGGTTGGTTCCTTTATAGATGTAACTGAAGCTTCATTTACTATGTAAGTGGTAAGACTGCAAGCCAATGTGACCTCCAAAAGATGTAAATGAAAATGGAAAGTTAACACTTTCACAGAGTACTAATGTTTCCACCCATTTGTTCTCAACAGGGTACAATGCTTTTTCTACCCCTAAACAGCTGGGCCTGAAATGGTGCGGAGGACGAAGGGAACAGGACATGTTTGGCAGTTAGCTTGATAGGACCAAGATGCTACTACCTAGCCTAGAGGCAAAGGTTGCCCAGCCAGGCAAGGGAAGTAGTGCTTCCTGTGAGACGTCGTTTCCTCAGGCCTTGCTTTCCTACCCCAGCTATAAGCCCTTTTTAGAAACAGAGAATAAAGTAGGCATCCTCCTGTTCTTAAAGCTATCTATGGTTTATGATTTGTAACTTGCACTAGCAAGGCATTTCAGTCTGATTAGGAACTGTTACAAAAAGGTGTTCTTTTTGGTAGCTTTTAAATCTGTTTTCTGTTATTTTCCTTGGTTGCGCCTTGCTTACATTATGGGAATGCTTATTTGCTGCCTCAGTTGATCTCCATAGCGTCTGTGATTTTATTGATATACTTGTCTTTTGTCTTTTTTCCAGGACTTTCCAAGTCCTAGTCTATGACTTGTCCTTGCATGGAAGCCAAGCCATATTTTCCACCATCATGGTCACCCTTCTTGTTAGTTGTTGTTGGCTACATTAACAGCATGAGTTTCATCATGAGTTCCATGGGCAAACTCACTTAATTTTTAAGTCAATTCTTAGGTCAGACATATGGTGAGTTAAGATTAAGTCACAAAACCTAAGCAGACCTTGAACAGTGAGGGCAAGAGTGTAAGAACTTTAAAAGCTGTTTTGCTAAGTGTCCCTCACGTTTCCGTTAGACACCAACCAAGATTAATCTAGCCTGAGTTTGAATGAGCCAGAATATTGCATGAGGAAGCAGTCCTATATGATGCATTATTCCATGGTGATTATTGGACCAAAGAGGTTCTTGCTACAATTTCAGTCTTGATAACAAACATGGCAACCTATGTTTTGGCAACAAAAATGACAACTGCTACGTTAAAGACCTTTCATATCCCCGCATTTTTTTCAACAGCATCTAGAAGCAATAACTTTAAAATAGCCATTATCGGTGTCTCAGCTCATTATCTGTTTAAGGACTGAAATTAATTCAGCCTGGAAATTAAAAACCTCAAGACAGTAGGATTTATGTATTAACCATCTTGCAAGCAAAATGCGCCTGGGTCACCACATCTTTCAGACCCCATGTCTCTCTGACAACAAAGGCTCTCCACTGTCCCTGTAGCTGCTAGCTGCTCAGCTCCTGGTAATCCAGTCTTCAGCAAATCACTTCTTGGCAGAAGCTCTTATGTCTCTCCCGTAATCTCACCCTCCAAAAATCTGGTGAGTGTTTTAAACCCTAAAATCCTGCCAGGGAGCCTGCTTCCTTGCAGCCCAGTGCTTCACTGGGTAGTAGCTTCATGCATCTGCATTTGTGTTTATACCTTTGCCTTTTCTTGCTGACACAGCAGCCCATAGCCACAAGTTAGTTCCCTTAATCTGTATATGTATCACCTTGTTACAGGGCAATCATTAGAAACAAATGTGAGTGTGCAGAGTAAGATCAGAACCCAGGCAATGATTTCTGGAAAGTGTTGCTCTAGGAGGTATCAGAGATGTCAGCAATGAACTGCTGTATGATCTGCCCTGGGCTTTTGCAGGATGCCTTGAGCAATAGTAGCACTATTTTCTGCTTTCCTGCTTTTGCTTTCAGTACTGCAGCAGAAACCTCTTCCTGCCTTTTCCACATGGGGTGGAAATGATAAGCCAGGCAGTCTTCCTTAAAGCTCCACTGACTGCAAGAAGGTTTCAGTCCTGTTGCAATGGCATTTAATACATTTAAAGATACTCTGGCCATTTCTTTAAAAGAGCAATGGTGTTTGAGGCATGTATGGAATGTAAAATGTTGAAGAGTAAATGATAATAATTAAAGGATTCTTTTAGAAGTTGTTTACAGATTTACTGCATAACTCAGGTTGCTTTGTGACCCATTGGTCTATTTTCCTTTGTTTCATTCCCCTCATATACACAACTAAGACCTACAGCAGCACACTTTGTACAAAGCGTGTGCAGTGAAGATTTTAAAAAGCACCAAAGTACGTAATTTCCAATGACATCATGACTCAAGAATGGGAAAGCTGTTAAAGCAGCTGAGTCTGCTCCTAAAGCACTTCTGACTACCTAGAATCATAGAGCATCATGAAAGCCACATAAATGCTCCCATTGGCATGGGGGGAAGCGTGTCACTCACTGCCTGGCGTGAGCTGCAAAACCAGCTAAGACACAGATGAAAAAAGGAAGAAAGTCTTCTATGAACAATAGAGCACAGCAGAGAGCTGCCTTAAGGCTGCTCCACTGCAGCACTAACAGCTCATTCCTGCCCTACTCCTTGCCTGCCCCAGTGCTTGCTGCTCAGAGGAGCCACGCGGTGTTGAGTTTTGTCACACTCAGAGGAGATACATCCACCTCTTCCCCTATAGTTTTATTCATCCAGTTTCAGTCCCTTTTTGTGCAGTATCATTCTTCCCTGCCTAGCTCAGCTGGGGGACACAATTAACAAAACACCTTACAAACTGAACCAGGCTACAGGGAGATAAGCCAGGCTAGCCATGCTTTGCATTAAGTCTCTCCTAGCTGGGATCTGAGTTAAGGACTTGAGGAAGAAAGACTTCTGTAATTTTTTTTTTTTCCAAGGAAAATGCATTCTTCATCAGGGTTAAATATTTTTCTCTTTTTTTTTTTTTTTTTCTCTTCCCTGCCCCCAAATTGGCTCATCCATCACTAGAATCAATATGAATGCAAAGATTTTGGTGGATTTGTTGTCATGGAAACCTCTTCTCCTCTCTGATATCCCTTACAGGCTTTCCAGACCATTTCTTGCCTTTAAATTACCATTCTGTCCTACATTCTGAACACACTGTATTTTAATTCCATGTTGTGAACTTCATTTGAAAACAAACTGTGTACAATCACAGCAAAACCAACAGCCAAAAGATAAAACATTCCCCGCTGGAAGACTGAAGTAGCTGTCTGAGAGAATACTGACATTGGTCCCAAAATGGCTGCCTAGCAAAGTAAGGCTAAAAGCCCTCTCCCTTGGAGGGCTGTCAGTATGCAAGTTATGACTTCTGTGAGATAGGTTTTATGTTCCTCTTTTCTCTCTGGAGCTGCTTTGTTGCCCAGAGAAAGGCTCATTTTGTGATTAAGGCAGTAAGGCATGAAATTAGGATCCAGACCAGTTACAGTTACTCACATAAATAAAGTTTGCAGGATTTAATCTTTCGAGTCCCTTATCCTATTTTCAGTTATCACAAATTGCTAGTCAAGTCACTTAGCTTTTTGCTAGTTTGCCTGTATAGAACATGTAGGTAATTCATACAGCTACCTGCCAAATACGCTGGGAGACAGAGGTACTGCAAAAAACACCAAGATAACATAGAAAGCTTTATATAAATATAAACATAAACCTGTCATTACTCGTGGTGCATTCATAACCAGCTGTAATGTTCAAGTTCCAAGCTAACTGCACATTTTATTAGGAGGCAATACAAAACTCCTACATTTTTGTACCAGAAGTTATATTGTAGGAAGTTTTCCTGGAAAACCCAAGAAATTTAGGGACGCGTGGTTCCTATTTAAAGCAAATGCAATCTGTGCTCTTAACATCATGGATACTTACAAAAACATGTACTCAATAAGGAACCACCATCTAAGGCAATGTAATGCAAAAGAGAAGGAAGAAATAGAATACAAAAAAGTACAGTTTATAGTTGTATGGAGAGTTCAGGAGCTGGCAGGAAGACACAGTGTGACAGGAGTTGCAGAAGGAATTTAATTTTCAGATTCCATTTGCTTTGTTGTCCCTCTCAGTGCCCCCCACTAGACAGTTGCTTTCACTTAGCATAATTTGCTATTGGTTGCTATTCATTTACATCACTAATGCTTTTAGTAAAAAGGATTTAGTGTCTTCCAAAATGGTGCTATATAAAGGTGCTGTGTAAAGCAGGTGCTATATAAATCATTATGAATACAAAGAGATCTTTTCTGCTTACAGAGTCTGCAAGTAATTTCTGAGCCATATACCTGCACTACTCAGCAAAGGAAGTTTGGTTTGGGTCAAACTATTTATTTTTTTTTTAGATCTGGGCAGGTCATTTTGTTTGCTTTTTAAGCACTCTTTACAAATTTAACTAAAGTTTCTAATGGAAACCTTTTGATAAGAAAAGATCAGAATCACGTATGATGGCTTTGCCAGAATTCAATTCCTCTAACCTGTGGAAGAAAAAATAATCTACTTGCCAAATTTTATGCAAAATTTACAAGCAGCTTTAGAATGAGCAAAATACTAACAAGCAGATAATCTGTTTAAACTGTCTTGCCTCTCAATAGATCTTGTACTCTGCCAGATGTGGTAAGGTCACATCTGGAGCAGAACTGCTCCTAGGGATGATGAGAAACTCAGAGGCAAGTATATCTATTCCAGACAACACCATCTGCCTAAAAGCGAGATCTGTAACAGCTAGTTCAGTGGGAAGCTCAGCAGTTGAATTCCCTCCACTGTTCTGCTAGGAGCGATCTCAAGTGCTGACCTGAAGCTGGCCCCTCTCTCAACTGCCGCATGACACCACCCCAAACTTACTTTGTACTTTAGCCTGCAAAGAAAGTTCTCTTCCTTGTCTAGAACATTCATGATTACAGATTAAATGATGCTACTTGATTGGCAGCTGGCTAAGACCCAATGTGTTCTGCCAAGAGTTGTGGCTGAAAGACCCTGCTTGCATTCTTGTTTAGAGAGTCCTAAAGTAGTTGCAATTTCCCTGCAAATAAACTCCAGCCTGAGTCCTGTAGGTTTACTGGCAATGTGACTTTGGAGGATGCTTTAGCATTCAGATCATTATCTTTTAAATAGTTGAAATCAGAAGACTAACTAGCCTGTTAATCCTCTGAATTAATACTTTGGGAGAAAGAAACAAGCTGCAATTAGCAAGTCAGCAAGCTGCAGACATTTCTTTTCTATGTATAAAAACATGAGTGTAAAACATCTAAAGTCAAGAATTCCTTTTAAAAAAAAATAAAATTAAAGTATTGAGACATTAGCTTCAAATTCTGTCTTTTCTGTTGAAAGCATTACACTCTTCATGTCCTCCTGTTGAGTATTTGTTGGCTCTTGTTCAATGCTTTGAAGCTTATTTATTGGGTCATTGGTATTTGGTGCTGAAGAAAAGTGGGTTTGGGTCTTTCACTCTATAGTGAATATAAAGAGTGAAAAAACAAAGTCACTCTGCTTGCTTCTCATCTGAAATTTATAGAGGATTTTTGCTTACATTTGCCTATGATTGACCTGTGAAAGCATGGATCATCCTGAAGTACTGATAAGAAAATAGTTTTTTAAAAAAAATCCTAAGAAGGAGGGGGGGGAAAAAAGATAGCAGCAAATTCAAAAGGATAATTCTCCAAATAGAAGACAAAGTCTGTTCCAGTTATTTTTGTAAAGGGTTGATTGCAATTTGCATCCTGCTCAACCAGCATCTGCCATCAGCAGTGCTCAGTAGTCCTTTTTTCTTTTTTCTTTTTTTTTTTTTTTTTACTTTGTATTTTGCCTGTGAATGTTGCTTGATGACATTTCCTTCCCAAATCCTTGAGCAGTGATCTACCCTTCTCCTTAAACCTGAACATACCTTGCTACAAGATACAGGTGATTTGCAGTTTGTATTCCAACCATCACACAGTTACGGCCTCGGGTTGCTTTACCAGGTGTGTCATGTTGACCCTTCAGAGTGTGCTTGCATAGAATAGTATTGGTAAATTGTATTCCCCAGGGAATACATTTGGGATATGCAAGTTCTGTGATGCAGAATAGAATCTTGCATTATCCTCTGTACTGAAAGAAAGACAGCAGATGGGGAGTAAGAGGGAAAAATAAATCCCTCTGAATCACACAGTTTCTTTCTCCACATTGCACACCACGTTTACAGAGACACATCTGGAATTAGCAGAGAATAAAGCACTGTTGTAGGACAACCTGCCAGAAGTACCCCTAAATCCTTCATGAAGAAGAGGACGTTGTTACATGGAAACCGCAGTAAGTCACCCATACAACCAAACAAAAATGCAGTTTGACTGAAAGTGATGTTTGCATTTTCCATTCAATGTTGACAAGCAGTATCAATCCCACAGTGACTTGAATTGCCAGGAAACTGTCTCGTTGCAGGGCAAATGGGGACAGAAAAGCATCATCCTGCCAATAGATCTGCTGTTCCTGTGCAGTTTGGTTTTTGTTTTTTTAACTCTTCTTGCTTTCGTGGAGTAATTAGATACAGATGTTGGTTTTGTTTATCCATTTGCCTTTCAGCCTTGCTCAAAGTATTTTGTTGACTGACAGAAGGAAGTTTGTATTTTATCAGTTGTTAACCAAAGTGAACCTGTAACTTCTTTCCCCACAACCCCCAACATGAGGTGTAATACATGGGAAGCTCCTTTGTCCACCTTCACTTGCGCAAAGACCAAAGAATTCTAGTTAGAGAGTAACGGTGAGAACCTCCAAAGATTTATCTTGAGAATCATGTTACTGAGAATTTATACTGCCTTGAAATTGCTGGCAAGAAAAGAAAACCACACAGTCAGTGTAAGTCAGCAGGTGCTAGATCAGAGCCTAATCTGTAAAATAGAAGGGTATCTTCAAGCCATTCCCAACACTGGCTGCTGAATTAGAGAAATTGAGTTGGATTTAGGCAAATACGGCTCGCAAGTGGTTATCCAAAGAGCCTAGTTGGGAGAGACTGCTGCACTCGATTAAAAGGCAGTGAGCAAAAGTCCTGATAACCAGAACACAGTGCAGAACTAATTGCAATCATTTACAGTCAGGTAATAACTTAACTGTATTTATTTTAAATGGTAGCTGAAAACGTGAACAAACCTGATATCCTACCCATTTAAATGAAGTCTGCTGGTGGGCAAACAGTGCTTTGTTCAGAAGAAAGAGTAAGAGATAAAAAAAGGCAGGGGGGCAATAAGCAGTATTAGAAAGAATGATTGGTGGTATGACAGCAGGGATTTTGCTAATGTAAGCAGCATATTATGTCAAAAGAAGATAGCAGAATTCTGTGTGCAAGCCTGCAGTTCAGCTAAGTACAAGCGTATGTAGTTGCAAATTCAACTTAACTATGGCGAATAAGCTACTAATCTTCAGGTAGCTGGGTTTTGGAATGCTGAGTAGTAAAGCACAGAGTTTATGGACAGGAAGACACAAAAGGACAGAACAAATTGCAGCTTTATGGGAAAGGACACTAAGGTGTAAATTTTCCATTAGCGTTAATGGGATGCTCACATCTAATTCTGCACACACTGAACCAGTACAGTTGGAGAAATAAATAGTATTTGTAATTAGGTTTTCCCAATAGGAATAATAAAAAAATGCTGAAGTAAAACAAAAGCAGAAAAAGGCAAATAGAAAGTTTTTAAACTTCCCTCATGACACCAAAGTGGTGTTTATCCACAGGGATAGAAGACAAACATACAGGATTCTTGGTTTAAATAAAGAACATTCATTGTCCCAAACAGTCAGGTCTATGGAAAATCTAGTACACAAAACAACTCCAGAAGCTGTTCCAAGAGGTGTTCTAGAAGAATTTATTTTAAACTGCATTTCGGTTCAATTATGTACCAAAAGGATATACTACTTGTCAACTCTTGTATCAACTCAGCTGCAAACAGGAGTGGTAAAGAAATAATTGCAGAAGAACCGGCATTCTGCCCCGAGCAATGGCTTATATCTGCTAGAACAGAGACATGGATAGCAACTGGAATAATCACTAAGCAGCTAACCAGCTCCTCCTTACTGTTCTGGCCACAGTTAAGGGAAGCACAGAAATGCCCTGAGTAAGTCTCGCAGGTTTCTAATTCAAGCCCCGATTCAGACACAGTTGTGTATCTGGGGTAGAGACATGCTTGATTGACATGTGGGGTTTTCTGATCTCCTGGGAATTTTATGTGCATCTCCTACCACTATTCACAGCATATCTGGTGTTGCTCTGCTTTACAGAGATGAAAGCCTGAACTTTAGTCTCTGTGCATTCTTGAGGGGGCCTCTCCAAGCTAGCCCATGTACCCCTCCATGCTTCATCAGATTGTTCAGACACGAGTATTTAAGGAGTGAATAAGAGGTGAATGTGCCAGTTGGTGTTCCCTTTAGTGTCAGTCACTATTATATGTGACTTTAACTAGTGTTAGCAGCTTAATATGGTTTAGTTTAACAAGCCATTCAGTGAGATGCAGCTTTCCAGTTTGTTGGGTTGATGAATTAATCACCACTGCTTAAAGCTCCTTGTTTGCATTGGAAGGCTGCCTGCTCCCAGTACAGGATCTGGAGAGCTGTCTGCACCGTGTGTCATTGTGGCTTTAAACTGTATCCCAGAAATAGGCAGATACATGTGAATTACTGTTATACACCGGCTCATATCTACCAAACACAAAAAAATAATTCTTGCTCCTCAAACTAGCTTTCTTTGTAGAAGACTTCTGAAACTGCTGTGCAAGGCTTAGTAGCACCGTTTCAAATTCAGTATAGTACTTTTTCAGGTGGCTCTTTTCCTTCGTTTTCGCTGCCTCTCTCTCCTTTATTAATTCCTTCCCTTTCTCCTGTTTAGTTTCTTTTCCAGTGGAAACAAACAAATAAACTCCCTCCCTCAAATACTTCAAATAGATCTAGTTTTGTTCTCCTTTTTCATATGTTCTAAGAAATCAAGTACTGGAAAACTGTTAGATAAGGCACAATACAGAAATCCCACAGAGGTTAATATGAGCTTTGTACATTAAAGGGAGAGAAGGTAGAGAACCATCATAGGGGGTCAAACTTTTGGAAAAGTCTATTAAATTTGCAATAAGATGAAAGATATGAGAAGTTTTCAAGCTAGAGAGAGGAATCTGAGAAGTCTAATAGACTTCCAATTGAAACTGAACTTCATCCTTCCCAACAGGTTTCCTCTCTTCTTCCTTCAAACGCTCAGTTCTTTCTACCTGCCAGTAACCTTCTTCACAGTAACTGATGATGATCTTCCAAACAAAACAAACTGAAGCAGTGCCAGTCAGCATACATGCAATCCGTACTGAATGCTTTTGAGATATCAGGGACATCAGCAAACACCCTGCACATCCCTCTGCTGCAGAAAGGCTAGAGAGCTGCCTCCCCTCAAGCAGAGCTGCTGCCTTCCTTCAGGCACAGGGATTTTATGCTCAAACACAGAGGGACAGTAAGCTCTAACTGCAGGCAGGTTATACTCACCACACTTATCGCTGTCACTGAGAGAAACCTTTTCTTTCAGTAAGACCATATGTTTATATGTGATCAAACCAACTCAAATACTGAGGTTCCCTGTTTAGACCTGGGCTACAGCACAGACACACGGAGCATGGTCACCAGAGGCTTTTTCTCAGTGGTCTTGAGTTGGCCTGGATACACCAGAGGTATTTGCAATGGCAACGTTATTCAGAATAGTTACTGGAGTCCCTAGCTTATCCTGTTGTGGAACACACCAATATTTCTAAGAGACGGAACTGAAAAGTAACAGTTTATACATGTTGCTTCCAATCCCGTATACGCTGAGCTGAAACTACCTAGCCTTCACCTAGTTTCACCCCAAAGATTTTTTGTTTGTTTGCCTTAGTAGAGCTTCTACTAGAAAATTTTCTGTATAGTTCTTACTTGTCTCTTTCTCTTGTTATAGAGATGACACTCAACATCCAGAGCATGAGTGCACAGCGAAGTCCAGCTGCTCCCGAAGAGCTGGGAGCCCACAGGGATGACACAGCCTGCAGGGCAGGGGCCTCACCAGCCAGGGGCCATCCCCGCAGTACCTGAGCGACACAAGCAGGGCAGACCTGGGGATGGCAGCCAGTCCACCAAGAGACCAGATAATCAGGTAGGTTCACGGTGATGAGGCAGGTGTGAGATCAAGGTAGGAAGTGGGTTTAACAAGTAAAGATGAACAGGGCCGTTGTCTGGCATAGGCACAGCTGTGACTGAGCTGGGAATTCACACTCCTAACAAGTCACACCTCCTATGCCTAAGATGAGCTTAAATAGAATCATAGAATCATTTAGATTGAAAAAGACCCTTAGGATCATTGAGTCCAACCATTAACCTAACACTGCCAAGTCCACCACTAAACCATGTCCCTAAGCGCCCTGTCATTGGACTCCCGGGCCCATGGGCAGAGAACGTGGGTGGAGGCTCCAGGGGAAGCTGGATACCTAAAGTGTCTCTGCATAGGCAATAGCATTTCTCTTCTTTCTCTGTATGGCTTAGGAAAAAAATGCAGTAAATGTATTACTTAATTTAGATGAAAATTTAAATGCTACAATTTAATTTACAATAAAACCCCACCTTTCTAATTTGGGAACATTGTGTTTGCTGGCTTGACAATTACTTAGAGATAGGCAGTGAAAATTGGTATTTTCTGTGGGACATGAAGGAGGATACATGCATGACCTAATGAAAGGTCCATCTGAGAATCAGCTAAAGAAAAAGGATATTTTAAAAATTTGTGTCTGAAACTGGTGCTTAAATCCTAATGTCCCTTAAGGACTGTAAACTGTGAAAGGATGGGAACTATTTTTTATTTTATAGTATATTGTTCAAGTTGCCACAAGATGAACTTTAATTGAACTGCTAGTGAGTCCTAGAGATATTGTAATATATGCTGAACTTTCTATGGGGTCAGAGATAACAGAATGGATGCTGCCTGGGGAAAGGCTGTTTCTCAGGGCATGAAACAATCATTCTTATGGTTCCTATTCTTGAGTACAATTTTTTCCTCTTCTATAAAAGGTTTTCATGAACAAACTCGGACTGTGAACAAACCCATGAAATACAGAGTTACGGAGGGCAGGATTTTGGGTTAAGTGACCTATGATCTGTGAGAACAGGGTGTACATCAACTGGAAGCAGCCATGGCAATTACATAGGCAGGTTTCATCAGTAAAGATACTAAAAGGGTTAGGTGATTACTCTCACACCTCTGTGATTCACTTGTGCTTTCGTGGTTTTTTGTGTGTTTATTATTTTCATACTATCTGGGGATCATAAGAACCACATGTGAACATTCATATATGCAGCAGAGGGAATGCAAGATGCTACTTCTGAGACAAATGATGGCATTTAGCTGACTAGATGTAGGCATCTCCATGCAAAGAATCACCCAGGATTCCTTTATAGTCAGTGGTGGAAACCTAGTCTAAGTATTCTAATAGAGTCTCAGAGACAATTCTTATCATCCTGATTCATGCCTAAAATAGGTCCAATGAAACCTGCCATAAAAAAAGACCGTTTATTCCTTGCAAAGAAAGCCTTGTTGACTATCTGATATAGAAACATTTATATTGTAAAATTAAGTGAGACAAGTCTTACCCAGTCTGGCTGAGGTAATTTGTTAATGAATTTCTTTCAGTACATGAAAGAGGTCAATTGTGACTTCACCTAATGGCATGACTGGTGCCAAGTCAAGCTGTGCTGATGGTAGATAACAGTATGGGCTGCTGAAGCAATTGTTAGACCAGTACCAAAAGAGATAAATCTTTCGCTGCTAGATAAGGGAAGTCGCATCAGTTGCATGAGGTGAATTTTCAGGTGAAAAAAAAAAAGGTAAGGGAGCATTTGTCTTACAGCAGCTCTTTCCTGAAAAAGCCGTGGTTATATGGTCATAAGCAACTGCAAGATATGCTGCACCTAAACTCTGAAGATTTTTCTGTGAAGCTAAGATATGAGAAATTTTAGTTTTCTTAAATGTGCTATAGAACGAAAGCTCCTGGTCTATTACAGTATTTACAAATCTATTTAATAAATATTTAAAAATATTTACACAGCATAAGACAATACCATCCCTCAGAAATCAAAACGCAGTCTGACTTTAACATTGCATAGTAAGAAGTGGGGAAGAATGTTTTAAAAAATTTTCAGGACTAATGATGATCTACCTGGGCATTTCATGTTGTCCAGCCAAACAATAAGCTGCTATAGTAGGAAGTACATTTGTAGTGACAAGGAAAATGTGTGTATCAATGTTACAGTTTTCTTCAGAAAATCCATTTTGAAAGAGATTAATGCACAGAAACACTTATTAGAAGCATATAAGCATTCTCAACTGCAGTCTTTAGATTTTGTTGTTGTTTATCGGGGATTTTATTTTCAAATATTTACCTCATCTTCAGATCATTTTTATAAGATTTCTGTAAGCAGAGTAATTGTAACTAGAAATGATGATTATGAGATAATATTCACTGCAGTTAACATATTTGATTCTAGAAAAACCCTGTTGCTACTCATCTTGAACGGGAGAGGACAGTTTGCTCTGCTCCACTATCCAGAGATGCTTGAAATTATTGTACAGCACCAAGATTTCATTAGAGCGATCAAGTTTACACAGTAGTACCAATGTAAGGCCCAACTCCCTGTGGCATTAATTGTAAACAAAATAAGTGATGACAGTTACATGCAGAACTGAAGAAAGGGACATGAAGTCGAGGGAAATACGCTTTGTTCAACAAACCTTCCTTACACTTGATAATATTTTTCCTTTGGCATTGCTAAGCCTCAGCACACTGAGAAGTCAATAAACAAAAATGATCCTCCCCAAGAGACTCTCCAGCTGCCCACAGAAATCTTCACTCATTCTTGAAAGAAGACTCCACATACCACTCAAAGGGCGCTATTGCATGTCAAAATGACAAATCTAGAACAAATGTATGGGAAAGTGTTCTCACTTGGGTGAGTGCTGTCAAACAGCAGGACACAGATAAATCAGCTGCCAAATACAACAAACATTTCTTGCTGGAGAGCAGTCACACACACTTTCAAGCAATGGAAGTGGCTTCTGAGATACTGACGTTGTTCTTTTCACACCATACCAGCAAATCTTTCTGCCTGCTCCTTTGCTCATATCTGCAAGTTCCACAAAATGTGGAATTTTTAAAACTATATGTGCATTTATGTGCATACACACACAATCTGTGTTTTACACACATACCCAGGCACTGTCTCATATATACACACACGGGTCTAGCCAGGAGCTGTTCTTTCTGCCACTCTTGCTGTAGCTAGAAGGTATTAATTAGCATTGAGCCGGAATGGGCTATTACTGCTTCTGGCAGCAAGAATGAGAAGATCTTGAAAGCTCAAGGCACAGCCACCACTTGTTTGATACACTGTATGTCAGTTAGTGCAAAAATCACTGTAAATTATGGGAGAAAAAGAAAGGTTCCTCTTGCCTCTTATTTTCTTAGTATTCCTTGTGTTTGGCACACCAGTTTGCACCATGTCATGATGGGAAAATATGTTCCTTGCTTGTTTTTCTATCTTTTCTCTTTATTTACTAAGCCAAAAGCTCAGGACATCCTAAGGGCACTTCCCACATAAAGGCTATTCCCTTGGAACGCCCTTCTAAAACACACGTGCAAGTGAGGTTCTCTGTGTTACGCTGAGTTGCTGCCTGTCTCTGACCCATTTGGATTGTATTTACCTTATTGGTTCCTTGCAGAACCACTGTCATAGATGGTACCCTGCACTAATATGACCTACACATACTGGTGTGAGAATGTAGGCATTCAAACAGAGAAAAAACTGCTTTCCTTTTTCCTTTACTTCAAATATTTGAGTAAATCACCATGGTTTTGAAGTGGACATAAACCCTAAATCCTCACTCTGTCTTGGATCCACTTCTTTAAAGGATTCTATGTGAATAAATCCCTATATCTACATGCAGGGATGGATGAAGTCCCACTCTAACTGTAAGGGTGTAGTGTCCTGGGCTATTTAACTCAGTAAAAGGAGGGATATTAGTTCGTTTCTGCCCTTTAGCATCTGTCTTCTACTTCCCTTCACAGTGTTGAAACCACCTAAAATCCCAGAGCTTCTCTAACATATCACATAACAACACTGTAATCCCTGGTTGTCTTAGGGAAGGGAAGCATTCCAAGCATCTAAGGCACAGTTTACCTGAACAAACTAACTAGTGCAACACACGGACTTTGAGCTACTCACGTGAAGGATGGTGTAGAAATTAGTTATTCTATTCACATCGCAAATTAAATCAGGTTATTTTAGTTATTTAGAAAATACACTGACAAAATATGATTGGAATGCAGTTTTGTTAAGTTTTGTTTAAAGGACTGAGAGCTTTTAGTATTTTTCCCATGGCTGAGAGACAAACTTATTTATAAAGCAAAATCTTCCAGTTGGAAAACATGTGCATATATACATGCAGATGCACACAAGCCTGCACACATTGATATGTATTTATACATACATATGCGTACACATTCATGGAAACATTTGCTAGAAGCATCAAAAATGGATTTGATTATGCAAAACTGTGAACATCCGCTGAAATTATTGAGCGGCTGTAACTTCCGTTGTCTTCAAGAGGGGAATAAAGATATTCAGCAGCTGCATGTAGGATGCAGCCCACTGCCACTACTGCATAAAGCTCTAAGAAATGCGCCAATATACAGATCTCACAGTTTCTGCTTAAAGTGGTGAGAAAATCAATTCTAGACCAAAAGGGCTAGAGGCAAAAGGATAAGATGAAATGTGACTGACAGAGAGACAGCATCCAGTAATGCTCAGTCATGTGAAAAAGCAAAAGAACACAGGAATAGTAAAACCTATCCATTTTTGTTTTAATTGGGAGGGGACTTAACAGGCAGTTTTGGTGCTCTAGGCAGCCCCTGCTAGGCAAAGCCTATAAATGTTAACTCTGTTCTATTCTGAAGCAAAACATGCAAAACATATATAGGGCGCTTTATATCTAACACTATGCCATAGAAAAATTGGACTGTGATTTCCTGTGACGTTAGGATGAAATGAGGTTGTCAAATCAAGTCAAAATGAAACAGCAGGGAAATATTCTTCCGCTTTCTGGTGCTGAGGTAGATTTTTAAGTCAGTGTCCTATGCCTTTGCTTCTCACTGCATTTTGCTCTGCCTTGTCCTATTGTTTATGGTCTTTAGTATTACAAATACAAACTACCTCTAAAAGTGTGAAAGGCAAGGCTTTTTCACCTCAACCTACTTCATGCTCTGAAAAGGAATTAAAGTCCCAGAAAGGAGCAGAAACCTAAGATACTGGCATTATAATCTCAGCTGTACAGCTTGCCTTCCACAGCTTCAGTTTACCCATCCGTGAAACACAGTCTGCAGCATCCCCTAAGGACCCCTAAGAGATTGGAGGATTTAATGCACACTAATGTATTGGGCTGAAATAACTCCACAATTATAAACTATTGTTACTGCAAGAATCAAAGTTGAAGCATTTGAAAATCATGTGAGATGGAACGGGAAATCCCATTTTTTGTAGGTTTTTTCCTTCTCTAGTACTTTCAGCAGTTAGAAGTGACTGAGGAAAAGGAGCAAGTGACAAGACCTAATCAGTATTAGAAAATGTCGAGCTGAAGGAGAAAAGAAATATTGACCCACCCTCCATGGTAGAAAATCTTGCCTTCTGGAGGCACTGTAATCAATCCCACATACTCTGACAAATGACAATTATAGTCAAAATATTTTGGTGCTTCCCTCTCTTTCTGTTCATGCAGCATGGGGAATAAACAAGAAGAATTTGAGTTCTGTGTGCGGTCCCAGGGCCATGATCTCATTGCAATTACTGAGGCGTGGTGGGATAGCTCACATGACTGGAACACTGTCATGTAGGGCTATGTTCTCTTTAGGAAAGAGAGGCCAGCAAGGCAAGGTGGTGGAGTCGCTCTTTATGTGAGAGAGCAACTGGAATGTATCGAGCTCTCCCTGGGTGCGAATGAAGAGCGAGTTGAGAGCTTGGGGGTGAGGATTAAGGGGCAGGGTAGTATGAGAGACACTGTTGTGGGTGTTTATTACAGGCCACCTGATCAGGATGGGGAAGTTGATGAGGCCTTCTACAGACAGCTGAGAGTCGCCTCACAATCACAGGTCTTGGTTCTCATGAAGGACTTCAACTTCCCTGATATCTGCTGGGAAGGCAACACAGCTAGGCATGTATGGTCTAGGAGGTTCCTCCAGTGTATTGACAATAACTTTTTGACTCAGGTGGTGGAAGAGCCAACAAGGAGAGGTGTACTACTGCACCTAGTACTGACAAACAAAGAGGGACTGGTGGAGGACATCAAGGTTGGGGGCAGCCTTAGCTGTAGTGATCATGAGAAGGTAGAATTGGATTGCAACCTTGGATTTCCGGAAGGCTAACTTTGATCTCTTCAAGAAACTGCTTGGAGAAATCCCGTGGGTTAGGGCTTTAGAGGGTAGGGGGGCTCAAGATAGCTGGTTCATATTTAAGCATCACTTCCTCCAAGCTCAGGATCAGTGCATCCCTAAGAGCAAGAAATCAGGAAAGGGAAGCAGGAGACCTACATGGTTGGCAGGGAGCTTCTGAAAAAGCTCAAGTGGAAGAAGGAGGTTTACAGTATGTGGAAGGAGGGACTGACCACTTGGGAAGATTACAAGAATGCTGTCAGAGTATGCAGGGATGAAATGAGGAAAGCCAAGGCCTCCTTGGAATTAAATCTGGCAAGGGATGTCAAGGTCAACAGGAAGGGTTTCTTCAAGTATATCAGAGGCAAAAAGAAAACTAGAGAAAATATGGGCCTACTGTTGAACTAGACAGGTACCATGGTGACAGATGATGCAGAGAAGGTGGAGTTGCTGAATGCCTTCTTAGCTTCAGTCTTTACTGCTCAGGCCAGCCCTCAGGAGTCCCAGACTTCACAGGTAACAGAGAAAGTCTGGAGGAAGGAAGACTTTCTCTTGGTTGAAGAAGGTCAAGTTAGAGATCAATTAAGTAAAACTGGATATCCACAAGTCCATGGGTCCTGATGGGATGCACCTGCGAGTGCTGAGGGAGGTGGCAGAAGTCATTGCTGGGCCACTCTCCATCATCTTTGAAAGGTCCTGGAGAACAGGGGAGGTGCCTGAGGACTGAAGAAAAGCCAGTGTCACTCCAGCCTTCAAAAAGGGCAAGAAGGAAGGCTCAGGAAACTACAGGCCAGTCAGCCTCACCTCCATCCCTGGAAAGATGATGGAACAGCTTGTTCTGGGTGTCATCTCCAAGCATCTGGAGGAAAAGAAGGTTATCAGAAGTAGTCAACATGGATTCACCAAGGGGAAGTCATGTCTGACTAATCTGATAGCCTTCAACGATGGCGTGACTGGATGGGTGGATGAGGGGAGGGCAGTGGATGTTGTCTACCTTGACTTCAGCAAGGCTTTCGACAGTCTCCCACATCATCCTCGCAGGCAAGCTTAGGAAGTATGGGTTGGATGCATGGACAGTGGGGTGGATTGAAAACTGGCTGGCAGACAGAGCTCAGAGGGTTGTGGTTAGTGGTGCAGAGTCCAGTTGGAAGTCAGTAACAAGTGGTGTCCCTCAGGGGTCAGTACTGGGTCCAGTCCTGTTCAATATATTCATCACTGACCTGAATGAAGGGATAGAGTGTACCATCAGCCAGTTTGCTGATGATACAAAACTGGGAGGGGTGGCTGACACCCCGGAAGGCTGTGCCACCATACAGCGTGACCTGGACAGGCTGGAGAGTTGGGCAGAGAAAAACCTGATGAAGTTCAACAAAGGCAAGCGTAGGGTACTGCACCCAGGGAGGAATAACCCCATGTGTCAGTACAGGGTGGGGGCTGACCTCCTGGAGAGCAGCTCTGTGGAAAGGGACCTGGGAGTCCTAGTGGACAACAGGGTGACCATGAGCCAGCAATGTGCCCTGGTGGCCAAGAAGGCCAATGGCATCCTGGGGTGCATCCAGCAGTGTGGCCAGCAGGTCGAGGGAGGTCATATTCCTCCTCTACTCTGCCCTTGGGAGGCCGCATCTGGAGTACTGTGTGCAGTTCTGGGCTCCCCAGTTCAAAAAGGACAGGGAACTGCTGGAGAGCCTCCAGCAAAGGGCTACAAAGATGATTAAGGGACTGGAACATCTCTCTTAAGAGGAAAAGCGGAGAGACTTGGGTCTTTTTAGTCTGGAGAAGACTGAGGGGGGATCTTATCAATGCTTTTAAATACTTAAGGGAGGGTGCCAGCGGCATGGGAAGTCTTTTTTCAGTGGTGCCCAGTGATAGGCCAAGAGGTACCAGGCACAAACTTGAGCATAGGAAGTTCCATCTAAACATGAGAAGGGACTTCTTTCCTTTGTGGGTGGCAGAGCACTGTCACAGGCTGCCCAGAGAGGCGGTGGAGTCTCTGACTCTGGAGACATTCAAAACCCGCCTGGATGCCGTCCTGTGCAACTGCTGTAGGTGTCCCTGCTCTGGCAGGGGGCTGGACTGGACAATCTCCAGAGGTCTCTTCCAACCCCTACCATTTTGTGGTTCCTTTAGCTGTTTGATCACATTTGTTTATGGTGATTTCAGAGGTAACAAGTGCGGAAGACAACCTCTCATTCATGTCTCATAGCAATGAAATTGGGTCCTTAGTAAAGCATGCTCTTTTAAGGGATTGCCTGCTCTTTATAATTCCTGAGGCTTTGAGGCAGCTTCACTCCCATGCAGATGAGAGTGCTGCAGGGAAGGCCAGAATAACAGAGGAAAGAATTAGGAAATCTTAAGCATTACAGATGCAAGATGGAGCGAGCTGGAAGCAAAGCCAGAACAGCTTAGAAGGCAGGCAGCAGAAGAGAAAGCTTTGAGTGTAAATCCTGTTAACTTTTACAGTAGAGGCAGTGGCCCTTTACTGGCAAAGGAAATGCTTCCTTGGGGTTGATTTCTACAGAAATCTTCCTGTGTGTAGATTAATTTAGTGTTCTGAGGAACACCTGATGAGGCCTTCACACCATGCCTGTCTTTCAAACCATAATGCCTAATAGGCAGCTGGTGACCTAAGAATAGGAAACTCCAAAAAGTTAAAAGGCTTTAAGTTTTGTACAAGGGATTTAATTTCCATCTAACTGTTCACTTGTCATCAGCCAAACAGCTCCAGTCTCCTTGAACAGGTCCCACAGTCTGACCTAGTCGGACAGTCTTACAGGACGTGCACAACTGAAAGCACTGAAATGCCACTGAGAGCACTAGTATTTTTCACATATTCACAAAACACCGTGCCGAACTCACACCAGAAAAAAGCCAAGTTAAATACAGGTTGGTATTGTCAGTGATACCGGCACTGCCTGGCATGACATTGCCATCTATCAGTTGTAAGCCCATTGGATGGCCTTAATCACTTTTACAGTTCTCCTTGGTTTTGCAGGTATACTCTGCTACAATGGTTTGGTCTACTGTAAAAAGGTGGGGGAGCTAGAGAAAGCTCAGTAAAGCTCCTAAAGGCCCTCATGTAAAAGAAAAATGCTCCCCAAACCCCCAGTTGAACCTATGGCCCCTGCTGGGCACCAGAATCTGTGGTGTTCCTGGATAGTGGCTATTGTGAACTCAGAGTTCGTGCTCACAGCTGTGGCAGTTCTACTCATGAGCAGGCAAAAATAGGAAAGGCGAGTGTGCATGGGAGAAGACATTTTCTTGTCTTCTCTGTCCATAGCAAGACAGAATTGTAGAGCCTATTTGTCCCTACAGGGCTCTGGTAGTTCTTGCTTTCTTTGCCACAGGCTGGTGCTGCTGTGCTTCTTGGTTGACATTTTGCCCCAGACTTGTGTGCACAGCAGTCTTGAAAGCATGGGAGAAGTTGGCAGTGCCAGGGCAAACATTTGCTGTTTATTAATTGTCTGAAACTGTTGGACATTTAAAGGAAATCCACTAAACATTTTTTAGATCAATAAGTAAGGATAAGCAAAGTTGAAATGTGGAAGGAAAGGAGTTAATATGGGTATAGCAAGATACCCTTAGAAACTTCATAGTTGCATTTTTTTCCAGTAGAGTAATTATTCACATCAAGCTCTGAGCCAGTCTCTGACCATCCCTGTGTCTTGAATCGTGCCCACCTAATTGTCTCCTGCCACCTCAGCTGGATTGGGTAGATGTTACTGTTTGTTCTTAACAGTTCTTATCTAAGATGTCTGTATGAGTGGAGTTATGCAAATATAAGTTATTATTCTCCATACATTTGTCCTTACAGAAGTAAGGAGAAAGCCACTGTTGGGGTGCAGTTTAATGAGATGTTAATAGAGCAGTAGGTGAATGTAAGTATAAGTGCAGCGGGGGTTGAGCTGAGAAGTTCAGTTGACAAAAGAACTGTAAAAATGTGGGGCTGTCTGAACTGAACCTAAAGTTGAAATAAAAATTTTTGTTCAGTGATGAAGGTGTCATTAAATAGCCGTGTTTTCAAATATATGCTTCCTGTGGAGAATAGGGTCCTGCTCTCTGTTCTGCAGTGACAGGATTTCATAGTCCCAGAGAAAAAGGATGGGGTGAACAAAGTCATGGTGTGGCTATGAAAGACAGACTGGGGTAGAAGAATAAATTAGAATGTTATACCATTTTGTAAAGCAGCAGCCTGTCACTTCGTTTAATGCAGAACGAACTGAAAAGCACAGTAATTTGAAAGAGTCAAAGAGTTAGCCTAGTAAAAAAATACAGGACTTGATTGACAAGCTTGCTTCTATACAACTGCTGTGCTGTTTGGACATCAAACTTTACAAGCTCCATCAGTCCATAAGCACGTTGGGTAACTGTGCATACACACAGTCATTTTGACACAGTTCACCTACCACTTCCATACCCAGTCATAGTGGAAGCTGCAACAGGGAACACCAACTGGGTACAAAAAGCAGGGCATAGATTTGTCTTTGAGAGCTGTTAGGCACATACGGGGGACTTTGGTCATGCTAGCATTGCCGTCATGTCTTGATGGCGCCCTGAGACCAGTGCTGCTCTTATCTGCTTCAGTCTGACAGTGTAGCGCTGATATTCTCATACTTTCCAAAGGGCTCAAAACAACCTGGGCAGGCACCTGGGTTTGGTTTCTTTTTCAGAGGTAGAAAGCTGTTATCAACTTGAGTGGTCTTCCCAGCCCAGAACCAGATGGCCAGTCTTGGGATACCCAGTCCCATACAGCCTCTTGGAACTTTTTAAAGCTTTATTTAGGGAGATTATGACTGCAAACTATGAAACATCATAGTTCTGCAAGAATTATAGAAAAGGCTATCGGCCTGAAGAGAGGAATGGATGTAGGGTAAGAAACCCAGGCTAGACAATGAGCCAGTACTTGTAATAAAAAGGAAACGGCTCTAACCTCTTCTTCAAGGTGATAGTATCACCTTTTGTTATGTGGTACAACTAGCTAGGCTGCAGCTCAGGATCTGGGCTGAAAGACACCTGTACCCTTGAATCCTTTGACTGCAGCGCGGTCACAAGTACTACAGCGTTCCTCCCTCCTACCCCAAGCAACACAGTGCTTGTCTTGCCATCTGTTTCCACGGGCCACCAAATACATTTCCAGAGAGGTCTTACCTGAAGAGAATGACGTGGAGATGTCAGCGTTTAGCTGTGCTTTCGGCAGAGCAAAGCTCAGTGAGCTCACGGTGGAGAAGGTGACAGACCCCATGAGGCATGGAGAGGCAGAGACATTACTCTTCCTGGGCGGCTATCTTCTTTCCCTCCAGGGAAAATGTCTGTAGTGGCGGGTCTGCATGGGGCACACACAGCTGTAGTCTCAGCAAGGACAAATCTCTGAAAGAGAAAACAAACACAGAATAAAGCTGGATAAAAATGCAACTGACACCACATGAAGCTAATCACCCTCTGCAGCTGCTGTGGCTTGGAAGGCAACCAAATAAAAGGCTTTTAAGAGGTTTTACTTTTGGCATTTTCCTCCTCTAACACTAACCTGCTTCTGAAAGGAGGCCCCCACTTTCTTTCAATCACGAGGAAAAAAATAGGTCTGTGAGTGCATGTGCAAAGCAGGTATCTAATTTACATGCAAAATCAATATAATTGCAAATGCAAATTGAATCATTGCTGCTGAAGGTAGCTGAATTTAATCGTATGTATACATACATAAATATGTGTGATTTTGGCAAAATCTGTGCAGTGCCCAATCTAAGCTTTTGAATATATCAAGAGACCCCTTGACATGACTATCCCTTCACTCTATTAACGGCAACACATGGCAGACCTTTATACATATACACACCCCAAATATTCTCACGTGCTTTGCTACCCAGAATCAGACCAAAGATCCCTCTAATCTAGTGGATATTTAAGACAGATACCTAAAATCAGTTTGGTCTATCTTGAACTGAAGGTTGTAGGAACCCAGTTTGTTCAATGGTCAGCAACTTTTCTCTGTGAATTTGGCTAGTCCATTGGTGGATCCATAAGGAGTCCTGCCCAACTTGCTCAGCCTCCCACAGCAGCAAATGCCACTGCAGAGTTATGTGTTGTAGGAAATGGTTCTCTGGGTTCTCTGAGCAGAGCACCCACTGTTTTATCCCATTTGCCACTTTCCAGTCTTCTGACAGTTACTCAGCAACATCATGCAATCTGTAAAGCCATCTTATCTATTCAAGCTGAATGTATTTTACTAATGACTGTTCTATGAACCCTCCAGTGTGAGATAATTCCTTAAAACAAGGAATTTCCCTGCAAGCCTTGTAAGGAAAGGCTTGAGTCTAGGAACCTCAGGAAGTGCCTCTGTAGTGAACAACAGTGAACACCAGGGGTGCTTTAGCTTTTCTGTAATGACTATTACACTTAACCATCAGCCATATTAGGAATTAGTCACTAGTCACAACCAAGTAGGTAAGACTCATGCTCCATCAAACAGAGAAAACAACCATCATGCTCTCCATCAGTGGAGTCAGTGGAATCAGTTTGAGAATAAACTGTTTTCTCCTGAAGATCCATATAGACCTCTTTCTCAACTTCAATACTAGGAAGTGTTTGTTTCTAAAATGGCTCTTCAAACACGTCGTGTAAAGTATAGGCATAAGTCAACCATAAAACTTCACAGCAGCCCCGATTCCACATGATAAATCTCCTGAGAGAGTAGAGTTCTTGTCAAAAGATCCAACCATAAACCAGAATAATGCATAGTCATAGTAGGGATGCCTTTAGACAGGATCACAGAAAAGATTGTTAATTTATATGTTTTAAATTACTTTGCTTTTTTTCTCTTTGCTTTTTAAAATAATTGTGCTCAGAAAATTTCTTAGGGTACAAGGAACAGCCCAGGGTTTTTCTTCTACTACAGCACACGGTCTTCACAGTCAAGATGCTTTGCAGTGCTACTCCTCTTCCCCTCGTTTCCCGAAGACTTCTTGATGTCCCAACCCAAAGTCAGAAACGCCCGTCATGGTAAAGTGACAAACTGGTCTGTGCTGGAATCTACATGGGACCAGCATGCACATTACTGTGCTTTGCTGAGCTTCCTTCACCCAGTCCTTGCTGCCTGGGTATCCCAGGCAGCACCCGCCTGCATGTGGATGCTGTGGCATAACTTGTCCATCTGGCACTGCTCCACCCCGAGAATCGTGGGCAGGGATGGGCCTTTAACATGTGTTGGCAAAGAGGGAAAGAAAGGGTAGAGAGAATATCCTTCACAAAGCACCAGTTCCTCATGGGCTCATTGGGTTACACCCACATGATATGTGCAGTTTTGCACGGATGTGTCCACATTACTGTGTAGTTTTATAACTATGTGGTAGAAAACCTTGCAAGTCCATGTAACAACTTTCTTCTACTGCTCATCCACCTACTGCTGCGTAACAGTATGGCTCAGAGTAAGGCTGGATGGACTAGACATATGGGAAAAGTACTTTTTCGTTCTCGGGGTTGAGGCTGTGGGTCGTGACTGAGACACAGTTGCAAACTGGGAAATTAACAGGTTTAAGAGTAAAGATGCTGCAACCAGCTCTGGCAGCACTGCCTCAGTCACATTCCCAGCAAATCCACCGGAGCTCTGGAGGATGGAGACCCCAGGCTTCATTTGACGGTTACCAGGATAATACCTAGTAGTATCCATTAGTTCTTTAAAATTCACACAGCCTCCATGGAAAAGAGCTAGGACTTCAGGCTCTTGCATTACCAGTTGAGCACTCCACTCAGTATTTAACACACAAAAATGAGAGAAAGGGTCTATTTACTACAAAAAAGGAGAGAGAGTCTATTTGCTACCATCAAACACATTTATTGATTGACAAATATATAGATTGAGAATCAAAATTTAATGTAGCTAGAGGAGCACAAGTGCACATTTTCAATGCATGAGAAATAGTAGTATAAATCAACCTTAAAACTGAACCCTGCTATTGCTTGAAAATAACTGTCCAGTATCAATTTGATCTACAGTCAAGAAGCAGAAGGAAAATAAATGTGCCTCTAAGAAATAAGGACATTTCCTAATTATTTTCTTGTAAAAGGTATATTTCATTGCTGTGCAAGTAACTTGTTTGATAAAACAAAGAAATGTAGTAATTCAGAGCTCATTTATTTATTTTTCTAGGACTTACAAGTAATGTTTTGCAAAAATTATGGTAGTCTTTCGTTTTTCAGGTTACCTGCATAGTCTCTTGAGTTAAACACTTATTAGTATGAAAAACTGTCCAGAAAACATTGAACAATGCTCTGAATACAAATCATTTCATGAATATGTAAATCATGCCTCAATGTGACACTTGGCTTGTCTGAGAAACACTGATAGACCAAAAAAAAAAAAAATTAAACTCCATCAAGGATGAGGGCAATTTAATTTAATACTTTCCTAGTGTTGAAGAAAAAACTGAATTTTAATGGCTGTATAGTATGTTTCAGTGCACAGTTAAAACAAAATATTCATAACTTGCCATAAACATGGTCAAGGGCAAATAGTTGGGGGGGGGACGGATCAAGATCAAGATCAAGGTGAGGAGCAGATCTAAATGAGGTTAGAACATTCATTTCCAACAGTAAATAAATAAACCAGTTTTGCCTTTAGTGTCCCACCATGGTCTTTGGTGCTGAAACATGCCCAGCTGTTGCTGAGGCCTCCAGAACATGCAGTGATTCTGCATAAGACTGCCCAAGTCAGAGCTCTGCTCTCCCAAACTGCTTCTCCTGACCCAGTCAGAAATTACTCTGCTGGTGAATCTCCACTGCCTTTTGTAAGGAGAGTCCAGTGAGCTGTTCCTGCACACAGAGCCACAGCACGCAAGAAGCAGCTTGTACCTAAAAGTTGTGCAATTGCATTAACACACTACAGGGCTGGAGCTAATAAGCCCAATGCTCGGCAAGTCTAATGAGCTTGGATCCATGCCATGCTAACAGCAGCAAGTCAGATTCCAATTACATCAGAGAACGTTCGCATCTGCCTCAAAGGCCATTTAAACGTGCCTGCGTTGTCAAGCTCTGCCTTAGGTAGTTCAGGGAAGACCTGTTCTTCTAACTGCTTTGGTTACTTTTTTGAAGTATATTCAATGGCAGAGCTTGTACCAGTTTGTAATCAGCACTCAGTCCACTCCTCCTGTCTCTTCCCAACTACCTTTGCCAAATATATTAAAACAATTTACAAAATACAGGGTAGCAGTAAGGTTGTCATCACACATACACAATAATCAAATGCCACAGTCAGAGGAAGGAGAAAAATATCACACCAGGTAAGGGGGCTGGCCAGTCATCTAGATTAGGAGTTTCAGTTTTAGTTTGGAAATAATTAGGAGGATAGATATTTTTTTTCCTGAAGCTGGACATGGGCACTGCTTCAGACAGATGAATGAATGTATTCTCCCAGGACAAACTGTTAGGAACACAGAGGTAGTCAATGGTTAGACCAATGGATCATAGCCTGACTGTGAGGCAAACAGAATTCAGGAAAAAGAGAAAAAAAAATGGAACTACATATTTAATTATTTCTCAGAAATTAATGAACCGGAACCAAGTGAAGTGGCCAGATCTCCCTCAAGCTCAACTTCTCTCTCACTTGTATCCACTTTATGGTCCAATATACTCCCACAGGAAGCAATTTTCAAGGCTTTCACATCCGCAGAATCACTTTGAAAGTATCCAAAAATGACATTTTCCTAGTCAAGTCTTGTTGAACTTCAAGCCAGATTCTTTACTTGGTCTTGGTGGATTATTTCTGTGCTCAAAGGCATTTGTATCTTTCTCAATTTACTGCTAGCTATGTAATTCTCATTTCATCTTGGGAGTCACTGCAAAGACACAGTAAGTTGCAGATATATTTGCAAGAATTGACAGGAAGGAGGGCCAGATAAGCAACGAAATGTCCTCCTAGCTCTAAAAGACAGCTGAAACCTGCTCTGCATAGAAGAACACTCACACACGTTTAAACTAGATTACACTCATGCCTATAACAGGTTAAAGCAAATTCAGGCTACTTTTACCCCCAAAGGAGAGCATCCACCGAAGGCCCTAGCATTGTGTAATCACTATGGAGCTCAACTACAGGAGCAGGTACACTGGGCAACATTAAGCAAGCAGGTCGATTTTCCTTATCTGTAGCTACTATGAAGTAAAAACCACCACAACCACCACCAAAGAGCTTCACGTTCTGTCACTGAGGTTTTATATAGCTGCATCTGCAAGCTCTGCATGGTTGTAAGAACTGGGGACTAAATGACTTGATTTTCTATTTCTTGGCATTTTCTGTAGCTGTTTGTCTCTGAACACTGGCATCACATTATCATCTTGATCTGGACTTGTACCAATGCCCGCAAAAGGCATAGCACAACAAAGAAGCAGGCCCAATAAGGCACATACAGCTGGTCTTGGGTTATTACACGAGACTGAGACACAAGTTACAAACAAACAGTCTTTCCAAAGATGTGCCTGTAACATGATAGCGGATGCTAATGGGAAAGGGTGAGAGACAATTTTCCTCATCATTAATTTTCCACGTTGGTGTTTGGCAAATACAAAGTGGAAATTCAATATAGCGATCAAATCTTTGTGCTGAACACGTCAATTTAAGCTAGAGTAACACTTTCTGTGAATGAAATCAGAGTCCACTGCCTTTTTGCACTCAATATTTTGAGCTTGAATTTCAGACCAAGTCAATGATCTTTTCCCTGGTGCTGTGTGAAGTGAAGGTGGTTTGGTGCTAAACTGAACACCCACAGATGTTCATGTTTCCCTATCACCCCTTTGGTTTTTTTCACGTTATTACAAATGCTTTTTGGTGTCTGTCATATTGAATTAACTTGTACAAAGGACAAATTTTAGATGTTCTAAGCAAAAGATATGAAAGCTTGGTCCCCTCTCTAAAACAAGGGCCTGTACACTGATATTTTAGAGAGAACTTCAGCAGCAAATAGATGGAACTTGGAGCTGAGGTTTACAGCAAGGGATTCTTATTCAACCATAACCAAATTAACTCCATGCAATCAGAACATATAAAGTGCACACCATGTTTGTTTAGATGGCAGTGAATCCGAATGTTTAGGTGGTGAAATAAAGTCAATGTAGTATTTGGACCAGAGGATTGCTAAAAATAAATGTGCACAGCCTCCTGACACCTTCCACGAGGGACTGCTGTCTCACCTTTGGCTACAGTACCTAAGGGAACTTGGGAGGGAATGAATCCCACCGCAGTCACATAATTTCCTGGACACAGGCCACTGTGTAATGACTCAAAGCCAGGCTGGTTAAGTGTATGCCAGTGTGTAATATACAGCAAGATATCCAAGGTGAAATCTATGATGTGAGAGAATGGGAATATATTTCCTCTTTGACCTCAGTATACCTGAATACTTTCATCACAAAACAGCATGAAGTCATTTAACAATGTCACATCCCATTATGCATCTCATTCATTCTGTGAGACATCCAGTGGCTTGCCTTTTTTTTTTTATTTGTCTTATTTAAAGTCTCGGCACAAACAGGACATTGAAAATTAATACAAAAGCAAACATTTTTATTCTCAGCAGGCCTCAGTCATGTGGTAATTGTACTTTTAGAAAAAAAAATACACAAGGGCCTTAAAAGCAAAATGAAATCGGAATTTTTTCCAGTTGATAAGCTAGAGTTTTCCTTTTGCATTCATTTAAATATAAGCAGAAAAAGACTTCATATACATTGTTCTCAGTCTAGGTGACCAGAAAGCTTACACACATAAAAGCTTATTGCTTTAAAATTACATTGCAAGTAAATCTGATATTTTTTTTAGTACGCTTTCTGTTGGTTTAATCAAGTTGTTCTGTATCCTCCTTTTGACCCTGTAAATGTTGTCTTGAAAAGACAAGACATGCATTTCTTCTCTAAATTGTACAGGAGTGAAGAGCATTTTTTTTTATTATTATTATTATTTTTTGTCAAGGGCTGTGTCAGCCTATAAAAATGTTGGCAGGCCATGTATTAACCATGTACCATGGAGTTACCTATTAATAACGTGAATAAGGTTATGTGAGTATGAAATAAGTCTCTTCCATCCTATATAGAGACAAAGCCATCCTTATTTGTGGAAGTTAGTGCTGAAGAAGCAGCTAAGAAGTCAATCTTCATAGTTTGTGGCAATGTGTAAATAATTAGTACAGCAAAAACTATTTATTTCAAGCGGTGAGCCAAAGGAACATGTGTTGATTTCCCCCCCCCCCCCACTCAGGAGAGCCACATAATAAATACACAGTGCACAATAGCTCAAGCAGTTAGTGGAATGAAAAACATGCTGGTTACACTTGTGAGCAAACCGTTCCCTGAAGGCACCAATCCATACAGCAGTACAGGTAGATGAACTAAAGGCAGAAAAAAAAAAAAAAACTCTGGAAAGATAATTGCTGAAGCATAGTGATAGCCAAAAGAAAGCTCCCTCTTTATGCCAAATCTTATGTATTTCAGACCTAGTCAACTCAGGAGATTTTGTTCCATTATTTACAGTAGACCATCATCAGGCAAAACACAGGCTAAATCTGGTATCTGGCAAAAGAAAACTAACCCCGCTGTTTGGAAAGACAGACACCAAGTTTAGAAGAGCTTTTAAGAGTTTGAATCAGCCAAGATGCTCATACACTAGTACAATCTTTTTTGACATAGTATCAAAGACAAAATACATTTCAGGACCAAATTCCAGCTTCAGCTATCACCAGATCACATGCAGTTATAAGTATACCAAATTGATTTGGCAGGGGATTTGGAGACTAAGGGAGTGCAGGCAACATAAAGGTATAGCTGGAATAAGCCAGGAGGCACTTCAATGCTCATCAAATGCGTGCCAGACTTGACTGAAGTACTTTGCTCTGCATATCTCTTAAGACCACACGTCCAAGTTTTGCCTAGCTTTTCCTTTAGAAAAATCATCTCTTTAAAATGGTTCAACTGGACAAGGCTCTGATCTCATGTTGGCAGTGTATGTCTAATGCTTTGTCCATTCACTTTGGAAGAGTACCTTGGATTTACACCTGTGTAACATCAAAGCAAGGATGCAGCACATGGTATTGAAAGTGGTAGTGTTCTATAATAAACAAAACATTACAGATATTTGTGTAATCCAAAACCAATTCAAGATGGTTTGGTATTGAATTTCACAGTAAACTTGTGGGTAATTTAAAGCGTGAAAGCTGGCAACTCAAACCATATGCCACGACTGAAAAAATACCTCAACAAAAGGCACAGAATTTAATCAAATAGTAGATCAGAAGTTTGTCTGAACTGAGGTACACCTTTCTTGTTTGTCCATGTCTAAGGCAGTGCACGAAGATAAAAAAGCACGTTACTTACAAAACATGTACCAGTGTGTTTACATAAATGACTTGATTCTACTGCTCCAGCAGTTTATTTCTCACATGTAGTACCTCTATAACTTTAAGTATATAAGGATTGGTGAGAGAGTGACAGCTCTGAGGTTTTGGGTTTGTTTTCTTTTTAATCATATTGCTGTTTGCTGAAGGATGAATCCTGGTTCAGATCAATCTAGGTGATGGAGAAAGAAAAGAAGAATGCAATCCAGATATCACTTTGGAAGCATAACCTGAGCAGACAGTCTAAAACTTCTGAGACTGTGTTTTTATTCCCTTGGAGTATTGCCATTATAGTGGAAAGTGTAAATTCTGTGGATCTATATATGCTCAAGGGAGGGCAGGGGAAGGACAAGATACATGCACTTTTTCACTTTAAAAACTTGAAAAACTGCAAATGGGTTATCTGCACCAGTTGGATAATGCTTAGAAAAACCTTTGACTTTCTCAAATCCAAAGCGTTAAAGAAATAGTCCATAAAGGTGGCCAAAGATGATAGCTTAGTAATTTCCTAGGGTTATTTTTAGAGTGTAAGATTGAGACTTTTCACAGAAAAACTCCAAAAGAGAGTTTAGTTTCATTTGCAGCCGTGCTGGGTTGTTATCTAAGGAGAAACAATACCTCGTATGTGTAGCTTAGCTCTTCTCCTAATAAAACCGAAACTTAGAGACCTGAAGGCCACCACAGCAGAAAGATTTTAATTTCATTATTAAATACAAATCCAAGTGCATTAGTAATTTCTTTTGATATGGTTGTTTCAGAATTAAACAAGTATAAAAAGGGAATGGCCTTGTAAAAGGTTTTAATTAAGAAGGCAAAGCATGAAAGAAGAATGGAAAGCAAATTTTGCTGAGTTCCCTGAAAAGAAGGGACAGGATGTACATACCCTCAACAAAGTGATCAAAGTAAAAATGATCCACTCTTTTGCTGCAGTCTAAGCTGAAGTTACAAAGCATAAAGCCCTGAAAAAGCATGGGTCACAGGACAAACATGAGAAACAGCATTTTACTACTCTAGAGAGCTGCTGAACAGCTACAATCCTTTAAAGTCTCTGCAAAATTAGAATACACTGCTCACTGTCATAATAATAAGCAACAAAATGCTAGATTATCTTCAGAAGATAATGTATCAAAAGCAGCAAAGGAATGTAAATTAGGTAATGCTGGATCTCAATATGATACTGCAAAGCCCAATGTCCACACCCTTTCTAATTAGTTAACAGAAAATTTGACTCCAAAAGGCTCTGGCTCCAGAAAAGTTGTCCTAGTTTCTCTTTCAAGAGCATAGGCTCAGTTCCTACATACATATATGTAAGAGAACTTAAATTAATATATCAGAAAATTATAGCCTTGGAAAAAATAAAATAAATAAAAGAAACATTTTAAGAAGTACTCAGTGATTGCACTTCTGGTGCTTCTCTTGGATTCAGGAGGAAAAAAAAAACCAAAAACAAACCAAGAACTATTTTTCTTTCAGTTACCAACTTTCTGCTCCATACTGCTCTGTATTGCTCCTCCACTCCAAAATGGTGAAATACATTCCCTTTTTAATAAGCCTCAGTGTACCCACAGCTCCCTGCAAATCCATTAATGTCAGCTTCAGATGTTGAATTGCCAGTGGTACTGTATCTAGTATTGCTAACATCGTGTAGATAATTAACCTTCAGGCTGTAGCCTTTTGTAAAAGGGCCTATTTCCCCTTCCCCCCCCAACAGGCTGTTTTGAGCATAATTTAACAGAACATACGTTTAAACCTGCTGTATATTAACTCCTAAACACCCTACAATCAATTTTGTGAACTCTGCCCATCTTCTGGGGGATGATGTATCCCATTTAGAATACAAAGTGATATTCTTCATTTGCCATTGTTAAAAAACTTTTGGAATTATGACTAATTAGCACATTGAACTTACATCTGGGGATGATCAAGTGAGCTACAAAAATTGCATAGCGAATTTTCTCTGTACCAATCTCCTCTCAGCTTTTCAAAAATCTCACACCAATGAATTAAATGAGATTTTAATCAGTGCCTTCATCTCTATTGATCAATAATTCCTTATAGTGGTACGTTCCTTTTTAGGTTATTGATATAAACAAAGGGAACTGACCTCACTTGGTATCTGCCAGCGTTTGCCCTGTCAAAGAAGAATGCCTTCTGATGATACCTAGACTATAACAATTCAAACTCAAGGAATTGTTCAACTGCTGAAAGCTTGATATAAAAATGGTAAGAAGAGCAATTGTATTTGTTTACTCACATCTAGAAACTGGTCACAAGTTTAGAAAGCTCTTTCAGAGGCAAAGTTCTGTAAGGATGCAAAAAACTCCTCCTTTTAGACTCAAAGGAGGAGAAGCATATATATACATATAAACAAAACTGAAAGAAGCACAACACGATCCTCTGTCCTCTAGATGGACTGGAGTCAGAGAGAACCTAGGCCCTAGAAACCGTTCGTAGAAGTCAGTTGCATCACTTAGCAGCCCTTTTGTTCTGGGGGAAGGTCTCTTTCATTTTAGTTTGAAATAGTCTCTCTTTTATCTGTATACAGAATATAAAGAAATTTTTGCATATTTGGACCCCCCCCCCCCCCCCCCCGCAATATAAGTCTTCATTTCTAGTCAGTGAGCTGAAAATTATACAAAAAAGACACCTATGTAAGTCAGATTTCTGTTTTGGAGGAAAGTAAATTTTTCTTTTGACCTCTGATCTTTCCCATAATTTCCATCCTAAAAACCTAGTCTTGTGTCTGTGGAATTAGAGCAGAGTTGTGGAGCTTGAGATAAGGATAAGCCTGGACTCGGGGAAACCTTTACTCTCTTCCTTGCATTTAATATTTTAGCCAGCTTAGACTGTCTGTGCAATAAAGGGAGAGAGGATGTAGTTGTGTTTTATGCACTATAGGTTGATTTTTTTTTCCTATTTGCAAGTTATATTGCGTGATATTTTTAGCTATAACAGCACTCAAAACAAGAAATACTGCTTTTGGAGTTTACTTAATTTCTCTCCTGCACTGATGTGTGGAGGACTTACAAGTTTGACATGTGACTGAGAGTGCAACTTCCCCATATTGATTCAGCACGTCTGGAAATGACACAGACAATGACAAGGTGGCACTGTTGAGGACAAGAGCAATGCATAAACCTGTACATTTCTGTCTCTCCGCTTCACTGCATAGGCTCATATAGAGAAAAATTTTTCACTTTGAAGGTGGCAAGGCACTGGCCCAGGGTACCCAGAGAGGTTGTTGAAGCCCCGTCCCTGGAGGTGTTCAAGGCCAGGCTGGATGGGGCTTGGGGCAACCTGGGCTGGTGGGAGGTGGCCCTGCCTGTGGCAGGGGCGTTGGAACTCGATGATCTTCAAGGTCCCTTCCAATCTAAACCATTCTATGAGTCTATGAAAACAACTTTTAAACAACTGAAACAACATTAAGAGATAGAGTTTATGTGCTTGATTTCCTCTATGATATATTGGAAGGTCTTTCAAACGATTACCTTCTCAAATAAAACGTGTGTCACAGATATCGATGTTTAATATTTATGCAGCACATGCAGTATATTCTTTTTACTAGTCTGGAAAACTTAGACTGTGATTCCAAGTTAGAAGATAGTCAGATAAGCACTGTAAGCAGATGAGAAGTCAAATCAATGGAATCCATACAGCATATATAAAAAAAAAACATTTGAAATCACTAACACAGCACTTACTTATCCACAGAAATGACTCCAATGTAATTTCCGTGTACAAATAACAACAAAGAGGAGACTTCATTCCAGCTCTGAATATGGGCATGTAAAATTATTATGTTACTAGGGAATGGTATGTTAAGACACAAAGCACTTTGGGATTGTTTATGTGGTAAAATGAACATAAGGTCCCATTGTCCTTTCCTTCTGACATTTGAATTATTTCTCTGATATTTTGCTGCACTCTTCAAAATCCTTTGAAAGGAAGAACATTGTTGGAATATGCCAGATAATAATAGAATCACAAGCAACAGTCAGTGAAGAGGGTGCGGGTGGGCAGGAATAGAAAAATCCCATTGTTTAATTATTAAATCTATTCACCAGACTTGGGAAGATGTCAGAATACTTAAAAAACCTTCATCCTAACAGCAGTGCTGTAATTAGGGAGCTGCTATAAGGATTGGAGAGAGAAGACAACAAAATGAGAGTCACAGATGTTAGTGGTAAAAAGATCGATTTAGGCTACCAACCCCTGTTCCCCACTGTTCCCCAACAGGGCTTCACAAGTGCCTCGGTGTGAGCAGTTGCAGCATGGACAGAAAGAATTAGGAGAGAGACCTCAGAGAAGGAAATTTTTCAGAGAACTTAGATGGAGCTCAGCCTGTTTCAAAGAGAAAGTAAGTAGGAGGCAGAGCATTGCATTAACTTTCATATAAGCAGAAATAGTTCCTCAGATAACAATGAAGTTTCTTCTGCCCTCCCATTGTTTTTTTTTTCCCAGCAAAGAGATAAACGATGATAAGATTAAGCAATAGCAATCAGTTTATCAGTGATCTCCTTGATTAATTCCCAAGATTTACCAAGCTTCATGGTATAGCATGAGTTTTGCATTTACGGTATAATTCTTAAAGCCTGTCTACTGAAGCTAAGTGATTACATGGGAATCTCAGCTTTCATTAGAGACTTTAAATGAATTTCTAACCATGACAATTGCAATTTTAAAAGTTGAAAAGCATGATTTTTTAAAGTTGCGCCCCCAACAAGTCAAATAATATTTTTAAAATTATTAGAATCTAATTTCTGAGACGTGCATGTTGAAGAGTGGCCAGTTCAGGATTTTGAAATTGAAATACTGATGCTCTTTGGCTGGATCACCCCATCTGAGACGATCTATTTTTTTTCCTAATTTAATTTATATTCTAGAATAGCAGTTACTGAATTTATTTTCATTTTGAAAACAGTTTCACGCTTTTAAGTCTCTTCATGATACTTTAAAAAAAATTAAGTTAAAGCTAAATATAAATCAAAGAACCTTTTACAAGCTTATAGATTATTGTGATCTCTTATGCAATATGCTGCAGAATGGTTGAATAGAATGCATTGGATTTTTTTTTTTCTACTTACACAATGTGCCTGCTACAGAAAGGAGCATCCTAACACAAACACATATGACCATTAGAGGACTTCACTCAAGACTCAGTTTTGGCTCACAGCTCTGCCAGATTACTGGTGTAACCATATGCAAGCTACTTCTCATTCTTCAGCTTAAAAGTGGAGACCACTTTGTCTCTTGATTACTGTTTGTTTACCTTTAATCATGATACTGTACATTCTCAGGGAAAAGTACTTCTGTTGATGTATGGCAGCTAACAGAGCATTCAGTCCTTAGATACAGCTGTCATACAAATTACAGAGATATGCTTGTATGGGCGTTTGTACACCTGTTATATTTTTTTGATACAGAAGCTGAATTCAGATTCACACATAATTTTGCCAGAAATAAAAAAAAGAAGCCGGGGAGAGTAGATAGTGACTGAAGAGAACATTCCTTGAATATTAACCATGATTTTGAATAATGCTTTTACAGTCTTCCAAAATTTTGTTTGCTATCCCTTAGAGCAAATGTTTACAGAAATAATAGTAAGATCTGCTGGGAATAGCACAAAATATTCTCAGCATGATATTGCAAGAGCAGTAGGAACTTCCTCAAAGCATTTTTGTATGTACCTCCAGCTAAAGACAGATTGTTTACACTGGAAACAGCTTTATTTAGGATTTCAAAGAAAATTCATCATCACAAGGCAATGCAGAAAAAACACTTGAGCCTCCAATAAGCAGGCAAATGTCTATCTCTGGGTGTTTAGAAGAGCATCCTATGCTGTGTCTTTAGAAAAGGCAGTGCCCAACACATAACCCAGGGATGAATCATTTGTTATGGCAGTGGGGGCTGTAAGCTGGAGATATCTTGCAATACACACAATTAAAAGATACAGAATTTCCATGTTTCTGACACCAACAGAAACAGGCCCCATACAACCAGGGCTCTCGTGGATGACAACAAACAACAGGAAAAGAAGTACCGAGAGAAGAATCAAATACCACCCACAAAAGCAGCAGTTCTGCAGGTCTGCTGATCATGGGGAAACTTTCAGGGCAATTTTGCCGGTGAACTATTGTATTTTGGGACTACAGTGTTTGGGATTCTTGCTGTGGTCCCTTAGCCTGCTCCAGTGTTTGGGGGAAGGTGCCATTCGCATTTCTGAACTTCAAGTAGGACATATTTCAAATGCCCTTTGCAGCTTTCACGAGGCAGAGGAAAGCTGGTTGGTAACACACGGGCACAGCTCTTAAAATGTAACAAAGTTAACACAAGGTCCAAGATCTAAGCTCTAAATAGGACTCTTAACAAATCTGAGGACACTACTCTTGGTGATGCTGCCAACATCATCCCACTTTTAAAGCCAGAATGCAAAGACATAAAAGTTTCCAAATTTGGTAATTTTTTTTTCAGTCTCCCTGTTTCCATTCCTACCTTATGTACCACTTATTCCAGTTAAGAAATTGATCCTTTGTCAGCTTTTCACGTGTGCCCTAAATGAGTTTGGTCCTCATGGTGTTTGAAGTAATTAGGCTGAAAGTATTGCATGGGTTTCTGTGTGCCTGTAAGGGTTAGAGCTGCTGAAACTATCTAGCACAGTACATTTGGCAGAAAACATGGTCCACTGCTTTAAGGATGGTATTTTAGTTCAAAGGCTTCAGCCAGAAGGTGCAACTCTGCAACTATTAAATATAAGCCCTTTGGTATGACAACCAGCAAATGAGTGAACTCCTGTGCATCTCCCTTAAAGTGGCAAAGAACGTAAGGCCCATTGTGCACTGATTATGATAATTTATTGAACTGAATTTTTATCTTTAAGACAATGATTACCATGAGGTTGACGGTTTCTAACTTCATTTAAAGTTGCAGCTGCTGCTATCATTATTCTGATTAGTTACCTTGAATTGCTTTGCAAAAGACAATTATCATTACAGCTCCTCTATCACAAGGAGGAAGTGGCTCCTCATGGCAGAACTGAATTAGAAAACAAACTAGAGCATGAAATAAGGGGAAGAGAGCGAGTGTGGCAGATACTAGAGAGAAGCTGATCACACCTTCCTGGACTCAAGTATTCTAAATAGAGGCTATCACACTGAAAGGCAGGAAACGGTAGAACAAATGATGCAAGTAACCACTAATAGATGCTAATGCTAATCAAGTGAAATGATCCTGTAGCTGGTAAGAAGGATTTATTTCTGATAAATTACCCTGGTTTTGTACCCCTCCCCCCCAAAAAATACCACTGTCAAGTGCCTGTGGAGCTGCAGTACCACAGGCTGGTGATGTATAGGATCCTTGCATATTCTGCCCAGCTAGGAGTTTGGGTATTGTCCGTGTTTATTAACTGATGCCCTTTCACTGGGGTCTTCATGAAGGAAACGGGAGGTGCATGGCAAGAAGAGGTATACAATCTGTAAGACACAAGACTGTATACATATACATATATATGTGTGTATATATATGTATGTATATATGTGTAGCATTTGTTTTCTCCTTGCCTCATCCTTCTTATGCCCCCATACTCCCGACCAAATCCGCACAGCTGAACCAGCTTCTCCATTCATTTCTCCTTCCCACTTCCAGTATTTAACTTGGAGACAGAATGGAAAGAAAGAGACGCCTGGAACAGAGAGAACGATGAGTTATTTCAGTAGGAAGGGAGACACAGTGAGAACTGAGCCATCTAGTTTATCAAGACTCTTAATTCTTAGTGGCAAAGGCATGTTTTCTACTGGTGATATTAAAAAGTCAGCAATGCACATCTGGCCTTTGGCAAGAAAACTTCCCTGGACTGTAAGTTCCTGTAGGTGGAGACAAAACAGTATACCCGCAATTCTGTGCCTCTCATCTTTCAGCTGGACTCTTCCTTGCGAGGAGTAGGACCAGGGATTTGGTATGATTTTGCAGTTCTTGGCCACCACAATGGCTGGTGACAGCTGTGATTGTCACAATATGAACTACAGTGTGTATCTTTGCTGCCACAAGCTATGCAAGACCATGCAGGAACGTAGAAGTGGTAGAAAGCCATTTATTTCATCACTTCTTTTCCATTTTGATGGGCAAGAGATCTAAACCTGGATGGGAATTTTAACTGAAGTCAAAAGAGAACATGAGGACAGAGATTCTGTGGGTGAGCATAAACAAAGATGGCATTGTGGTTTGGGCAGTCATTATGGACTGTAATTTTACTGGACACTCTTGTAAAATTCTCCTGTCTTCTCCTTTTCCAGGCACTGGCAGAGGTTTATTAAGGAAGTGGGAGGATATAGCAATCAGGGAGGCATAAAGCTATAACACTGAACAACTTTCTAAGCACTTGAAAGAATTGGCTGTTATTTAGGTGTAGAACATAGAGAAAACTCAGATGTAGCATGAATATGCGAAGACAGAGGCAAAAATTGAAAATGTCACCTCTTTTGGTGAAATTTAATAGATTGACAGGATTAACAAGTGTGGTTGGGAACGAGAATAACAGGAGAAGTTTATTTTGTAGACTAGAGACTTGTGACATATTCAGGTACCTCAGATGACACACTGGAAAAATGCAGCATGGCATCTGTGCAGAAAGAGAACAGGGTATAAGGAGGTAGAATAAAGAGTTAGAGATGTCATTGATTTAACAGTTACTTATTCCATGGTTAATTTAAAGTAAACAGTATGCAAAATAGAAAGTTTTTGGTGCAGAGCTTGCCACCACACTGTGGTCATTCTAGATAAATTGCACATCAGAGACACCTATCCAATCAAACAACAAAAGAACCAAAAACAAACAAACCATAAAAACCCCAGAAAACTGCCACAGCATGTCATGAAATGCTGTAAACTACCAACATCACAAGCTGCTGCTTCGCATCCAATGGCAATCAGAGGGAGAAATAGAGCTCTAGCCTCTGTGTTTTGGCCAAGAAGGGCTCTTTGTCTGATCTGCCATCCCAGAAAGAGAAAGATAAGAATACAAACAACTCATGACTTGCCTTCTACTGTTATAAGCACCTGATGCAGAAGTGTTCGACAAACACCATAAACCTGTTGGTGAAAAATTGCTCAAGTATCTCACAGACCAGTATTAGCAACAAATGGTATACATCCAGAAGTCAAGTTCCTTCTACAATTGATCTTTTCTTTTATTATTTCTCTTATAAATTCTAAAACTTAAATTTCTTTTTGAACTAGCCCAATTCTGGCACAATCTTCCTTCTTCAGCTACAATTCCGATCGTTCATATTCCAATAGGGGCAAACACTTTCTCAAAGTGCCTCTTTGGTCTGCTTTCAGCTTCTCCAACCCCATATTGACCAAGTTAGTTTTTGACATAGACATCATCTTTTCTTTGATTAATATTGAGATTGTCTTCCACATTGCTTATGATTTCTGCAGCTACTTCCTTTCACTTCAGTCATTCAATTTCAACTCAAATAAGTCAATTTAATTTCTATTCAACAATTTAATTCCCGTCGAAACATCTGATTGATACAAAGCTGATGAAATTCTACAATTTGAAGCTAGTCTGCAGCTTTCTGATATCACAAAAAAATCCTGGTCTCCAAACTTTACATCTTGTACCTCTAACTGGATTATTTGGGAATAGACCCATTTCATCATTTCCAGCAGGTTCCACAGCTCAGTCATACCTGTCTTAACCTGCCTTTCTTTTTCTGCCTTGCATATACAATGTTGCTGCATCTCAGTTTAATAGACGTGATTTTGTATTGGGGTTCCAAGGCACCAAATGCACAGCGTGAAACAGTTCTTGTCCTCAGTGGTTCACAGTTAAAATCAGATGAAGAACAAGCATGGAATGTAACACAGCAGAGCAATATCAGAGCCTGAAGCAGAATATGACTAACCCAGGTAACTTCTTGGGTGGGGGCTGACCTCAGTGTCTTCTCATTCCCCTTACCTGTCTGTCTATCCAGACTCATGCTTCCTCAGTCCCCATTTTGTTCTAATCCGAAACTCTTTATGCCTCCTAGTGCTACCTTCCTCCTCTCCCTGAGGCCCCTGATGTTCCCTCCTCACAGTTCATATCCTGATACGAAGCTCGTGCTGAGAGAGCTCAGTGGCTTTTGCTTCCCCCCTTACTCCACCTTTAATATTTGTGTGCCTTATTAATGAATAATACCTCACCAACTTGGGACTGTGACCACAGACAATTCTGCATCTCAGTTTTCTGTGGATATTATGAAAAAAAGAAAAAAAGACATTGCAAATCTTTTTCAGGTTGCAGAGTCAAGCACTAAACAAAGAGGAAGTGCTAGAATTAAACTTGCCTGCAAAACCTTAATTTGGCCCTTTTGTGCATAAGTATTATGATATAGACTTTAATTACATGAACACAGACTATTTTTTCCACATCTAAATGCATAGATGTGCAAATTCTCAAGCAGTTGACTTGATTACAAGTGCGCATAATATAAAAGTTCAATAGTCTATTGATATTTAGTCAGATTGCAGAAATTCCACATATTCATTGCAGCAGCTGACTATATTAGGATACTATGCCAAGAGCTGAACAAATGAAATCAGATTACTGCAAATGACAAGGAACAAATAGCCAGGAAAAAAAAAATTGTAGGGCCACAGGAAAAAACAGCATGGTGAACACTAGACAACTGCATTAGGTTCAGCTGAAACAAAGCAAGAATTCTAAAGCAGCCCACAAATAATATTTAATTTTTCCTCTAGTCCCAGTAAAACAGACCAATAAGCACAGCAGCCACTTTATATTGGATAACTCCAAAGACTAAACCATAAAAATGGGGTCAAACTATGTTTGAAATACACACAAAAAATTCGAGGCGACATCTTGGCCTGTAGGTCCTCTTCCGGCTGAAGAAAAAAATAGAAAAAGGTTAATTTCAAGGTTAGAACTAACCTTGTTCTATTTTTTTTCCCCAGAGCCCAAAGCAGAGCTCATGGCCAACATGTCACCTCTAATATTCTTTGCTATCTCAACTGTGAGTTTTATATTAACCTTTTCTCTAAAATTTTGCAGTCAGACTGCTAATGCACTGTGGATTTCGTTGCAGTGTGAAGAAGCTTGGCTTGATCTTCTTTTAATTGCTGGTCAACTAAGCATAGAGGCTGGCAAATGTTGATGGCACCGTTACCAGTCTTTTGCACTTCACAGAGAATAAAACAGGGCAGAGCTGAACTGATATAAACTACCTCTAGACAGTAACAGAGGCAAAGCAGGGAAAGGATTTATTATTCATTGATTTATTTCTCTTTTTAATATCTGAGGGAAATACTTGGAGATACAGAAACATTTTTCAGTTACTACCTGATAAGTGGAGGGAATTCTCTCTTGCTAGGTGCTGCATATATTATGCTAACTAATGTAGAAGTCCTGCCCTCTCTTAGTTTGCCACATAAAAGTGAGAGACCAGACCTCAAGATTTGGCCTGGCAAATCCCATACCTTGCATATATTGTGTAGCTAATGGATAAGATTGATTGAGTCTTCAATCCCATTTTAAACAAATCAGCTTTTCTTTTAATATATTCCTTTCCTCTTACTATTTTTGCCACTCTAATTCCTCATTTTATTCTTTCCAGCTTGGTCTGTTCACCCTGCTTCCAGAAGCAATACCAATGCTTGAAGGAAACTTTTGGAAAAGTGCTATGTGCCTGGTAAATCATAGTATTCCAATTTCCCATGCATCTGCCTGCCATCTTTGTATTTTCACCTAACCTGAAGTATTTCTGTGTGGGAAACACTGAAGTGAGAAAGCACACTGGTGTGTATGGCTTCTTTTGGAGGAAGGGGGGTACTGGCACGGCTGCTTACAGAGAAAGGGGCTCTACTCTGTAGTTTTAGAGTCCAAATGAAGGTGTATGGTAGGATCTGCCTGTACTTTGGCGTAGGACATGAGTGAAAGTGCAGAAGAAAGAGATTTCACAACTTGGTAGGAAGAAATTAGAAGTACTATGTAGGAGTGAGAAAATTGTCCGTGTGGTGTATGAAGGTAGCCTAAAAATAATCTCTATCCTATTAAACTCATCTGCCCCTAGTCACACATTGAGACAAATTTGGTTTATTCGATTTTCACTCTGTTCATATCATGGTAAAACCTTGACTGGAATCAATCAGTGAGAGGCAGTATCAGTTATCCTGCTTCTGCTCCAGGGTAGTTTCGGGCACCGAGGGAAAAAAAAGTAATAAAATTCTGTGTTGTAGCTGCATGGTTACATGGCTACTCAAGGCTGAGTTCAGTTCCTGGCCATGGGATCTCCACATCAAAATATTTTCATAACCATTCTTCATAAAACCTGGAGAGGAGAGTACATCTCTAGATATGCCATTATACTGGGCTCGGCTATGCTGAAGAAATGGGAGAAGGTCTCTGGGCGGCCCAGCAGTGTTGATTTCAGCAACTCCAGCTTCCTCATGTTATCTTAATGCTCACGATATGTCAGTGCACACCCATTCCCAGTCACATCCCTTCCAGTAAGCAGGGATGCTAAAACAACTTCTTCCAACTTAAAAGCTACAAGTTGCTCTGACCAACAGGTTTACTCATATGAAAAACTAGCAAGGTTTTTAGTATAGGCCAGTTGTGTTTTACTTAAGGTTTGTTCTATACTGATATCTTTAGATATGTGAGGATATGTGGGAGTTTTTGATTTCATTTCACACACAGAATTCCCCATATCTTACATCCAGAGTAGGCTGTCCCATTTGAATAGCACAGTGTCACTGAACCTCTTCCTTTGACAAGAGTATCACTAGCATTTGCCATGGTGTTTTTACAGTACATCACACTGGCCTGCAGAATTACTTGAGCCAACACCACTCATCTCTCATGACAGTGTGCTGTGTATAAAAATATAAAATGCAATGCTGCATGCATGCCTGCGACAGATTAACAGTTTGTTGTTTGAGTCTCTGCCTGCCTGAGCCTTTTTAAAGCATGGCGTGGGATACTCGGTCTTTATTTCAAATTACTGAACTGAGACTTTTGCTAATTTTTCTGTTATGTGAGGAAGTCAAGGAGAATTTCATGTTGCAAGTAATTCTCATGACTTACAGACTAGCGTGTACAAATATAGTCCACAGAAAAAAAATCCTACAGGGCAAAGCTGTCAAAAAGCAGTGTCACTCCCCTGTTAGTAGCAGAGGCACGTACGGGGAATGCCGAGGGCATAGCTGGGCCTCCATGTGCGACTAGGGGATTTTATCTAGTGCAGTTAAAGCCAGGAAGAAAAGTGATGAAGGTCAGGAAACGAACATTAAATCTTGCTACCTAACAATGTTCCTGTCTTGTACAGAAATATTTCATGGCTGTCCTTACGAAGCCTTACAGCTATGCTCTATTTTGAAATGTGGTGTGTTGGGAAGAGCAGCATAAATCAGCTAACAGAAGTCCACTGACAAATGGATTCTTTCTTTATAGGTGACAAAGAAAGAGCAGAAATCACAGAAATTTATCTGTGTAGGAAGAATCAGGTTCATGACATTGACAGCTAGATCTGTTCCATTAGCAGACTGACACTCGTGGATTTCTATATTTTGAGCAGCTATTTTATGGCCCTTGGAAGGATTTGAATTCATTCTTTTTTTAAAGGAAATGGAATGAAGACTTTCTTAAGGTTACAGAAGATCGAATGACGTTAGGCTTTTGTAACAGACTTAGAGCTTCAATTCTAACATATGATTCTAGTAACTGAAAGTTCACTACAACAAAAGATCTCCAGCATTCAATGGACAGACCTGCTTCGGTTAGGAGCAATCCTCTGTTCACATGTAAAGATCATTGCAGCTAATGGCATGGTGGGAATCTCATTAAAGACCCTTAGGAGCAAGGTGGCTACAGACCAGTATCACAGCCTCTTGGCAAAGCAATTCCAAAGACTCAGCAGCCCTAATTCCAAAGCATCATTCATAATGCAAAAAGAAATATAGATGCTCCTTTGATCATGCTTTCCTTAAAAAGTAAAAAATTAAGTCAGAGATAGCTTCCAAATTGTTTCTTAGGTTGGTGACATGTACTGTCCTGTTTTATTTGAGAAGGAACATCTGATATTATAACAGCCTCCTGTGATCATTTTTGATTCATGAATTGCCAAGTAGGGAACAAAATGTTAATTGTTCCAGCAGCAGCAGAAGCCAATGTGGAAGGTGCTGTCTCTGCAGAGGAAGAGAGCACATGAGTAGCCTGGGCCTATTCACTGAAGCAATGATTTTTCAATCATGTTTGCAAAATTCTTCACGTTTTCCAATTAAAGTTTGTCTGTGTAGCAAATAGTGTTGAATTCAAAGACTTGAGGTTGAAAGGATGAAGAGGAGAAGATCTTAAGTATTCCCATGTGCTGTTACTTGTCACCTATGACTCGAATCTTCTGGCTTGCCCATGGATCCAAGGTTTCATCATGCGTACCCAAAGGCTGACATACAATCTTTTCTATATATTGGAGCAGGAACCCTATTTTATTACTGTTCCAAGACAACAGTTTGCAGAGCTTTTCTAACTAGCTAAGATCACATTTTTACGGGACTAACAGTTGCAATAAAATACACCCCCAGCTCTAAAACTCAGTTAAGAGTGCACCATAAATGAGTTGTGACAAAGGAAAATATGAGATATTAAAAAGATGAAGGAAAAGGGCTGTTAATTAACTTAGCTTCAACTTCACTGTTCCATAGTTCCAATAAACTTTGAGAGCAGTACGTTACTCTTGTGTAAGTGAAAGGTAGGCTGCAGTCATTACATTGCATGTATACACTTGTATACACTTCATGAGAGTAGCACAAGTTGCTGCAGTCAAGAGCTAAATCACAGTTTCGCTGTCGCCAAGTGGTGACTGTTTGGAGTAATGTCCTCCATGAAGGAGCATCTAGCTACAAGTATACGGCATCTGCACTTTCTATTTGTGCATCAGTCTGTTGGTAAGAAGAGCACAGCGACTAATAATTTCCCTCCATGGGAGTAACTTTTGAAACGTTTATTTTTGAAAGCAGCAAAGTGGTCTTGGTTTCAATACTACTCAGATGAGGACACATCAAGGGCTACGCACCAACTTTTCTGGAAAATGATACTATCTGAACATAGTTGTGTTGAAGATAGTTGTGTTTCTTTTCAAGCCTTGTATATAGCTGCAGTACATATTAGATCAGTCTCCTTATCCCTCTCCCACAAAACGCCAACAAATGTGTTCATTACTATTTTTTCTAAAGAAAGCAGCAACTCTGATTTCTATCCCAATCATATCACAGTACAAGAGCCTTAAAGCTAATGTGAAGGGTTGCTTAGCAACAGCTCTAAGCCTGCTGGGATCATCCTGCTACTGATTTTTGCATTGATATTTTGGTTCCCAAGGATGCTTTGTAATAATGAAATACACTATTAGCCCTGTTTTCTTACCTCAGAAATTAATTAATGCTTTTCCTGGTGTGAAAGTCACCGCTTTCCAAAACATCTAACTATTTTTTCAGCTCTCTTAGGGCATTTGGGAGAAACACATAGCAATGGGTCCATAAAAAGAATTGCAGGTTTCAAACAAACAGCATCTGGAGATCTTATTGATCGTCTTAAATCTACACAAAAGTCACTATTTGCAATGAAGCTATTGCCCGGTGTGACTTCTGAGTTCACAGAACAGGAACATTTACACGCAGTCTCTGCTGGTGACTTTTGGAAAGCCCGTATCAACAACCACCACACATAATAGTTGTGTTCCTCATTTACTAGTTAAACAGAAAACTGTTAAAGAATTATTGCAACTCACAATATCCAAAAATCAGACACAAGAAGTTGAACTAATTGGACAGGAAACAATACACTTATTTGGAGGAGCAGGGGCTACACGTTAGTAAGCATTTCAGGTTAAGGTGATTGCTCCAAAGACACAAACTCAATGATAATGTTTTTTATCAATACTGCTACACAGTAACAACAGTCTTTACAATAAGCGTAAGACCCAGGATCTGCGTATTACCATGCAAATGGATTTATCTTAAATTTAGACTGAAGGCAAGGACAGAAATAATTTGTCTTTAAGAAATCAGAATATTATTCTTGGGCTAAAAGGTGGCAGACTCATGTTCCATCCTGCCCCAGCCCTAATGCAGTGCCATCTCAAAGATACTAGTACCCTACTGAAAAGCCATCACTGAGTTGAGGAGGGGACTTTATTCCTCTTTGTTTCTGCTAGACTGAAAAGTCATAGTTATTGAGGCAATAAATATTTTTCTGCTATTAATATTAAAATGCAAAACATGGACAAAAATCCTGATGCTCTCAGCTCCCACAGTCAACACAATAAGGATCAACGGAACTCAGACAAAGACAGATAAGTTATAGATCTGCAAATAACCAGCAAGATGTGAAGTAGATCCTAGCACTGTGTCTTAATTTGTGCTTGAGCAAAGCTTTAGGACATCCATACTTCTGCATCTTCTAGTGACTGTTCACATAAGAGGCAGTCTCATTTCAGAAGTCAGGAGGCTTCTTTTTTTCAGAAGGTTAGAGTCTGATGGTGTTCATCTCTCATCAACCAGGATTTTTAAGCCCCTGTAACTGACAGCAGGTACTTGAATACATGCACAGACAGGACCTGAAAACTAGACATAGTATCTGAGAAGAGTCACAATGATAAGATGACTCTTGCTAGAGCTTCAGCAAAACGGGCCAAAGGTAAAAGTTCAGTTCATGTTACTTTGTGCTGCCCTGTCAAATGCAGTTGCTGGGTGGCTGCCACGCTCCTGACCCAAAACTAACACTAGGGATTAAAAATTGCTGATATGCCCCTCTACGAGCTCATGTCAGATTGTGTAGTTTAGAGTACTCCAAACCAAAAAGCCCCAAAGATCCAGTCTAGATGGGCTGTGCAGTAGCAGGGATGTAAGTATTGTTTGATGGGACATTGAATGAGGCCATCCACTAATTCCATATGGGAATCAATTAGTTCCCATGGAAAATGCCTGGCCATCCATTATCTTAAACCTGAATTACAGACACTGAAGTTGTGATCTCCACAGCTCCACACACACAGATTTGAGGCTCCGTCTCCTCACATTCTGAAAGTCATGGCAGGTTTCCCTTTCGGTTTTTGCACATGGCTGGTAGTCACACTGTTATGGAACCTTACATCTAGCGTCGGGGAAGGCAAGCAATCTCCCAGGTTGCAACCTGCAGCCCCAAAAAAATCAACTGGTACTGGTTCCCTTTATTTTCAGAACAGAAGCAGCTCTCTTTAACAAATCAATTCCAAACAGAACAAGCTGTTTGAGAATTATCATTTTGAACAAATATTTCCAGCCACGCACAAAACACCGTGGCAAAAAAAGCAAACTTTCAATAAACAGAAAATAGATGATTGTTGTAAAATGACAGCTTTCACGCTGTTTATCCCAAAGGATCCTCAGAGCTTATGTAGTATGGAATAAATTTGCCACTGGTTAAAAATGTAAATTCTTTAAATACATAAAACCCTAATGAAAAGGCTTGTAACATTTCCCTTTTCCTGATTCCCACTTTTCTCTTTTTATCTTCCTAGAAGACGATGTTGATTATAATTACAGTGGAGACCAAAATGTATGCTTGATTTTGTGTTAAAAAAAAAATTATTTGGAAAGCAAAATGGGCTTTTAGCGTATGCATGTGTGATTGGGCACGTTTATGTGCTCCTACACATGTATGCATATGATATGAATTGTTTCATGGCTTTTAAACAATTTTCTTTTAATGCACCGAGTACATTTCATATTTAAATGCACATAATTTGTAGAGAGCGCACAAAAGAGGGTCTTCCTATGGAGATGGGAGAAAAAAGCTGCTTTGAGATTCCATCACCTCTTTAATGTTTTCAAGATACATAGCAATGCAAAGCACAGGGACCGACTCTGCCTTCCTAGTAAAGCAATGAGGACTGCAGGATCAGTGCCACAGCCTGTCACTTGCTGCTCACAGTTAGCAGGAGCTTGTGATTGTCACCGTGGGGTCAGCTGTTGTCAGGTCAGAGGATGCTACAACTAATGCTCAGTCTCCATTGCCCTCGAGGCACGGAATGCAAGCTCAGGTCTGACCGAACACTCTGTAGCACGAAACTCAGACTCGCAATGGGACCAAGCGTTTGCTAGTTAAGTGGCCCGATTTCAGGTGCCTTTGGTTTTGTTTTTAACTAGGATTTCCAGTTTAGTATATTGCTCACGGAAGTGAGGAACTAAAGGTTAAACTAATAGATAAAGTAATAGTTTGCCTGAGTGGGCACTGGGTGAAAAGAAGGCAGTTCGGACCCCTGGCATATCAATCCTCTGCATCCAAACAAAAAAAGACCAACTCCCTACTTTAGTTCACAGAATGTCTACTTCTGCACAAAATAAACGCACAGGTGCAATGTGCTGGATTTACGACATAAACCCCACCAAGTCAGACATACACAAGTCCAACAGAGCCAGAATGCAGGCACCTGCACAGCATTTAGGCAGAAGACTGACTGGCACAATCAGGACACATCAGCCTCACATATCAGACAACAAATATGTGATCCTGCCTGCTGTGGTAATCCCAATGTTATAGTGCTATGATAGACTTTGCTAGGTATCCTAAGATGATACCTGCATCTACCCCATCATGTTATGATGATCTTCAGACATGTGACTACTACAACTTCTCTGCATAGATCCGTGGATCAGAGAGCAGATGATCTGGGCCCTAGTCCTATCACTCCTGTTCACTTGCTCTACAGCTGTGTGAATAGTAGTTCACATCACAGTCTTTCTTAAGGAAACAAAAACATCCTTCTTGCATACCAAGTTTCCCTTCTCACGCTTACTCAGGTCACATTCTTTTGAAATGTATCTCAGCAAAGTAACTAAAGCGCCTATTAGTCTTTTTTTGATTTTCCTTTTCAGTTCACAGGGACTGAAATAATGGGGACTGCTGTGCTGCTGCCTGGTGAAATGCTGTTCGACAGACCAGTGCCGCAGGCATGCTGTGTGACATGGGTGCCAGGCAGTGGCCTAAAGACTTCTGGGTGTTGGATTGCTTGAGATGAAACGCTCCAAGCAGGGTACGGACTGCATCCAGACTACTGGAGTAGTTTCTGGAAAGAAGTCTCCTGTGGTCTGTGCCTGGGTCTCCTTTTGAATGGCAGCACTTAGTTATAGCAGATGGAATCCCAGGAGGAAACTAGCAAGCACTTAACGCTGACAGTCAGCTCTAGGGACCAGGGCTCGCCCTTATTCGTGAAGCTCAGACTGCTAATCTGGCCATATGTAACGATGGAAGATTAGAAGGAAAGATTTCCTTTGGAATGTGTTTCTAGAGGCAAAGTTGTAGGTCCAGGCAATGACTAGCTAGCTCGTTTACAGCGCAGAAGCTGTTGTCGCACTGAACTCTCAATATCAATACATAGCCCATCTATGTTCTTGTTCCCAGCCTTTTTTGTAGTTATTCCCAACTCATACAAGCAAAGGCTAATGATGGGAGAAAATTAGTTATTATCCTTTTCATTTCATAATTAATGCTTTCTACTATCCTCATCAGTAGGTGTCTATTGTGGGATTTCCTATGCTTTGCTTTGCCCCAAGCGGAAGGATACTAAATTAGATAAATTACTGTTCAGCTCCAGTATGGACAATCTTAGTGATGCATACGGCTAGTCTGAATGCACAAGCAGCAGCCAAATGACATCAGAAATTTTCAATACATTTTGGATGACCATCTGTACAGAACGTAATATCACAAACAGTAGTCTTCTCCAGAGTCACACAGCAGAACAAAGAGCCAGGGTCCAGACATCCCTTTCTTATGGAAGAGCTCAAGTTTTGCCTTTAAGTTAGCAACCTAGATCCTTCTCTGCCTATTTTTTAATGAAATCAGCCTAACAAGAACATTGTTTTTTATAGTGATGTCTTGCAAACACTTTCTGTCTTTCCATCTTTTTCTGAAACATTATTAGTTTTTGCAATCAAATGGACAAGCACCAGCATTACAAACAGAGAGAAGTGTGCCATCACCTTCCTTTAGTTATGACAGAAGTATGAAAGGAACTCTAATGTTGAAATGGGTTTCAATTCAAATTTGAACTGTGCTTTATATCAACTTCGGACATTCTTAACCTTTTATAACATCTTAATGTGTTAACTTTGACTTAATTGGTTGTCTAAATGTGTTCTGAGCACGCAGTTTACACTGACTGAGACTAAAAATCTAGCAACCAAACTAAAGTCTCAGTCAGATACTGCCCAAGAAGCCTGCTAGGGAAAAAACAAAATGCTTGAAAATGGAAAACCACACTCATACTTCATTGCTAGGTATGACTGCATTAAGGACAAAAAAAATTTTAAAAGTGTAAAATCATTTGAACGAAACTAGACATTTTGTTGCCCAGTTCACATTTTTATGTATCCCTTATGTATTAGAACTGAGCTAGGGATGTTGAGAAGCTTTTTTTTTTTTCTTAGAAGTGATTTATTAGTGGACAGAATAAGAAAGAAAAGTTATTCAGTGGAACAGATACCCCCCATTGTCCTACTAATATTATTGTATGGATTGAAACTGGTGGTAAATTAACACCAAAAGATCTATTGCAAAGATGATAGGGATTCTAGGAATGTGATTTCCAAAGAGTTTGTTTCAGGGTTGGCTTCTTTGGTGCCACAAAAGGATTAAAGAGTTTGTCATGACTGGAAGTTTTTAATACCTTTCTTCCACGTTGGTTTCCTCATGTCAAAACATGACAGTGCAGCTTTTTGCTCTGTGATGAAATAGATTAAATTCTGTATGTATAGCATCTTTAACAGGTTGGCTCTTCTCTCCTTGGCTACTTATTTTCAAGACCCTTATTGGAATTTAATGTCTTAAGCCAGTTCCTCTATCATAGATAGATAGTTCTTCTATCATATCTGCTTGGACTTTACCGAGTACAAAGATTACTGAGAGCACAATGAGAAAAGGAGCATCAAAACCTCGCAAGATGCTTTTCCTTAGGAACCCAAGATGGAAATAAATAAGTTTTCTAACATTTTTAGATAAACCCCTGGTTGGAGAACTTGGGAGGATATAAGTTTGCGGGCTGCCTCTGAGCTCAGCTGCGAGCAGCTGATGCAGAGTTTCTCAGGCTTTTTCTCTTCTTCCCACATCTCATTGTTTCTGTGCCAAAATAAAAGATCCAGAAATCTATTTTTATAGTAGGTTGTTCTAGCTAAATACATCCATCATCTTCTGAAGGTATTATATGTAGGTGAACCTCCTCTTTTCATTCCAACCCAGGCTGTATTTTGCAAATACAATTTGCAATGCAGGCAGAGACCAGCAAAGCTGACTCTGTTCATCAGCATGCTACTGTCAGCTGCACACAAGATACTTAAGAGGTTTTAAGTCCCCCAACTTGCCCCTCCAGTTTCTAGTGTGAATCCACAGAAAAGATGCAGAGGGAACTTTGCACCCTGCTGCTAGTGCTTGGAAGTCTCTGCATGCTAGATATGTCCAAGTTATTTCTGTTGAAAGCATCTATAAATAACTTGCATAACGCCTCAAGTGTATTATGGAATTATTGGGAGTTTTGCCTGATTAGAAGAAATAAGAAGTAAAAGCTCTGAGAAAGGAGCTCAGGGTTTTACATAGTAATAAAAACCAGTAACTGAAGGGCTATGGATCTATTCATGTGCTTAAAATTAAGAACATACTCAAGTGTTTTGCTCAGCTGGAGATACTTTGCCTGTGAAATAATGTTGGTCCTTATTTTCCCAATACAAAAATGGCCACAAAATGTTTCATCTCACACAGTGTGTGTTCGATCAGAACTTATTGTTCCTATCAAATAATTTATCCGCCAGTGTTCTCACAAAAGACTTGTTTATTCAGTGTGTTTGGATTCCATTCCATTCCTTTCCTTTTCATATCCAAGATCTGGAAGCAATTTCTCACTAGATGTCTAGAAAAAAAAAAAGGCAATTGCATGCTAGAGAATAGGCTACACCATCCTTGAAGCAAAAGATGCATCACATTATAGTTTACATGTTGTGCACGCTTCCATGCCTAATGTCTGAATGCACATATCAGTTTTGAATAGCACTATAGGGACAGCTGCTCCTTCTTAGCCTTTAAACAAGAGATGCAACTAAACACCAGTCAGTACTAGTTTTTGAAGGGCAAGGGGATAACAATAGGGAACATCCTTCTTGTCATAGGTAAATATATATCCTTTAACTAATGCAAGCCAGAATGAATGACAGCTTTACTGGAAATTGTTTTCATGTTCAGGTCATGTGCTAAGGAATGCTCTGTGCTTCTTCTGGAGCATGGAAATAGAGCAATCATCTTGATCAAGTTAGTTGTGTTCATCCTTCACAATGCTCTCTTGTGGATTCACTTAATATTTTTTCCATCTCTTCACTCTCAGGTAGCTAACAGCATACCCTCCTTGGAGCAGTTTGATTATATACTTGCATGATTACAGCCCAGAGAAAATACTTCCCTTACACTGATTTCAGTGTACTTCACATTACACCTTGAGAATCAAAGTGCATTCACTCTTGTGATTTACAGGTGAAGCAAGAAGGAAGTGTCCATAGCATCTTAGGCTACCATATATTCACTTCTACATGTGGATCAATTTATTACAGTAGTAGATAGGTTGGCTTTTCTTCTGGTCTAGCAGAAAGCCCTTTATCTCAGATACATCAAATTTGATGAGATGCTGGCTGAAGTGTTTCAACTAAACTGGAATAAATAGCTGACTCTGCACTGCAAAAAGTGCATGTACTGTTCTGCGTACATGGTATTTATACTCTGTATTTGTTTTCATGGGATTTGCAATAGGATTACAGGTCTTCAAAGCGCAGTTCTGTTTTTTTCTGAAGTTTAGGTGGCCGATTGGTTATTTGGTATACATACACTCAGGGCTGGACTCATGGCATGTCTCTGTGCTGGGTAAAAAGAAACTCTAAGAGGTTTTCAGAGTTAAAGCTCTTTATATTCCTTCTTTTTCAGCTGTGTGTGATTCAATCATCTGAGTGGTGCTGCAGAATGAGATTTCAATCTGAGATAAAAGGATTAGGTGAATCTCACTCCTTTTCACAAAATCCCATAGTCTTTAATTCTCTTTTGCTGCAAAGTCAGTGCAACAGTAGAAGCTTTTATCACCTTGGGTAGTGAATTGCTGTTTGGTTTGGGATGCAAATTATATTGGGTTTTGGCACCTACTGGAATGGCTTTAGAAGTTACAGTTTTGCAGTCATATACCAAAAATCCAAGCAATTTTCTCAGTTGCAAAGTTTTCTGCTAAAACGCACCGACTGTCACTACCTTTTGTAAATGAAGACCCTCAGGAAGAGCTGATCTGATGCCCACTAAAGTCACTGAACAATACCTGGGGCCTTCAATAGATATTTGATAAGACCAGGAATGGCAGAGGTGTCCTGCAAAGATGGAGAAACACCAGCTCAGTCACACTGATGCAGGAAGATGCTGTACTATGCCATGTAAGAGGAGTGTATAGGTTTTTTTTTTTTTGATATGGCTAAAGATGTTCCAAATGATCATTGATCTAAACTAATCAAGAGCATCAAGCATCAATGACATCCAAAGAATATGATTTCTAGATTTACTCATCATAGGGGAGTTTTCTGAAGAAGTGACAATTGTTTAACTATGGCCCAATACACATTTTTCTGAATAAATTTGAACAGCTTACCTACTCATCAACGTAGCAAGTAAGAACTCTCATACTTCGCATGACTCAAGGCCAGAATTAAGAGCTAAAGTGCTAGGAAGCAAAGGGCTCCCATTCCCAGCCTTCATCAATGTAGCACTGCAGCTCTGCCTGGCGTCTAAGACTTGCCTACAGTGAACATAGTGCACAACCACCAACCTCACCTGCAGAAGAATTGCTTCCCTCCCATGCAAGGAAACACCATATTTTCCCAGTACAGTTGCTTAGTTTCAACCTGAACAGTGCATTATACACAGCACCTTAACACGCTCAAAACATGTCAGGTTGATGTACATGTAAAACATTTTATTTTCAGAGCAGCACTTTTTGGCTTTCCTCACTACTAAACCCTGTAGAAAGTCTGTCCAAGGGCACTGTACAGAAGTCAGCAGTTTCCTTCAGCCAGACAATCAAGCTGCTTCCAGTCACTTGAGAGCTGAACATCTGTTACTTAGCAACTAGGGAGGCAATTTGGGAGCATACACCACCCTTGCCACTCCTCTTGCAAACCTGTCACAGACCCAGCTACTCTGTGCAAGTAATCCTTTCCACAAAGGCAGAAGGCTAATGTAAGAAGATTATACATTTCCAGAAATAAAACTTTACTTCAACACTTCCCTAAACTATAGCTAGGGAATGTTTAGTATATAATTTTCTCCACAACCACTGGATACTTAATGCAACAACTGATCAATCAAAAGCTGTTTCTAGCTCAGAGACGCAGCTTGGGTAAAGCATTTTAAGTACAAGCAAATTCATCTCTTGGTCAGCAGTAGGCCTGCTTGCTTTTACAGTTCAAATAGACCACATGGCTGCATGAGATTCTTGTTCTGTTTGAGAAACTGTCAATAATCTCAGTAATCTCTTAAATTGTTCATACACACACATTATGGAGGATCTCCGTGTTAGGTACTGATAGATTTAATTTAAGGATTGGCTCACTCCGCAACATTCTTTCCAGATGCAACACACAGGATCTTGTGTTCAATTTCTATATTTACTTTTAGTGCTTTCTTACTAGTTTCCTTCATCCTTGGTCTTACATATTTGGAATTGCATCTTGCTTGGTCCTCAACTCATTATTTCTAACAACAGTTTAGAGTTGCAATTGAAGATCCTACCAACAAAATCATTACTTTAACCAACTGGTTTTGTTCTCTTGCAAAAAGGGCATGCCATATTGACTTTGCTTTGCGCAATTTTAATACATTTTCTTCATGGGAAAAGGCACTGTAGATGTTAAATCATTCAGGTGGACTTTTTTGATCATCATATCAACTATAACTTCTGTTTTATAGCTTTTTTTATTCTAGTTTTCATGACAGTTATTGTTCCAAAAGCAAAATATGTTTATTTTGCTTGGCATTTTTAGATGGCATTTTTGAAGCTTTCCTAAGATTCACTCACGTAAGCTGAATGTTTATACACAGAGAGGAGAGGTTTAAACATGTTGAACATGTTACTGGTTGAAGTTTTTTAAAATAACTTTTTAAACAAATTGCTTTGTCATCAATAAGCAACATGTTTCCTAGGAGTTCTATGATTCCTGATACTAACAGCTGCTTCCTATGTGACTAACAGTTTGGCACATTCAGACATTTTACTGTTGACTTGGTAGGCAGGACAATTCACAACTTTTCTTTTCCAAGTAGGACAGCCAGGTTTAAATACTCTCTCTTCTTCCCCCTATATCATCATCTACTTTGGATAGAAAGATATTTGTGTTCACTTTTGATGGAAGAAAACAGTATAATGAAATAAGCAATGACAGTAAGGATTAGCAAAAAAAACCCGAAGCATCTGCTCAACTATTTCATGAATATTAACAATGGATTTAGCCACACATCTTAATTCTGTGGAAGACTAATACAAGCAGACAAGTCTACTTTGAAAATATGTATGTACAGCCTTACAAAGTGCATCAAGTCAGGAGAGCAGCCGATTACACAGAAGAAACAATTACTGCATAGGTTATCATCTTGTAAAGAGAAGAACCAGATAAACATGCAGCCAACCCCAGTGACTTATATGGCGTTACTATTATTCTGACTTTATTGCTATGAAGCTATTCTGACTAAAACTTGAGTTAGTGGGTAGGGTAGTGCTCTTTTGGCTCTAAATGAGTAAGAATGCAAAGTTATTTCCTGTTTAAGTAATGCATGTACGTGACTGTATTTGCCACCGGCACTTGAAGACTGCTGCTACAAACCTCCCGTCATTTTTCCAGGATTCATGGTTACTGTGTCTGCTATTTACACCTGCCTTTGACTGTGTTTCCCAGCTGCAACTGAGAAGTGTGGGCCTATGCTGTATTTTGTTCCAAACAGACTTTGGGCCCAGGTGCTTAGAATATGTCTGAGACTTCCTATCACAGACAAACCAGTGCATTTGCAATCCTACTTTCATGTGTAAATTTGAAACTTGTACTTTATGTTTAGTGTGAGGGAAGAAGGGGTGTCTGTGGTCTACGCTCAGTTTAGGTGTAGAAATCTACCCCATTGCAGGGGGTGGGTGCTTTTATGTTCTACATTTGTGGTCCAGGCTCAGTTATCTAACTGTATTTTCAGGATAATGATTACATCTCCTTCCAGCTCTCTCCAGCAAAGACTTCTGCAGTTAAGGTTTACTAAAGTAACTTTATGTTAAAAAATTCATAGAAGATCCAACACAAACCCCTGAATGCTTCTATGATACAGGTAGTTGTTCCTGTTGTGGTAGCTCAAGATTTAACCTATAGGTTACAGTGGAGTAAAAATACAGTGGATGAGTAACACTATGCACTATTCAGAAAGAAGTGCAAGTATTGATAAACAGGCAGCAAATATTCTTTAATGAAGTCTTGCTTTGTTACTTCAGTCTTCAGAAATGAATCACTTGAGTTTTGGAAAACAAATCTTTCCAACTAAAAAGCTGGTGGTAACAACTGTGGTAAAATGAAAGGAAGTGCAGGATTAGAAAATTATTTTTTCCCAGTTTTTCCGCTGTCACCTTGAATCTTCTTGCATAAATCCTTAAAGCTTGTCTAGCATGTAAATGAATCGGGTGGATGATAGTTCACCATCAGTAATGCTTTGAGTCTTCTAAACACATTATTAATAGTTAATGATTTCTAATTATGGTTTCTGTAGCAATCAAATTATTGGCATCTTTTCAAGTATTAAATTAGGATTTTTGCTTCTCTTCTCCACGCTAACAGATATTTGGCATATTGGTAGGTAGCTTGAATACTGCAGTGGTGGCATTTATGCATACAGAATGGCTCCTGTACCAGAGCTGAGATATATTGATGAAATGAAAGTATTTGTTACCAGAAGCAATCAGTGTTAGTTTTCTGTAAGACCTGCCACAAAGCAGATCATTTAATCTGATGTCAATTGCAATTTAAAATCTCAGTGATTTAAAAAAAAAAGAATAAAAATCAATACTTGAAATAGCAAAGAAATCTTATTTGAGAAGGACTTTGAAGAGCTATAACTGCTCCTTTCTATAATTAGATTGTGAAATGTAGCCACAACCATATTACTTTACACTCTGAGATTATAACAGAGTAATCAACTGTTGGAATAGCTTAGCAAGGGAAGTAATAAACACATTATCACTGGGGCCTTTAAGTCAGCTTCGCCATCTTTATCAGACTTACTGCAGCAATCATTGTGTGAAATACCTGGTTAGTGGTAGGCAGAGGCCAGATGATGATAGCAACTGCCTTTTTACGGGAAGCTACTGGAAGTTTTAGTATAAGAAGGGAAGAAACCCCTCAAGTATTGACAGTGAAAACTGCACGTAACTGTTTATACAGCAAAGCAGTACTGACACTATCCCAGGCTGAGACACCCAAGGTTTCTACAGACAGCTGTAATTTAAGCACCAACATGAACAAGAAGATGTTGGAGAACTGGTAACACTGTGGTCAATATGCTGGCTCAGACCAAGTGAAAAAACAAAGTTACTTGAGGTCATTAGACAAGATCTTTCATTGATCAAGTATTCTTTTACCTAAGCAAAATTTGCACCTTACACGTCATCTTACGAAGGAGATGGCTAAGCATCTTGTGATACCACTTCATTTTCAAAAGTTTAGTGTACTAAGACACAGACATGTAAACAGGTCCACATGATGAGCTTAAAGGCTTGACTCTCAGCCAGTGTGAATAGCCTAAAGGAACTATTGCCTTCAGCAGTAAAATTTAAAGTTACAGGTTGGCATGGCCTTCAGAGAGCAAGCAGAAGTAAACTAAGGATGTTAATTTTACCATGATGCACAGTCAATGAAGTTTCTTTTGTAGGTTTTCACTAGAGAAGTTTTAGAAAAGGAGAAAAGGTGGCTACAATCTGTTTCCTCGTATCAAGAGAAACAGCTCTATGTTGAAGTGTTACAATACAAACAATACAAAATGCTTTACCAAAAACAATATTTGTGCTCTAGAAGAGCACAGTGTGATGTCTATGATTGCCAACCTCTCACTGATAAGAGCTGCATGAAATCTTTATCCAAACCCACGAATAACTAGAAACTTGTAATAAAGAAAAACTTGGAAACAGGCTAAATGCTTGCTCTCTGAACTGGTATGAGGCATTCGAGGCCTAGACTTGCATGGCTTTCAGTTTAAACTTCGTGCTGCATAACCTCACATTTATTGTGATGTGTCTCAGAACTTTTCCCATTTTATCACATCAGAGTGATAAGAATTAGATATAAAGAAACCATTTCAACAAAACAAGAAACGAGCCCAAGCCTTCCATCTGTGTTTAGGCTTCTACTGATATTCAGAAAGATTTTAAAAGGACTGCGTATTTTTCCATAGGTGTACATGCCAAGGATCTAAAAATAGGATATTTGAATTCCTAATGCCTATCATTTCCTGCTTTTAACCAGAAATGGGATATCTAAACACAGAAGGGCTGCCCTATGTCAGATTTGAACCAACTCAGAAAAGTTCCAGTGAGTTCTTAAAGTGCTTTGACTTCGGTGCTAACTGACCCTGGGATACTCCTGCGTGCATTCAGAAGTCACTCTGGATTATAGAGCAGATCTCACCCATCAGTATCAAACCCTGAAGCAACAAGTATTAAGCTTTTATTTTCTTAAAAAAGAAAAATGAAAGAGAGAAAATAGGAGTAGGAGATGTTTCAGTGCAGGCACCATTAAAGAGGAAAAAAACCCAAGTACATGGATAGGAAATTATAATATTTCCAACCAGCACACATGCATACACATGGCCATCTGTCTGCCCAGGAAGTGCAGCTCAGTCCCCCAGCTTTTCTAAAGCCCTGGTCCAAGCAGTGAAAGTCTGCAAACCCAGCCCTCCATGGAGAAGTTCTGTTCTGTTTGTATAGCATTGTGGAACTACCAACCTGTCAGCCTCCCCTCTGTGCCTGGGAAGATCATGGAACAAATTCTCCCAGAAGCTATGTTAAGGCATATGGAGGACAGGGAGGTGATTCGAGACAGCCAGCATGGCTTCACCAAGGGTAAGTCATGCCTGACCAACCTGCCAGCCTTCTATGATGGACTGACTACATCAGTAGACAAGAGACAAGCTATAGGTGTTATATCTGGACTTCTGTAAGGCCTTTGATGTGGTGCCCCACAACATCCTTCTTGCTAAATTGGAAGATAAGGATCTGATGGATGGTTCAGTGGATGAGGAATTGGTGGGGTGGTCGCATCCAGAGGGTAGTGGTCAACAGCTCAATGTCCAGATCAAGATCTATGATGAGTGGTGTCCTCAGGGGTCTGTATTGGGACCAGTACCATTCAATATCTTAATCAATGACAGACAGCAGATTGAGTGCAGCCTCAACAAGTTTGCAGACAACACCAAGCTGAGTGGTGCAGCTGACACTCCCAACAGACAGGATGCCATTCTGAGGGACCCGGACAAGCTTGAGAAGTGGGCTCATGTGAACCTCATGAGGTTCAACAAGGCCAAGTGCAAGGTCCTGCACCTGAGTCCAGGCCATCCGCAGTCTCAATACAGGATGAGAGACGAAGGGATTGAGAGCAACCCTGCTGAGAAGGACTGGGGGTACTGGTGGACAAAAAGTTGAATATGAGCCAGCAGTGTACACTTACAGCACAGAAAGACAACCACATCCTGGGCTGCATCAAAACCAGCATGGCCAGCAAGACAAGGGAGGCAATTCCGCCCCTCTACTCTGGTCAGATGCCACCTGGAGTCCTGCATCCAGCTCTGGAATCCTCAGCACAGGAAAGTCATGGACCTGTTAGAGCAGGTCCAGAGGAGGGTAACAAAAATGATCAGAGGGATGGAACCCCTCTCCTGTGAGGAAAGGCTGAGAGAGTTGGGGTTCAGCCTGGAGAAGAGGTCTCCAGGCAGACCTTATTGCAGCCTTTCAATACTTGAAGGGGGCTTATAAGAAAGATGGGGACAGACTTTTTAGTAGGGCCTGTAGGGATAGGACAAGGAGTCATGGTTTTAAACTGAAGGAGGCTAGATGCACACTAGATATAAGGAAGAAATTTTTTTTACAATGAGGGTGGTAAAGCACTGTGCCAGGTTGCCCAGAGAGGTGGTAGTTCCCCATCCCTGGAAACATTCCAGGTCAGGTTGGATAGGGCTCTGAGCAACCTGATCTGGTTGAAGATGTCCCTGCTTACTGCAAGGGGGTTGAACTAGATGGCCTTTAAAGGTCCCTTCCAATTCAAAACCTTTCTATAATTCATTGTGCGCAATAGGCTCTTGGTCTGTGGCTCTGACTGGACTCTGACATTACAATGCAAGTGTAATAATCTCAGTCCACATGAACATGAGCTTAAATTTACACAGAAAATTGATAACCTTTTAAAGACATCAGGCTGAGGGCAGAGTTTGTAGCTTCACCTGTACTCAGGAGACCTCTCACTTGCAAACATTTCACAATCCACTGCAGATACAAAAATAAACTTAGCCCTGAAGCACGATCTCACCATTTTGCTTTGAGAACTCTACTAGATTAAGCAGGAAGATTTTAATGAAATCTCTTAAGCAGATTTTCATGAAGTCAACAGAAACTTTTCATGAAAAGCCTTTCTAGACTGCTCACCCCACAAATTTCTTTTTAGGAGATTTGTTCATCCGGATTTATGAGAGTTATGAAAATACATATATGCATGAGGACAGGTATTGCTAGCAGAGTGAGAAAATCCATCACTTAAAGCAGAAAGTAGCCTCATCTTGATAGGAACCTTGGTTCTTTCCTGCATTTGTTTGTAACCCCAGCTCAGGAGATGTTTGTTATACTAGAAACCTGTTTGGATGGAGCTGAGATGGCTTTAAGCTACTTGCACAGGCCCAAGGCTCTGTTATCATTACCAAAGCTCATACAAGAAGTTAGATAAACATCTTGGCTAGTATAACAAACACCCCAGAACTCACAACTGAGCTACCTCCCTTGAGACAAAATCAGTGACAATCCCCACCAGGTTGCAAAAAGCCCTTTAAGTAAGGCCTTCCGGAGTGAACGTGAGCTGGAGCAGTCACAAAAGAAAGCATTGTAAACTAGTAAATACTGTTTTAAGGAACAATTAAGGTTGGACACTAGCATAGACCTGCTTTACTGTTCTGTAGAACCAAGGTTTGTATTTACCATAGCAATGGAACAGTTTTCCAACCTAATGGTTGTGGCAGATTGTGTCACATGTGTAGACTAGACCTAAGGAGACCAAACTTCAGACAAGCCATCTCTCACGTTTCTCTTGCATCATTAAACTTCAACCAGAGCTATGTCCCACAAAGAACAACACGTACCCTTTAAAATTCTGCATGGCAAGAATGACATTATAATGCAAGCAATCCTCAACTGTGAGTAAAGACTTTCATTACTGCTTCAGGCAGGTAACTTGGTAATGACATTCATGACCATTAGTTTGAGCCATCTGTGGTTTGTAACACTTGCAGTTAAATACACCAATCAGCCAATATAATCAAGCTTCTGATCAGGAGAGTAACCAAAATACCTTGAAATAGACCACAACTACCCATTACAAATTAATTTTTATTTTCTTTTTTTACTGTTTTAATCAAACTATGGTGAAGTACAGTAAAAGAAAGATAGAACCTTTTTAATGCCCTAGGGAGGAAGTTGCCAAAGTGAGACAAGGTATTAATATATTTATGACTAAATGAGGTCAACAGTATTTAGTGAATAAAACAGGACACTTCTGTGATGTTTAGACAATGAAGGATCCACTGCAAAAAAGGCACACACTGCATCACTACTGCCTGAGAACTTGGGGGTAATGCTGGTGGTGGTGGTGAATACAACTCCCCAGCAGTTATGTGTTTGGAAGAGAGTATCATAGAACCCTGAAACACACGTCACTGATATTTGACTCCTTTCAAAGGAGTTTGCCAACAGCCTTTCATTCTTTCCAGGTTAAATCGTTGAAATCTCTCCCCACCTGGAGCAGAAGGGCGTACCACATAAGTCACAAAGCACATTTCTGCTCAGATTCACAAGACTGCGACATGCAGATCTTGCTCTGTTCTCAGGGTTCCTTTCTTAACACATTCACTCACAAACCTAAATTTGCAACTGAGCCTAACATACCCAGTCCTCCTAAATGGGTGTAAATGCTCTTTTTGTAGAGACTACCACATCGATCCAGATATCTCCTCTAATATTAATTCTCAGTGGGAATATTTTCAGAGTAGCATGCAAGTCCCATCTTCAGTGACAGCCATTACCCGTGCAATGGGGAGAGGTACAAGTTGGGGGTTTTGCCTGAAGAGAGAGGTTTGTCCGTGTTTTGCATTTTGTATTAATGAGGTTTTGGAAACCTGGAAACGTCTAAGAGGACTCTTTTTCTGCCCATATAAATGAATGGTAGAGAGGCACATGGGGAAAATGAAGGCCCCTTCCTGACACTTATTAAAAGGGCTGAGCTATTTATGTGTCATCAGGGAAACATTCATTGATTTCACAGAGATGAGCCGGGTAATGGAATTCAGAGCTTTTCAGTTGTAGCCACTAAGTCAACTGCAGATCATTAATGACAAAAAAGAATCATCCCATTGCTCTTTCATGATATATGTGAAGCTAGCTTACATCACTAATGCAAATCTCACCATGACCTTATTTTGTATCACCTCTTCAAAAAGAGCCCCAAACTGCAATTTCTAGGATGGTCCCTCTGAGATTTTTACTGGTTTCAAGATCCATGAGGAACACCACCACAAATAAAACTGTACTAGGAAATAGTTTGCTACATGCCAGAACTATAGTAGAGCTCAAGTTAAAGGAGAAAAAGTTGTATGACTCAGTCAACTAATTATGTAATTAAAATTTTGTACAGTGCCCTGACATTCTGTTCTATTGTATGACACGTGAAAGTTATCCAGCTTGCTATAGAAAGCACCTATTTCAGTAGTACTTGCTGGATTTGCTAGTTATCTATATCTGATATTGGATATATTTTAGGAGAAATTAGTAAGTCTATTTAAATTTTACACAGTGGCTGCATCCTCTGTGCAAACATTTCCATACTCTCTCATACCAAGAGTAAAAGGATGGTGAAAGATAGCTACTTTGCCCCTGCTGAAGTGAAAGAGGTAGGGAGAACTAGTCCAGTCTGTGCAAAAGTGAGCATGGTCAGTGTTTTACACAGGTTAGCCAGAATGTAAAGAGTAGTAGAATCATGACAAATGCGTTCAGCAGAGATCAAGATGTCACTGTGCCTCAAGGAAGGATCAGCTCTACCTGGAAAATTTAAAACATTATCTAAGTTATTCTTACAGTCTTTCAGCAATGAAGATTCTCTGCTGGTGTGCTTCAGCACTTCTTTACTCTCCCTAGCATCTTGAGAGGATGCTTATCAATCTCTACTAAGAGCACCCACCCTCAATTTATAGATTTTACTGATTTGTGGCTCAAGTTCTCCTTGCAGCAACTTAACCCCGTTCTGTCCTCAGATGAGTGCCTTGTCTCCTGAGACATTTTATATGTGAAGCTCAATGTGAAGCATTCTTGGTCCCTGCGCTAAGTTATCCTTTGGCAGAGTACTGACCTACAACTTCTTGCCACTTTGAAAATGGAAAGTTGAGGAGAGCGTTAGATTCTATTGACTTTTAACTGGACTTGAGCACTCGACTTCCATGCTCTCTGCTGAAATTCTCAAACACGTATGAACGTGGGACAGAGAAATGGCCAGAGTTGACATTTGCCTTGCTTCTTAGTCCAAAACACCACATGCAATAAAGTAAGGGTCTAGAAGAGAAATCCTGAAAAAAATGAAGGTGATAGATTAAATGTTGATTTGTTATCCCTAGTTGTTTACTAAAAAAAAAAAAAAGAAATTTCATTGTCTTTTGCCTGATGTAACACTTGAGATGTCAATGGCATCTTCATGGGACAGCTAATATGGCAGCTTTTATATTATTTGGCCCTTCTTTTGCTGAGGCATCCAGAGTTTAACAGGCTGTACACTGTTTTGTAATGGAAGTGTAAAGATTTGTACTACCGAAGTACTTTGAGTTTTGTTAGAGTGACATCCAGTGGCATATAAAGTTTTCTTGCTTGTGGCAACATATGGCAAATAAATTCGCATACTACCAGCTTTAAAAACGTTTCTTTTCATGATCCTGTAAGTAACTGAGACATTAGAAGGAAATGTATCAGCTGAAGTCTTCAGACTGGGTTGCCTGAAGTAGGACGTGTAAATTGATTTTTTAACATATCTATATAAATGACCTGCTAGCATTGAGAAAGGCAGAACTTAAGGAATTTGTGGATGCCTGAAACTTCCGAAAAGCATGGATCTAGTATCCAGTGCTGAAAATCCCAGCTTGTTGGTTTCAAAGATCACTTTAAGGTAGTTGTCTCACAAAATTCCTAAATGTATGTATTTATGAAAGAACTAGATACTTTGCTGGGAATTGCAGAATTAAAACCTGAAGAAACATTATCTTTTCTGGCACAGCTTTTTTAATCCAGCTGCTGTGACCTAAAAGGCATTAGAACCGCAAAAAATAGATCCCTGTAGACATCTTGTCCCCAAGTCCTGCAAAAAGGAACCTAACAGGGCAAGCAAGGGAATAAACTTGAAGGAGGGTTCAATGTCACAGGAAAAAATGCTGGTGATTGCAGACCAAGCTAATATTTATCAGTAGATGGCAGTCACCAAGTTTTGAGCAGCAGACAAAGCCCACCTAAATTAGGTGGGTTTTTTTTTTTTTTTACTGGTCAAAAAAATCACATGGAGACACAAAAACAGTTTAAAGGCATCTCTACCCTTCTCCACACAGGGTACACTAAAATTATGAAAGGCTGCAATTAGAGGTAGAAGTCATAAGCCAAAAAGGAGGCATTGGACCAACTCAGACATGTTTTGCCATTCCAATGAGAGTTATAGCCTGTGCTACTGCCTACTTCTTCTGCATGCTTATGTTTAAGATTTAGTCACTGTTTTATTTAGCATATCTGAACAAACATGCCTAATCCCTCAACCAATTTCAGCGTAGATCATAGTTTAAACATCCTTCTGTACAGCAGGATGACAGAACAGTGCTCTGTCCAGGAGTTACTTTTTTCACTTGAAAAAAGTTTTGCATTGATACAGAGAATATACTTCCATCTGAGTCTGGACCCTTAGTGTAAACTGGTAGTTCAAGGAACAGCATAAAAAGGACAAAAAGGGAGTATCTGGCTCAGTATGCAAGACTGGTAGAGGTCATTCCATGTTTGTATTTCATATATTGCCAACTTTTCTGATCTTTGTAACTAACTTCTCCCATTGAGAAGGGATTAAATCAGAGAGGAAACTACATCCTTCCTAAGCTTATGGGGGATATTTTGCTCCTAACTTGGTTTCCAAATGCTTTGGAAAACATTTTTGCCAGGCAACAAGAGAAACCAGAATGAGTCCTGTACTCCGAGCAAGGGGGCAGTTTTAAGGTCATGCTAGAAAATGAGATGAAACAAATCCAATTGCACCTTGGCAGCAGCTGGAGACTCAGTGTACCATAGCAGAGGACTGATACATCTGCTGAACTGTATGGTGCTACTGAGAGCGAGGGCACTGAGGGTCTAATTCTTAATGCAATTTCTTTCACAGGGAGGAGATGAAAAGTGTGCATATAAGGTGAGCCCCAGGCCAAACAAGTGTACAGCAGGCAGCAGGAAAGTTGCACATTTTGACCATCAACTTTTCCAAGAAAGAACCCTGAAAAGTAATAGCAAAACAAGCCAACGTATTTCTCTCTTCCTCCCTCCTTCCCCACACCATTCTTGGCACAATGGAAAGGGGAGGGAAATGTATAAAACATTATCAGGGCTGATAGAATTATTCCTACTGAGTTAAGGTCTCAGTGCTGACAGTTTTACAGTTTTACAGAAGTGCTATAGTGCAGCGTTTCTTTTCTCCTGGTAAACATGGCCAAGAGGAGAAGAAATGGAAAGGATGCTTTAAAAAACAAAGTTATGGTTATTAACATGTTACCAAGCAAATTTGTTTCAATGAATAAGCTCATTGCTGATAGTTCCTCAGTTAATGTACTATTCCCAGCTTATTCACAAGCATTCACATATCATTCTTCTTGGCATGCATTTTATTCATAACATTTGATACATAGAATTACTCATGTGACAGGAGATCAGTTGCAGACAGACTCTAGCTGTAGAGCAGTATCTTCATTCTTACCAAAAAAAAAAATCAAATCCAACGCAAGCCAAGCTTTTTTTGCAAGAATGCTAATGGACAGACCCTTACACTGCCACTAAGTTAGTAGGAAACACCCTGGCTTTCAGCACATTCATAAGCTACATGATACCTTAAGCATGCAGGCCTAAAAAAAAAAAACTAACCACCTTTTTATATACATTGAAAGAGGCCTTGGTATATCCTAGGTAAAGTACTGCACAGCATATGTCAGTTTCCCCAGCAGTTAAGAGTTTCCTCCGCAAATGCTCTTACTGCAGCAGGAAAAGCACTGCTGCATATAGCAGCATCACACAAGGAATCTGTAGCAGAAATGGGGACTTAAGTTAATTGTCCCTCTATTTTGCATTACATACACAGATGTATAGACATATTAGAGCCTTTTCTCACATAAACCTTGCCCCTTCTTTATATGTGCTTGCTTATATATAACCAATCCAGTCCATTTCCAAGTGACAGCAGAATGCATGTTCAGTCTCCATCAATCTGCAGTAATGCTGTGTTGTATAAGCAGAAACTATTTCTGGTAAAACAGGTACAGGCTAATGTCACACAGCTGGCGTTTGATACACTCTCCTTTGTCCCCTGCAAGTTTAATGGTGCTAGAGATTCAAACATACAACGTAAACATAGCTTAACATACAATACAATATTTGCTTTAAAAGACAAAATTGCTGAAGCAATTTTAAACATTTTTCAGAAGCAAATGTTGCTCAGACAAATCTAGTTTTGACATGGGCCCCAAAAATAACCACGTCAGAATCAGAATTTACATCTACATAAAGAAGGTTAATGAACCAAGCAAATTGTACTGCACAGGAAACAAATGCCAAATATTGCTCTTAGCTTCTTCTTGTGAGTCAGTGGCTGCTGTGGGAATGGGGGTACTCAAATAAATAGTACCACATACTTAGTGCAGTTGGAACATTCCAAAATGCCACGAAGCTGTCAGTCTGCATGTCAGAATCAGTGTGCAAGCTTGTCAGGAGAAAGGCAGGGTAAATTTGGAGCTTTAAATAGTCACCATCTTTTACAGTTGTTTATTAGCAGTAATGGAAGGAAGGCCCCCTTATGATTGCAAATCAGGCTCTTTATTTGGAACTGCCCTGTAATTACCTTTTCATGTGAAATTTGTAAGGAATACATCTTTATGTCTGAAAAAGAAAAATCCTAGTCAGAGGTGACAAAACAATTCAGATTATTTGAAGATGCTCAGGGCTCCAATCCAAGATTCAATTTGGAAGCAGGAACAAGGTTTAGGGAAGGGGGACACTGAGGAAGGAGAACACTTTTAACTGATATCGACAGAAGCTTAAGTTCAGCAATGCAGCTACTTTGAGGAATCACAGAATCCCTAGGGCAAACCCCAAGGGTCCAAGCTCAGCTTTTCATCAGCTGTTTCAAAGAACTCTCATAAATTGGAGCTGAAGGGCCTTGGTAGACCACCAAAGGTCTGGTTGCACAGCTGCTTTAATAAGAAACCTCCCACTAACTTCTGTGGCCTCTCAGTTGAAACCGCAATGCAAGTTGTTCCTTGCTTGACTACTTTTTTTTTTTTTAGCAGTGTCCTGCCCAAACTCAGGTGGCATTTTTCCTCTCAGACAGCTATTTTTCAGGTCTGTTCACAAAGAATATGTAGAGCTACTGAAGGCTTTGCTTTGTATGCATGCACACACACAATTAAATACATACCTGCACCTTGTTCCAATTTTCCTTTGCCTGCTGCTTATCAAGTACATCTCATCACCTCACATCTGTATACAAAGCTGTACCTACAGGAACTAATTATACCCTCTTCTAATTTAATAGGAGGTTTGTGTCAACTATTAATTTGCTGATTCCCAGACACTCAATGAAACATTTAGGAACCATAGTCATGGTTGAGGATTGACTGACCGTGGGGACACTTTAGTTGTGTATATGGAAGACTGTATGGTCTGTGATGCTCTTCAGAAATATTCAACTGATTCAGTCAGAGCAAGAATAACATGAGGACTAAAATTAAAAATCAAATTTGAATTTGACTTTCAAGGTTCAAGTAATTAGACCTGAGCAACAGATCCATACATCTAATCTACATGAAAGAATGACCTTGGAATGAAACTGGTTTTACTGGGTAAACACTGTTTGGGGTTTTTGTGTTTTGGATGGTTTAGGGTTTTGGGGAGGTTTTTTGTTTTGGTTTTTTTTTTGTGTTGTTGTGGGGGTTTTTTGTTTGTTTTTAAACAAAACATGGTTCCACTGATCCATAACAGTTTGCTACCAGTCTTCCCAAAGGTCTGAAGCAACTCTAACTTATTTTATTACATTTAGGAATATAACAACTTGAAGAAAATACAAAGTAAATGAGTGACCAGATGATTAAAAATATTTCTACCTGCATTTTAACGGTGCTGGATGCAGGACAATAAGGTAGTTCTCACCTACCTTGGTTGGTACAGCCTAAAATCCACTTGTTTCTACTACTAAGAAGAAAGCTCTGGTCCTGCGAAGTCAGTGAACTGCTGTAGAGATCAACATCTACAGGTATCTACAGACACAGGCAATCCTGAACTCAGAAATCACTTTGTGGTAAAGCTACATACATGTAGGATGCAATTAATTCCTTCTATTTTATACTCAGTGCAAATATGAGAATTTGAGGACTACAAATTATGTTGTCTCTGCACATGAAGTTTTTGACTATTTGACAGCAGAGGCTTTGGGGAAATGGAAAAAAATGTCTGCAGCAGCTAACGCTGGTTAACATTTTCAGTTGCATTCCTGCATTTTAGGTATGCACAGACATCCAAGCTAGTGATCTCCAGTAGCATTCTTTGAAAAGATGCCTTCAATGAAGGCCGATAAGGAAGTACTGAATAGCTCATCGCTCTCACAGTGCAGCTGCAGAACTTGCTTCCACAGCTTAGTGCAATATGTGTCACACCACAAATATTTACAAACACCTCCTTATCATGGCTTGAGAAGGTAAAATTAATTTTGAGAATTACTCATCAAAACTCAGATGAGGGTTAGTCATGTTATGATCTAGACCATCTCTCGGAGACAGATAAGAGCATAAACAGCTGAGAGTGACCACACTGGTAATAACTCCTTATATATTTTCAAAAAGCCACATCACTGCCTATTCTCTGGTAAGTTAATTGCTTGCTTGACATTTGTCTGTTCAACGCAAAGTATGACACTGTCTCTTCTCTATTTCACATGGAAATTACAATTTAATTCTGCTCCAAAGAAAATGGCATGAAAGATTTTTTTTCTTGAGAACACTACAGCTGTTTAAGATAGTAATTCGGATACGGTAGCAATGTCTCTTCATCACTGAGAAAAAAGTTATTACTGCACACATCTACTTTCTCTTTTCCACAGGGTATGTTGTCATTTTTCCTTATATCACACATTATTTCAAACACCTATACCATTGCAGTCTCTCTGGCAACTCTAACACCACAATGGCAGATTCAGCATAAACCTTTGGAGATATTTAATAAAAAAGAAGTTTTCTTATAAATTCTCTGTAAAGACTATAAATGCATTCTTTGCATGACAGAGTCTAAGGAAACCTCTCTTGACTCCATGCTTTGCGGTTTAGTTGCTGAGCTATGGGGACAAACTGATTAGGTGGCACCTACTGCCACCTAATGATACGGAAACCAAGTCTTTTGATGAACAGAATCAAAACTGCATCAAAACAGAGTGAAACTGCAGAAAGGACTTGTAAATCTAATTACCCAAAACGGTGCATGTCAACTACATGTAAAGAACTAGGAAAAGCTGATGATAGACGTGACCTCTACTTGCCTGCTGCAAACAGTTTTTATATACAAACCTCTAGGTTCACCGGGTTTAGACCTGTTCTAACCAAAAGGTGTCCCCACTGAACCACAGGAATGTTGTTAAAGGAATGTTTCTGGAGCATCCAACAGCCAAGGAGGCTGCTGATATCCGGTACCTCAACTCTCCACCACCACCACAAAAGGAAACCTTTCCCAGGGTTTCTCTACATCATTGCATAGCACAGCAGAGAGGCTGCTAACACCATAAGCTGTCTTCCCCGATTTCAGTTCTGAGATGGAAGTTTCAGCTGGGGGAAATCATAGAATGGTTTAGGTTGGAAGGGACCTTGAAGATCATCGAGTTCCAACCCCCCTACCATAGGCAGGGATACCTCTCACTAGACCAGGTTGCCCAAGGCCACGTCCAGCCTGGCCTTGAACACCTCCAGGGACGGAGCTTCAACAACCTCTCTGGGCAACCTGGGCCAGTGCCTCACCACCCTTAAAGTGAAAAACTTCTTCCTAATGTTTAATCTAAACCTGCCCTCTTCCAGCTTAAAGCCGTTCCCCCTCGTCCTATCACTCCATGCCCTAGTAAAAAGTCCTTCCCCAGCTCTCCTGTAGGCCCTTTAGGTACTGGAAGGCCGCAATAAGATCTCCCCGGAGCCTTCTCTTCTCCATGCTGAACAGCCCCAACTCTCTCAGCTTCTCCTCATAGCAGAGGTGCTCCAGCCCTCTGATCATCCTTGTGGCTCTCCTCTGGACGCGCTCCAGCAGGTCCATGTCCTTCTTCTGTTGGGGACTCCACAGCTGGATGCAGTACTCCAGGTGGGGTCTCACGAGAGCGGAGTAGAGGGGCAGAATCACCTCCCTTGACCTGCTGGCCACACTTCTTTTGATGCAGCCCAGGATACGGTTGGCCTTCTGGGCTGCGATCGCACACTGCTGGCTCATGTTGAGCTTCTCATCAATCATCACCCCCAGGTCCTTCTCCACAGGGCTGCTCTCCAGCCATTCTCCGCCGAGCCTGTACTTGTGCTTGGTCCAGTTTTTAAGTCAGAGATTTGATTCATTATTTCTATCTTAACAGGAAGAAACAGTCTGTCCGTTTCAGCTAATTGTGTGTAAATGAAGAACAGCAGCTACTGCAAGAAAGCAGCTTTCCACTGCACAAAGAGCATGAGCTTCACTGAGTTTTAAGTATTCCTCAGACAGTTCTATTAGTCCGTGAAGGTACCACAGTAGCTTTTACTTAGTAACCAATCCAGAAATGCCGTATCACATTTGCTGCCCTCAATGCTGTACCTTCACTCCATCCTACCCACGTGTTATTTCTCAAAACAGAACTAACAATAGAGTTTCCAATACAGAACTGTCTATTATAGCATTTGATATTTTCATACAAATGCCCAAAACTCCACAAGAAGTACAGGAAAATTAAACTCCTCCAGCTGAACAGGTAAAAGCTTGTGTTTACCCTACCCTGATATACCAACTCAAAAGACACCCAAGCCCACACAGGCTAGTGATGTAGAATACAACAGGACTATGCCAGACTAGATGTCACAGTTCCCGGTGAGAACATAGAAGGTTTTGAGAACATTTACTGAAAAAATCCTTTAACTCTAAAGAACTTTAGACCAGCTCACTTGAATGATCTAAATAATTCAGGTTTTTAGATAGCAACAGCACTGTAATACATGAGGCAGACTTACAATTCAAACTGCGCACAGGCGGGATAGCTAATACAGGATCTCATGGAGGGTGAGTTTGGCAAGGGCAGGAACAACCAAGGAGCAGCCTGCACACCCTGTTAGCCAAATCCTGCAACAGTTTTGCCAGTTCAGATCACTGGCACACAGAGGCCTCCAATACAATCCAGAAATACACAAAAAACTACAGGCTCACGCCAGAAGCTACAATGCTAGAAAACTGGTTGAGGCAAAACTCTGTGACCCACCCCACACATCCCAAACCCAAACCCAATCCGTACCTGCTGTGTGCTTGAGGATGGTAGGACAGACTACAGCCACTGCATTCCTGAGACCAGCTCCAACAGACAAAAGCTGTGTGGGACCCAACAGCCACCCACAGCAGTACTTCTCTAATGCTTCTCCCCACCTTCTCTTATAGCACTTTTCTTTCCTTCCACAGTCATGGTTGCCATGTGCTAGCAATTACTTTTAATTAATCCAGTCAGCTGATAGCCTCAACCACCACTACTTCTTCCTTCTTCTGTTGCAGCAGCAGACCGTATTCTGAACTGCATTGAGAAGCAGCATAGATATATAGAAGGGGAAGGAGCACGGTGGTAGTTCCAGAAGTAGTAGTTCCTAAAGCTTGGGGAGGAGAAGTCTGTGCTCCAAGAACCCAAAAAGTTTTCCATGAAACCTGAGGCAAAAGCCTGGCAAACAAGCAGAGACTTTTAAACATAATCTGGGCTAGTTTTTTTGTTTTTTTTTTTTAAAACACTCTCCAAAAATAAGCAGTAAAAGTTAAATACTGATTTAAATGTTACTTGTGATACATCATGCTTTCATACCTGCAGACAACACAAAGGCATTAGTTGTCCTTTGCTTGTCCTAACAGCCTATTCTTCTCTTGATTTCTGCTTACTGACCTGGTAGCTCGTTATTTGACTTGTAATTTTTGCCTGCATCTCACACAAACAACAAAACTCATTTCGCTGGAAAAGGAACAAAATGCCAAAACCAAGCAACCTGGTGAAGCCCAAAATAATTCCTGGGCATGTTTCTGTTGAAGATTATACATCTGTTCTTCCAGATTAATTTGGGAGCAAGCTAAGAGTAGGGCTCGATTAGGAAGAACCACAGTGTTTTGGCGTGCCTACTTAACCGGAGCCGAGAGCAAGGTGGTGCTCTGCAGCAGCTGCTGATCCCGCAGCTGAGCTTGCTGCTGCTGACGAGCCGGGTTGTGCTGATTCACAGATGGAAGGATGTAAACACAAAACCAACCCTTACATCTCCTGGCACGTATGAGTAAACCACGTAATACCTTTTCCAAATGCATAAGGCTTGTGAAGGCACAAGTGGTACAATGTCTTGACTGTGTCCCTTTGCCACGCTTGTTGTTGTGTTGATCAGTTGTACCTCTCACTCGTGCGTATGGGTGTCAGGGCTTCCTGATGCCAGTGCTGATCAGAGCACAGCTAAATTCCACGTCACTGGCTGCACCCAAACTTAGAACTGGCCCTGGAGGTGTCTGCCTGAATAGCTGTAGTTTGCTCTTTTGAGCACGGCGTGCCTTGTTGGCAGTTTTTAGCCCTTTGGGAAGAAGAGAGGAATGATTCATCTGTGTATAGTGTGCTAAATAAGTGGGTGTTTTCATTTAAATAAAAAGAGCTCAGCCAGAGCTCTGTGTTTCTGATAAGATGCTTTACAATAACATTTAAGAAAAGCTGCTGTGCCTCTTGTACAGTGCTGTAGTAGGTGCCCAAAATGGGTAGTGGAGTTGGCTGACTGAGTATATTAACAGCAAGCTGATGGAAACAGAAAGCATACCCCAATATTTTGTCACTAACCATTTATAGGAAAGAACTCTTGACTATCTTTATGCTTCGCTTCTTGTTTAACTGGAATACCACAGTAGCAAGGACCCTCTCCTTTTAAAAGCCATGGACCTCATCATGATGTGGAAGGACCCTCTCCATCAGTAAGATCTCATGAGAGAGAGGGGCCTGAGTGAGGCTTCTGGCATGTGTTGTAATAGCAGTAGAAACAATCGCTGGTAAGATGTTTCTAGCAACATGCAAAGATTTTTTTGTGCCTTCCACTTGTGACAATGTGTGATACTCGGGCTTCTGATTTGGCAGTACCGACAATATGACTCAAGGCTATGCTGTTTCCTGGATGGGCAAGCACAGGTGATGACCAAGGCGACTGAGGAGGGCAGATGCAGAAAATTAGCTTGAAAGCCCAAGAGCAGCCTTCTGCAATCAATGTGAGCACGGTGCGCCGACAGGGAGGTGGGTGTGACTGGAATTCAGGACAATTTGAGGGAGTGCAGGGCATGGCCGAGGGCAGTTGCAGCTCTCAGAGAGCAAAGGTTAAAAACAATGAAGGAGGTGATCCTTTTGAAATTATAGTGTGTAAGGAAAGGGGCATGCAGCTCTTCTCTCAAATTCTCACTTCAAATCAGCACCCAAATCTTGGTCCCTTTTGCTGTATTACATTGTAATGAATAGTTTGTATTTTAAGAGTAACTTTAGAAAGAAGAGCTGGAAACTGCCTTGTGCCGCTAGCGCTGATCCCTTGGTGTTCAAGCAAATCTGGGGAGTCTGAGCAGTTGTGCATTTTGCCTTTGCAACCTTTTCAAGCCTTCTCCAAACCTTTTCTTAAGAGAATCCTGGCAAATTTTCTCCTTTTATGTCTGTCTTTGTGCAACTTTTCTCATCTTCTTCCAGCCAAGTGTCCAAGTATATAATCCACCAGGACACTTTTTTATCTAGTCAGAAATTGGTATTTTTAGAAATCTTCACTAGACTTGCTGCTGCACTGTGGATCACCAAGTTCAGGGATTCATCAACATCTGAGGCCAAATTTCCCAACGTGTTCAGATTTACTGAATATTTAGCTGCAAGATAGGGCCAAGAACTTTGTCCTGCTGCCCGACTGGGTCCCAGGTCTGCCATGGGCGGCTGCTGCAGGTGCAAGGGCATCAACCCAGGGAAGAGGGTGCACGGCATTCCTGCCACATCTTTGCTGCTGGGTAGAGTAGTCAGTACAGTCACAGAGGAATTGAAAGGCTTTGTCAAAATCTGTAGCACGTTTTCCTTATTATAGCCACGCTTCATTAATCAAGATGAGAAACAGCCTTTAAGAAAGGAGCTTCATTTCCTGTGTGGCAGGCTACTATATAATAGGGTGCCTCAGGGTAGAAGATCAGAATTTTTCATCAGTGTGTCATGCACTAAAGCAAGCATTTTTCCCTGTATGTGGGCCACTGACATAAGAAAGAGGAGTATAAAAGCATAAAACCATGGTACAAAAGATCATGAAAGGGCTGGAGCGTTGGCCTGTGACTGAGGCCGTGGTTAGAAGGTTATTTTAATCCAGCACAACATACGTAGCAGCCGGAAGATGTAATTCACCTTCCTGCGGTGTCTCCCTTCAGCGCCAGCGTTTGTACAGTCAGGCAATAACCCGGAGTTACTGAGAGCGAACCGTACGCTTTTGTTGGGTGAGGTGTGAGCCAGGCCGGTTCCTGAGGTGGCTCTGCTAGGTGCTCTCTCCTAACACCGCCAGCGACACAAAGCCGGCCACAGCAAAACGCAGCCAGAAGTGGGGAGGGATGGGGGGAGGAGACTGGCGGCAGGTCCGCACTCCACAACAGGGATTTATATTAAATAACAGTGACAATAAGTTGCGAGATCTGGAAACTTCAGTTTGTTTCAGCCACAGATTTACTGGGTGAGCTCAAAGAAGTTGCTAAATCTTCTCTTGTTTCTAAGTTTCCCGTTTAAAATTGGGGGATGTGTGTCTGCTGTAACAGGGTAGTTGTGACTATTTAATTTGTCGTATAAAATACATTGATATAAACTAAAATACACACAATGGGTTTTGCCCATTTCCTTTAATTTTTGAAAACAAGTAAGTAGACGAAGTCTTGTGCCCTTCAAACCCAAACAGAATCTTTCTTTGTGTAAAATGTACATAAACCTTAGCGATTGTTCATTTTTTATTGTATTATCTTTAATAATACTGCAGGTGTTTCAGAAAAGGGCAATATTGTTTCTACTGCATAAAAAAAACATCCCAATATAGTTGTTTTTTGTGTTTTCCCCTTCATATTGTTTCAAAAAAACCCCAAACCAGAACACTAATACTATTAGGAAATTGACCCTCCCACATCCCTCCCCACAAAAGAAAAAATATTTTTTTAAAAATCAGTAAAGTGTTAAACAAGTCAGATATTAAATGCACACATTTACAAGCACAGCACATTAGTAATACTGTATATAATACTTTTGACCATGCCAAACCATATGTATGTGTATAAAGCTACGGGTGAAATGGTTCATAGCAGCAGAATAGGAAGCATGTTCCATACAAAGTACATCGTTCCTGTGGAGATATTTGGATGAGTACAACTGTTCAAAGTACACTGACAAGCTAAAATGCACAAGGCAATTTTTTTCTGCTACAGCAGCGCGTGGTATGATTCAAAGGGCAATCCTGACTTGTCTGGGATTTTCATTTTGTGTCTACTGGATGGCCAGTTGAGTGGCGCGGGTTCCACCTCTTGGCACACTTTACTGTAAACATTCACGAGGAGTCCTGATTGCTGAGGATAACTCCACTGAGATCAAGGCCGAGCGTAACCTAACAGCGATCTACATTTGCACACCCTTCACTGGTAAGAAAATGTATTGACATTTACTCTGGGAGGGAACGTAATCTATCCCAAGGCCCATACGCGGCTTCGGGGCATTCGTTCTGCAACTCTGGTGGGTAGAGAGAAAGATCACGGAAAGGGACACTGGATTCAAAATATTTATGACTCATCAGAACTTCCAAAAATGTTAAGACTTTGGAGTGGGCATTTTTTCAATGTCAATATGTAGCTTTCAGTTGCTTTGTTGTATTTTCTGTAGTTATAGAACTCAATCTGTGGTTTCAATTCTGGGAGAATTTCTTTTCCAGAAGTATCATTTTCCAATGGGACTGTGATTTTCATTGGTAACCTCCAGTTCTGGATGCCAAGCTGAAGTCTCCCTCTGAGGGAGGCCAGCATTCACGAGATGATGATGGTTCCGTACCTTCGTAAAGGCAGGCTCCTTCAAAATGTCCTTTCCTAAGCACCTAACGAGGGAGACGTGCAAAGGTAAGCAGGACTTCAGATATTTGAAATAGAATTGTGGTAGAGAAGTTCTCTCTTAGACTTCCACCTTACTACATGAAAAATACAAATCAGATGAAGTAGAATTAAACAGATCTATTATATTTTAATGATGTGACTTGAGACAAAGTGATTCTATGAAAACGGTTTTTTAAGAGGTAACTGTAAAATCTCAAAGAAATGCTGACTACATATACAGTTCTGTGTAGTATTAAGATATACTTAGGGACTTGTAGTGAAATGTTTTCCCCTGCAGAAGGCCAGCAGCCACTTCTGTTTCTAATAACTCCAGATGCTGGTATCTGAGCTTTGGCGATTTTGAATTGCTAAGACAGCAGATCTTACGACATTTCTTCTGAGCTGTCTTAGGCTGTTGCTCATCTCTCCCCATCAAATACTGTGCAGTGTAGTGCAGTATTCCTCCACAGGATTCTCATACAACCATCACATTAAAAACAGGACAAAAAAAAGTGTTTGGAATATTGGCCGAAAAAAAAAACAAAAAAACCCCCAAGAGATAGTCTAAAGATTTGGATACTGGGGCTAGTGTTTGCATACCTCATAGTAACAACCATCCATCAGTTGGATTCACATACAAAAATCTGTTTTAAATCAGGCCTCAGTTCATACAACTGACAGAATAAAAAGCCCCGATAACACAAACCCAATAATGCTCCTTTTGCGAAACAGAGAAGTCACATCATCACTGTCTTAATTCCTTAATCTGCACCATATATAAATTACCTCCTGGAAGTCTCGTAGAGATTAATCTCCCCAGGGAAGTGGTGCATTCCCCAACACTGGACACTTTTAAGATTCGGCTGGACAGGGTGCTGGGCCATCTTGTCTAGACCATGCTTTTGCCAAGAAAGGTTGGATCAGATGGTCCTTGAGATCCTTTCCAACCTGGGATTCTCTGATTTTGTGATTCTATAATTAAGGACCAGTTACTGCAGCCTTCCACCAAATGAACTCCTATTCTGACTTCATTGCGACCCTCAATACCATTCTGGATAGCACAATCGGGGCCTAATCTCAGAGTATCTAGAAAGTACCTTGAAGATGAGGAAAGCTACGTAGTGCTACACATTGTCATTACAGGATCCTCGATTTCTTTTGAGGGGAATGAATAGATGTGCGGGCAGCCAGACTGGCAAACAGATAAAAGAGACAGTCAGGCCAAGGTACGCAGAGCTCTAAACCTGCTCTTTTTTTCCTCAGAAGATCTCCACATATATAGAGTAACCTTGATCTCCTGTCGTACAAGCATAGACAAACACATTTCACTTCAGAGAACGGGAAGTGTCAACTGAAATGAAGTACTGGCCACCCAGACACTAAAGAAAATGAAATGGCTTTAGCGGTCTCTTGAAGCGGTGTACATCATCTTAGAGACCATTAACTTACAAGAGCGGGGAAATTCATAGCTCCTAAGAAATATTCTCTATCCAATCTCCAGAAAAACAGTGACTCAGAAGTGGGCCCATTCCACCACATTTTTAGACCTGTTGAAGCAAAGGGAGTGTGGAGGGAAGGCGGTAAGAGCAGCTGAGGTGGTGCTCCCCGGCGGCTTCACGAGACCTGCCCTGCAAGAAGAGCCTTGCTAGGTGCGAACTCCGTCGGGGAGCTGCCCTGGCCTCGGGAAAGGCCGCATGGCACACAGCCCCGCGCAGGAGCCCTGGCCTCAGCTGGGAGGGCTCCCTCGGATTTCAACGGGTTTTGGATACAGCCCACATTTAGAGAGTAATATGCAACAGCGGTTACAAGTCACCCCCCAACCCCTCACAATTGCTTCCAGTATAAACAAAAGGACATTCTGGTCCCCTTTATATACACACATTAAAAGCTGAAATGGTCTGAAATGCTTACATATTAGTATGCATATATCTATACAACATTACATCTGCCAGAAATCAAAGTAGAAAAGTTTTACAGCACATTATACGGGTCCCGCTAACTTCTAAAAAAACATTTACTGAAATCACCATATTACAAGAAGTCATCACTAACATACCATATAATACTATTTCTTTTTCTTTTACATAATCATTACTTATATAGTAATTTAAAAAATCACTTTTAAACAAGTATACAATTTTCACTTTAAAATTAACTGGTTAATAAAATTTTGTGCAAAACAAGCCAGCCTCTATAATTAAGTGAATTTATTTATTTATTTATACAAAAAAAAAAATAAAACAAAAAACATAGTTCTTTCAGAAATGCGTCTCCTTTTCTGTAATGGTTGAAATGGCACCATCTCCTTTCAGTTTGGCATCGCAGTCGTTTATTGCTGCAATGTAGGGTCCTCCTCCAAGTTTCCCTCTCATTTTCAGATCTGAGCTAGGTGTAATCAACTTCCTGAATTTCTAGAAAATTTGAGAAAATGGAAATCATTATCTTTTTCTTGGTCACAGACACACATTTCCTAAACAGATTGACTATAACAACCTCTGAGAGGAGAGAGCATGTCTGCTTCTCATTTCCCTGTTCTAGATACACCCATGAAACTGCGTGCCACAGTCCTTTACAAATCCCAGCAGGCCAAAGGCTAGAGAATGAAGGCAAAGACAAAGGGGATTTTCATGCTGATTTACAGTGACATTCCTTTCTGTGAAGAAATTCAGCACAATGTGCTGGGTAAGGCCTGTTATATGGGTACGTTTCGTTTCTCATGATATAGTCAAAGAATATATACTGAAAAAAATAAATAAATGAGACTGCCAGAGTGTACTAAGCTACAATAAAGAACAAAAGAAAAATATACGCGTTCAGCTGAGAACTTTCTCTTTTGTAGCAATAACATCAGGAGCAGCATTGCTGCTTACAGCTTGGGAAGCAGAGAGGTTGCAGGAAGCTGGCTTCCTGAGAAGCTTCCAACTGTAATTAAAAAATCCCTCTCATCGTTCGTGTACGGAAAAGATAATGACCTGTCTGCAGTGCTTCAGACTACAAGGCAATGCAAAACAAGATTCTATAAACAAAGTCTATCTACTTGCAGAGACAGGGTAAGGCTCATGCATTAAGGAAATATTTAATGTTAAGATTTGTGCAAAACTTCCTTTTTTGACATGCTAAGAAAACTATATTACAGAGAATTCATTTGTTTATATACCGACAGTAAAGAGTTTCTAGCTAATCTCCAGGCTGTATTTAAGCAACTTCCTGGAGTGATTTCAATATGGACTGCCATCAGGCAGCACAATAAAGTGCATGGTAGCTTCTCCGTTCAAGAATGCAGTAACTATTACATTGAGAGATACTCAGTTGTATTCAGAAGTCATACGCTTTCGTTCTGAGTGGAGATTCATTTTGAAAGTGTGAGTATACGCTGTGGGACAGATCTTTCAAATGTGCTAGATAAGTTAGTGAGCCCCAGGCATCCTAGACACGGAAATTCCTACTGCCTTGTTCTTGTTCTTCACGCTGGCATTATCCTAGGGAGTATCAGAAAGACTGAGAGAGCATGCAAGGGGCTGAATAAAGTCCCTTCCATATATGTATTGAGATAGAAGGAGGCACTACTGGGAGATACCTACTTTTACTGGCTAGTATCTAAGGAGCTCCAGATGGCAGAACCAGGCTTTTCTGGAATATGAGAAATCCCAAACAGCTGAATAAGAGTTATATCCTTGTTTCTTCCATTATAGTCATCTTCACTCTCTTTCTTTGGAGGAAAGGTCTTACATTTCATAATTTTAACTTCAGCCTTGACCTGAGATAACCTGATACCAAATATTAGTAATTTGCACTGAATATTTCTTCTTGCCTCTACTTCTCACTAGAGAACTGTAATCAAGAAAACTGTCCAGGAGACATGTGTGTGTGTGTACCACCCGGTTCCTGGAGGAAAATCCTGGCAGCACAAGCATTAGTTACCAAAATCATAGAAAGAAGGCAGCTGACCTGAATGAGTGGCTGGTACAAAGCTTCTTGAGGGATTTAGCTGATCTTACAGACATTTTAAGCTACAAATTGAGCAGGAACAGAGCACCTTAAAGTACTGGTTAGTTTACCACAGGCTGAAGTCAGTGAAGGAAAAAAAATAAAATAAATTCATAAGAAGTTTTGCCCAGGGAAATGGTTGAGTCACCATCCCTGGAGGTATTTAAAAGACATGTACATGTGGTGCTTAGGGCCATAGTTTAGTGGTGGACTTGGCAGTGTTAGATTTATGATTAGACTCGATCTTAAAGGTCTTTTCCAACCTAAATGATTCTATGATTCTAAGAAAATAGAGAAAATCCAGATTCCTCTTTCTACCAGAGGAGAAACCTGAGAGGCGTAACCTAAGCTGCCACTGGAACAGGTACATGGCACTGCTTTTTTGACTGAAGTGTGCTTAGTCTCATGCAGGTGAGGATTCACACTCCCCTCCCGCTTCTTTTTTCAGTAACAGTAATCTGAAAATATATCTTACCTCTATGAAAGTGCCTTCTGTCTTCCACAGCTTAATGCAGATCCACAAAGGGATACAGATCATGGAAGAGAGCGCCATCATCCACCCTATGCCATAGCCCCAGTCAGGGTATATATATACATTGTTGTATTTCAAAGGCTTGTATTTCACCAGGAAAAAGATGAAGATCCCCTGAAATAAGCAGAGAAACGTATTAGCGGTATTTGAAAAAACACTGAAAAAACACTTGTTACATACAAGAAAATAATTGACTGTTTAGGCAAGGCCGGTCTCCCTAAAGATGGAAAGTAGAGGTGAGCTTTGCAGTCAGAGAAAAAAAACAACCAGCAATATCTTCTTTTATGTACAGCTTAAATAACATGTCTCAGTATCTTCCACAGAAATGAACAACCTTTCAAGTTTAAATCCTATTTACCTCTCGATGACAATAAAACCTGCACTTTGATGGCAAACAGTACCTGGGCAGGAAAGATTAAGTTTTGCTACCGTGAACCAGCTGTGATTAAGTAACACAAGCTGTGTTCTCTCCAACCTGTCATGATGAAAAAGGAAAGCCAAAATTTTCAAAGTTGCCTTAATCCACTGTGCGTATCTGCAGTTCTGCAGGCCAACTCTTTCATCCTCACAAAAGCTCAAATATATCTGTCTAAATTTGACAGGTGCCTAATCAAGCAGTTTGGACCATTTAAATTTATGAAATATAGAAAAGTTACTATGTACTTTTCTCCAAAGCGGAGAAAAGAGTGTACAAGAGCAAGCGATATTAAGTTCATTTCAGAGTTGGTGAAAACAAGTCAGAATTTTTCCCAGGTTTGCAAATGAACTGGCAGAGCTCAGGGGAACCCAGATCTCCAGGTGCCCCAGCATCTGTGGTTTTGCAGTTGCTATCATTTACGTACTGGAGAACTGGAAGATTTTAGTACCTAATCATCAGGCACTTGTGGATCAAATTTGTGGGCAATCTGGTGATGCTGCTTTTGTGATTTTGTCCCTGTTACGTAGCCACGGCAGATTGCCAGAGTTGGCACCGGTACTGCTAGCTTCTGCTAAGGCAAACTCCTTCCCCTGCTTCATGCACGAGACGTGCTCTTATTTGGATACTCTGTACTTACTGCGCAAATACCTGGAGTTAAGACCATCCAGCACCATTTGATCAATGACAGTGGTTTGTACCCAATCATATCTTCAATGTTATCATAAAAGCGATTGCTGCCTGCCCAAAAAAAAAAAAACCAAAAAGCAGATGTAGAATGTACATGTAAGAGGTTGTGTAGGTCAGCATTTAAAACAGTAAAGAGAAAACCAGGTTCTGACAGAGCTGCAAAGACTGAAGCTGCTATCTCTGTCCCTGGCACATACATCTCTCCCTCGTCTGCTCCATACTTGTGGCAGAGACTGCTGCCTACGTCTGTACCTGACCAATACGAACAGAGAGCAGGAGCGGGCGAGCTGTCAAAACAGAAATGGCTTCTGGTCAGCAACAGGCTGAGCAAGCCCACTTAAAGAGTACATACATGCTACAAGCTTGCGTGTGAATCCCTACATAGCTGGGGGCATGTGTGATCTGAAGTTCACATGTTATTTTAAAAAGTAAAATTGTCAGTCCTTCGCATGCAAAAAATGCTTAAGGATGTAACCATGGACATTCCCAGCGCTGTGGTGGTTTCTCGACTTTGCTGACAGAGAGAAACAGCAGAGCTGGGGACACTACTATGTCCCTTTCGTGTTAATGAGGCATGAACTCCAACTTCCCTGGATTTATCTGCGAGTGTCAGGAGTGGAAGGGAACATGCCCTGCACAGACGCTTTGTGAGGGAAGACAGACTTATAGCCACCTTATAGCCACAAGGACTTCCTTGGTGAAGGAAGGTGGAGGTCAGTCCTGCCAAGGACCAAGGGGATTAAAAAAGAAAAAAATCTATTGCACTATCTTTGTTATTTAGAGTGGAAAAAAAGGCATTCCTGACTTTTGGTAGGGCATGGGAATGTGGAGGGCCCCACTCCATAACGGTACAAGGCTTTCACATTGCTTTTATGCAAATAGAAAACTTTCATAAAAACCCAAAACCACAGCAATTTTCAGCAACTCACCATAAACCCAGCCTATGCAGACACATTCAAATATGGCAACAAAAAGAAGGCACATGCCACTAGCTGCGTAAGAGTCAAACAACTGAAAGACGTACATCCCACCCTGAAAGACAAAAACAGAAAAAGGAAAAAAAATATTGTGTTGGCACCTGTAGGAATATTACATAGCAAATATGGCTTTGATTACACAGTCAATCTGTTGGTTCCCTGGCAATCTTCCTACTAAAGTTGGTTCCTTCTTGAACAAAGAATATTAATTTTTCAGTGATTTGTTAATTGTGAAAGATTTTTTTCTTCCGTAGCACCTAAGTTTATTCCCTATGCCAGTTGTATCCCTGTGCATTTGCTTTCAGGTAGTAAAATCCTGGAGTGGAGGATTGAATTGTTTTCAAAACGCTCTCCCACCTCCATGCTTTTTTTTCAACTTCATTTGTTATCATGTCAAGCTGTAGATAACTACAGGTGCTTTTGATCTCCAGATCACTGCACAGGAAGATGGTAACAACGGATGAGGAGAAGGCTGAGGTACTCAACAACAGTTTTGCCTTGGTCTTCACTGGCAACCTCTCTCCCAGCACCTCTCAAGTGGATGGACCGTGAGGCAGGGGGCTGGGGGAGAAAAGTCCCTCCCACTGTAAGAGAAGATCAGGTTCATGACCACCTGAGAAACCTGAACATACAGAAATCTGTGGGACCTGACGGGATGCGTTCCAGAGTCCTGAGGAAACTGGCTGATGTAGTTGCCAAGCCACTCTCCATGATATTTGAAAAGTCATGGCAGTCAGGTAAAGTCCCCAGGGAAAAAGGGAAATATTGCACCCGTTTTCAAAAATGGGTGGAAAGAGGACCCTGGGAACTACTGACCTGTCAGCCTCCCCTCTGTGCCTGGGAAGATCATGGAAAAAATTCTCCCAGAAGGTATGTGTAGGCACATGGAGGACAGGGAGGTGATTCAAGACAGCCAGCATGGCTTCACCAAGGGCAAGTCTCGCCTGACCAACCTGCCAGCCTTCTATGATGGAGTGACTACATCAGTGGACAAGGGACGAGCTACAGATGTTGTCTGTCTGGACTTCTGTAAGGCCTTTGACATCGTCCTCTATAACATCCTTCTCACTAAATTGGAGAGATATGGATTTGATGGGTGGACTGTTTGGTGGATGAGGAATTGGTCGGATGGTTGCATCCAGAGCGTCATGGTCAGGTCAGGTTGGAGGGGGCTCTGGGCAACCTGATCTAGTTGAAGATGTCCCTGCCCATGGCAGGGGGGTTGGAGCAGATGGCCTTTAAAGACCCCTTCCAACCCAAACCATTCTATGATTCTAAGATGCGGGGGTTTGTGCTTTGTGTCTGTGTAATTAATATGTAAAAGAATTAGTTAAAATGTGGAGAAGGAAGGTAAAATCTGTAGCTACTAGAATCACTCTCCAATGGCACAGGGGCTGTAAGAGGAGTAAACTGACCTACAAAGTTTGAATGTAGCTCACAGCCTTTAAAGCGACGTTACTTAAACGAATCATTATTATTTGACAGAAAAGTGAAATAAGAATCACCCTGACTCCAAGAAAGCTTTTTAAAAATGTTTTCCTAACAAGTTAAAATTAGTCTCCAAACAGCTTTAAAATAGCAACCTCTGCGCTTCCAGAAAGGAGAGTGACTGGAGCCAAGCAGTGTCCTAAGCCAGCATGGCATCCATACGCAACGCACACGATGCTATCAATGCTCTGTGATTGTCTGCATTCCGTGGTGCCACAATACCAACCCGTATGAAAAAGGTAAATGGGCTTCACTAAGACATCCTCACTTACTCACTGTTTGACTATGACTCAACTATACTGATTGTCACATCTGTCAAAGACATAATTCTTTTCTTCTTTTCCTGTGTTTTTCTCTTGCTTACAACAGTCACAACTGACTGGCTTTCTACAGCCTTTGACTCAAGGCAAGATAAGAAGAAAACCTATGAAGTCCAATTAATAACACTATGGATAACCTCACTATTAAAATGATATTAGTAATATTACACTACTTTCTATGCAAGATACTTAATCTTTTGTCACATATGCGTTTAATATTGAAATAGTGAGGAGGAGATTCACAAAAGATCGTTTCAATAGAAAGGAATCCTAACACTTCCCTCTTTGCAGAAAGCTATGTGAAGGAAATGGGGGCTTGAGATCATCTCTGCAGTTGAAATGTAATGCTATCTGGGGAGTACATATGATCCATTGCATTTTCTGCAAATGGAAGAGAACCCTAAAAACATCAAAAAAACTAAATCAAAACCAATACCTAGGATTTCGCCCTTTTTTCCTCTGCATTAACTGACTGAAGGTAAGTTAAGATGAACGCTGTAAACTAGAAATCCTGTCTAAATCCCACAAAACCTAAGGCTGTTCTAAACTTATTGTATATAGAACTGCATTGATGTCCAAACAGGCATTTGGCAAAACTAGTGCTGTATAGTTAGGAAATGACCATAGATCTGAATGAGAAAGTTTTCTATATGGTAAAATATCTTTTATGAATAATTCAAAGCCTGAATAAAATCCAGGAATGTGTATTTAGAAATGCAAGAGAGGAGAAGCACAGAGCTGGGATATATCTTTACTCTTGGAAGTCTCACTCATGCGTGATGCTGTGTTGCCTTACTGAAGTACCATGGAACGGAGTGTTATCTACCAGCGTGACGGCCTACTTGGTGATGTAAATAAGTCACATCTTTCAGTAATAACTTACGTCTCTCTAGTGATACTGAGAAAAAAGTGTTTGTCCTTTAAGGTTTCTGTTGAGCAAAAAGTTATAGCAAAAGCAGTGTGGAATGTCAGCCCTCCCAGACCGGAATGCAAGTGTTGAAGTAAATTTTTTTAATTAAATGACTTTTTTTTTCTCTCTTAATGCAGATGCTTTTTTCCTTATTAGCTCCATTGCTTTTAGTCAGCTCTGCCAGCTGCTGACTGTTTCCCAAAATCTCACAATGAACATCTTTACCGCAAAGAGCTCGCTGTCAGGTTCAGCAAATATCTGAGCAAATTGGAAACTTAGAGGTCAACCAACTAAGACAATACAGGGAAAACAATTCCGCAAAACTCCTGCAAGAATTTTCCTGTCATTTTGGAGAACTTGCTTCCTCGTCACTCTTCATGCTTACGTTTCTTTTACCCTGTACATCTCGATCGTGTGTCTCAGTGCTCTGCTTAGCGCTTGCACTGTGAGAGGAATTATTCCAAAGGCTTCCAGACTAACACGCTTACAATTGCCTAACGCCTTTTTGGGGTGAAATGTGCTCATTTTCAGTAACAAAGCAATTTGAAAAGCACATAGTCTAAGGACTGTGGATCTCTGTAGAGGGAATTTAAGTGACCGCAGATGAGTTCATGAGAGGCTGCTTCACTGGGAAACCCTGTCCGAGACTGCTGCACAACAGAGACACGTTGTGGCCCATCTCGGCTAATGCAGCCAGGCTTCCCCGGACACACATTCCTCAGACATTTAATTCTACAGCTCCTCAGACATGAAACTTTTTTCTTTGCCTCCTTCCCCAGTACAGGGAGGGTCTAATGGCCCAGCAAGCAGAAGAACATGGGCAGAGGAGAGTGTGGACTCTACCCTTCGTCTTCCTGTCTTGAGAGGGTAACACGAAGGAGAGGAAGACAGTTGATACAACTCACTCCATAAAGCAAGCGCTGAGCAGCAAAACTAAACTGCTACCAAGCGCCAAAGGATCCCACAGTCCCTCCCCAACCTGCATATCAAACCCAGTAGTGCCAGACATGTTGTATCATGGGATGATGGGATGGGGTGGACTGACACCCTTAGAATTTTTGGTGGAGAACATCCCAAAGCAAACACCTTGGTTTGTTGGATTTTTTTTTTTTCACTCTTACTGAAGCACTTTCTGCTTAGAGATTGGCTGTATTGATTGATCTGGCCTGGTGATATAAAAATCAAAGACGTTTTAGTTTTCTATTTTCACTTTACTTCATCTTCTTTATTGATCTGTTCATCCAAAATGTAGTCGTTTTCAGACTGGTCTACCCAGACTAAGTAAGCAAAAACCACGATCAAGTACATCTGGTTGGCTGGTGCAAAGCAGATGGAATTTCCGCGGCTACGTAACTTTGATTAAAATATTTCCTAAGCTCAGCTGAAAAACTGAGGATACATTTCACATTTCAGATGTCACACAGTAGCTGAGAACAGTCTCTCAAGTATTTTGTAGTCATGTTCCTCACAGTGAAATTTGTCTATGGCAAATGTTCTTGCATTTTATCTGTTATGATTATAAACAGAAAGCCATTTCCTTTGTTCTGCAGTAGTCCAACAAAGCACATCTTACCTCCGTTAACATTATTAGGCCAATGAAGTATGACACAATGGAAAGGCCGAGAATCAACAGTTCTCTTCTGTAGCCCCTTCGGAAAATCTTTGGGTACATATCTACAACAGCTGTCACAAGGCTTTCAACGCACACGAACTAGAACAAATGATAGGAAAGTACAAATGAAATGTGTCTCTCATCGCTGTTGGGATTTGGATTTGCTACCAAACGCTTCAAATATCCTTATATCCATAGAGACTGAATGGTCCCTGAGGACACTCTACAAGCAGAAGCTCAAACTGAGAGGGACATCATTTCAGAATTAAAAAGTTCAAACCTACGGATTTACAGTCCACCACCAAATTCAAATAGTTGAATCCACTAATATTATCTCACAATGCATTTGCCATGCAGGAGATGGATTACATAAAAATTAGCTTTTCCAAATGTGGCTTGAACAGGACCTAAATAACGTACCAACCATTCATGGGACTGCAGCAGGATTTCCCTCTAAGCATCCTGCGCTTCTCTCGCTCAAAGGAATGATACGCAGTGCTATGCACCTTCAAGCACCGCTAAAAGAACAGCAGGTTTTTTGGAGAAGTTCTCTCCATTTTACAGAAGAGAGAGCTTCCACAAAGCGATTAAGTGCCCAAGCCAAGTCCTCCTAAAGAAGGAACATTCTTATTAACTTTAAATATCAGCAGAAAGCAAGAGGCCCGAGCTTCTGACTCAGGGCTGTGGAGCAAGGCTTTTAAAACGGGCATAAAATTAATGCTCAAAAGTAGACAATATAAAGCCTGCTTCATTGGAACAGTCAAGATTAGAATTCACGAATTGCTCATTTTAAAAGAAGACTTCTAAAAAAATTGTTAGATCAGAAAAAAGAGCAGTTATTAAAACATTAAGTGTAATGATTGGAAATGTCATGCAAAATAAGCACTGAAGAGCCTTATTCTACAGTATGCAGTCATGAGCTCGCTGAACCAAATCATGCTGAGCGCTGAGCTGCATGCTAAAAATGCCTGCTACTTTACATTTTTCATCCAACAGCTTTCACAATTTTTACGGTCGCATAGGAAGGACAACTTCTATGCTGGTTTTTTTTTTTGCAGCAGAATACGACTACACATTCCTTGCTATGGTATCTTGAGGTATAAATTCACCATAGGAACTTACATTATCACTATCTGGTATTCAGTTTCAAAATTCATTGCAAAGTGCTTTAAAAAGAGGAAAAGAAGACACACTGGTATTTTACTGAACTGTGAATTTTAATCACCCGTATTTAAGTTTAAATTGGTTTCCATGTTAATAATGAAAGCTTCAGTCAGGCTGAATCAGTGTTCACAGTAAATCATAAAAGAATCTCCACTGTCACATAACTAAGATTTAAAAAAAGGAACTTGAATCAATAGGTTTAAGCAAGGAATTAAGTCAGGGTTCACTCTTTCACCAGGTTAGATGCTGTTTACATCAAGGGTGCTGCTATACACATGCTAGGGAATCTGACAAAATATTTAAATAGTGTTTGTTTCGTACCTGACTATCTAATCCAAGGAATATGAGCATCATGAAGAACAGAGTTGCCCACAGAGGAGAAAGAGGCATCATGGTAACAGCTTTAGGGTAAGCAATGAATGCAAGTCCTGGTCCTGAAAAGGCAGAAAAGAAAGGAAATATTTATACTTGTGTACTGGGTCTGGCTGAGATGGAGTTAACTTTCTTCATAACAGCCTGTACAGTGCTGTGTTTTGGATTTGTGGATAGAGCAGCATTGCTAACACCAACGTTGTGGCTATTGCCGAACAGTGCTTGCACAGCATCGCTTATTAAACCGTCCCTATCTGGACCCACGAGTTTTCCCACTTTTTCTCTTCCTGTTCCCTTCCCCATGCCACCGGGGTGGGCGCGTGAGTGAACAGCAGTGTGCGTGCTTAGCTGCTGGCCAGGGTTAGCCTACCACAACTTGATTGCTCTTGTATGGCAGATAAGAGGTGCTAAATACCAGATTGAAGACTTTGACAAACTCTACACTTCTAATAGTCTAAATATTTGGTGATGAGGCTTGTAATGAAGTAATGAAGACTTGGTTGGCACATCAACTCTGCCTACATCCTGTCCAAGTGTTTGAAGGTTAAGACTTCTCTTAAGACATCACTGTACTTTACAGTCTCCTTCTTTGTGTGGATGTACAGCAAGACTCACGTACCTGAATGAATAATAGTGTGTGGTCTTGTGATTGCCTTAGATAACTTATTAACATATTCTAGAATCTTTTTTTCCCCTAAAACAGGAGTGTATCTCACATTTTGTAGAACACAATCAATGGTAAGAGCTTCGTCTTAGAAGCCATACATGGTGCTAGCCAAATGTCTACTGGTTTGTTCAAAATCTGCTCTGCATTTTTGAGTGCTGCTGCTGGTACATAACATTAATTCATTGGCTGCATATTTAAAGAAATCTTTAAAATAGAACATTTTGGCAACAGCATTGGTAACTTCTCAGATCTACTAAAATACCATCTCGCCTTACTCGTATTTTCCTGTTCTTATTTACCTGTGCCCATTTTTCAGCTGCTGCAAACTCTCATGGTATAACGGCTTTTATTGAAGTTAGCCAGCTTTTAAAGCAGGGATACAAAGGCAGTACCACAAGGCTGATCAAGGGGTACCTCTGTGCTTAGGCTGCAATAACTTCAGTGAAGATGTGTCAACACATTACTGCTTTTTCATTTAATGCAGCATTTGCAAGCTCCTATAGTTTCCAGAGTTGCTGTAGTCTTTTAACCCTTTTCTGTATAGCTTCTATAACAGCATAAGCCAGTTGTCTTGGGGGCTTTAGGAAAAGAGCAATATTTTCCATGAGAGTCTCAGTGAAGCTCTACTTGCTTTGCAGTTTTCTGCTAACCTTGGCTAACTTCATGAGAGTCATTTCTCCTCAACAGTTCAGCATTATATTGCTTTTCTTCCCATGCAGCACTGTTCTTTTAGTTCTGTTGAGTTTTAAGTGATGCTTAAAGATGTAAACCCAGTAAAGGTGTTAAAGAGCAGTTAACTTTCATTAGATGCCTAACTCCAAGTAAAGGTAATAAATGTTAGGTGTTAATTGCCCGTAGAGCTGGGCCTTTGTGCCTTTCTGGACTCAAAACAAGAACTTTTATACTTAATCAACAAGAGTGTCTCAGTGTAAGGTCCCTGGGAGAAAAACTTACTGACGTTAGGTGATGGCATTAGCAGCCGTCTGGCTGTTAGAAATCTGTATTTGGATCGTACACATTAAGCAAGACTTCAAAGGGCTTCCAAAGATTTCTCCTAAACAGCTGGTTTCTCATTACTTTAATAGCTATATCTTTTTTCTTTCTCCCCACCACCGCTGCCCCCCCCCCCCCCCCCCCCCCGGAACAAATATTTGTGTGGATGTCAGTGTGTCCCATTTAAAGAAAACGGAATGCTCCCTTCATGAGGCTATAACACTCAAGGGGCATAACTGAGCAATGTATCTCTGCTCGACAATCTTCTGGATGCTCAGCTGAGTAAGTCTGTGTTACAATAGCTGACTTTATAAATTTGGTGCTATACACAGTAACATTAATATTTTTCACACGTAAATATATGACCATAAAAATAGTTCAGAACTCTTGTATAGCAGTTATTCTAACGAGTCAGGTAACAGGTTTTTAAGAGGAGTTTTGTAAAACTACCTGCCAAACCGTCAACTTACCCATAAGATAATGGCACAGACGAAGTATTGTGACAGCAACCTCTGGGCATTTTTTGTTAACTCAGAAAACTGCTTTTGGAACTTACCTGATTCTGCAACTTCTGCAATGGGCACACCTTGTTCATAAGCCATAAATCCAAGAACTGAAAAGATAGCAAAACCAGCAACAAAGCTTGTGCCACTGTTCAAGCAGCAGAGCATGATGCAGTCTCTGAAAATATAAATAAAAAACACTGCAGTTGATCTCCAAAGCCTGGGTTTCTTCCATGTACTGAGCCATAGGACTGACGGAACCCCGAGCTGCAGGAATGGACATTAAGTTGCTCATTAAGAGTAAGCTCCCAACTGATACTATGCCTGAGAGAAATCAGTCAGGCATAAGCATTTGCAAGACGGTACCCATCATAATACCCTTGCTTGTGTTTTAGCTGGTTGAATGGCAAACCTGTTGCTACTCACTTACTGGTTTTTGATAGAATCTTTAAAAAAGCATGTAAAAATAGTGTAAGAATGGTGTTAAGAACAATTTTTCTACAGTAGTTGTAATAATGCATTCCAGAGGATATGAACTCATTTATAAACTATATAAAAATGGTAGTAATTTGTTTCCTGGAAAAAAATCCTCAGGTCAGATCTTAGCTAATTCTCTTCCAGTTACAGTATATTGGCAATATATAACCATGCAAAATACGACTCCAGGTTGGTTTATAAACATTTTTAAGAAGCTGCGGTCATAAAAAGCACCACACATAATCTAAAAAGTGTGTACATGCCTAAAAAAGTGCCCTAAGTGGGCAAAGACAGTGCAGGGACACTGATCTCTCAGACATCAAACGACAATTACACAGCCAAGGCGAAGAAATATTTCTTTTCCCAGATTGGAAATGTCACAATAGTAAATCACTTTCAAAAATGGGAAAATCCTCTTGCAGAAAGGTGCGATCTTTCCCCAGAGCTCAGTGAAATATCGTTGTTCTCCCTGCTTTCAGACAGCACTTCAGGCTTGACAGATGATGGAGTAGGAACAATTTATGATGACAGTCAGTCTTTTAAGACTGTTTGCCACAAGAGACAGCTGCGTACTTGAGAAAGTAATAATCTAGCCTAGATGCCTGAAAGTAAATTAGGATTCTAAAACACTGAAGCATAGGGCAAGGCTGTAGCTCTGCCAAGCCTACACCTTAGGCTGGTATCTACGAGAACTGCCCCTATAAAATCTCACAGGTTCTGAATCCCCATCTTCAATAATGATTCCCATCTCTGTCACAGATTTGTAGTGACATTTTAAGAATCACAGAAAATTCATATTTTTGAAGTCCTGGCATGTATTCCAGCAAAACTTCATGGGTAATCTCTCTGTCCTGTTGTTTGTTTCATTTGGCATTTTTATCCTGTAACTTTATCTCATCAGTTTATGAAGTTAAAAGCGAGGTGACCAGTTCCAGCATCTTATTCCCTCACTAATGAGCCCTACACTGCCTCCCACATCTGTTTAAAGCTCTTTCTGTCGCCGACTTTGACTCACCTTAGCATCAGGCACACACATTCCAAACAGCAGGAAGCAGCCGTACACTTCAGTACTGCAGACTGAGTGATCAGCTGAACTACGGCCATTGGGCCCTGGGAGGCTTTGGCTCTCTCTCATCACCTTCTCTACAGTAAATTTTAACCGTTATTTTGAGAATGTTTTTATCTTTTCATAATCATTTCACAGTAAAAACGTCTATATGGCGTATCACCTATAAATTGCCAAAATTTGTCTAGAAATTAAAAAGAATGAATTCTTTTTAATTTTAAAAGAAAGATCTACTCCAATTTGTAGAGCAAGACTCAGACATGGAGAAGTACAGTGATATTCACGCTTTCATGCATGGACTCTCTCTAACACTGTTTGTCCGTTAGCAGGGGTAAAGAGGCCCTTTAAAATACTTTCTGAAAATGGTCAGAATTATAACCTGTTACTTATTTGCTTTCAATATGAAATCGCTTCCTGTAGTAATGCACAGCCAGGCTAGTTATACACTTTGGATGTTTTAAAGCAAAATAGCAATCTAAAAGAAAGCAACCAGGAAGAAGGAGTTCTTTGTGCTTTGCAGAGAAAGAAAACAAAGAAAAAGATCATCTTCCTAACCATTCTCGGTGTATTTCAGTAGCTCTGGAGAGATTCTCAGCCCAGCCTATCTCACCTAAGAAATGGATGAGTTCAATGCTGAGAAATTAAAACTAAGCATGATGAAACACTGTTGATAAGAGATGTCACAGAAAGATGTATTTTTTTTAATCCTTTAGGGAAAAAAAAGAGGTACTACTTCAGTGGAATGGATCTGGCTGCTCCCCAGTCACACGGGGCTTCCATTCAGAACAGCCTGTTTTCTGCAGATAAGATTTAAGTTATTCCCAGGCTTCAAAATGCAGTCCAAACAAGAAGATATTTTTTTCTGGTGAATGGTGTGGCACGGGACATTTGAGAGCTGCTGGTTCCTAACCATGCAAAAAACGGTTGAGCTGGAGAGACATCGCTCCCAGTGCACCTTCAAAACCCCTGGCAGTTTCTGCTGCTTCCTCTTGACGGAGGGTCCTAGGGCAAGGCCCAAGCGGTTGAATCTGGGCAGTCCTATAGAACTAGATCATCTGTGAGAGAACAAGAGGAGCACAGACATTTCTCCACTCACAGGGAAGACCCGTGAAGCACACTGCCAAAGTACAAAATAGTTACAGGGTAGATAAGCGTTCCTCCAAGGAAATGGGCCAAAGCGAATTTAAGGGGATTTTCATCATCTCCAGTTCGTGAGGTACCTGTTCTTTTGAAATAACACAGCCACAGCTCCGTCATTTTCTTCCCCAGTTAGACAGGCACAGGCTGAACACACGGTTCTTTAGAGACCTAGCAGCGTTTCCTGTCCTAATAAAAATATAACCTCCAATTTTAATTGCCATCCTTCCTTTATCTTTGCAGGAATTCTACTAATCCCTCAACTCCTCCTGTTTTGTTTTTTTTTTTTTTTCCCTTAGAGGTATGTAACCTGTAGTTCAGTCTTTTTTTCTGCTATGGGAAGGAAAACTGAGAGGGGGACCTGGATCCATTGATTGTGAAACCAATGAATTTTAAAACACAAATGTCCAAGAACCATTGGAAGGAGAACAGGAAGTTTATCTAATTTTCCATCAATTTTTTATAAGCATCCTTGGTAAGAAAGCATCAGAGCCTGACTGAAGCCCAAACTGATTTCAAATGAAAGGAAAACTTCAAATTTTTATGAAAACTTCACATTCTTCCAAATTAATGTCTTTCCAATCACCTGAATAATTCAAGACATGCATCCCTTATCCTCTCCCTGCCCAGCAGGCAGGATACTGCTGAAAATTGATTCTGCCTTCCTTCAGGAGCTTCTCTGATTAGAGAGAAGAGCCCACAGAGCCTTTCTGCATCCCCTCCAGTTACTTCCTTACCCTTATGGATCCCTTCAGGACCGATTCCCATTCCTCTTTTCCTCTTAGGCAAGAAGCTTGATAAAGAACACATCTCCATTACTTAAAAGTTTTGTCCGCTTGTTGACAGTGTGTGAAATCACTGATTTCTCTTCTGCACCACAGCGGCAACATGGCAGCTAACCCCTGATTTGTACATGGGGCTCTTGCATAAAAATTGTCCTGCCCAGGTGCAGGCTCCGGTATGCAGGAGTGGTGCTGTGAAACCAAATGGCGTTTCCCCTGGTGGGGAACTGCACAGCGTCCAGCAGGGAGCTGGATCAGTTCTGCAAATACAGGGCACACAAAGCAGGAACAAGAACATCTTCCTCTTCTGTCTACTGAGATTGTCTGAAGTTAATCCATCCCTTAAGAAGGTCTGAATGGATTAGGAATGCTTAGCTTGATAAAAATTAGAGGAAACATCAGTATGCCTTTCTCTTATTTATATGGTGAAAACATTGCCTGCTGATGGTACTGCCATTACTTTCATCTTTTCATAAGATTAACTTTTGATATGAACTGTTGTAAATCCAGGGACGAGCTGTATTAATGTATTACAACGAAAGATAAGTAAGGACAATAAAAATTCATTTCCTATTGAAAGATGTGAAGTGACTTGTTTGCAATTCATTTACCATGTTAATGAATTAGATCAGGTTGCTAATAAGAAAAAACCCACGTGCAGTTTAGGTTTTCCCATTTTCCACTAAAATACCCCATGTCATTATTTTCCACTGCAACTGTCCCTTAGAAAAAAAAAATAGGAAAACAGTGTGCAAAAAGAGTGGAAGTAGATGTTACAATCAGCCACTACACTGCGGGTATTGCAAGAGGCAAATCCATGTCTTGATTTTAATTTTTTAAAGTGCTAGTTAGAATACAAATATCATTCTGCTTTCCACTGCATCGCTGCTTTGGATGTCTTGCTCTGTTAACAACCCTGTTTAACTTAGCTGCTTTCTGCACTCAACTTCTGTCCTACTTGCTTCCTCAGATTTCTTCAGAATCATACTTTGGGACACAATAAAAACTGTCTTATTCAGGAAATCTGTGAAAACATTTTGTTAGAGGAATTGTGAAGCTTGGGTTCAGTAAAAAGTATTCTGTTGCCTCATCTTGCTCAGGAGCTTTAAAAGAGAACTGCTAATGTTTTCACAACCTATGCTGCTCGGGTCAGAGAAAAAGAAGGAAAATTACGTAAGTTCTCTTATCACACCTCAAAACTCCTGCTTTCGTAATGAGTTACAAAACCACAGCAAAAAGATTACTGCAGTCCTCCTTGAGGTAGTGACAGAATAGTTTCTAGATAGGATGCAACTGGAAAGAAATAAAAAAAAATTAAATAAGACAGAAAAGGAGTAGTGCCTTTGTTAAAGCATTACTTATGCTAATCAGGGAATCATAGAATCATAGAATGGTTTAGGTTGGAAGGGACCTTGAAGATCATCGAGTTCCAACCCCCCTGCCACAAGCAGGGATACCTCTCACTAGACCAGGTTGCCCAAGGCCACGTCCAGCCTGGCCTTGAACACCTCCAGGGATGGGGCTTCAACAACCTCTCTGGGCAACCTGTGCCAGTGCCTCACCACCCTTAAAGTGAAAAACTTCTTCCTAATGTTTAATCTAAACCTGCCCTCTTCCAGCTTAAAGCCATTCCCCCTCGTCCTATCACTCCATGCCCCAGTAAAAAGTCCTTCCCCAGCTCTCCTGTAGGCCCCCTTTAGGTACTGGAAGGCCGCAATAAGATCTCCCCGGAGCCTTCTCTTCTCCAGGCTGAACAGCCCCAACTCTCTCAGCCTCTCCTTATAGGAGAGGTGCTCCATCCCTCGGATCATCCTCGTGGCTCTCCTCTGGACGCGCTCCAGCAGGTCCATGTCCTTCTTATGTTGGGGACTCCACAGCTGGATGCAGTACTCCAGGTGGGGTCTCACGAGAGCAGAGTAGAGGGGCAGAATCACCTCCCTTGACCTACTGGCCACACTTCTTTTGATGCAGCCCAGGATACGGTTGGCCTTCTGGGCTGCGATCGCACATTGCTTGCTCATGTCGAGCCTCTCATCAATCATCACCCCCAGGTCCTTCTCCACAGGGCTGCTCTCCAACCATTCTCTGCCGAGCCTGTATTTGTGCTTGGGATTGCCCTGACCCAGATGTAGGACCTTGCACTTGGCCTTGTTGAACTACATGAGGTTGGCTTGGGCCCACCTCTCCAGCCTGTCCAGGTCCCTCTGGATGGCATCCCTCCCCTCCAGCGTGTCTGCCTCGCCAAACAGTTTGGTATCATCAGCAAACTTGCTGAGGGTGCACTCTACCCCACTGTCCATGTCGCTAACAAAGATGTTGAACAGTATGGGTCCCAGTACCGACCCCTGAGGAACGCCACTCGTTACTGCTCTCCACTTGGACACCGAGCCGTTGACCACAACCCTTTGAGTGCGACCATCCAGCCAGTTCTTTATCCACCGAGTGGTCCATTTATCGAATCCATGTCTCTTCAATTTAGAGACCAGGATATCGTGTGGGACAGTGTCAAACGCTTTGCACAAGTCCAGGTAGATGACATCAGCAGATCTTCCCTTGTCTACTGCCACTGTAACCCCTTCGTAGAAGGCCACCAAATTTGTCAGGCATGACTTGCCCTTGGTGAAGCCATGTTGGCTCTCGCCAATCACCTCCTTGTTTTCTGTGTGCCTCAGCAGAGTTTCCAGGAGGATCTGCTCCATGATCTTGCCAGGCACAGAGGTGAGACTGACTGGCCTGTAGTTCCCCGGGTCTTCCTTGTTTCCCTTTTTGAAAATAGGGGTTATGTTTCCCCTTTTCCAGTCGGCAGGAACCTCGCCAGACTGCCACGACTTCTCAAATATGATGGCTAGTGGCTTCGCGACTTGATCTGCCAGTTCCCTCAGGACCCGCGGATGTATCTCATCAGGTCCCATGGACTTGTACACCTTCAGGTTCCTCAGGTGGTCTCTCACTTTATCTTCCTCTACAGTGGGCGGTGCTCCGTTTTCCCAAACCTCTCCTTTGCAATCTGCGTCTTGGGCAGTGCGGCTGCTGTCCTTGTCTGTGAAGACTGAGGCAAAAAAGTCATTGAGTACCTCAGCTCTGTCGCTGTCCCGGGTGACCAGTTCTTGCGTATCCTTCTGGAGAGGGCCTACATTTTCCCTAGTCTTTCTTTTCTCACTGATATATCTATAGAAGGATTTTTTGTTTGTCTTAATGTCCTTGGCCAGATTTAGTTCTAGCTGGGCTTTAGCTTGTCTAACCCGCTCTCTAGCTGCTCGAACGATTCCTCTGTAATCCTCCCAGGCTACCCGGCCCTGTCTCCACTCCCTGTAGGCCTCCTTTTTTCTTTTGGTCAGTTCCAGGAGCTCCTTGTTCATCCACGCAGGCCTCCTGGCTTTTCTGCATGCCTTCCTCTTTGTAGGAATGCATTGCTGCTGTGCTTGGAGGAGGTGGTCCTTGAATATTAACCAACTTTCTTGGACCCCTCTTCCTTCCAGCGCTTCATCCCACGGCACCATACCAAGCAGATTCTTCAAGAGGCCAAAGTCGGCTCTCCTGAAGTCCAGGGTCATCAGCCTGCTGCGCACCTTCTTCGTTGCCTTGAGGATTTCAAACTCAACCATTTCATGGTCACTACAGCCCAGGCTACCCTTGAGTTTGACCCTGTCAACCAGCCCCTCCTTGTTGGTAAGAACAAGGTCCAGCATGGCTCCTCTCCTCGTCGGCTCCTCAACCACTTGGAGAAGGAAGTTGTCCTCAATGCAATCCAGGAACCTCCTGGATTGCCTGTGCCTGGCTGTGTTATCCTTCCAACTGATGTCAGGGTGGTTGAAGTCACCCATAAGAACCAAGGTCTGTGAACGTGATGCCGCCCTTATCTGTCTGTAGAGGGCTTCATCCACTTGGTCTTCCTGGTCAGGTGGCCTGTAGCATACCCCCACTGTAACGTCCCCTGCTCCCGATTTCCCTGTAATCTTGACCCATAGGCTCTCAGTTGGCTCGGTATCCTCCCCCAGGTTGAGCTCCATACATTCCAGCTGCACCCTTTCATCACCCAGTGTTCTGTAGGGGCGCTCATTACCCTCTGTTGGGGCATCTTGATCGTTATTCTGAAAGCAGTGTCAGTCAGCACTGAAGATTGTAGGGGACTTGCACTACTTTATGCAGCAAACCATTTGGAATTTTGGCTGTCATAGCCAAGCGAAGAGTAACTTGCGTTGCTGCTAAGTTACTTTGCATATTTAGACAGCAAATTACCCTTAACTGTTGCTGGATAGCTTTGCAGACATTCAGCTGGTGGATACACTCATACCTCTGTCGTTTCCAGTATCCCAGTTCCCTCTCTGTCTGGAGAGTCCTACTGTTTGGCGTTTCTCTGACAGAAGAGCAAATTGTTGCTAAGACATTGAAAGAAGGCGGCATTTCCCAAAACCATCTCCTGAACTCTCCAAGTAAATACTTACACTTTTGAGGTTTCAGGGGTGGTGTGTTTGGGGTTCTTTTGCTTTTAAACTGTATTATTTCCTTTATAGAAAAATTAAATTTTAATTCTCTGTTCATAATGGAGTCAGTACAATCGAACTGCTATTTACTGTCCTACATTAAAGGCTGTTGAATAGTAGGAAAACCAATTCAGTAATTACTGATACCAGAAGAAAAAAGTAGTGCTCATATTCCTGCCCGTGCCAGTAAAATGGAATGAGGATTTTGAGAGAGTCGTATCCTTTTGACATTGATTCAGGAAAGATTAAAACCTACTGAAGTCATTAGCGCTTTCCTTACAGATTTCTATAAAGATAAACAATGAAATGGTATCCATTTGTACTGCGCTGTAGCTAGGAGCCAGTAAACTATGGGGAAAAGTGACGTTCAGAGCACAGACAAACTCAGGTGAGTTTCAATAACAATTTCCTTGTAGGATTTTTTTTCTTAAAGTAGATATACACTATACAATCAAATACTGCACACACATGCAATTGTAGATGTATGAAATTCAGTACACGCAATTGCGTATACCCGTGTGGACTGAGCGGCTTGTGGCTGTGCAAGGGTCAGGTATGATCTAAAGGGATGCAAACACCAAATTTTGGAAAAGAATTCCTCCTAAGCAATTCTAAGAAACATTAGAGATCTCTGTTCTACAAAAGCACGTGCATATGCTTACAATTACTCATGCAAATAGCTAAAGGAAAAGGGAAGTACTTCTGAGTGAAGAAGCTAAGTACGTGGACACTTTCATTGCTGAAACTAAGCGTAAAAATAAAGTGTGGAAGATGTTACCTGTAGCAGTTGTTATTATAGTTGTTGTAACTTCCCAGGGCTGTCAAGCACCCCAGGCAGATCGCATATGAGAAAAATATCTGTGTACCAGCATCCACCCACACCTGAAGACAAAAAAAAATAAATGGAGTGGTTAAGAAAGGTGAAGAAGCAATCACCCTTATGCACGTATTGACTGGAAATTTGCAGCGGCAACCGTACAGAGTAATAGCGTCTGGCAAACCTTTCATAAGGCACAACCATAAAAAAAATACGCTGTGATTTAAATTCCCCTCTCCTTCTCAGTGGTGTAAACAAGGAGGAACTCAGCTGGTCTTCCCAGGTCCAACCTCATCTAAGTACAGAGACAGAATTTCTGGAGAAGAACCTCTCCCAGTATAAATTCTTTAATGGTTTTATTAACACTATAAGGTGTTAGTAATTGTAACCTAAATAGAATCATCTGCATTTATCTCATTCTCACCGGATAATTATTCAAATTTAAAAATTTACTATGAAAAAATAAAGACAAAATATGCCATTCATAGATAATATACAAATTAAAGTGGGGAAAGAGAAGAGACAACTTATCCAGGGAAAGGTTTTTTTTAGCAATACTTAATGGCCCCAATTAGGCACGAGGACATGGTTGTTCTGATCACTGTGCAATTAACAAATACAAGTTCTGTAGAGCAAATAAGTAGCTTTATAATACCATTATGGTAATGTTTATATCCTAAAATGATGCAAATATTAAATTCTAAATCAAAGAAAAGAAAAAAAAAGGAAGCATGAGCTGACACAGTGAGATTAGTTTCCTCACAACAATCTCAGAACGTTAATATAATAGGCAATTTTTTTTTGTTTACTTTAAAAATACTCCAACAAAACAGTTCATTCGACTAGAATCTGGGTGCCTTATTAACTGGAAGCGAATATACTTTTTAACTCCTGCTTTTGCCGTGAGAGTGATGTGAAGAACCCACATCTACACAGCTGCACTATTATGTCCAGTCCAATAAATTGTGCCTCCTGGTTTCCTGGGATAAATGAACTCTGTAGGGTTTTTTTTTGTTGGTGTGCCTTTTTTTTTTTTTAAAGCAGAGCAACCAAAGTGCTTTTCAGAGAAGTAACAAAACACTGAGTGATAACCAGAGGCAAGAGCTGTGTAGCCATTAGCTACTCTGAGTTTGAGACAGGAAAGAGGTAATGCAGGGAATGATTTAATGACCAATAACAGTAACACTAATAATAGTAATCAAATACTCGTAAATATATGAAGCGGATGTATTTGCTTTACATAGGATCAAGTGAGACCTTGCTCTCTGGAGTTGTTGAGAGTGTTTCTGTTTAGGAATAACATTAAGATCACATTTGATTTGCATCAGTAGCTTAAATGGTTTCATTGCTGTCATACTGAATAAGATACAGCTGATTACATCCCGAAGTTTCACCACTTGGTAAAGAAAAAACGGCCCAGAGAAAGGCTTTTGACAGACAGGCTCTTTAACAAGATCGGAAGCTCCCAAAAAGCTGCAAGTAGCATAGGTCAACTGAAAATGCACGGTCGTCTTAAGCATAAACAAAAGCTAGGAAACTGGATCAGCACATGCAGAATCTGCTGCTTCCTTCCATTTCAGTTTTTGCACAACGTATTGTTGCAGTGCATTGTATACCCTTAGATGAGCAATAGCCTTTCCTCCTGGCATACGCCAGCTCCACAGAAGTCTGATTATTCCTTGGACAGCAAGTACTAGTGGAAACGGGGGCAAAGGAGAATTGTACTCTGAAGTGAGAAACTCCAGAGCTGCTTGAGATGAGGAGCAGAGAGCACATCCCGCTGGAGGTCCTGTGTACCTGGTTAGAAAAATGGTTAAAATTCTGACCATATTATTTCTTTCAATGAAAACAAGTCTCCTCTAAAGACCGTGACATCTGACAGTGATTCAACATGAAGAGTGGCAAATACTTTGAGAAACAAGTTCTGTAAGCAAATGTTCACGTATTCTATAAAAGTTGAATCAGATTGAAGAGCCCTTTGTTTTTGTTGCATTATATGAGATCAATCCAGAAATTCCATCAGAGCTTACAACTAACGTTTAAAAGGGAAGGAGGAAGCAATTTTATTTACTGAATGGAATAATAGAATCAGTGTAGCTTCTTTTGGGTTGTACGCTCAGAGAACCAGTGACATTTAATTTGTGATGACCGTTAATATTTCAATTTCAGGTTTCTGATATGGCAAAAACATCTACAACTGATCAAGAAAGTGGCAAAGAGGGAAATGAATTTAGAAGCCACAGGTAGATTTTTGTAGCTGAAAAAACACGAGATGGACTAACTGTGTTGTATTTTGTCACAAGCCTTGACATGTCAACATTTTAAAGCCATGCAGGTGATACTACAGATCAGTTCTTCATGTTCTTGCCCCAAGAGCTAGCGACCGTTTGATATTTAGCATCACTCATTTATTACATCGCAGCATCACACCATATCCTGGTTGGATAATTTGTTGAGGTACACAGATTGTTTATTAGTTGAAGTCACACCCAGTCTTATTCATAAACTGTACCTCAAGGGAAGTTGTTCTCATTAAAACTTCTAGTGGGTACAGATGGCTCTTATAGACACGACTCACAAATCCAGGTGCCATCCATTTGCCTTATAGCAACAAAAGCATTATTAATTATTTCTGAGTGCTGAATTTGCAATGTCTGGCTTAGACTAGAAGTTGTAACGTTTTTCAAGTACATGGAATGAATGTAGCACAATTCTGCAGAACAATGAAATTCTGAAAGACAGAGACAAAGAAAACACTGCCAGTAAGCTGCAAAGCGAGGGCTCTGGAGCCAGCAGCTGGTGAAAGGCTGGGACAAAAGGAGTACGTTTTTTCTGAGGGAGATGGGGCTTGATACGTTTCTGGCATGAGTAAATTCCAGAGGAAAGGACCTGTAGCAGAGAACGTCCTGTTCATGTTTTATAAACTTTTGTACCTTGAAAATCTTTTGGTTAGTGATAATGAAGTCAATTCAGTAATATGCATTCATAAATTTGGGGACTGAAAATTTTTCATAGTCTTCTATTAGCTACTACTTTAAAAGATGGAACTAAGTGTTTCTTCTTACTTTTTTTTTCATCTCATATTTAAAATGTTTCCACGCCAAAACAAGATTAAAATAAAAGCACAAAACCTTTGTTTATCATACCTTAACATTTAAAAAATCCAAATGCCAAAGGACAGAACCTTTATATCTACTATGCTTACATCTTTGCACCCACGTTACAGCCATTTTCTAGACATGCTAAACCCAGCACAACATTAGCAACAAGTACGGACAAACCTGACGAATGCAAACACCAGCTCAGAATACAGCAGCACAGCTATTGCTCCGACTCCTGTACGGAAAGAATTCTTGCTGGCTTGGAAGAAGGGGCTGCTCAACGAGCCCATGCGCTGAAGCTCTGTTCCCAAAGGGAGAAGGCAAAGTGAACACGCCTCAACTCTATGGCACTGCCTGCTTTCTCCAAGTAGAAATTAGGCACGACAGTGAGAGACTCCACTTCCCCTTTCCTGAGCGGGAAGGGGAACAGCAGAGCTGTCTGTGCCCTCATCCCCATTTTGAGGCTTTCCCACAATTCACTTTACAGCTTTCCTCTTTCACACCATTAGCTCACAAGCAGTGGTCTCAGTTGTGTCCAGCTGATAACTAACTTATGTTGGTACAAATGCAATTCCACAAAACAGAATCAACAAGAACATTTTTTTTTACTAAAAATGGAAAGCGCTGTTTTGCAAAGTCCAGCTCTCAAAAGCTGGCGATACCCAGATATTAAGCCTGCCTGGGTAATCTTACTTTGGCCTTCTTGTGTGCAGGTCTAGGACACAGTCTTCATTTACATGACTATTCATCTCTCTGCCCAAGGAGATGAATCGAGCTAGTCAAACAGAGGATCCTGTTGCCTGGAGGATCCCTTCCCTCCTTTGTTGCCACAATTGTAAGGCATGTAATGAATGAAGAAGGATAAAGAAGGAAGAAGGGGGATGCGCTGTAGTGAAGACAACAGAATACTGCTCTAGAGAATTAAATTCTTTTCATGTCCCTGCTACAAAGTTTCCATGTGACGTTATGTCCATAAATCACTTAACCCACCCTTTCTCAAATGTTCATTAACTGGGTAGTCCTCATTCAACGGGTGTCCAAAGTGAAGTACAAAATTACTGAACACTCACTGTTGCAACCAAGGTGAACGAAAGCCATGTCTGGAACAAGTGAAAAAAACCACAGTATAAAAAGCCAGCTCTGCCAACTTCAAATTAAAAATCCCAAAATGACTCACAGCGTCTCATTTTAGTCTCCCTATATATCTCTCTACATCAGCAAGATGGGGTCACGCCCTACATTGAAAACTAAAGAACTGAGGTTTATGAAGCATGCGGACAGTGCAGCAATAAGTCACTTTGAAAGGCTGAGCCATTTTTTGTGATGATCAAGGTCTGAACGATATGCAGTATATTTACAAGGCCAAGCAATGAGCAAAAAGGATAAAACAAAATATTGCATAACTGTCCTAAAATGAGCTCAGTTTATGCCGTACCTGAATAAAGCAGAGACCTTGGGCAAAGCCTGCTGCATGTTGATGTTTATTATTTCCATAATGCATAGAATAAAAATGAACAGTGCTCACCTGAAGGACTATCATCGGCTTCCAGTTTTTTCTCTAACTTTGTACCTTCCCTTTACCTTCCGCACTCTCTGTATATATTTTCTGTAATTCTGTACTGTATCTAAGTACACAGTTTAGACACCTGGGCAGACAATACCTCCACATACAGAATCACTACTGCCACGTCTCAGTACTTCCTGCTACCTTACAAGAAATGCGCAGCAGATACTGTGACAGCCTCATGTAACATGTTACACGTGATTTGCGTTCAGCAGACTCACAGTGCAGGCACAGCCAGCTCCTAACTGCTTCAGAGCACAAGTCCTGTGAACTCACGTCTTCCCAAAAAGGTCTGCACAGGTATGCTGACATATTCCCCGTGCTGGGATAGAGAGACCGCAGAGATCAAGACCCAACTCCTGCAGCAGCCTCTCTCAGGAGGGAGCGCTCGCCACCTTTAGTCTGTATCATTTCCACCAATTAAATAATTGGCAGAATACTGTTCACCACTTAAAGCCATACCATACCTCATTCCAGAAGTCCTTTACGGCTCTTAAAAGAAAGCAACCACTACTATGCAGCTACTATGGAATCCTCCCGTGACTGCAGGAAACAACTCCCAGGATAAACTGACTTTAACTGTCATTTCCACAAGCCTTTAGAGTCGTGAGAAACAGCTGAATGTAACTCGAGATGTGGAATTGTTTGATGACTGGGGAACACGGGAAAATTAAGTAGTTCTTTTCAGTCTGATCCTCCTAAAAGATATATAATTTCAAAAAAATATATTCTGTTGTCACCTGAAAAGCTTCATTTTACACCTCAGCTAGGAAGCTATTTGTGAAATTTCACTGTTTTGTTTCGCTGTGCATGTCTCTGCATATTAATCTACAGGAAAAAGGCAAGATGCCCAAAATGCATGTTTAGGACATTTTGAGCAAAAGTGGGAGGGGTTTGTTAAAAACGTGATACTCGGATTACATTTGTGGCAGGTTGTACGTTCATACCCACAGCCAGGCGTCTCCCACTGCAGTGCCTGCGCCCTGAAAGAAGACACGACCTGCTCAGCCTACGTTGCTTCTGCCAGCGAGGATCAAGTCTGTGTGCTGAGTAGGCATGCTCTTGGGATAAACACCAGTTGATGGTTTAATTTTTCAGTCTGTTGCTCAAATAATGGTAAAAATGGGAAAAGCAAACAAAAGAGAATATGACTTTTCAGAAATGGCCCAGTGCAGCACTAAATCACCTCAACCACTTCCTATGCTTGCTCCGTGTTCAAACGTCTGTGTCTACGCTCAGTTGTGCGGGTACCTGTACGCCCTCACAAGCACCCTGCACGTGGTAACAGCGGCCTTCTAACTGTTGATTCACAGATATACTGCGATTGCAAGGTGATTTTTTTCCTCTACTTTAAGTCACCAGATGAGAATAACCACTGTGTAACACCAGTGCTATTGGCACTGTGGCATCAAGTAGGAAAGACCATATACAGGCCTGAAAGATACGATGGAATTTACACCAAAAAGCCCAGAATAGCTCTAAAGAGCAGGCAGTGTCTAGATGATGAAGTATATGCCTAATTACACACAAAGAAAAGTAGCAGGGATGAATAAATCTGCTACAGAGTAAGGGTCGCAGCTTTATGCCCCACAGGACACCGGCATTGTCAATGTTGTTCCAATTGGCTCTGACCCAAGAGCTGCACCCGCCCCATCGCAGGAGAGGTGTGATGATGTCCTCCCCATGGCCCTGCTCTCTGAACTCACACCATCAGCAGGGATGCTGAGATAGTAGCTGTGGGTTCTTGATGCTAGTCTGAACTTACACGTAGGCTTCAGGTGCCTGTGGATTGTGCTTTCAGAGAGATTTGTCTATGTAAAGAAACACACACGTCACCCTTTCTCTTGTTGCAATCATCTAAATTCTATTTCACAGAGTTCTTAATGGTACCAAATCATTGTGATACTTTGGTTCAGGAGACAGTTTAGAGAGTTTTCAATGTAACGGCTCATCTAAAACAACTGCAACATCCATGTTTCTCCATACACAGCTAGAAGAAGAACCAAGCACTATGAGGATTCTTCCATTAAGCAAAACATATATATTATCCGTCTTTCCACGACCTTTCCCATAGCGTACAGTTAACGGATCTGTCAGAAATGATAAACATGTAAGGGCTACTAATGTTTGTATCCACACACTTAAGTTTGCTTCCTTATGTATTTCTATCAAAATCAAGGGAATAAATTTCACGTTGGTGTCTGAGTACTGGCTGAAATATACATCCCAGTGGTGTAGCTTCATAAATATGCACTTTTTTTTTTCATTTGTAACAGTGAGATTGAACAACCACTTCAGCTGCAAAGCGCAAAGCATCCTTAACTACAGAGCGGTTAATGACAATTCCATAATGAAGCACTCTATCTGAGAATATGGGACATCTCTCAGGCCAGTTAAATGCTGGACTCGCTCTTTAAAACATGATGTTCCAAATGTTGATTGTCATTTATTTCCCATTTTGTTATCACAGAATAAGCAATCACTTTAGAGTTTTCTTTTAATTTAAATTATTCATTACTTTTTTGATGAATCTCAGCAGCGTTTGTATTTTAAAAAGCAGTTTGCCTTTGGTTTCAAATAAGAATTTTAAAAATAAAGCCTTTGCTGTCAGGATATAATAAATGAAATTTCAAGGTAAAGGCATAGAAGAGTTGCAGATTTTTATAACAGTAAGAATGTCTGAATAAAACAACCTGTTGCCAAAGTCTTAAAAAGGAGCATTACTAGAGTTTAAGTCCTACACATCGTGACAGGCTTAATGTGCATGTGCCAGTGTCTCTCACAGTATGCGGGGAGTGTGCACAAAACGTCAAAAAAATCACATCAGCTATAGAATATCTCTACCTGTACTAGACCACAAGGTTCAGCATTTTCAAGTTGGCTTCTAAACCACATGCTTTGTGCCTCTATGGTCGCCAAGCATGGTCTACATCCAAGCCACCTGGGAGTCAGTCAAGCTATCTGGGTATTTCATGTACTGTAAGCAGCAGGCAAATTCAATGAATGAATAGAGGAGACCACAACGAGAGGACCAAGATCAGAGAAAAAAAAACCAAATCCAAAACAATCCATACGCAATTGTCCTGGTTTGAGGACAGTAGAAAAAAGAAGAGTAGACAGCCAGCAAACAGACTGAAAACCAGTAATGGAACTCACACAGGGTGGCCACAGTAAAGATCTTGGCTTTATCTGTTAGGAAAAAGTAGTGTACATTCCTTCATTATCATACAGGCTTAGACAGGACAGGACCATAAGAAATTATAAAAATGTTAGGTCTTAATCTTGAAGTAGCACCTGTATTTAAAGAGTACCCTGTCAGACATGAAGAAATTAACAACAGGTTTAATTATGATCTCTAATAGAAGCTTTTGGAGAATCAAACCATTTCAAAAGAATCTGCCAGCCGTGGCCCTGACATAGTCTTCCTTCCTCTCCTCCTGCCACGTGAATTAGATAAGTGTTTAGGGGACAGCCTTTGGCAATGCCAACTGCAGCTCAAAGCACTGCTGCAGCAGCTCAGAACAGGTCTAATAATTTCTGACATAAATATGCAGAAACCCCCAAAATATGCGCTGAGCAAAATATGATGGAAAAAATTGCAGTTTCTAATGACTGGGAAAAAGCCAAAGTCCCTGTTTCGCCCTGTCCTTTCACCACAGATAGCCTGGGTCTTTCTTTTCTATCAGCTCATCATTAAAGGCTGCTTTCAGTTACTACCTAATGTGTCTGACTGAATAGGAGCTAAAATTGAAAACCAAGCTGACCTTGCTGCTGGAACCCCACAAAAAAACAGCAGGTGCTTGTGCTATGAGCCTACACATACAATTCAGAGGACAATCAGATGGATAGACAGATGCTACCAAGATCTTCTGACCTTATTTCAAGGTCAGACTACAACCTTTCTTTCCTCTCGTGATTAGATGACCTTCATTTTGCATTGGCACTAATAAAAAGAGCTGTGATTGTGCATGAGACAAACATGAATAACTCAGCGCTATATTAAACAAACCAAACCACATTCATGCGCAATGGTATTGTTTTTCCTGCAGACATACTTGCTAACGTACAAATCCTGCACGTGCGGAGGCTCCTGACTGTAACTGCTCTGGTGTAGCAAACAGCAGGACTGCAGGGCCACTAGACTCTGCTACTCAATATTTTGATATTAAAAACATAAAAGAGAACATACTCTCTACTGCCACAGGAAAATACCACACAACCTGAAGGTTCCTAGGCAGTAAGCTTTACCATTTTTTTATTTTCAAGACTATTTTTCCAGTCTTAGATCCCATGTCTCTTAAATAAATGACAATATTATCACTAAGATGAATTTTTGAAGACACCAGGAAACGAAGAATTATTCTACTGATTACACTGTGTCTACACAGTGTAGGTTAACGTGCAACCATGAGTCATTCCCAGAACATTTCCTGAATTGTCATTTATTACATTCCTCTGCTACAAGTTACATTTTTGTGTACATAAGAATGTATCTTCTAAGAAAAATGATAAGATAGGCAGTAATGGAGGAATGATCCTTTTACCTCTGATCTTATTCCAATTAAAGTAAATGTTTTTCCAGCTTTCTCATTCTGGAAAGCATTCAACTACATCATAAACTTATGTTTGGCATGGTGTAGCATAGTTGACAATAGCAGCAGAGAGCAGCAGGGTGACAGGCAGACTGCTGTGTGAAGGCTGGATGGGATACACCGGAAGGAAAGCAAGAACTAGATGTGTGGCTTTGGTTTGGTTTGGGTTGGTTTTTTTTTTTTGACACTTCCTATGTTCCTTGTATGCTAACCAAGATGAAGAATGTTATACGTTCATGTGACACCCCACCAGAAGAGACAGACAGAGATTCATTCTGGATATTTTCAGTTTCAATAGAGAATGCTTTGTCAAATGGAGGGAGAAGAGGCCAAAGCGCTGGCGGCCAGGCTAAGCAGTAACGTGCAGTGGTTTTAGATCCCGTTGCAAAAAGTGCAAAAGGTTATACTCTGGACAATTCCCTGCCATCAACTGAAATCTCTGTTCAAAGGCATGAAAAAGAAAATTAACCAGTTTTCATTTATTCTCTAGTCACTCTCGCTTAATCAACTGATTTTTTTTTTCTTCAATAACAGCTAACAAAAATCAGCTGAACGTCTGCGCTACGCCACAGTGCAAAATACATATTTCAGTTCAAAGTACTTTTCTATTCTCAAAAACAACCCAAACACTTGGAAGATGCAGACATTCAAAGTGAATAAATCCATTCCTTGCATGCATTCTGCTCTTTTCCTGACTAGCAGTACACTGATAATGTATCTTATTCCTATGAATCCTGAAGAGAAAAATCAAACAGGGAAGAATAAACTTTATTATTTTAATTTTCCCCACATAATCAACACAGTTACTGTAACTGCACCGTTTCTCATGTTTGACTATAAAAGAGCAGGAAAGACTGATTTTCTGATCTTGGTACATGTTTAGTTACCCAATCTTTTCAACAGAGTTAATTAAAAAAGACACATTTATTTAGGAATCAGACAAAAAGATCTTTCACAAAATTAAACTAGTCAATCCCGGGGTCACAATGAAAAGCTGACCGGGAAAATACAGCTTCCCGCTTGAAATGGAAATCTTGGAACAACCACTGAGCAAAAGAGGCTGTTACAATGCAATTTTAAAGTTACTTTTCTGACTCGAATATTACTTTAAGTAAAGGCCCAGGTTAAAGCTTCTCAGAACTTATAAGACAACCTTCACGATATACCATTCTGAAAGTCACTGCCTCAACAAATATACTTTCAACAGTATTTCAACATATTTTTGATATATTTATATTCCATTAATATAGTCCCTTAAAAGAAAACTTTCAATGTCTAAATTTATCAAATCTAAATGTATTGAACCTATGCTAGAAGTGTGATGTAGAAAAATGAGGATATAAATCAGACTATTCCCTGAAAACGTGCCTGTCCTCAGGCTACTTGAAAGTGGCAACTATTTGTTCAGACAGTCATCAATGTAGAGGAGAATTTAGCATGTTTTACAAGTGAAACACAACTCCTCCAGGCTTCTCCAGATGGCAAGAATAGTACTAAAATATCCCTCCGTTATCTCCGTGCAGCTTCAGTCAGCTCCAAGGAAAAAGCTCAGCTTTTGCTGAGTGCAAAGCCGGGGTTCCCCGTGTTCAGAAAAGTAAAGTAACAAAACCTGCTGGATCCAAGGACCCTGGCACCAACTGTGTTACCTAAAGTAAATAAGCTCTTTAGCCCCTGCCCCCTGTCCCCAAATGCCTTCTTGGAAAAAAAAGAAAAGAAGAAAAAAAAAGAAGAAAAATTATCTTGTTGCTTTCTCAACTCAATGGGAAGTGTCATTAAATGGGAAACTAAACTAAAACAAAATATGAACCATGTCTTGTGAAGAAGCAGGAAAAAAAAAATGTTGAGTTTTGGATACGGGACTTAGTTTGTTTCTGAAGTTTACTACCCAGGGGTTTTTAAACAACACAGCTTCTGAAAGCAGAGCCTTCATTAGAGCAGGAAAACACAACTTAAACGGCCAGGCAGAAAATGGCTGAATTAAGCTCTTTTTTCCCCTCTCTTTAGTGGTAGTGATTCTCAAAAGATTAAAAGTAGGTTAGACGAATAATAAAACAGCTATGTTTCTAGTGTCTACCTGACAACAGCTTTTGTAAAAGTGAATAATTACATGAAAATCACTTCCTTTCCACCTCTCTTTGGGATTTCTGTGGGTTGCTAGGCAGTCTCTCTCCTACCTTCTGCTAATGTTACTTACAGCCGCAATGAATACACTATATTCATTATGAGAATGGTGAGCTGAGGGGGAGAAGGACCTAAATACTTGAAGTTTTGTTTATTCATTGCTGCCTTTGGAGACCAACACTATAGCTCAGATTACTTTACACATATTTAAATGCTAATTTTCCAAGGCATAACTGCTAGCCAAGTACCACCCTGGTAAAATGGAACGGGCCCTTCCTCAATACAGGAGCCACACTAGTAGTATGTTTCTGTATCGCCAGCCAATGTTGAAAGTCAGGTGCTGGAGCAAAGCATACCGAGGTTCCTTCTGGGACTTAGAAGAAGAATTCTTTCACCCGCGCTGACTGCTTTTCATGACTGAAATAATGCTTGTTATGAGACTGGTTTACTTTCCTGAACTCCTTAACCCAAAACTTAGGAGATACCTTGATTGCCTTGGCGTGATTCCAAAACTAGCAGCCACAAAGTACTGTTGTACTTCCCTGTTTGTATAATCATGAGCACTTAGGGTGTATGTTCATTAAAAAGGAAATTAATGTTATCCAAAAATTGCTCTTCTCCGCAGAGTGCTAGCTGAGATAACTAGGGGCTCGAATGCTTGTTTCGGACAGCAGGTATGCGTGTGTGGCTGCAGGAACAGCAGTGAACCAAGCGCAAGGCTATGTGGGTTTTTTTGAAAGTATCCCCTTTTTTCAAAAGTATCCCCTTTATCAAAAGTATCCCCTTTTTCAAAGTATCTTTTTTAAAAGTGGAGACCTAGAGGCTCAGAAGAGTGCCTGGGCCACTACAGGAGAGGCAACGCAGGTAAGAGCGTGCTCTAATACCTGGCTTGTCCCCGTGTCTTTACATCCCCAACTTCACTCAGAAACAGCAATGCCCAAGGGCAGTTTTGCCTGCATGCAATGGAAAAGCAGACCATTATGGCCATGAAAGCACCCTTTCAGGTTACCATGTTTGGAGATTTAGTCTGTCACAAAGTTGCATCTCAAAGAGCAACTGGAGGTGTGCAAAATAGCATCGTTAAGGCATAACCCTTTGGAGCTGCTCTCGCCACCTGGTACCTCAATGGCTATTAGTTATCTTGTCCTGACAATCCAAGAAATGTAAAGGTGTGAAAGAAATAATAGCTGGCTATCTGCTGTTCCTGGTTAAAGAATTTACTTCGATTTAATAGCACAACCTTTCTTATGCCTTGCTCGATTTCTTCCGTGCAGATATACAAAATCCCAGGAATAATTTTCGTAGGACTTTTCCCATATTTAGAGAGAAAAAAATCCAATAAAAGAACAAATATTTGGCCAGGCCTATCTTTATCTGAAAGTCAATACTAATATTCCAACTGTAGCCGAAGGAAAAATCCCATCTACAATGGTAGATATGAGTGCAGGAATTTCTCTCAACTATCTTTATGATAAAACTTGCATGTTTTCATTTACAGCCAACAGTTACCACAGCGCCTAGAATACATACAAGCAGAGAGTTATCTATAATACAGAATTTTCCCTTGAAATATATACCAGTTTTCCATTACTTTAGTTCTGGAGCATAAGGTTTAGCCTTCTGGAGAAGGCTAACAATAGAAGATACACAGAAATATTCAAGAGAGATTGCCCATATAAAAACATTTATGTCCCTATGATGAACACAATTTCTGGGGGAAAAAAGGTCATGAAGCATCTGGAACAGTTCTTTTGTGTCTGAGTGATAAGAAATGAAAATTGTCTTCAGTAGAGTGGTAGCTTAAATTTGGGAACCTGGCAGACTGGAAACCTTTTCAAAAAGGTATTGATAAAAGGCAAAAATATCATTAAATCTCTTGGGGGAAGCATCTGTTTTTTTTACGGACTCATTTCTTGTAACTGCAGACCAAACATACATAGAGTTCAGGTCAGCAGGATGGCCGGCACCATTCCGCTGCAACGAAGCCTGCTTGTATTGCAGTTCTCAGTTGCTGACAATCATCCAGCATTCTGGAAAGGTAAAGTCACTGACTGCCACAGCCCCACATGCTCCAGCTGTGCTGTACAGCTCTCTTGTACATGTCTTAAAAGCATCAAAAGTTTTGCTTTCTCATACACTTGCACTGTATAAAGCTTCAGGCATTTGGAAATAAAAGAAGTTGATTTTTTTTTCATTCTGTGTATGATATGAAAAAGTACAAAAAATAGCCATTGCCTGCCTTTCTCTTTTCAATACAAAGGGTATTTTCAGTGTCCTACAGACACCAGACTTTACCAGGTCTTTTTTGGGGCACGTTTGGGAGCTGACACATGCTTAATGTTGCTTCCTATAAATTATAAATAATGATGTCGGGGTTTTTTTTTTGTTTGTTTTCTTAAATAAATGCAGGAAGTGCAATTAAATAATTTCTAAAATGAAGGTGTTGATTAGTGTTCCTCTTTACTGACTAAGACACTATCACTAAAAGCTCTCAGAATGAGATATTTGGCTGCTCCCATGTGCTCTATAATGCCTATGGACAGTCAGAGGAGTTTCAAAATATTTACACTCTGTTGCATGGAGGGCTTGAGGAGAGAGGTCATCCTGACTGATTTCTGGAGTATTCTGATTCCAAAGCAAAATGTTTTTAAGGTATTTTTTCTTCAAATATTCCATTTGCAAAACATTTGCCAGAAATTAGGGCTCTGGGGTTGGTTTAGTTTTTAAGTTTTGGGGGGGAAAGTGAAGCAGGGCTTTTAGCAAATGTAGCAGGCATTCCGTATCCTTTCAGCAAGTTGATAATTTCAAGATCCCTAATTGCTATTACAGACCTGCTTGACCGTAATATCACAGTGATGAAACTGATCCTTCTCTGATAGCATTTGTGTTTACTCCTGTTACATTCTTAAGATTGCCATTCAGCATGATTGAAGCCTAGGGAACACTGGAGATATTAAACACAGTATTCAACCCTGACTGCAAATACTTTAAAAAAAAAAAAGGGTGTTTTGGCATGAATCATTATTCAAAGAATTCCTTTCATTCAGAAATTAAGAGGAAGCTATACTTACACTATATAACACTAAGTTATTTAATCTAACTTATTTAAAAGTAATAATTCTCAGGAATTCTTTTTAAGCAATCTTCTTAAGAATACTTATCTTGGAATCTGCACTTTTAACAAAGTGTCTAAAAAGAACAGGTTTTGAAACAGAAGAAAATACACTTATAGAAGCATGATAATTATTTAATCTTAAATTCTTCCTTTTATTGAAAACAGCCTAAACCTCATACTAAACCAAGTTTTCCACAAGGGGATTTTCATTCATTTCTACAATTTAGACACTGTCCAAGTACCCAGTGATGAATGCCAAAAGGATACATAAACCTCGACTGAAGCAAAGGTTGACTGAGGAGTAAAATGTTGTGTATTGTACCTGTGATATTACTTAAACAGTAATACAATGCTGTACAATGCTGATCCAAAGGTTTCAGATGTATTGATGAAGTGACTTAATGCCATGTATTATACCCAATAATAACTAGAACACATACTAAATATTAGTAAAAATAACTGAGATAATTGCATTGAACTAAATATGAACCACCGTTAAAACAGAGGCGAGATTTCTTGAAAGAAGTATTTCCTCCCCTTTGCATACTATACTAACCAACAAGGAGCCTTTTGGTTTGTGTTAAACCTGCAACTCAAAGACAGACTAAAATCACACCTTAAAGATTATTTTCAAATAACACTTTTTCATTTAGGCAAAAGTGGAACTCTCCTGCTACTGAGAACGTGGCAGCAGCGTACTTGTGACCTGTTCCATTTTCAACGTTTACAGGCAAGACAGTTCCACAGCAAGGTCAGGCAATATGGCAGCATAATATAGGGAAGTCTGTACTTGACTGTTAAGCAGCCACACAATTAAGTAAAATTTAAAAACCACTATGGCCATACGCAGGCTGCCACTATTCTATCCATGCAAGGAGGGTGCTATACTACAGGGCTGAACCCAGCTGTACTGTGGAGGGAAAAGCTGTGCAGGCACACCTGAATTGGAACAAAACCCAAACGCTCCTACAGGAGCGGGTGAAAAGGTGGCTTACAGTCTCTCTCCCTGCTCAGTAAATCTGTGCCCAGTATGATGCCAGAAAGATACTCCCAAAGTGGATTCAGTTTATGTTAGAAAAACAGAACTTCTGCCTGTAGAGCAAACCATTTGCACCATCAAAGGCGGCGTTACATCAAAAGCACTATTTTCCCAGAAAAGCTATCACTATATTGGGAGTTTTTTCAGGATTCTTGCGTCAGTCAAGGGTCCAGCTCCTTCCAACTAGGGATTATAATATAGCTATGATGCTAAAGTCTGTCTGCCACCTAGGTTAGAGTCTAAAGAGGGTGCTTAAATTAAGACTATACTCTCCTGAGTTCTCCTGTAGCCAAAGGAGAGAGATTGGCCCCTCCTCAAAAGTTACTCAATCATTACGTAGGATAAATTACCCCCTAGAGGAGCCTATTTTCTCTCTGTTGCTTACAGGGGGAATTAAAAGCACACCATTAAGGTTCTTCAGTACAGTACCTAATATCAAATGGCACAAACTCTGCTCTTCAGGAGTCCCCAGTGATTTTCAGTGGGACCTGTGGGAACTGAAGATGCCAGACCACTTTGAGTCCTGAAGGTTCTACTCGAGTTGCATATTTCACCTCTAGCATTTTTTAATGTCTACTTTGCAACATGAAGATTTCTGTTTTAAGGAAAGCTTAGCATTATACAGTGTTAAAAAAAGAAAAAGGAAAGGAAAGGAAACTCAAAACAGAAGAAAAAGAATGTGCTACCTCACCAGTGAATGCTTTTACATTTTATTACTGCTATGTTAGGGCACAAAATTTAATGGAAACTTTCCTATCAATTTCCAGGGGCCAAGATTTTACCTTGCTAGTTTTTACAGAATTGGAATTTGTGAAAATAAATGCAACTAGAAGACTTGCTTATTGGCTTTTTTGCTTAGAGAAATATTTATCAAGCTAAAGTTTGAAATATGTGAAAAGTTTTTATATATATATATATATATATATAAAATCTGATCTAGTTGAAGATGTCCCTGCTCGTTGCAGGAGGGGGTTGGACAGATGACCTTTAAAGGCCACTTCTAACCTAAACTATTCTATGATATTTGACTACTCTAATGTAGCATTTGGCAAATTATAGGCTTGAGGACACCATATGCAGAGTAAAACAAAGAAAACACTCATCCCTTAGATTATAAAGGATTTAAAGTTGAGCTGGGTTGGAATAATTGAACTTATAATATAAATTCTCATCTAAATAAAAAATACCCCTCAGGAAATTACTCAAATTTTCTAAGCAGTAAATAAGAGTTTCTCTCACAAAAGCTTATCTATGTTCATCCTATCTTTGTTCACTTCAGAAATCCCTTTCACGACACAAAAGACTTTCCTCACTGCAAATATCTTGCAGGAGGAACCCTAGCAGTGGCATTTATATTTTAGGACAATTGTAGTAAATATAATAAAATAAGCATATAAAGAGATTCTACCCTTGTATACAGTGGTGCAAAGGCAGGGAAGTTCCCTGTTTAGGTCACTGCACTATCTGATCAAGTCAGTTGGAAGATACTGTTGATGTGCAGATCTGAGAGATCAAGCTTAGTATGCAATGCATACCCACGGTCTTAATTCTGTCTTTGCATATGTACACAAAGATCTCATGAACTCCTGATAAAAAGAATTGTCTTTGACTGAAGAGTCTGTTTCAAGGGATATATGAAACTGTTTTGGCTCTATGTACCAATACTATATTTTTTTTCCCAGGCTGCATCCTGCAATGAGATCTAATAACCCTACTTTCTCCTTTAGAGTGGGGTGCGCAGAGATTGACAGGCACTATCAATACCAAAAAAGAGCAGAGTGGAAACAGCTCTCTTTTAAAATGTGTTCTTCACTTTTACATATTTTTTTTCTTGTTTGTTTGTTTTTGCATTTTCTACAGTAGCAGCACCAGCATTAAAGGCTGCTTGGGGCAATCAATGCACTAAACATTTGATTCACTATTTCTCAGAATACATCAGATTACATTACTGCCTTCCTCCGACTACATTGGGGAAGATGGCATTGAGTCTCAGTAACCTTTTTATGGCTGTAGCTTCTACTCATACCACCTCTTTTTTCAGTGACTGCAGTCAGCGAGTGGTTGTAAGAAAATGATCTCTCTCTATTGACTCTTCATGGAAACCAGTGAGCAGCAGTCATAAGAGCGCAGCTTCCCAACCCACAGCATTGCCTTTTCCCAGCCACTGCCAAAAGCATAAAAGCCCAAAGGCAAATGAAGCAAAAGTCTGCAGTGTTGAGCTGCCCAGAGGTGAAGAACATATTTCCCCTTCTCAGCTACACTGGCATAGTGCCGCGGGTGGGCACCTCACCATTGGATTCTGGCCCAGCTGCTGGAATCCTGCCACTGGCAACTGCATTTCAAAAATTAAGAAACCAATCAAGTTTCTAAAGTGTTACCAGTGCAGAATTCATTTCTCTCTATTTCCAGAGCCTGTTGCCTCTGCTCCTTCTGTTTCTATTATACTTGGCACTGGAAACATGACAGAAGCTGCTGGTAAAGCTTAGAAACTGCAGAAAAGATAAACCCCAACCAAGAGAGATTACTCCTTCAAAAATTTTTGGAAGCGGTCAGCAACCATGTGACTGAAGGTCATGTAAGCCTGTTTTGATTTTCAAAAGCATTTTGGAAAAATCTGTCACCAAAAGCTCTTTAGGAAACTATGCATCTGTTCTTTAGGAACGAAAGTCGTTGCTGGAAAAATAACTGATGAGAAGATAGGAAACACCAGATAAAAATAAAGGAATGTTTTTTACAGTGGAGGGAGGCCACTAATGGAATACCACAATGACCTGAGCCCCTGCTGTTCAGGTTCTTCACAAGTCACTGAATAAAAAAAAAAAGAAAAAAAAGGAGTGATACAAAGCTAGTCAGACTAGCAAAGATGATAGTTAAAAAAGAAGTGACACTAAGTTACCCAGACTAGAACGAATGACAGCTAATTATGATGATGGCTCCTATAAGCTGGCATGACTGGAAAATAAGTTTTTTAAAAATGGCTGATAAAGTTCAATTACATTTAAAGTAATATATACAAGAAAAAGCAATTCTGATTTGACCTATAAAGTGATGGGCTCTTAGCTGATAACGTTGATTTGGAAGCATTATCTTGTAGTTATATTAGATATTTCCAACAGTGCTCAGCAGTGGTCAAGAAAGAAAATTAAGTGCTAAGCATTATTAAGGAATAAATACAAGGAATACTAGGGAAAAGAACAGCATTATACCACTGACTAAATCCACCATTTGTCCACATCTTTAATATCCATGCAGTTCTCGCTATGGTCTCCTCACATAAAAACATTACAATAGAATTGGAAAGGGCAAGAAAAAGACAAAACAGGTAACCAAAAATAACTTTGTATTTTGCAGTATGAACAACCCCATGCCTCCACACAGGCTAGGGGACAGCCTTCTGGAAGGTTCCAAGGGACGAGCTGACCATGCGTGTGCCCTCGGGGCAAAGATGACCAGCAGCATGCTGGGCTAAGCATGAGGAAGAGCATTACCAGCACATTAACGGAGATGGGTGATCCTTTTGCTTTGCCAAGCACTGTTGAGACACATCTAGATTGCTGTGCTCAGTGCTGGGGGACAGTTCACGACAGACATGGATTTACTGGAGTAAGTCTAGTGAAGGGCCACAAATATGACTGTTGCATCTAACATGCGAGGAGAGGTTGAGAGCGCTGGGACTGTTCAGGCTAGAGAAGACTCAGGGGATTGTAACAATGTCTATAAATACCTGATGGGAGGGAGTAAAGAAGAGGGAACCAGTGTCTTCTCACTGGTGCCCAATGGAAGGACAAGAGGGAATAGGCACGAACTGAAAGAGGAAATTCCATTTAAACATAAAAAAAACTTTTATTGTGAGAGTGATCAAACACTGGCACAGGTTGCCCACAGAGAGCTTGTGGAGTCACCATCCTTGGAGATACTTAGAACCCAACTGTACATGGTTCTGAGCAACCTGCTGTAGTTGAACCTCGAGGGAGGCTGGACTAGAAGATCTCCAAAGTCACCTGCCAGCCTCAACTATTGTGTGATTCTGTAGGAGAACAGATTGAGTGGGCCAGGACTTCTTCAACTGAGGTGGGATGTCAATGCAATTTAACAAGGCAAGAATGAGAAGGAAAGGAGATTAGGGATACTGTGTTGACTGTTTCTTCCAGTTCAAGAACTTTCGAATCATCAGATGAAGCTTCTAGGAATTCAGTTCAAAAGGAATGAAAGGAGGTAACTCTTCCTGACACAATTAGCAGACTTGTGGAACTTGTTGCCAAGAGATGCTGGGGATAATAAAGTCTTCATGGGCTCTAGGGGAGATCAGAAAACTACATGGAAGGGAAATCCACTGAGGATTTCTGAACACTAAAAAGCCATCTCAGGAAGTCACCAGAGCTGAAAATACCTGGCTGTCCAAAGAGTTTAAGGGACAAATATAATCTATTCCTCATGTATTCCCCTAGGAATACTCTTAGGTCTACTGCTGGACAGACAGCGTCCTGCGCTACATGATCTTGTTCTAGGTAAGTTTTTATGAAAAGCATCATCTTACATACTTTCAAGCTAGTAACATATTGTTTTGATGCTTACTTTAATACTCCCTATCTTGCAGAAGAAATTATCACGATGAGTTGACTGTCCTTTCCACTAACTAGCATTATCTAGTTCTTTTCTTACACTTATTTCTATAATTCTCTTCATCTCTCACCTGATAATGCCAGTATCCACACAAGGACTATTATGTTTCCACGCTCATACAACTTCTGGCACAACTTCCCCCACCAATCCATGCATAGGAAAATGAAAATTATTCATAATTGCTATCAAAAGATTAAAGAGATCAGTTAAACTATGAATCGGTAGCAGTCAGCCAGTAATGTGTTATTTTCTATTCAAATAAACATGCTCTGAGCAGCTGGCATATACTTCTTATTTTATAGTACAGAAGTACAAGACTGCGCCTGCAGGGTGGACACCCAAGGACAGGGAACTTGCCAGTAGAAGCTGGAAAGAAATTCTCCAGCAGAAACAAGCTGGAACCACAGGTTGTACGTGGACTCTTGTGTTTAACAGTTCACAATTGACCTATCCGTAATTAATTGACTGAATTTATACTTTCGGCCTCCCACATCCTCCAGCAGCGAGTTCGACCATTTAGTTATTCATTGTGTGAAACAGAACATTCTTTTGTATTTTTCTAAACCCACTACATCTCCATTTTTATAGACTTTTGCCAAATCAAAGGCAGGGTTCCAGTAGGACCTCCTGAGTTACTGGCTGACTGCCACACAAACAGGGAATGGTTCCCTGGCTGCAGAACCAGAAGGACTGTGCTCCACTTTCAGGTCTGACTGTGTAAAACTTTCTTTTTTTTTTTATTTTCTTCTTTTTTTGCTTTTTCACAAAACCCCCACCAGTGACTGTTTGCTATATACTGCCCTATAGAGCTACCATTGCTACTTAATGAGCAGATCAGTCTTCTGAGGAGCATCACAAATACAACACAATTCTCTGAAAAGCCACTCTAGCTACTTGATGGTCTACAATATCACCAACACTGTGGTCCAGCTTCCAGCTAATGTCTACTGCGTACCTCCACTATGGTTTACTTACTTTAAAATATATTTATTGCCTGAAGACCAAAAGGAAAAGTGAAAAATGTTTTTAAAATTTAACAGGAACATCTCTAGAAAATCCCTCAACTAAAACCAGTATTTAATAAACCAATTAAAGTTGGCAAGTGAGAACTTATTACCTATCATTCTGTTACACAAAGAAATGCTTAATTGAAGACAGCATTGATTTCATGCTGCCCACGTAATAATCTAAACATTACCCTTCACAAACATAATAAAACCTGAATGCTTAGGTAGAATAAATAATAAAAAAAGTTAATTATCTTTTTCAAATAGTAATCTCAAAACATAGAGAACTGAAATCTTGTGCAACATACTTCTGCTACAGTTGGTATTGCCAATACAGGCCAACAACCCAAAATGGCAAACAAAAAAGGTATATAGTTTTATTATAATTTAATCACATTATACTCACTCAGCCTTCAGCAGAGCTACAGATGTGAACAATCCCATCCTAATTTGGCAAAAATTGCCCCAGAAAACAAAGAAAAGCCATATAGTTAATCTAGAGCATTAACCACTTGACTAAAACATTTAAAAATCCTCTTTTCATTTGAGAACTGTTGTTTTCTGTTTAATATGACTTAAGACTATAGAATAGCAAGGACTCAAATTACTATCAAGACAGTCAAACAAACATTTTTCATTTTAGCTATTTAAGTACAAAGGATACATATTTGGATATAAATACACAACAAAAGCATGGCTACATTTGATCAGCACAAAGGTAGCCCACTGTCCTCTTTCAATTGTTGCCAAAACCAGATGCTCAGGGAAAGACTACAGCCAACATTTACCAAACCAATAAATTCCAATTTTATTCTAGTTAGCTAAACTGTATCAAAATGTTACATATATTATATATGTTCAAATGACTTTAGTTCAATGCAATGGAAATGCTCTCCAGAGGTGGCTTTCTCTTTCCGTTGACTGCACAGGAAGCCTGGGAGTCCCACCACCTTCTCTTACCCCTACCACGTACCTTCTGGCTACAGGTCACAGGCAACCAACAAGCTTTAACCTGTATTGCTCTGCCCCAGGAGTTCTCAGAGAAACTCTCTTGGCCAGAGCACCTTGGCCCTTGCCTTTGGTACAGCTTTGGTGCTTGCTCCCCTGCTTTCTGATGTTTTGTACAATCACATTCAAACTACAAACAAATAATTTTATCCAGCTGTTGGAATGTTGAAGACAAGTAACAGGAATGAGTCAGGAATACACAGAACTGTCTGTATGACAGCCCACAGAAGCACACGGAAATGAAAAGCCAATAAATGTTTTTAAGCAACAATGAAGGCTAAATGGATGTGCCCCCACTGTGTACAGCAAAGTCAAATGAGTTAAAACGAAAGGCTACATATTACTTACCTTTCTCAGTCAAAACAGAACAGCAATTCTAGGAAGCAGAAGCAAGAAACCATTAAGGCTACCTCACAGACAAACCTCAGAATATCAATTCTGTAGCAGCACTGCCCAGTAGTAAATTGTTTCAGAATATTGAGCATTGTAGTTACCTCCTCAGCAAATGTACGCCACAAAACCATATACATATTTCTTCACTGCACTCTCCAAGACTCCATATTCACAGACACTCTACTTCTTTGTCCTGTAGCCTCTCCCTCCTTGAATTTCATCAATGATTAAGTACTGAGCAAGGAATAGTCGTTAACGTAGGCATTTCACAGAATCATAGAATAACTAACTAAAGATTTAAATTCATCTCTCCCCATACTCTTAACTTGCATACAAGTCAGAAGCCTCCAATCTTAAACATAATGGCCAGCTAGAGGTGGGAAGCCTTGTAGCATATGCAATAGACAGCAAGCACTGCTATCAAGCGTGTGTGACCAAGACTCCCAGGAAGGAATTTGATCTGGTACATAAGGGTAGGTAGACCAGCCATTGACTTGCCCTGTGGACTTGGACAAATCTGATTCTGTGGATGAATGAGCGTGCCCACAGCTCTGCAAGCGGCAGGGCACCATTGCATTGATGCAAAGATGATAACTTGGTATGTACCATCTGACTATGTGTCTCAGAGTTAATTACCGGTGAACGGTAGCTGGAATTTGCTTGGAACTAGACCAAGAACCTGGCATCTAGCCAGGGTTATATGCCAAGACTCTCTGATATTCCACTAGCAAGCTTAGAGCAACAACTTATCAAATCAATCTCAGATCTTAAGATTTTTATTTTTTTTAAAGGGGCATTTTGGGTTTTCTGGTTTTTCCTCAGTTACAAGTCACTGAGACTCCACCTGACAATTTAAAGCTCACAGTACTAGGTAAGGAGCTACTAACAACATCCAGCTCCATAAGGGGCTCAACAGATATAAAAATCAAAATGAGTTCCCTAAATAATTTTCATAAATAAATGCTAGGGGGGATGGAGAGAGGTAAAGTAATACAGCACATTTATTTTAGACCTTCAGGCATAAGTTTGTCATCTCTTCCCTGTGATGGATTTGTTTTGGAGAAGTTAATTCGGGAAACAAACATTGTACTGCTGATATCCTAGGCTTATTTAAAATGCTTATCTGTAATGTTCAAAGAGCTGATGTGCTGGTAGGTATTTTTCCCTCATATCCAGCCAGGAGCATGGAGTGACCTATAGGTTGTTCCAACCTACAAACATCTCTGATGCTGTGTCTGTCCCTCAGAATCACTTCTTTCATGTTCCCCCTTCATCTGAAGGATGATTTGCTTCTGTCTGATACCTCCAGTCTACAGCACTCGCTACAACAGGATGGGAAGAAGACAAAAACAACCATGTTTTTGTTTATTTCTTCCCCTTTTCCACTTGCTGCCAACTCATTTAGTCTTGCATTCTTATAACCCATATTTTGGTAATACTCACTCAGTTCTTACTTTTACTTGCACCTGTATGACTATGCAGCTAAAGCAAAAATTTAATCCAGTGTATAAAAAAAACCTAACAAAACCAACCCACCCGTCTTGGACCTAAAGATAGAGCAGTATTAATATTTTATTATTTGGAGTTGTGTTTGACAGACTGGGTTCTTTAACAACTGACTTGTTCAGTGACTATACATATTACCTTTTTGTGACCTAAACTACTGTAAAGTCTGCAGGTAAATGGCATTATATAAATACAAAAATACCATTATCAGTGATACACCAATACTGAAAGTCATTGCCTGGTCAGCGTCAAAATATCCAGGAGAGTAAATTAGCCCCTATGTTTACCCTCTGCTTCGTTCACTCAAGCTGAGGTACCTATCTCTGCACTGGCTGTAGGACTGTGGTCATGGCAAACGCCCTACAGAATTAGTCCAAAAGGAATTTATAAAACTCATGCAAACTGTAGGTGACCAAACTACACTTCCCAGACACGTTCCCTCTCCACTGATGAAAGAGGCAGCCATCTGCAAAATCGGAACCTTGCTTACACATGCCAGTTACACATGTAATGTTAAATATGACGACTCTGGACCACATTATCTACTTTGTTGTGAAGAACAAGGTACAGAAAAAAACATTTTAGTTTGTAATCCCTAATCATGTGCCACATTTTCTGCCTTCCTCCATAAGACACTAACTCACTGAAGGATAGTTCCCCAACACTGTCCCACACGATATCCTGGTCTCTAAATTGAAGAGACATGGATTTGATAAATGGACCACTCGGTGGATAAAGAACTGGCTGGGCAGTCACACTCAAAGGGTTGCGGTCAATGGCTCGGTGTCCAAGTGGAGAGCAGTGATGAGTGGCGTTCCTCAGGGGTCGGTACTGGGACCTGTACTATTCAACATCTTTGTCAGCGACACGGACAGTGGGGTAGAGTGCACCCTCAGCAAGTTTGCTGATGATACCACGCTGTTTGGCGAGGCAGACACGCTGGAGGGGAGGGATGCCATCCAGAGGGACCTGGACAGGCTGGAGAGGTGGGCCCAAGCCAACCTCATGCAGTTCAACAAGGCCAAGTGCAAGGTCCTACATCTGGGTCGGGGCAATCCCAAGCACAAATACAGGCTCGGCGGGGAATGGCTGGAGAGCAGCCCTGTGGAGAAGGACCTGGGGGTGATGATTGACAAGAAGCTCGACATGAGCCAGCGATGTGCGATCGCAGCCCAGAAGGCCAACCGTATCCTGGGCTGCATCAAAAGAAGTGTGGCCAGCAGGTCAAGGGAGGTGATTCTGCCCCTCTACTTCGCTCTCGTGAGACCCCACCTGGAGTACTGCATCCAGCTCTGGAGTCCCCAACATAAGAAGGACATGGACCTGCTGGAGCACGTCCAGAGGAGAGCCACGAGGATGATCCAAGGGATGAAGCACCTCTCCTATGAGGAGAGGCTGAGAGAGTTGGGGCTGTTCAGCCTGGAGAAGAGAAGGCTCCGGGGAGATCTTATTGCAGCCTTCCAGTACCTAAAGGGCCTACAGGAGAGCTGGGGAAGGACTTTTTACTAGGGCATGTAGTGATAGGACGAGGGGGAATGGCTTTAAGCTGGAAGAGGGCAGGTTTAGATTAAACATTAGGAAGAAGTTTTTCACTTTAAGGGTGGTGAGGCACTGGCCCAGGTTGCCCAGAGAGGTTGTTGAAGCTCCGTCCCTGGAGGTGTTCAAGGCCAGGCTGGACGTGGCCTTGGGCAACCTGGGCTGGTGGGAGGTGTCCCTGCCTATGGCAGGGGGGTTGGAACTTGATGATCTTCAAGGTCCCTTCCAACCTAAACCATTCTATGATTCTATAACTATACCTTTTTCAGTTCTTTAACTGCTGCAATCATTTTCCACCTATGTTCTGCTCACCTTCATGGACAGATAAACAAGTTCACTTAGACCTCCAGGCTGGTAAAGTGCCAGCTCTCACTATACCTTTTTGTGAACATCCCTCAGAGTCACCATGTTGTTTTATTATTTTACACAGAGGGATTTAGAGGATTTTAAAAGCATGAGTTGTTTTTAGAGTGACAGGAACTGTATACCCAACTGGCAAATTTTAGTAAACAAGCCACTCAACATTCACTAAAATGTTGTGAGCCTAGTCCTTTTTAAAGGGAGCTGGGCAATGAAAAACCTCTCATTTATGCCACAGAGCTGGCAGAAACTTAAAGCAAAACCGAGTTCAAGATAAAAAAAAGCGCTAGAATAAAAAAACGCCATTTAGGAATTTTATGTAGGACCTGCACTTCTTGACACTAAAGGCGCTACTGAAACTATTGACATTCATCAAATGTTTAATTTCACAGAAGAATGAAGATTCAGTTTAATTTACATTACCTGTAATTTTTTCTCAAATATTAAAAGCATTTGGTCAAAAACTGAAAGGTTAAGTCGTCAAATGTTATTTCTCTATTTTTAAATGAAGCTTTTGATTTTTAATTCCTAAACAAGATTTTGTTTCAAAATGTAATAATAATAGTAAGAATAAAGGAAAACACCTTTTTAAAACAAAAACACTTTTTAAAGCTCTGGTCTACATGAAAAGTTTTGTGTTTGTTCTGCTAAAATATCAATATGTGAACACAGAACCTAAGTGCAAAATCACCAGGAACCAGATTCTGCCTCCCATTCTTTACAAATTCAGCTGCGCTTTCGTGATTCATGTTCTCTGAAAAGTTCACATGGGTTGACAATAAACAAACAAATGGAAGATTGGTGAACCTGCATCCCAAACCACATCAACATCTGATGATTTCCTGCCAAGTTTGTAACAAATTTACTCAATGCATTTTACTGCCTCTCTCTTTGTGGCAGTCAGATGCTTTCTTTCCTTATCCTTATTTACAGTCCTAAATTGAAGTAGTAGTGTTTGGTTGGCACTGGTGTGACAAAACACGTTATTGCCTCTTTTCTCTGATGGCATAAAAAGATATTCTTGCAGCCAGGATTCTGGCGCAAATGGTCACAAAATGCTCAGTTTATTTGAGCCTCAGTGTTTAAAGTAGCTGTCTATAAACATCCATATGGGAAAATATGTTAACATATGGAAATCTAAGACTGTGAACAGAGTTAAGGAAGATATCTTTAAAAATATTGATGACTTTTGCAGAAATTCCTGTATTACAAAATCTTCTGGAATTAAACATTAACACAGGAATAAATTTATTTGTTAAAAAACTCTTATTTTAGAGAAAAGAATATGAACTCTATCTCCAAGTCATGTAACGTACCATAGGAGAATATGAAGTTAAGAAAACACGTTGACTATCCCATCCTGTCCTTTATCTTCATGGGCAATTTTGACGATATAACTTTAGTGTGTATATATGTGTGTGTACAAGTGCAAACATTTTATAAAGCACAAGGAAGAAACAAATACACAATGCTAGGTAAAGCAGTCGACAATCAATCCGGTGTCAATGCCCTCAACAAAAACTATACTAATGCCATGGAGTTACTTTATCCATAAGGAAGGAATAGTCAACAATTCAGCACAGACATTCAGAGTAGAGAGCATCAGAAAGTCACAGCTGTCAATACACACATCTCCTCATCTTTCCAATTTGCTCTCCTGGACCCGGATCCTTACTGTGAGCTGCCTGGCAGCTGGTGACAGTTCATGATGGGAGAGGCAGCTTGTTTTCCCACATACATTAGGGCAGCGTGCCAGCAACTGTCATCAGTCACCTCCCACCTTCTCCCAGCGTCCCCCTCCTTGCTTTCTATCACTTTTTTCTCCCTTTCCCACACTGTCCTTGCAAATAAATCACATATGTATGCACAAGTGTCATACAAACTATATGCTAGTAGATACAAAAAGCATGGTAGGAAGAGGAGCATACAGCACACGTAGTTGTAAGATGCCTACATAGCCCACAGCTCAATGCAGTCCCCAACTTTCCTACACCACCTTGGAGGAAGGCACCTTTTCTGTTCCTTTCTGCCTCCTCCTCATTTGATATTCCCATTAGTTCAGAGAATACTTTCAGGAGAGAACTTCAGTACTAATCTCCTCTGGGCTACTTCTGAGGACAAAAAATGTGTGTGAACACAACTCTGTTGACTGTAAAAGCCTTCGGTAGAGACCTTTCCAGGCTCACAATCAAACACTACAGCATGGCACCTCTCCAATGGTAGTTTGTGGGGTGTACACAACACACTTTAGCCATTGCTACTTTTCTGCAGATGTTTGCCCAGCCTTCTTTTTGTTGGATTGTTTTGAGAATTCAACTATTATTCCAGTTCTAGGATGGAAATAAGAGTGCCAGAAATCTCTGAGGGATTAGAAAGCATTTTTGGTACAGGTCTTCAAAGAAAACTCTTTAGGAGCACTCAATTTTTTAAACAGTAAATAACAGATTCTCTGCAAGCTGCACATCATTCCACTAGTGTAGTAATCTTCTCTTTTTTTTTCTCTCATTCTTCTGGAATAACAGGATTAACAAGAATCCTGTTAGCAATTCTTAAAATAACTATACGTTTCCAGTGCCTTTATTTATATGGCATTATATACTCACTTGTGACTGTCCCAGAAATAATGTGGAATATTTATTTCCCTTGCTTACTGACTATCCTTACTGTTCACAAGTTCCCTTATTATTATTCCCTCATTAATATCTATATATTACAGTATTTTTTGTATCAACTTTTAATTTCATCTTAAACAAATGAATTTTTAACAGCAGCTTTTCTTTTGCTAGGAGACTTGACTTCTAGAGCAGCTGACAGGCTGGAGTCATTGATAGCATTCACAATTCCTTAAATGTTCCTGAGAATGTTAATTAATTTATGCACAAAATGACTCTTCAAGATTATCTAGTACTTCTTTCCAGGTGCCATCATTGTAAACAGTGAAAAATCACTCCCTGTTATGCCAATACACTGAGCTAATGTGTGGATCCTGTCTCCCTCCAGTGGCATATCACACTGGCCATAAAGTCTAATATTAAAGTGCAATTAGAGCTTCCCTGAAACTCAGATGATGTCTCTCCATTGCCAAGGTTGCTAAGGGGTTGCAAGGATAGCTGGGAGAGATTTCATGTGGCCTAGAAGCCCCAGGGAAATTACAAAATGACCCCATTCTTTCACCAAGTCTCTTCTAACTGCCAAAATCTGCAGTTGCCTGCTCAAGCTTGCTGTTGCTTGTGTAGCAATAGCAAGAAACACAAGGAAAAACCATGGGGAGAAGGAGGCAAACTATTTGTCCAGGGTTTGAAATAACTCTCCAAAGCATTAACTGGATTTCTGAAACCATGTGTGTTACATAAAAATTAATAGTCACAATATTATGCTGTTGAAAAAAAGAGTTGTATATTGAGGCACAAAAAGGCACATCACGTTCACTCACATACACCAACAGTTTAGCAATGTTGTATTCAATTTACATTGAGCCTTTCCCACAGCATACTTCAACATACCTAAAATCTTTGCACAATATAATGACTTGTGCAGTGAACAAATACTAAGCTCTTCCATGTGTTTCACAGAGGAATTTTTTGTCATAGAAGATCCTGAATGCCTTCAGCCCATGCCTTTTGAAATGCGTGTGTGCAATCACTGTAGTGCAGATTCACTGCGAGAGAGCAGTATGGATGTTCCCTTGAGCAGGGGAAATGAAATGCGCTCCCAGGCTTGCCCTCGGTCTTTCTTTGGGGAAAATGGGAATAGTATCTGTCCCAGGAGTGATTTATGGCTCTGTTAAATACCTCTGCCTTTTCAGCAAGAACACTGCATTACAGCAATTTATTGGTCTTCCTATTCTTTAAAACCACATAAGCAATTTGTAATGCAAAAGCCATCGTACATAGTAAAAGAAAATAGTTCCTCATTGTGGAGATTATAAACTGCATTGTAGGGCAAAATGGCTTTAAACGTTGTACCAGTCTGTATCCTGTGCTTACCTTACAATTTAAAATCTCAGTAACTTGTAATGATGGTGCAAACAGCAGACTTTGAGAATAATTAATTCTTTTTCAAGTTTAAATTTTAAAAGTTTGGGTAGAGGATCACTACTTAACAGCAACATGAGAGCCTCATAATCAGCAGCAATACTTTTTTCCTTTCATAGAAAGAATATTTTGAAATTTAATTTCCATATCAAATGAACGAAGACTGTTCAAAGATACATGTATAAAGTGGGAGTTGGAGTTATACAGACAGTAAATTAAGCTAAGGATTTTCATACCTATGGCCCTTGTACACATTTCTGGAATTTTACTCTTTTTTTAAATTTACTGCAACTCACATGTCTGTGCATTGCAACTGCCTGGTTCAGAAAGTAAATACCTGGTGAAGCAAACAATACAGAGAATGGGAAGAAATTGGTAGGAAAAAGAAGAGTAAATTCCATCACTGTTAACAGAACTACACGAGTGTAATGGGAATGGGACATCTTCCTCCTCTCATTACTACTATTTTTTTCCCAGTTAATTTTTTTTTTTAAATGGCTGCACAAACTCTTATAATAGTCAAAAACGCAGTAAATTGCTGAAGGTATTACTAGACTTAGTGGTATTAAAAGGCTGGTAAGATTTAGGACACACGACCTGCCTATGAACCTTTTCTCCAAGTACTATGCCTAAAAACTAAGCTTACCATCCAGTATTGAACGCATCCGAAGAAGTAAGTTTCTCATTAGACTGCAAGTTTCTTACCTGTCACATTCCAAACAAATAAAAGCATCAAAAATGATCCAGCAATTAGATATCATTTCATTGCCAAAATGGAAAATTCCTAGTTTCAATTTTAAGAATCAGTATGCTTAGATAGATACGGTATAGGTCTGAAATCCACTAATCCACTACTCGGGAATCCATACAGTTCCTTTGATTTTTCTGAGTATGAAACCACCCAAAAATGAAATCACAATTTCTTCTACTACTTTTTTTTTTTTTTTTTAAAGAAAACGGAGACCTAACACTTTTGTTTAACTGCAACAGTTTCTTCCTCCACTTTCAAAGCTAGGAGAGAATTTTTATTTTCTTCTGCCTTTGAAAACATAGGTTTCATTCGGCCTCAAGGTGGCGATACAATTGTGATAGTTACTTGCTTCCCAGGCTGTATGTACTAAAATTGAATCAATCTGGGTTATTTCTTCTACTGCTAAGAAGATAGTTCTTGGTAAAGAATCAGAGTGGCATTACTGCTGCAGCTCTCATTGCTAAAACAAATCTGCACTATTAAACATCGGAAACAAAAGTTAAGGAAAGATAAATTATCAAATACTTTCCTAGTTTGGATTTTTGGAACAGGATTTAAGAAAATATTATCTCTACACCTACAGAATATTCCCAAGTGTCTCTCACACACATGCATATTATAATTAGCCTAATTGGATAGCAATTGTTTACAGCTTTGGGGAGTAGCATAATTTTTAAAAGTGTAATTTTATATATATGCTCAAACATTCTAAGATGTTAAGGAAGGAGTGAGTAATTAGCAAAATAAACTCATGCTAGCCTGAAAATTAAGAAGTATATAATGAAAACCAGAATTGTCAGGCAAAAAAAAAAAAAAAAAAATTCACGTGCATTTATTCTAAGCGACTTTCTACTGCAAAAAAACTTGTTTTCCCTAAAATATATCCAATGTACTAAAATCTTTTTCTCTATAAACACACAGACCATGAAAATTTAGCCTAAGTGCCACATAGGAAAATGCAGGAAGAAAGAAATTTTTGAGACAGAGGGCAATGTAAGGAAAATCCTTATCTAGTGTAAGGGTTTTTTTCAGGTTAAGTTATTAAGTTAATGCTCATTGCTGTGCATTCATGTTTTGGTACTAATTTTCAAGAAGGAAGATCCAGTGAGCTACAAGCCAGTCAACCAAATTTCAGTGCCAGGGAAACTTAGGGAAAAAGCCCTTCTAAAAGCCATTTTCAAATTGGGTGGATTACCCACTGCAAGAGCACCCCCAGAAAACACTTAGAAACTCTGAGCAGTCATCTGCACAGTCATGGCTACCTAACAGTTGAACTCTCTTAGCTGAGCTGCTAGAGGTGAATTGTAGAAATGTTTCTGCCATCAGAAATTTTATTGCGTTTTTAACACTTTCTCACTGCAAATAAAAGATCAGAGAAATTTAAAATCAATCCTAACTGTGATGGCTCAGATTTTCCTGTACCTTATATGTAATTTGTGCTGTCATCCATTTATCATGCTTAATATTCACATGACAGTATATCAGAGATAAAGTACAACCTGTATTCTTTCCACATAGAAATGTATTCTCATGTGCAATTCAGTCACAAAACCCTGATTTATTAAATTTGTTCAAGATTTCGGTAAGCACCAACTGTTCAGAGGAGCGTGTGATTCTGACTATGTTGACATGTTCACCCCTACAGATGCTATAATGAATATCTTCATTAAAACAATAATTTTTTTAAATAAAAAAACAGTAACTCAACCAGTTACTAGCATACAAGCACACAATAAACAAGAAAGCTTTATTTTTATTTTCGCCCTCAATTTAAGAATCCACTGCTACAGCAGGGTTTAAATTTACATACGTGTGTCTTCCAGATCATTGACCATAACATTACTCTTTGATCCATCAAACTGGTAGGTCTGCTAGTCCCTAACCAATTTAACCTTTTCCATGCACAAATGTTTGGAAAATCCCATTATGAAGAACCAAATGTTTTCTCCAAAAAGGAGCAGTGAGTACCGCACACAAGCACAACTACATATTAATTGACTTAAATGTGTTGAGGGACAACCAGAACCATAATCTGCGTCAGACTTGCACACAAAAACTGTAACAATCCTATTAACTTTGTAAAAAACTTCTTTTGTGGGAGATATGACTCAGGAAAGACCCCACATTTAAGCTATAAACAGCACCTGTATCTTCCAGATTGGGGTATAGGGACATATTTCAAGCCAATTTGAGCATGAAGGCTATACAAACCTTACTGTTGATGAAACAAAGCATTTCTGAAGCTTAAATATAGTACTCCACTATTATAATGAAAAGTGATTGGTATGAGCTCTACAGATACACGGGACAAAAGAGGGCATTTTCAGACCAAGAGGATTCAGTCTGCTGAAAAGATAGAATATAAAAATGAAACAGAGAACACAGCACTTGAAAGCTAAGAGGAACCGAAAAGACAGATGAATAGCTGCTTAGAAAGCTATAACGAACCATGGAATGCAAATTACACAAAGACAAAAGATTCAAGAACTTCAAACTAAAGTGAGCCTTGAAGAGAAACTTAATTTATTTAATCCACAGTAAACATAGTTGGCACTGTGGCTCAAATACCACTCTCCTAATACAGACACAGTACTCTCCCTGGAACATCATTTAAACAGCCCTCCAACTGAAGAGGAAAACAACTTCTGCTAGTACACATGCATTATGCTTTGATATTGTGGAGTAAATCCAAACAAACAAGAGTAAGGATGAAAACTGGAAACACAAATGTCAAGGTTACTTCAATTGTCCTATACTTGCTTCCCAGCAAAAATCTCTAGAACAAATTGAGACGAGGCTTATAGAATGGGGGGTTTTGATGCAAAAATTTGTGGGTTTGAATATTATTAATTTCTACATTCCCATAACACGGGAAATGTCTCTATAACTATCTTGTTACCATTAGAAGTTACAATAAAGCTGAACCAATTCCATTTTACTTTTTTTAATAAAATGAGTGGTGCCACATTCTATTTTTAAGATTGAGAAGCTACACTTCCTTTATTTCTTGAAAACTAAGCACAGATCCTGGCCATAACTCAGAAATCTTCAAAATTGAATTGATTAGTCTTAACAAAATACTTCAATTTCAATGAAGTAGCTTTTTTTCAACACAAAAATAATTCTCTAAAACCATTTCATCACACACACTACAGTTAAATTACCTGTATTAGTGTTCACAATCTCTATTATAGCCCATTCTACTTCAGCTTCTTTCCTACAAAAAGGTGCTTAAAACACTAAGGCCGAAGTACGGCAATGTGTCAGTTAAAGTCCCATTGAAAGGGAGAAGAAAGTTAAAGCAACTGCTTGTTAAAGCAACTCATTCAGCCTTCCCAAAAGACATTCTAGTATCAGCTGAGCTATACGTGTGAGACAAACAGATACATGTACACGTGCCTTTTAAGTGCTTTTTACTTCACAGACTGCTTAGACTAATGCTACGTGCTTGGGAATTGTCATGGCAACAACGTATTTCTTTACAAATGGAAACAGTATAGTAAATAGGCATATAAAACCCCCTTGTAGCCTGACAATAACGTTGCTTAAGCTTGCATGCTGTCCCTCAATGACAAACAGAAGCAAGGGTGTTGGTGGCATGTGAAAAATCCACACACGGGGCAAAATCCTGTTAACAGGCCTCTCACACAGCACTGGACAAGTGAAGGAATCAACATTTAAGCAGGGAGACTACCTCTTATTCATACTAGGTCAACAGACTTCACAGGTGGAGGAATCGTCATGGTGTAGTACAAGAAAAGAGTACTCAGCAAATGCTTTTTGTTAAGACAGTGAGTAACTCTAGTTGTCAGAACCACTCAGCAGGGTGAAACACTAGTTAAAACCAGACAAAATAAATAGATGCCATCCATGTTCTCAAATAAGCATACAACAGTCAAATTTCTTGCTTCTGCTGAAATGAGTTAAGACACATGGGGTTCACTTGAAATTGGACTCGCTTGCTATATTTACTACAGTTTTACATGCTGTAAACAAGTAACTAGCAGCGTGTCAGAGAATCCTGTTGTATTTCTCTGTTACTGTGCTAATTTCTCAGATGAACTGAGGCCACCTCTAAGCAAGCCAGTTGTTGGAAAGCCACAGCACATCACTGATCTTCCAACACCACTTCTACAACTCTTTATGTCAGCACAGATGAGCAGTGAAAGAAATGATGGAAGCGTTGTCAAGTCCATGAGTAGCAACACCATTACATTTTCATCTAAAATTGTCACTATTTTAAATGAATCTTTTTCTTTGTAGCTGTTTTGTTCTGTAGAAATATTAGGTGTTTAAAGTGAACTTTACATGTGTCAGTCATTTCAGACGCTTCAAGGAAATAAGCTGAAGGACCCTCTCTATTTTTTTTTTGGGAAAAAAAAAACGCCAAACCCCAAACCAAAAAAAACACCATTTACTGTAAGCAGAGGTTAAAAAAAATGCTAACACATGTTCAGTAAACAGATTAAAACAAATAACTTTGACAAATATTCCCAAACTTACTTTCTATCTCCATTTCAGGATCTGTTTAATATTGTAACAGCCTTGGCAGTAACACTGCATAATGTCTTTTGTATTGCCAAACCAGATAAGTAAAATGCTGTCTGCAACCTGTCAGGTTTTCTAGAGCTTGTGTCATTCGATATCAGACAAATGATATATAACAACTGTTTTATTGTACTCATCTGTCACTGAAAAAAAAAAAATCTTAATGCAATATTTCCACATTCAACTTTATTCTGGAAACAATGAAAAAGACAGAGTTCCTGGTTTGAGTACTTCTTTCCTCCTTGATTACACATAGAGACTTCTGCTTCAAAGACAACAATCTCTGAATGATTAATTTCTCTACTAATCTTGACTGAGATTTAGATTTGGAATGAGCAAAGAACCGTAAAATGGATAAGTCTTAGTTAAATTTGTACCCTTTGTAACCAGTGGCAATGCTCTTGCCCCTCAGTAGCAGAAGCAGCAACTGCAACTGAACACTTCTGAAAATTCTGATTTATCAGCCAAGGTACTTTTCTACCAAAAGAATAATGTGTTCCAACACATGTAAGCAGTGATGGCCTTAAAGTCCTATCCACAATTCCAAATCTCTGACAACGAACAGCAATCTGCAGTGATCACCTGTATTCAGACTTCAAAAATCAAGATACTCTTGCAGTTTTTCCCCAGGCAAAGAGAAAAATAAATATACAGACCATGGTCCTACCTGTGGGTCAGACAGTCGAGAAAGGTCCGGGTACAAGTAGAATTTTATCCCCTCGGAAGCGCCCGGTAACGTTACTCCACGAATCAGAAGAATCATCAACATGATATAGGGGAACGTGGCTGTTACATATACAACCTAACAAGAGGCAACAAACATTAGAAAAATATTTTCTTCCAACAGCAACAAAACCACCTCATTTCAACATCCATTTTGCATTTAGATAAAAAACAAATCCTTTTCTGGAGGAAAAGTGCTATTGATACCCTTGTTCATGCAGGTGAATTTTGTCCTCCAAACATATTCCCTTCTAAACTATTTATGTCACATAGGAAAGGTCAACACCTTTATACAGAGAGACTGGGAAGTTCTCCAAGTGTATAACTTACTCTCTGTGACAGGTGACCAGACACTATACTATAGTGTACCTGTACACTATACCGCATACCATTCCAAACACAGATGCAGGGGAATTGACTCATAATTGCAAGTAATTGATTGAATTGTATTTATTATATAACGTGCAATGAATTTTCAGTCAACTCATAATTACTAAACTGTCATAAGACTGCTTTGCCTGAATGTCTGTGTTTGAGGAATAAACATTTCATCAAGCCTAAAAGTTAAATGCTATGTATATCTCCGTGTGATTTGCTCTAGTACCCTTACCATGCAAAGCACCTTTAGGCAAAATTTCTCAAGTGCTCAAGCCCAGCAATTTCTATTTTCACATATATGGCCACATTTTTTTCAGAAATCAGTTTGCTCTGTGCATTGGGAGCAACTGAGCCTTTCTGGAAACCTGCAAGAAGTCTTGTTTTCCAAAGGAAAAACTGAGCAGAACTGACCCCATTTTACAATCACAAACCTGAGACCAGTATATAGCTGCTCAGACCTGGAGATGGATTAAATGATAAATTCCATGTTGCTATAAATAGCTCCTTTAAATAATAACTTACCTTAAATTTAACTCTCCATAATTCTCTATAGCCATTTCTGCCTGTACAAAGTAGGTATAAAATATCCTAATATGAGATGATACTCTTATACAACTGCCTTGCACAAATCAAAATTACTTAAAAAGCTGCAAGAATGGGGAAAGTCATTTGGTGAAAAATATAACCTGTACAGCACTCAAAAATACGCATTTTAAATTCAAAAGTTCATTACCAGCCTCATGCCTATGTAAATGAAAGAGATGCATCAGAGAACGCACCCATGAAAGGATCCTCAAACACATTTTAGTGACTAATGAACTGAATTTTGATTTTCAGACCACGATGAGTACTCAACCCCAAGCATGAGAGCATCTCATGTGTGCCTCAGCTGGTACACTCAGAAATTCAGGAACTTAAAATCACATGGCAGATTTCAAACATGTCCAGCTGCCCAAGACATATTTAGACACTTCACTCTCACTGACCTTAACAGGAGGTAACCTCCTATACATCTTTCAGGTGTATTATCCCTTTTGAAAATAGAAGCCATGATTTTTCCAGGAAATGGAGACAACCGTTATATTCCTACAGGTCTCAGAAGCTTGAGTCGATGAACTCATAGGTCAATAAAATGCAAAATAGAAAGCTTTATCCCATTTTTATCATTATCCCTTTTTATCATTGACTATTCGTGGAAATGCAAACTGATATGACTGGCTGAATTTAAACAGACTTTGTCTCAAAAAGACTGCTCTTCACATTTAGGTTTCAAATAAAAATGGATCATCAGTTGATGAGAAGTAAAAAGAAAACAACACATGGAATGGACATGGCACTGCTCTGAGCCTTATATTGGGTTGAAAGGACAGAGTAGCCAGCAACTGGTTTTCATGCTTCTGTATTTAATTCTTTACCAGCTATCTTTCTCTACTTCTTTTAAATCAATAGTTGCTTTTAACAGAGGATAGTCAGCAGACATATACATTTGATGAAATGGAAGGTATTGCACCTGAATATGTGTTATAACATTAAAGAATAACATTTCATTGCATCATGCTTCATTAACCATACTGGTATGCGGCCTGATAACTTGCACATCCTGCCACTGCCTTGAAACATCTTCCATCAGTGAACAGATTGCAATTTTGCAGAGACAGATTTCTTCCCAGGTTCCTTTGGGTGTATTTCCTGACTTAGCTCTATCAAGGAAGAGCTGAAACCACTCATCTCTATGCCCAAGAGAGGTCAGGTAAAGGTACCCTTGTACAGTAGTCTGTAAGCCTGTAGCAGCCACCCAGGCTCGTAGAGTTTTCTTCACAGTTTTCTGTTGGCTTTTCTTAATGCCTTCCACAGCCCATCCACACCTATTAACATCATTGCAAGTACCAGAATCACAACGTCTAGCGTATTTTTTATCATGAGGATAGTTGTGCCTCAGCTTTAGAGGAGTAAGGACTCTCTTTCCTGTCTGGTTACTATGCAGAAAAGAGCATATAAATAGAGCGCAATTGGCTCAGTATTTCTGGCAATAAATACTAATGCAGATACCCAGAACAACAATGAAAGTGATACCAAGGAAGCACGTGGGGGAAAGATACACTCTTCCTGGGCCAGCTGACATCGCTGACAATTTATCAGCGTTAGTGCTGACAGCTAATGAAGCTGCTAAAACTGCAAGCTTCTCTTGCACTGCAATAGGTATGTGTATTGTGTTCAGAGAAGGGAGTGAAGGCCCCCACTTGTAGGTGTTGTCTGAGTGTCCCAGTATGTTGAGCTACTGGATTCTGTTGCATCCAGTGCTCATTTTATCATGCTTCTCAAGAGCTCACGAGGTGAAGGAGGATGGGGCATTTTAGAAATCAAATACCATTATTAGTATCATCATCACATCTGTAGGCATTAAAAGTTTCCTGAATTGTTTTCTTTTCTTTCAACACATCAAACCTCTCTGAATATAAATGTGAACACAACTGTTTCTAATTACACTGCATCCTGTTTTAATTGACTTTAATTGCTTGGTATGATAATTTGCATTCCAATGCTCAAAATGCTTTTTTTAAACTCTTCTCAGAGCAATGCCAGTGTTTAAGCAGTTGGAAACAAAATAAAAATTTCTGGCATGCTAGTTTTTGTACCAAGTTCTCCTATTACAATATAATTGAAAGACAAATTTACAAAGCTATTTAGACATACAAATATGTGGAAAGGCATCTAGTTGGACATCTAACAACTCTTAAGCATACTTAGGTGTTTAACTGAAAGTACATTAGGACCAAAGATCCTGAGAATAGATTTTTCATTGATTGCCATGAACTCAAATACCAAAGAATTGGAAGTAATTTAAGTACCAAGTACTGGAAATTTAAATACCAAAACCTTAAGAGACTTAGATGTCTCTCAAGGTTAGTTATACGATACCTAGGTATTGATGCAATGATTTCATGAATAAGGCACAATAAAGATCTTGAGAACTGAAGTAGCTGCCAGTTTGCTTCTTTTGATACCTAAGTATCTTTAAAGCGCAAATATGGTGCACAGGTTCAAATTTGGCTACTGGGACTGTTAAACTTCTTGTCCTAATGAAAAGGGGCTTTTCTGAACGTGCTGTCTAAATCGTGCCACAGAGATTAAAGTGAAGGTGACCTGGCTTGTGAGAAAATGTAAAAGAAATACATGACAAATCTGTTGACAATAGGGAAGAATCTCTGCATGCAATGAATTGAGCCACACACCCACAGAAACCTAAAAGCCTAAAAATATATTTGTCTGGCTACAGCTACTACACAACACACCGGCCTGATGTTCACATACTATCTCACAGCAGCTTCTTAGTAGGGTGAGTCATGAATAGGAAGTAGTGAATTTTAATCCTTTGCTTGGCTCTTGCCGAGAACATAACTGAACTAGAATGCGATGAACAAACTATAACTTTCTGAGTCTAGGAAGTTGAGGGAATTCTTTCCTGCAAGCTGCGATGTTTGAGCTTGTTTGCACTACAATGAACCAATTGCATTTTATAAATAAAAGTGTTTAATGTCACTTGATGCTTCAGAAAACTACTGGCTTGCTAATCCCCTTCCCTCCAAAGTCCACTATTGCTCCATTAGGCTATAAACACAAGTAGTATCCATGCAAGAACTGCAATTTGCCTGAAGTCAGTATTAGAAGAGTTGTATGGAGAATAAGATGTGACCCCATGCCCTGGTTATCCTTACCTTTCATTTAGTATTTTCAGCCTATTGGCTGAAATTGAGCCTATTTATTTAGTAGACAATGTCACTACCAAGAACTAGATTGACATCACCAACTTTTGAGACTGCTGAGCAATCTTCAGATCTCAGTAACATACAAGATTTGTCTACACAGGACAAATAAAAGAAAACTATGCCCACACTGCAGTACACTCCTGTGTAGAGAAACAACTTGGGAACCAAAATTCACTACCTGAGCGATGTGACAGGGAAAAGAGTAATTTTTATCCTGCTTTACAGTCTTGATGCAGAAGGGCATATAGTACAACTATAGAAACATCTTACCACTGTCTGGCAGCTCTGGTGTCTTTGTAGACACACCCAGGTATTACCTATTTGGGCATGATTTCCATCAACGTTTGAAAGACTTCTACACGCCCATAGTTAACCCAGACATCTTGGCTACGCTAATATTTTTCCAGTTTCACAAATTCTAATTTCCCAGATGTTAACAGCAGATAATAACACGATAAAAGATTTTGTTTTGCAACCACCATGGTATACTGTGAAATTTTCCATATAGCATGGTTTGAAAAAGTCGTTTGCTGATAAGACACTATAGCATCTATGGACATACAGACGACAACTGAAAAGAGACATTTTCAACATTAACTTGATTTACAGGAAAAATGGCACAGAACAGTATAAAGGAACAACTGCTGATTCATAAGTTTTTAAACATTATGTCAAAAGGGGAGAAAAATTATCTAGATCTGCCTACATCTTAAAGCTAGAATTTCATATGCAGAAAAAGAAACTAAATCAAAAACCCAGCTAAATACCAGATGAGTCGTTTTGTATGATGTATGATTAGGAGGGTGTGGGGGAGATAAAATGAGCAAAATAGCTGATTTTGCTATTTTCTCTTTGTGTTTTATCGATTTATTCAGCATTATCTTCTGTTTGTCTTGTTTGTTTATCCACAGAGGAAAATTTGTTCCAGAATAATCTCGTGAACTGTCCTTAACCAGATTTCTTACAAACTGCAGAATTCCCTCTAAGCTACTAATGAATCACATGTGAGTGCATACAGTTTCACTTGGAGTGGAAAGAAGTTCAAAAACCAACATGTAAGAAAATTTAATGAGATTTGAGAGCTGAGAAATAAGTATCAAAGAGGACAAATTCACCGGGAATGCAGGATGAACTAGAAAATAGAAGCACGGAGAGGACACTTAACAAAGGTATGTAAGAATGCTGTTAAACACACAGTGATCACAGGAAGCCAAAGATTCTACATAACACAAAAACAGCCGAAAGGAATAAACACTTCCAATATCACATCACACTGAGGTCATCGGCTGGGACACAGCAAAATCTCTATCTAGCAGGGCTGTGCAAGTCCTTATTTTTATCCATGTCATGGTGAAAGCAATAAATAAATAAGTAAAAGTCTGAGTCAAGCTGAAACAGCTTTCTTTACATTGAAATGAAAGCTCAACTCCAAAATTCACTTTGAGTCAATAAAAAAAAATTACATTCTATTCCATTTGTTTTGGCATTATTTTTGCTGAATGGGTAGAAGGGAGGTCTCTCTCAACTGAAAAATGCTTTAACAAGCCAAAGTCATTATTTATTAGCTTCATTTCAACATTAAAAAAATGGGTGACAAATGTTTGTTTCCTATTTTTCCAGCAAGAATTATTCTCTACAGTGAGGCTGACTTTATGAATTTTTCATATTATTTTTCATATTCAAATTACATTTCAACAACGTACTTTCTGTTCAAAAACCGCCTACCTGTCGTCAAAGATTCCAAAATGAGGGGAGGAAAAATATGGTGGCAGTTTTGACTCAGTGCTGAGGACCCTAGCACTCTAATAGCCTCCACCAGGCCAATCCAGGAACACAGCTAAAATTGGAAAGCAATGAAAAAGTACCAAAGGCAGACAATATCAATGCAGCTCACATTCCCAGCTGAAGTTAGTGAACAATTCACTTCTATGATGAGCTATTTGTCCCCAAAATATTCCTTAAGCAGTACCAAGTTTTCTAAATACGTTACTTGAAATTATTTCCCAGCTAATCACCGCAGCTGGTTTTGTCTCCAGATTGCCCAGGACCATTGAAATCAGGGTCTCTCTTACTTCTGCTAAAACTGCTCTTCAAGCTTGTTAGTTATTTTTATGGGGTCTACAGGCCTCATATTTAATCAAAAAACGTACTGCCTAGATCAAATGCAAAGACAGATTTTCCTGTATTTGTGTAAGATTTGCCTAATTTAACAGATACTGCTTCCCCAAAACATTAATTTGTTAGACTGCCAAGAGAAACCAAACAGAAATGAGGCTATTGATTTAAATTCATTACTTTATCTCCACCATAAATGGGCCAGCCTCCAAGTAGAAAAGCAAATGAAATAATGGTATCCCATAACTATGAATAATGTTAATTTACTGTTTTTGTTAACATTCAAGTGCTCAGAAAGGAAGACCTGCCCTGTGGTTTTGGACAGAGAGAGGAGGATTGATGCGGAGGAAGCAAACTTCAGCATCTTGGCTAAGCTTGTTACAGCAAGCGTTTATGTAGAGCTCCCATCAAGTAGGGAATTTGCAGAGCCACAAATATCTCAAAATCAAAGACTGCTATTTAATCAAGTAAAAGTCAACGTTAAAAATCAATCAGGAAGAATTTTAAATATAAATTAGGACTAATTAATCAACTGAGGGATTTTTTCCATTTTGAAAAGGTCTTTAAAAAGTTCAAGCTTTTATAAATCAAAGCTGTTCCTTTTCTGAACCTTCCAGGATTTTCAGACTTCTGAATGCCATCTAGTTTGCCTCTATACAGAACAAGCCAGATACTGATATTAGTTACATATAGGCACAGAAACCTAAACTTTGCTTAAAAAACATTTAATATGGGATGACTATTGCTGATATAGGACAACCCCACTTCTATGAAAGTAGTTTACAGTGGGTCAGAATTATCCCATGCTAGCACTTGAATTTCCGGTTTTGTTACTGACTTTACACGGGCAGAAATGGGGGACTGATAAAGTGCTAAATGAATTTGATTTCTTAGCTACTCTAGACATGCCTTCCAGCTCTCACTGAAGGCTCCAGTCAGTAGGTTCTGACAGATTTGAAAACCATTTAACGTGTAAAGCAGATAAAGATGCAAGGGTCAGAACAGGACAGGAAATTATTTTCCTGTCACACAAAAACTTGGAAGATCTTAAATCTGCACTGAATGAACTCAAAATTTTTGTGCAACTCACTCCTCCAAATTGGAGGACAGTAAAGTTTTGTTTGCCCTCTGACTGCTTGCTAGAGAACATGAAACTGGGTCTTCCAGATCAATGTTGTCCTCATGTAATTACTAGTTGCTCTGAAGAATGACTAGTTTCAGTGAACCAACATTTTCCAGTGAACCAGAGCTTTACCAGAACATTCCTTATTATCTCCAGCTTAGATTGCTTGCTTGTCCTGCTTGATTTTCCTCACTGGTCTTTAAAAAAAACCTCAAACAAACAAAAAAACCCAAAACACACCCACACACCCAGAACGACCAACACCACTAAGGAAAAAAAGATGACTGCATGCAGTCTGGAAAGTGGCTACAACATTATCTACCAAAAGAATTAGTAGGTAAGGTTTCCTAACTAGAACTCCTCCTTCAGGTAGGCACGAAAGGAAAAACAAAGTCAGTCAACAAAGATCAATATAGCAATCAGAGTATATTATCTGAGCACAAAGGCCTTAACAGAGAAGGAGGTAAGAAAAGAATCAGGCCCTGTAGCCAGCATCTGTGAAGTCATCAAATAAATACATGACATTAGAAATTTTAAATAATTGCAAATATTAAAACCATGAAACATCAGTACAATAGGAATTAGGAATTTTGCCAGAACTTTGCACCAAAAAGTCACACATGAGCCTTTTTTTGATATGTAGTCTATCAATCTTCCAAGCACTCAAGCAGATATATTAGTGGCCATCACTAAATGAGTTATCAGTCAATTCTGCACACTGTTTTCTGAGAGTACCACAGCATTATTTAATCTTGGGCAGTAAACACTGGGGAAAAAGTGATTTGTAAACAAGCAGGCAAAAAAGACATCCCTATAGTACACTCATACCTCTTCTTTCTTTTGATAATTTTTGTACTCATGAAACTGTCTCCTGTATTGGACTAGATGTAGAGATCTCTTCCAGCCAAAACCATTCTATGATTCTATTGGGAGGTTTGGAATGTTCATAGGATAATAAAGAGCTTATCATTTATTACTGAAAAAGGTGTGTGTTTGTCTGCCCACAGGGTGACAGACAATTTTCTATCATCCACTGACAAATATAGGCCTTTATCACCATCTTGACAGCTGAGAGATGCATTGATCATAAAGCATTTGCAATACTACTTGTGTATTAATTATAATAATTATAACAGAAATATAATAAATAGCCTTACCACCCAAACTAACAAGTATCCTTATTCTCCAGACCTTAATTCTCCACATTTCCATTCCCTATGGCTACTACATCTATGATAACATGGTTAGTCACATCTTTATTTTACCTAAAGGCTTATTGCACCGTAACTTCCCTACTAAGCAGCCTCTAAATCTAGCCCCTAAATCACCTCAAGGTTGACTTGTAGGACACTGATCTGACAGTGTGCTGCAACTTAACTCTGTTTATAAGCTGAGTTTCAGTCTGAGAAAAAGAGGTGGTACAACGCATAGGAAAAATGAGAGGAATCACACAAGAAAGATATTGGGCTAGAAGATAGCGTGACATAAAAATATGTTACTGTCACAGATTTATTCTTCTATCTTAGGCAAATGCTTTGATCTCTCTGCTCTCCCTTCATCCCTTCAGTTCAACAGAGATGTCTGTCTCATATGCGGACATAAAGGCAAGCTCTTTGGGGAACAGAAGCATCTCAGTGTGTTCATCCAAGGCTTGCTACACTGAGATTCTAACCTCAGTAAGCCACTCCAGGAACACGTGACATACAAATTAAATGACAAAAATACTTACTGACCTCAACTATGGTTACTTATCTCAGATAGCAATGAACACATTTTATACCCACAGGAAATAACTCAAATATGTTTTTATTACAGTTACTTCTTTGTGTCAGACTGTTATAGCAGTGTCTTACGCTTCCTGCATATGACACAATCAAGCTTATACCACAAGTTTTGAGGGGTTTTCTTCCTTCTTCTTTTTTAACCACGGAAATTTTTCAACTGCCCAGCAGCAGAAGTGAATAGCAGGTGCATGGCAGCCAACTAACTTCTCAGGGATGTGTTTTAGTTACCAACACAGCACCAGCAGCCGCCTGAAGCTGCCTTTGTTGCTCATGTAGCAATTTATTTCATTAAGCTTTCCCATTCTTAAGCCTGAGTTTGGATTCAATCCATGTTAGTTGACACCAGGGTGGTATACAGAATTAAAGTTTGTAAATCTCACAAGAACAGCCTTGTAAACAAAACCTCTACTACAAAGACATCTTTACATCATAGATAAAGCCAAAAATCTGGCCTATACTGACCGCAGAAACTAAAGAGACTGCCCTCCCACTGGCAGGAATTTGATATAATACGAACCTTTGCATACAGTGCCATGGGGGTGAATACCTACAAACTACTTTGTAAATTGCTAAGAACGAGCCAATCTTGAAGCTATATAGATTAGCACTGGCAGAAGACAAACTACCTGCGTGAGAATAGGGGATTATATGTATTCTACTTCAGCTGAAGAAATACAAAATTGAAGCATCACTAAAAGGGTCAGTGCTATAAATAGATACCAAATCTCATGTTTCTGTATTCAAGTTGAGGGACGAAGGACATACCTTGTATGCTCTTGCTTAATAAAAGGTGCAAGTAATAGTTCAAATATATAAACTAAGATCCAACAAAAGCAATATTCATAGACATTTCTGTACATACATAAAGAGACTAGGATGTGGCAACCACACCGACATTTTTGTAAAACATAACTTCATACAGTTATAAATCAACAGTTATAAATCACAGATGCAAGCAGTGTGTCATATACCTGAAGGAATACTGTTTTAGCCCTGACACGTGTATCAACAATGACGACAGTAAAACAGAGCTACTTATGTTTTGGCTCCTGTTTGATGTTCTTCTGTATGGCATTGTTCACTATTTATTTTTTTGGGTGGGGGATAAGACAACTGGTAAGGAAGGGCAGGTTCTGTGAAAGAAGAAATGAAATATGAAGACGTCATATGGGAACAAATGACTGAAACAATTACATTTCTAAAGTCTTTTTTTACTGGGTCAGTGTATTTATTTTTGATAATGGGTAAAAGTGGTAACCTCAATGGAAAAAATAAACCTGCATGACCTTTAGCCAATCAATATATTTTTCCTACAGAGATGCCTCAATGTTAATCCGTGCCTTCCAGTTTCATGTTTAATTTCTCAGCAAATTTCATTGCATTACTACTGCAAATATCACAGCTGGCTTTCTGCCCTCTGCCTCATCTGCCCCCATCCCACTTTTCATACATTAGGATCGACAGATTAGGTGATTTCTCTGCCCCAAAACTCTCACGTCTGCATGTGCCCTGCGCTGTCCTTCAGTGCACTGAAACACACTTTTGACTTGCTTGGGCTGTGGACCAGGGCTGAGATCCAGTCTAAGTAAGTATTCATATAAAAGTGGATCTCTGCTGTTAAGGTGCAGCTGGGAAGGTATGAAACCATGAAGATACGACTCTGATTTAAGTTTACTATTTCATACTTTCCCCAGCTGCCAAACAGAAGTTTGGGAAAAACACTCAGAGAAGCACAAAAATCTCTTTTTTTAACAAATCTGAGGTGTCCTTAAATGCTCAGTCCACCGAAGAGCGAAAAAAATACCGCAGTAGCTGTTTTAAAACCTCACACAGAGGAGGCGGATAGCAGGAACTCTGCATGCATCTCATGAATGTTCTACTTTCCCCCTTTGAATACAGAGATCAGTCTTGGACAGAGTGTTAAAGCCTCGCCATGAAGGGCTATTCTTTGCTATTACTTTAGGCTAAAACAAAAGACACTTCAGGAGATACAATCATTGCTGCCTAGTTCCTTTCCCTGAGCTCCTACAATGGGCCCCAGTTCTTTTTTATTTTTTTCTTCCACACATCTTTCTCTTATTTTTTTCTTCTGTCCTTTTACTTTTTCTTTCTGCCTCATTGAATTCATTAAGGCCTTTATATAGCCTGCTATTGAGAAATAAATTTTCTTTGGGACTAGTGACTGAATCTTAACTGCTGGCAAGCAAACTTTAACTCCTGATGGGAGGGCAGAGAAAACGATGAGTGAAAGGTATGAAAAGTCCATCTCTGAATTTGGGGTCTTCAGCACACCAGATACCTTGCAGTGCCTTGCTGGTAATCAGCCCAAGGAAAAGGAACATCCTATTCCTGGCAGTTTTTCGGCCTCTTTCATGCATTAGTCTTGATACACATATCATACTTGATATGAGTCTGCTCATATTTACAACCAGATCAATATACTCTTCTCAATTATCTTCCTTCGTTTAGGTCCGTATGCCAGTACTTTTTGCACTTTTTTTAACTGTAAATTAGAAGGCAGTCTGACATGAACAGAGATGTGCTGCTATGAAAGGGATGTAAAATTGGGTCTTCTCTCAATCAATACAGTCAGAATTATAAGCATCATTCAGGTCTGCCAATAGTGCAATAAACTATTTCGAAGACACTAAAGCCAGGTTCAAACCGGGTGCACAGCAGTTTAACCCAGGATCAGAACAGACCTGCATGCAAGCTGAAAAACCTATCACTCTGGGGTGATAAACTAGGTCTTATACAGTTTCACAACGCAAGAGGAGCAAGGGAGCTGCAGAGGGGCCGAGCAGGGACCTGTCCGATGACAGAGAAAGAAAGTCAACACATGGCCCTATCTAGCATGAGAAAAGAGGTCTGCATACAAACAGGCCAGCTTAAGCCGGTGTATGCAGGCTGGCTTAGAAGCTGCTGACCCTCCCAGCCTTTCTTGTGGTGGGAAGCTCTGTGGGGTCAGTCTTTTGCCATGGGGATACATTCTAATGGTGATGGCCTTAGCAGATGATTTGCAAAATCTAAAGCTTGGAACGAAGGGGAAAAGCCTTCAAATCTTGAAGTTCTGAGTAGCTGCTACATAAAATTGAAAACATCTCAACCATCTGAGGGGCAGGAAAGGTGAAAAATAATTTACTATTAGTATGCCCTCTATTGCCTCCAGCCTGGATAATGAAGTTATTGGGGGGGAGGATATGAACAATGAAACATCCATAAATCATCCTACACTCCCCAGCATTGCAAATGCAGGTGGAGAAGGGAGCACGACTATAAAAAGAGAGGTAAGGGGGAAATGAGTAGGGTTCAACAGTGAGAGATGACACTACACTCAGCCAGCCAGCCCCTGACAACTTACATTTCACATTTTAGAATGTTCACACAAATTCTGTGGTTTTCCTCAAAAACAACAACAACAAAAAAATTAACCAATAGTTAAGTGCAGTTGCAGACTTTTTTTTTTTTTCCTAGTAGTGCATAATGAGGAGTTTGATTTGTTGCAATAAACTCTCAACAGTTCCGATGTCTACTTTGTTTTGAAATATTCAGGCCTACCAGAACTGCAGCCTGGGACAGAAGGTCTTCAGAAGCACTACAGAGTGGAAAAAAAAAAAACCCAGGGCTCTACACCTTTAGTTAAACCTTGCTAAAATGTGGATGCTAATTAAGTATATTTTAAGTATATTTCATTGGCTTTTTTATTCATTATAAATGGTCTTACAGTTTTCAGTGATTGTTTCCTGCCCGTCACATTGACAGATTAACAATAATGTCAAAACTACTTACCAAACCCTTTTTCTATTATTGTTAATAGGTCTATGTCAAGATTCCCCAGACAAACAGGCTGTACTTTACTGTTTTCTCTTATCTCTGCTCTTTTAACACACAGAATTAATAATAGGCTTCCATAAAATTTCTTGACAATTTACACTCAAATGGCCCTTCACTGTGTTCAGCTCAGCAAATCAAACCGACCTGCAGAACTAATTAAGAAGTAAGGAACAGCGCAGCATTGGGAAGGACAACAGCCATGCAGTTACTAAATGAATTTCACAAAGTCCAGCTTCAGACCCTCATATTTATCACAGCTATAAAACGCACTTAGCAGCCTTTAAAAGATCCTTCACAGAATGGCTTGGGTTAGAAGGGACCTTAAAGATCATCTAGTTCCAGCCCCCAGCCATTGGCAGGGACACCTTGCACTTGACCAGATTACTCAAAGCCCCGTCCAACCTGGCCTTGAACACTTCCAGCGATGGGGCATCCACAACTTCTCTGAGCAACCTGGACCAGTGTCTCCTCACCCTAAAGAATTTATTCCTTATATCTAGTGTGAATCTAGCCTCCTTCAGTTTAAAACCATTACCCCTTGTCCTATCCCTACAGGCCCTACTAAATGGTCCATCCCTGTCTTTCTTATAAGACCCCCTTCAAGTATTGAAAGGCCACAATAAAGTCTCCCTGAAGCCTTCTCTTCTCCAGGCTGAACAACCCCAACTCTCTCAGCCTGTCAGCAGAGGTGCTCCAGCCCTCTGATCATCTTTGTGATCCTCCTCTGGACTTGCTCTAACAGGTCCATGTCCTTCTTATGTTGGGGGGGGGGGGTGCGGAGCTGGAGGCAGGACTCCAGGTAAGGTCTCACCAGAGTAGAGTAGAGGGGAAGAATCCCCTTCCTCACCCTGCTGGCCACACTTCTTTTGATGCAGCCCAAGATACCGTTGACTTTCTGGGCTGCGAGTGCACATCGCCGGCTCATGTTGAGCTCTCATCAACCAACACCCCCGAGTCTTTCTCCTCAGGGCTGCTCTCAATCCATGCCCAGCCTGTATTTGTGCTTGGGATTGCCCCGACCCACGTGCAGGATCTTGCACTCGGCCTAGTTGAACTTCATCGGGTTGGCATGCGCCCACCTCTCAAACCCGTCCAAGTCCCTCGGGATGGCATCCCTTTCTTCCAGCATGTCAACCACACCATGCAGCTTGGTGTTGTCAGCAAACTTGCTGAAGGTGCACTCAATTCCACTGTCCATGTTGCCGACAAAGATGTTAAACAGCGCTGGTCCCAATACTGACCCCTGAGGAACACCACTTGTCACTGGTCTCCACTTGGACATTGAGCCATTGACCGCAACTCTTTGTGTGCAGCTCTCCAGCCAATTCCTTATCCACCATGTCGTCCATCCATCAAATCCATGTCTGTCCAATTTAGAGACATGTCTAAGCTCTTGTCTAAGCTTTACATGTAAAGCTTAAATAAAACACTCAAACCAGGAAAAATCTGCAAGTCCGTATGGAATCTAAGTAAGTTTGCCAAACAACATCTAGAATGAGACAGGCTCCCATCAGAACCATTAAGCGGAAAAGAACTAGAGAGAACATTACAGGTTAAGACACTATGGACATACACAGAAAAAAAGAAAAAACTCAATAGCATAAGAGTAAAATAACAAATTATGCCACCACTTACACATATTCAATCCTATATCCTGCTTACCTGTGGTAGGTAAAACAGTACTGCTGTTCCTTTAAGAAAAGAAAGTTCTCTGCTTTGCTAAGGTGTTTATAACTTTTCTAATGATATCATGGTAGAAAATTAAATACTTGAATGAATAATCCAAGTGACAAGTAAAAAAACAGAAGTGCCTCATACTTTTATGCTTATGTACAATAACTAGATCACCAAGAAAGCCTGCAAGGTCATTTCTAAGAGTTTACAATGATGAACTGCAAATTATTTTTTTTAACCGAACAGTATCCTTTTTAGAGACACAAAGGATAATATGAGGCTATCCAAAGATAAATTCGGAGAAAAGTCATAAATGTTTCATGAGGAGATAGTGTGTAATCATTAATCTATTATTTTAGCTTTTGACTTGCAGGACTATTTAATCAAGCATCTTAGACAACTCATGTTTATGTAGAGAGAGCAGCTGTATCAGTGCTTTTTCTTATGTAGCACTTAAACAGATGCGAGTGCAGCAATACCTTTCAGCTATGCTATTTGTACTATGGTTAAGAGAGTACCTATAAAGTGAAAGGGGGTAGCAAGTGATAAACAGAATCATATTAATGTTTTCTAGCATGCTTTCAAGTCAAAGCTTAATGAGACAGTGTGAAGGACATTTTAAAAGTTGATTATGATCTGAAAAAAAAAAAAGCAAATTTTCTTCAGTGCAATATCCACAGTTTTTTACAGGTGGGACAGCCTATTAGGTCTGGTTCTACTCCTCTAGATTGCCTTGCAGCCTCTTGATACCTGTGAGAGAGTTCATGCTTTCTGCATGTTCTTGTGTCAAGTCAGGACAACACTCCTGACCTTACCTTTCAGCATCACCCTCTATTTTTATTATCCTCTCCTTCTATTGTAGTTTTAAAGTATATCGAGTGGAGAGACAGAATAAAGTTAACACACTCTAAGATTAGGATAATGTTGAACTTCAGGGAATGCAACACAAAGAGCAGGAAAGGATCAAAAGATTCAGAAGTCAGAATTACAGAGAGTAATATTCAGTGGTTATTGAAGCCTCACTCTGATACATAAATTAGTTTCAGAAAGATTTGAAGAAGGGACTCTTAAGAGATTTTTCCCTCTTTCAGATGATCCTGAAAATGTAAGAAGGATTTCTCATCACATATTGGCCAGCAGTTAACAGACAAGTACAAAACAGTGTGGAAGAACTATTTGGGTTTGGCTCTGGCAAAAGAAGTATAGTCTTTATGATACTAATGAGAACTTATTCAAAAAGACCCGAAGTATATACGAGTCTGTCTTAGTGGTAATACAAGCAGTGTGATATTCTAATACTAAATAATGCAAAAATCTTGAAGGTACACTATATTCTTTTAACATTTCATATCAGAAAATGCCAACCTTGTGTTGAATCATAAAATCACAAAACCTGACATACAGTTTTACAAGACATTAATTTTTTTGGTTGGTTTACTAAATGATGTTTCCCTGACCAAAATAAATTTTCCTCTACCTATCCAGACTTCTTTCAAATTATTATCACCCAGACAAATTATATCAGAAACAGTTACACTTATTTGTGTTACAAACTTCTTTATGGAAAGGTTCAGAGAACAAATTGGAATGCATTGTAAATCTGAATGCAGTTTACTATTTTGTAAGGAACTTGTCTGCTTTTTGTAATCAAACAATTATTTAATAACATATTCTGTTGCTGTAGAATATATGGCAAAGCAAAGAAAATGGTTTGGGGTACAATTTCATAGGGCACTATTACAGGTATTCTGTAAGATGGAAGGTGCCTTTTTGGCAATGTTTATCTATAATATCCTTTGGCAGACGTGTTGAAGTCTTCAGCAGACTTTGCATTATTTGTTCATCAGGTTCAACTCTTTCAATAAGACTGAAAGGGTCTTACCTTGATTTTCCAAGAAGCATACTGCATATGGACAAGGTCAGTTTATGGACTTTGTTACACATCAAGTACTCGCTTGCCTCAACCAGGCTTTGGATCCAAATCTATTGGTCATTATTATATTAGTTTCCCTTTTACAAGTAGTTTTCCTTTTCTTTTTGTGGCTTGCTCTCAAACATAAGATATTGCACTTAAAAATGCAAAGCTGGGGGTGTGGTAAAATATTCTAATATCCCTACTTGAAAATGATAGCAAGACTTTGGGTTGCTTTTTAACACTTTTGATTCAACCCTTCCTCATCTACGGAGTGGACAGAAGTAGTGCTCTTTTATACAGTACAGAGACAGAAGCACATCATGCCATGCTATTATAAAGACATGAGCAAGTCTGATCAGTTGTCCCATGGCTGTGTGATGTACTATACACTGATTAGCTGCCACTCCCATTCATGAATAGGCCAGTGATGCTGACTAGGAAAGAAAGACTCAAGAAGAAAAAAAAAATCCAACTATTAACTTAGCTTATTACTATAGAAGTATTTTCAAGTCATTTTGTGAGCATGAATAATTGCAGGCACTCAAACCCATGCTATGGAGTAACACAGATGATACAAAAATGTGTTTTAATCAGGAGTGGATGACAGAAATGTAACAAGCTAAGCAAAAAAAAATGTATAATTCAGTAAAAAAATTACATACTGGAATGAACACTACATGTAGGAAAAAAGTAATTAATAAATGACTCATATCATGAAGACAATTAAGCATTGACACAGATTGCCCCAAGACATGTGAAATCTCTGTCCTTGGAGGGTTTTAAGATGAAGCCAGACAAAGCACTAAGAAAACTGTTCTGAGTTCAGTGCTGATCCTTTTTTGTCAAAGAGGCTGGAAAAGAGACTTCCCAAGATCCCTTCCAACCTGTACAATTTTGTGATTCTATAAATCCACGTACCTGACAGGGTTCAAAAAAAACAGTATCAGCACCAGACAGGAATGCATCAATGCATTCAAAAAGTAAGCAAGATGCTTGAACAGAAAAGGAATGGCCTGATGAATAAGACAGACTACCATAATGCATTTATATAACTCAGTCTACGAGCCTCCTCACCTCAAAGGGAATTGTGCAGAAGTTGCTGCAAGTGAGGAGTCACTATGAGCTCAGAGGAGCGATCACTATCTGAAAAAACTCCCATTAAAAAAAAGAAGGTAAATAATAGGATTACTAGAAAAAAAGCAAATATTAGTATTACTTTCTTCAGCAAGCAATTTAGGAAAAATAGATTAGGAACTTCTGGTACCCCTTTCTCAAAGTTTAAAGTACAAGGACATTTAGTCAAATTAATAAATGGATAGTCAAGATCCAAAAAACGAACTGGTTCCCCAGTACCTGAAGATTTCATGACTGTTACATAAAGATCAAAAATTAGCAAGACTAAGCAACTAAGTAGGTATATACATTATAGAAACACTCAGAATTGTCATAATTAGCAATCATAAATATTTTGAAAAAGTAAGATATTAAACCAAGCCCTAATGATCAGAGTCTAGAATGATACTTTAAATGTTTAGAAAATTAACTTTCTTCAGCCCTCTACATAGTTCTTACCTCATATTTGAAAGCGTTTCGTGCTAGCTACTAAAAATACTTCTGCATAAGATGGCTATCCTGTATTATCAAGCTCAGCAAGTTGCAATATACACATAACATTGTGATAACATTACATTGTCATATTTTTCTCCTTTTGCTTTTTAGGTGTTTTTTTTTTTTTGATTTAAAGACTCTGCATTTAGTATATATGCAAGATTTTAAATGTTTAATTTTAAATTTGTGAAACACTGGAGCAGGTGTGCTCCAGGGTGGTAGATGGTCAATCCCTGGAAACAGTCAAGGTCAGGTTGGACAGGGCTCTGAGCAACCTAATCTCGTTGACAGTGTCCCTGCTCACTGCAGGGGGATTGGACTGGATAGCCTTTAAAGATCCCTTCCAACCCAAACCTTTCTCTCATTCTATGATTAAAGTGAAAGCTAGCATACAAATTACTTCAGATTTAAGATTGAAAAATTAATGGCAAGAACCTCAGAAAAGGCACAAATATGTTTTTCCTGAAAGCCATCAGAACCACCTGAAATTATTTTGATATTACACACCTGTTGGAATGGAAAATGAATTTTTTTTGTGAGAAAGCAATTACTTTCAAGAACAGTAATGGAAAAGTTTGAAACATCTTGTTAACAGTGTCATAAGTACTTCATTTGGAGTTAAACTTTATGTTAGATTTAATATATTTAATACCTAAAAATATTAAATATTAATAATCTGAGTAGATTAGTTCTGTGGTAGTGCTAGTTGGAGAATGATGGTTTGATTTTATGACAGCTTTTAAGGCTTGGGGTTTTTTTTCACCATGCATTAGGATGCAGAGTAAAAAGAGGAAAAGAGTAAAGCAACCTCTTGAATATTTCACAAAACACAGCTGTATGAAGATGGTAAGTCTGTCTCTCTCTCTCCCCTTCATTTTGTTTCTTTCTGTGCCCCTGTCCTCTTTCGCTCTAGCTATTCTGTCCCACAGACACCTTGCTTTGAAAGTGTTTCCGAAAGCAATAAAACTTTAGGAAGTTTTCTGCTTTGAATAAGTGTGTTATGTCATTGAAATTATTCAATCCAATTAAAGCATATAGCAAATTTAACAGGCTAGTTTAAAGACACTTTTAATATTATGATAAAAATCCAGAAGTCAATCTTAAATGTTTCCTGGTAATGAGCATATAATAAATTCAAGCTAGTGTCAAGGACTATGATTGGATAAGCTTAAATATGAACTTTCAAAATATATTAGAAATATATCAGAATGGAAACTGCAGCCCAGTCATCTATATTTCAGAGCACTTCATTCCTTTGTAGCATCCACAACACCTGACTGCTATGTCTTTGTTTAGCTGGTCTGGGAAGGCAGTGAGATGGCACAGATTTCCAGTGACTTTGGCTGTAACAAATGGCAAGTGTAAGAATATTAAAATTCTTAAATACATCTAAAAAGTGAACTTACATCCAGGGAAAAAAAAAGGTATCACTGGAAACCAATTACAATGTCACAGATTCATCTATTAAAAGGATTTCCCTACTAATTACAGAAGCAGAACTGTAAAAATTATTTACCAATATTGACTATGAAAGATCCTTACTGCATGCTTCTTGAGAAGCAATGGATCCTCTGCATAGGCAGACTGCTGAATACCACAGTGTCTCCGGAGGAACACAGGAATCTACCAGTCTAATTCCTCATGATTTTGGAAACAGAACTGCTGCTCATGGTAAACCGATCTAAGTAGTGTAAATGTACGAGTCTACTTCTTACAGGATCCTGATCTAATTTTTTTAAGATTGAGATCTATAAAGTGGAATACTGGGTATTCCATTTTCTTTGCACTCCCGTTGCAAGATTGGTAGTTATTTATCCTTAGTTGAAAAGCTTATCGTCCCATTTCAAGCGGGCCAGACCTGTCTCTTTCTCAGTCTGTTTCACCTAACCTCATCAGAAAGGCCGTTATCAAAATCACACTGAAATAAAATCAAATAAAATTTCTTCCACCTATTAGTAAGCTGAAGTTTTAGCTAAGCTATCAGGAAAAAAAAAAAGGGGGGGGGGGGGGGGGGGGAAGGTTAAACAGGTCAGTTTCACTTTAATTACTTCCAAAATGCAAAATCTGTTTCTGGAGAAATGGTATAAGCTGAAGGAATCTTGTGTGATACGTATATGAAGAACAATACAAATCTGAATGTAAATCACAGAAATGCAGAAATAAAAAAATATATCCTCTCACCAGAGCCTCTCCCTATCAGCAAATGATTTCTACTAACGCTAGTTTTCTTAAGTACAGTGCAGTTTTGCACAACCTTGCATGCACGCACGCAGGTGCATTCACAATACGTTCTTTCTTCCACCCTTGGGTCAGATTATACTATGGTAGAATAGATCTCCATCTTCAGACATTCTTTCCGATGGAAAAAAGAGAATTAGTTTTGCTCAGTTTCATTTCTCCACTGCCAGCTCCAGCTCCTCAGACAACTCTAAACCACTTTGTACCTCCCTGGAGTGCACGTTTCAAAGACATATGGACATTTATCTTGTCATTCCCTTATATCACCTTTGTTTCTCTGTATTTTTCTCTTTAGTTTTTTTTTTCCCCTCTTTCCTCTAAACTATTCAAGCTTATATGTATCCCTAGACAGTCTTTCTCAGCATTTTTCCTGCAATGACTTGATAAAAGCAGAGCTGCATAAATCTGTGCGTGCAAGTACTTAGGCAAAAAATGCAGTACCAGATTGACTGACACAGTTGGCAAATACAGACAGAATTCAGCAAATAGTTTCAGCAAAAATTTTGATAGGAAGAAGGATGTGTGTGGTTAAGAAAGCCAAAAAATTTCACTCTGACATTTTCTAAATTAAAAAAACCACTCTACATTTCAAACATTTCATTTATAAGTGTAGGCTACTAAACCAGAAACAAATAAAAAAATCCAACCACACTTCCAAACTAAGTAATAAACAATTGAAAATTAAATGCATAAAATGTTTCAATCCACTAATTTTTTCCCCCTGTATTCTTTGGTTCCAACCTGAGAAACCAGTGCTTTTTTAGACCCCCTTCCCCCTCCAGAACTATGGCTCTTTTCATTTCTCTGTTTAGTTGATTAATCATATATTCTACTCAGAACTACATCTGCTACTGCTCCAGTGCAACCTCTCCATCCCATGACTCACTGAGCCTGTGAAGTAGCACCTCTCTTTTGGGTGGCCAGTACGGAATGGCATTCGTTCAAAAAGTTACAAGCAATAGATATTTCTCTCTTTTTCCCCTAATATATCCATCTTTATCTCTGAGTTTTTTCATTATTTCTGCTTCTGTGTTCCATTTGCATTTGCTCCCATTTGCATTCATTGTAGGTTGCTTATATTTCTGAATTCTTTCCGCTTCTGTGTAATTTACTTGTGTCATTGAGAGTTTCAACTCTTGTCACTTTAGAACAAAATTCAAGTTTTGGATACCTCATGCACAGAAATGAACATAACCCAGTATTGATTCCCCAGTTCAAGGATCGGCCAGTAGTGTAGTATGCTAAATTAACAAAACCAAACTGAACCAGCCTCATCTAATGCAATTAGGGAAAAAGCAAATCATTAAAACCAAGAGGAACAAAGCAATGCAAAATATGACTCATTCTCAATTATCTAGTATCGCAATTTATATACCCCCAAGTATAGTTACTTACAGCAATACAAGATGCACATAGAAGTCTACCGTTCTGATTTAAATAAATATAAATGACAACACACGTTTGAGCACAAGAGTCATTATACAGCTGATGCACAGAATTTTAACCTCACCTTTCCGGTAGACTTTGTTCCTTTCCAAATGCAAAAATAGCAGATAGTCCAAGCGGCAAGGAGGCACAGTGCAAGTTCCCAGCGAAGATTCCCAATATGTTCAATTCCATCAGATATAGCTAGCACCCTTCGTCTTCCAAGAGACAAAAACAAAAAGGGAAGAAAAAAAGATAATAATATTGAAGAAAAACAACACTAATATAAAACACTGGGCTAAGACTAAATCAACTTCAATCAAGGAGACTCCTGGTTACGGACTACTGAAAATGCACCATAATAAGATAGAAGAGACAGAAGGAAAAATAGAATATTCTCAGTGGATTTTACATCTGGTTTAAAATGAACAAATGTTTATTTTTTCCAGGTCAGTGACAAAATAAAAAAGAGATTTTTAAAATAGCTTTTGTATAAAGTAAAAGTCAAAGAAAAAAACCCAAATTTATTTTAATTAATAACTGACATATATAAGCCCAAGGTAAAACACTTCAATAATACATATTTTTTTCAAATTTACTGTTTTTTTCAGAAAAAAAGTTCTAACCTTTATTTTTACCTTGTAAAATTTATTTTCATATATTTCCTTTTCTAATTGAAACTATAATTTTAAAACATTTATTTTCAGAACTGTCATGCATCATGACATTTTCCAGATGGTTTTTGTTTAGGAAAAGCTAACATTAAAATGCTAGTATTTAAAAAGAAAGAAAAAAAATCCACAATTTTTTTTTTTTTTTTTTGTGAAAAGTGGTCAGCAAAACTATATATTGCATTTACTATTTGAAAATAGCGTATTTGGAATACTAGCCACTCAGTTCTATAAATATAAGTCCTTATGTATTTTAGGAACACCCCTCACAGCTCACAGTCCTGGGCCAATGAAATTACTAAGTTAGTAAACAAGAAGAGAAAGAGAGACAAATTATAATTTTTTTTTAAACAAGAATTTGGGAACAGAAAAATCAAGTGAATTGCTAGTATTCACATAAGAAACCTGCAGAACCAGGCTTCAATGCTAGTTTCCAGAAATCTGGGCTAGCATTTTATTCACAAGAATCATTCTTATACTAAAAAAAAATGTCCTTTTATCTAGGAGATGCATGGTCCTTTTATGCCCTTTTATTTTTACTTTAAATAAACACTCAGATTAAAGAAAATGTAAATTATTTACCGATCCATAAATAAAACATGGGTACTCCTGGTTGTATGGATGAAGAGGTTAAAAGCAAGAACAAAAATTTATTCCTGTAATGCTCAATGATTTCATGTATTCTCGTGAGATTTTTCAATTGTCCTTCAGCCTGAAAGAATCCCTACAGATAGTTAAAAAGACCTTTTTTCAGGCATCTCAATTTTCCAATAAAAGTACAATTTAACTGGTATGTGAGGTCAGAAATTTATATGGATTTAAATTCCATACATTCCGATATGTATATAGATTCCCATATATAGAAACACCTCATCATTTTTAAATGGCTTAAAGCAAACAATTAGTCATTTGCTAATTATATACACAGAATAATTCATTTCAGTCATTCACGCCTTTTATTGGCTTAATCAAATCTCTATAGGGACTGGTCATGGCTCATTCCATGTGCAGTTCCATAAATATATTTGCATACCTGCATGCACGCATACACACATTCACATAAAAAATTTCAACATTCAACCTCACCTAAATTATCCTGAGCAAAGTTTTCTCTGAAATCTGTTACATGTTATCTATGCAACCTCAATGACCCTAGACTTGCACTACCCTCCCTCCTAGAGACATTATAAATAAAAACAAATTAACTGCATTTCACAGGTATTCTGATAGAGTTAAAAGCCCTATAACAATAATCACCGTATTAGATCATAGGATTATTTAGGTTGGAAAAGACCATTGAGTCCAACTGTAAACCTAACCCTGCCAAGTCCACCACTAAATCACGTCCCTCAGCGCCACGTCTACCCGTCTTTTAAATACCTCCAGGGATGGGGACTCCACCACTGCCCTGGGCAGCCTCTTCCAATGCCTGACAACCCTTTCAGTGAAAAGATTTTTCCTAATATCCATCCTAAACCTCCCCTGGCACAACCTGAGGCCATTTCCTCTTGTCCTATCACTTGTTACCTGAGAAGAGAGACGGACACCCATACATATAATTAATGTGCATACAGTTATATAGATAATGTAATCAATTACAATAAAATATATATTTAGGTTAAGAGTTGAGTATTAAGTTAAAAGAAGTCCAACCTACAATTACCCATATGAAATAATTCTTTTTGTATTTGATTCAGTCATTGGCCAAGGCAATCAATTCAGGGAGTAAGAAGTATGATCATGTAATTCAAGGCCACACTTAAAATAAATAAATGTTGGGGCTACCTGGGGAGGAATCTGAGCTGGTTCTTTCTGCTTTCACCAGCAGTAGGTTGAGGATAAAGGGAAGTTCCTTCACCTGCCTCTAATGATGGGGTAGGAGGATGGAGACATCAACAACTGGTGATATAGTAGGGAAAAAGAAAAGATCTAATTATCACCAGGTCTTTCAGATGGCCGTACAGATGCTGCAGAACCTATTCAGTCTTTCACACATTTCAGGAGCTGCAGCTGCTGTTGCTGCTGCAGCCGTGGCGTGCAACCATTTACAACATAGGTCCTAAAAGTTAGCTAGAAAGCGTTAAGTGCTTAAATGTAAAATTATTGCCCCCTCATCCACATTTCCTCCTCATCCAGTAACTAGTTTTTTCTGCAAAGCCTTTTCCATCATCTGGTTAGGGGAAGAAGTGATCTAGCATGCAACACCCCCAGCTAGCCAAGACCCATAAGGAACCTGAAGAACTGCCAATCAAAATGCATTCACAAATGAATAGAGATAGCTTTTAATGAAGGATCTATTTTAATCAAGAAGGGGAAGCACATATTTTACATCTACAGTCTAGAACTGAAAATAACATCACTGAACCATAATTATACAGAAAGGCAGATGAAATAGACACTTAAAATTCAAGTTCTTCTAAGCAATTTGACAGATTATATCATGTAGAATTTGACTCAGGATGACATCCACCCTCTTTATAAATTCTCATTCAAAAAGCAAAAGAAATCCTTGAATTCTAAGCTCACCTTGAATATTAAGGTGTTACTTTCTAGAGAACCAAGACAAAAAGTGGTATAACATGATTAAACAGGGCCTAGGCAATAAAAGGCCAATGAGTGTGTACTGACAACAGGCTATGGATAACCATGTTGAAAGATGTGTAAAGAGGGAATAGTCCACCACAGAAACCTGATGACAAAGCAAAGAACAGGCATTTGCAACGAGACCTCTTTTGATTGCAGGTACCAAAAGGGGTTTTTTTAACCAAAAACATTTTCTAAATGGACTAAAAAGCCTCAAACTATAAATTACTTTCATGGAAAAGAACTAGCCAATAAATATGTTAACGTTCCTCATTTGGGCACCAGTGTTTCCATGCAGAGCCTCCCAGACCAACAATCTTAACCCAGCAGTAAGCTTTCTCCTGTGCCAGAACTGAAGAGGAACAGCTTTGACAAATGCAGCTACCAATATTAAGAAAACATTGTTGTAATCACTCTGACCTTTTGCAACCTTATGAAAAAGAAAGCAGCATATTATCAGCCTGTTGTCACATAGCATAACGTGCAGTCAACACATCCACACAGTGTATACCTGCAATATGGAAATCACATAGTTGTGTTATGAGACTATACATTATCCAACATTTCTGCAATGACACGTAAGTGTAAATTACCTATAATTTCCAGTTTATAGTTGTAATCGATTTTTTTTTTTTTTGGAGAAGTATTAGTATACTGACTTAAAGATACAGGTTGGAAGAAGATTGGTCCAAGTTCACTTTGAACTTCACAATCAGATTAAGTGACAGAAACTCAGAAGACAAGCAGGGGCAACCCAAAGACTTTTAATTGTTGTTTTGCTTACAAAGGTTCTAATTTTTATTTTCAAGTGGCATACTACATTTTAAAATTAATAGTTTGGGGGGGGGGGGGGGGTTGAGATGAAAAAGAAAACTAAACCAAGAGACCATACAATTAAAAAAACCCAAAACAAAATGTTTGTGTTTGGGCCACAATAATTGTGAAATGGAAACTTTTTTCATTGAGCTTTATTTTCACTGAAAAATGACAACAGATTTCAGTATGTTTCAATCCATTTTTTTTCTGGCTATTCAGATGATATTTATGTACATGTGCACCTAAACATAAGTAGCATTTCTTTTCCAAAATGGGGAGGTGTGAACACACGTAAAAGGCTGCAGTAATGCAAATCAACGCAAGAGGAGAAATATGTAAGCTTATTCAGCTACTGGATGGCACAGAGCCATGCTAACACAGCACTCTGCCTGGGCTAAGTATTACAAGTAGCTACTTGTAACACATACACTATGAATATAGCTGCGCTGCTTTGGTAATGAGCTAGCTACTTCAGACAGCCTGGAACCTTTGCACTACGCTCTGTCATATCGTATAGATAAGAACTTCATGACAAAATCTGCTACAGGACAAACCCCCAGCAACAAAATGGCTCCTAGAGGATTGGGAAATTTATTTAAGAGGCTGGAAACTTCCTCACTTAAAGATTTGTGTGCATCTATATGAATGATGAGCTGCATCATACCAGTTACTAATTCCCATGAATACCACCTGCCCAGTCTCACGGTATCTCTCAGCACTCATGTCCTGCCAACAGTTATGCATAGGGCTGTAAGCACTCCTCAACTTCCAGAGCCACGAACCAAAATATCAATCTTTATTCAGCTGTCTTGTATAATGATTGCAGAATTGCATGCTGTGGGAAAAAGGTATGGAAAGCTTTCAATAATAATTCCACAGTGCTGCCACCACATTGCAAAAGACTGACCATGATGGAAGTATATGACTGATACATTAGCATACTCAGGGCTCAAACGGACTTAGACTCACACCCTAACCCGCATCCAGCTGTCCAAGTAACCCATTCCAGCAGTCAGTCACTTGCATTACTATGCTGTTCTTCCCTAACTGCGTAACAACTGCTTAATAAATAAATGTTATTACTCTCTCTCATGGTTAGAATGTTTCACACATCAAAAGACAACTTTGTCTTAAGAACACAATTCTCACTGAAGATTCGAGATGAGGATTTTAGAAGGAAACAGTTTCTGGAAGCTGTCTGAAGAAAGTCAATGCTCAGTCTTTTCTGAGTGTTCTATGAGAAGTCTCAAATAGCAGAGACACCTACCTTACTCGTCCAAAAATCTTGGCCTAATTCTTTTGTAAAGAGTGTCATAGAAGGTAAATGGCAAATTAATGGCCTCAACACAATTATCCCTGCTGCTCCCATTTAAAAAAACACACATGGTGCCAATCAACTTGAACTGTTAGCACCGTAATGCATACTTAAATACACTGAAATGCTGTAAGTTGTTTTGTATTTTCTTTGTTCAAGCAGACAAAGGTTTAGTGTTTCCCTTAGAAGTAGTAAGCAGCGACAAGTCCAGAACATAATAATTAAACTATAACATACAATGTATGCAAAGAACAGATCCTAGGAAGAGAAAGTCTTGCTCAGAGGCTAGCAGTGATTTCCCCAGCAGGCACAACGCAGCTCTCCCTAATGCCAGGGCCTTAGCTCTCCTGCTGAAACCATCTCAAACAGCAGCAGCAGACACAGGTTTTGAAAGGAGGAGGCATTCGGAACGTGAAGTTCTTCTCACAGAGCCTCGGTTCAGTCTGACTGTAGACACTCTCATACCTGCTCTTATTATTATTCAACTTAAACAAAAAGGGGGAGCATTTTAAAAATACATGATTCTCCCCTGCATCCAAAAGTAAGGCTGATGTACGCAGGGGTCAGAAGACGACAGCTGATCACAGCTTCTTGCTTCTCAGCAGTTCAGCTTCTATCTAAAAGCTGCCATAATCTTGGATAAATTGCACTGACAACAAAAAATGAGATCGCATAGCTTTCACTATGGCTTCCTCCTCTTCTCTTACCACTGCAAGTCCCCTATACTACCTTGTTCTCCTCATCTTGTGCAGGGAAAGATAGAGAAAGAACAAGAGCAGCAAAATCGGCATTGAAAGTGATACTCTGTTTTGAAATAACAAGCATTTGAAAAAGAGAAGTTCTATAGCGAGATGCCCAGGAATAGCCAAATCTGCACCAATGCTGCATCGTTTGTGATTGCACGTATTAAAGCAAAACAGAAGAGAGTAATTTATGCACATTGCATAATTTATGCCAATTGCAATGGGAAGAGGTTGTGCATGCCTCACAGTCATTGTAAGTGAAATTATTCTTGAGCAGAGGGCCTCAGTGTCACCCTAAGCATCCCCTGGTATAAACTACACGGTCTTGTAAAATAAGACAATGGGACCCCGAGACAAACTACAAACTCACACTGGTTTTATATTCTAATTATCAGGTGATATTAAAAGTAAAAATGAAAAATAGTGATTGTCTGAGCACAAGACGCCTTAGTTAGATAACTAAATAAGCCTGACAGTCTCAGGTAAGCCACTGGAGATAACTGACAAAGCTAATTTATATAACTGAAATATCAAGAATCAGAAACCTAAGCTAAGAGATAAGCCCAAGACATTTCTTTGTGATAAAAATTTTCAGTTGTCAAATCTGAATATCTCAGGAGGGATTAGAATGCCAGTGGCCATATGACTTACCAAAGGTGCCACCACATGCCAGACACACTATAAAAAAGCAGACATGTCCAGTAATTGCCTCCTAGATTTTGCTTCTTGCATTCTGGATGCTCTCCCAAAGGAATGACACATGTCTGTCTTTAACAGCACTATTAAAAACACAGAACCTGGAGAGTTCACTTTCACTTCAGCTGGTTTGGTTCATGCTTGCACAAAAAAAAAAAAAAGAAGAAAAAATATCTTTTTCCTTATATACATCAAGACTTATTAAAGCTAAGGATCTTTAAGTAAAACCCCCAAAAATAAATGAGGAAAAACATCTTAACAGACTTTTCATTGGAATGTCTTGAAACTTTATCATTAGGATTCACCACTGCCACTGGCCTAAGGCCTGAATGTACTTACCTTTAAAACAACATTGCAAACTCATCTACCTTGCAGGGCATGTGAGAGAAAAGATACTGGGTTCAGGAAAGTTATCTAATGTTCTCTTAATAAATGAAAAATTCCAGAAATCATCATACATTTAAAGAAAAAAAAAAAAATCAACAACAATCCTGATAGGAAAAACTAAAGAACCTAGAGGACCACTGCAGCTGCCAGTACAACGAACTGGAGGTAGCTGTAGGTAGCCAATTAATACAGAATGCAAGATCACTGGTTAGTACAAGTCTTCTTAAGCAGTGTATCTTTGAGTATACCGAGTTTGCTGCCAAAAACTTAAGACTATGTGAAACTTTGTTGTAAGAAAGATTTGTCTTGCACAGAGACCTGAAGATACAAATCCTTAACTATTTTTGGATCTCACTGAAAACAGAAATGGATGAGAGTTTGAAAAGATTTATTGTAGATAGTGAGTTTGGGGGTTTTTGTTGTTGTAGTTGTTTGGTTTTGTGTTTGGGTTTTTTTTTTTGTTTAAAAATACGCAGCAGTTCAGTTTCTTGAACTGGCCAATAGCCTGGGAAAGAAGCCAGAGGACTGGTGGCACTTGAACATCTTAAACAGATCATTGAGGGAAATTGGTATTAGGGTTAATTTGGAATACAAAGGTTAGCTCAAGGTTAGCTTACCAGAGTAAGGTTTTTAATTCAGTGCTAAAACTATTAATTCTACACAGGATATTTTGCTTGTAAACAGAAAAATTAATTTAAACCAGAGTGGATTTGTAATGTGTCTCACATCCAACGGCATACTATGAAGGTTTTACTACCTCTAGTCACACATATATAGCTTGACTAAATGTTACTGAAGTGAGATTTTAACTTTTCTTCCTATACATAACACAGAAGAAAAGTGATAAAAGTTACAAGAATCTAAAGAATAAAAGATAAATTTATGTGGAATAATAGGACATATATCTGAAGCACGGCATTCTTTATGTTTCCTGTGAGCTGTCAGAAATGCTGATGCCTGGTCACAAGAGTATTTACAACTAGACTGACTACAATCACGACGTTATTACTACAGTGTAGATTTATTCTGGTTACAGCTTATAGTACCAAATCTGGTAAAGCCTGTTGTAAGCTTAACAGTTTAATTTGAATCAAAACATAAGCGTGGATAAAAACAAGTAAACATGGACAGCCTGAGGAAGAGGTAACAGGACCATGGAAACATTTCAGCATACTTTAAGTACACTTAAAATAATATCCTTAGCAAGAAACTAGACAGCATACTACGACCTTTTGCTACCTACATTCCAGGAACATACTGTTGCTAACGGTTACCTCTGTTCTTTCAATTAACATCATTGCACGTATATGCCCTAGCAAAATCTACAAAGAGAAAATCCCATGAGGAAATTATTTCAAGAGGTATTATATACTTAGTGAAAATGCTTTTAAGTTTTTTGAGAACGTACTAAAACACCTTTCAGTTTAGTAGTAGTACATCCAACAGGAAGAAAGGCCCTTCCATTGTTGGAATTGCTGTAGAGGGGCATATTATGAGGTAACTGCTACTTCTGACTACTCATAGCTGAAAAGTAACATTTCCATCCAAAGTTGAAAACTGATGTTTTGAAAGCTTGCAACACTACATTATTGGCTGTGAGACCACCGCATTTTCCTGGGAAAGAGAGGCTTTAATAAAGTGTTCAAATGTGTGGAGCTGTACCAGGCTCTTGAATAGAAAGAGGATTAACTGCTGCCAACACATTGTTGAAAGGAATGTACCGGGAGTACTTATTGCATTATTTCATGATTTGGAAAGCTGAAGAACAGATTCAATCTATTTGAGGAAGGTCCCTTCATGTTGCCTTGCTGATTTGCAGTGGTTTCCAAGACATTTTTCTTAAAAAAATTAAAAAAATACAACAACAAAGAAAAACAAACAAAGCAAGCAGCCTCTTGAGGTCACTTCTCCATCTGTATCTGTTCAGCCAGGAACATAGGTGGCAATGTTCCTTTTTACTCTGGGCCAGACTCTGTCCTCAGAGAATTCTGTGGGGAATGAAAGGAAAACAAAATAAAGCCAACAAGCAGCAGTGGTGCTACTCTACCAGTGGCCTTTCTTATTATGTTTTGGTGTGCTCCTTTCACCCCTGCAGATTTTTCAGACCTAGATCATATTTACCCTGAGAACCTTGTTACTGAGCTCCTTGTGAAAAAGCATAATGTATTTCAGTACCAGTGCTGCACAGATTTCCCCATCAGTTTAGTAGAAATGTATCAATATCTTTCAAATATCCTCTATTGCTGTGTTAAAGTGAGTTTAAGTTTCTATCCAAAGACACGTTTTCTAAACTTTCATCTTGCTTTCTCGCATTGCACTTTATTCAGTTAATATTCTTTAATTTTTGTGAAAACTTATTGGTTTGAGTATTCCATACCCAAATGTATTCAAGTATTGTGTGCAAGCATACAGTTTCTGACATGCAGAAACTTGAGCAGATATTAACTGAATTTTGAAAGTGATGGGATTCAGATTCCATGTGTCAGAATCCTCTGTGGACACCTGAACTGCTGGGCCAGAGAGCTACCAGCATCCAAGGTTCTGGTAAACATCTGCATGAAGACAATCACACTGTGGATTGTTGCACCGTCAGATGCTTATTCAACTAGTCAGCAGTCATGAAATCAGCCTCCTTTGTAAGACCATAACGACGGCAGTACTTCCAGACACACTGGAAGGCTGAGATGTTTGCCAGGGATGCATAGGTAAGTAAAAAGTGGCAATTTTTTTTGTCACAGAGGTCAGAGGCAGCTGCTTATGTAATGTATTTGTGACATATTAAATGTTGATGAGAGTGTGGCCAAGCATACAACTATAAGAATGGCTTCGAAACATCTATTTTGAGTTGTTTCCCCACCAACAGCATTTGTTCTCTCATTTAAATCACCACAGCTTTCCCTCTATCAGATAGAGAATCTTAAAAATTGAATGCTGAAGCTCACTTGACCCCACACCCTTCCTAAGCAGCAATGCTGTGAATTTTTGCTCAAGTCAGTGCTTCTTCAACTCTTATGATTGCAAGCAGCTTTAAAGGATCTCTCAGGTAATGAAATTGCTCTTTTCATTCTTTTAAAACACTAAGCTCTGCTGAACAGCACAGAAGCTCTTCTGTACTGAAATATCTTTCAGGGAGTTGCAACATTTCTTTGTGGTTGCGTAATCTGTGCTAATTGTTGTCTAATTTGGAAGAGAGGCTGACCCATAGATCCAGACTGCATAACTCAAAGGTGGAAAAGGAGCAGCTTAGGAGGAACAAAAACTTTTGAAAGAATGCTTATTTTAATATTAGTCCATAAACATACAAGCAGCCGTATTTCAGAGAAGGCTTTACGGCTTGAGTCAGTAGTCTCCAGTTTGCTGACCAGACACATTAAAAGCCTCATAAAGTAAGGAAAAATGGCTAAGAGAAGGCAAGTTCACCAACATTGCATGCTTCCCACCCTTCTTTGAATACGGAGTGTTTTTTCTCTCACATAAATAAAAAAACCAACCAAACAAAAACCCAACAGTATTAAATAGTAAACAAGATGCTAAAGGTTTGAGATGGTATTTGCCACTGCCTTACATACACATATGATTATTTTTGATAATGGTACTCATAAGATAAACTTACAAAATCTATGCTGAATGCTAAATGACAGAAAACTCTACAAAACCAAAAGGCTAGCAGTTTACTTTGTAAGCTTCTTGGGATTTTTTACTAAATATATATATACCCTACATACAGGACAAGGTAACAAGAAAAATTACCCTTCAATAAAATGAACCTAAAAAGGGTCTTCTTGTTACTTCCCTATCAATTTATTATTCGCATTGTTTTTCAAAATTTCTCTTTTCTATGGCATGGTTCATTATCTCGACATAAGAAAACGTACAGAATGGTACAATGTTGTCTTCGGCAACAAGTATTGCAACATTCTATGTACTAGCAATGTGAAAGCTGTGAAATGTTTCTCAGTTTTAAAATATAAATCAAACATCCTGTTCTATATTTTACAGGACTATATATTAAAAGGTAACTGCCAAATAAAGTAAAGGAGACTTTCTGAGCGTCACTGAGTGAGCAACAATCAACAGAATTAATAAAAATTCTTGTTAGAAGAGAACCTACCTGATGCAGGACTTTGACAAAAATGTGTGCAAGACCTCTCCCTTTTACAGGAAGGGAACATATATTTCAACAGGGATAACCCTTGTAATTGTAAGCCCAGGAGTATAATATGTACTACATACTATTCCTATACTACAGATAATATACACTGCATTGCCTAAACAAATGTCAAAATTTAGCAATATGTATGACTCAGGCTGCATGTAAAATTGGTTCTGACCTTACTTGCATCCATATTATACAATCTCAAACTTTAGTAGGAGGGAAGGAGACAAGCTTTCAGAAGATACACTGCATGACCGGCTAGTGCGTGAACCATCCTTTGGTTTGCTAACCCACGGAGCTCTGGTTACGTGATGATGACATGGGAAAGAATGACATATTGATAATGTTAGCACCATAGAGTAGGCACGTATCTTTGAGAAGGCAAATGCCTTAAAAGAAAAGATTCTTTTGAGACCATCTTTTTTCCCCTCCAGATTCTAACATTTAGGAAACTAAAAACGGTCTGGCCATATGAGGTTTTTTTTTCCAGTGCAGCAGTATGGTAATCACTGAAACACCTCCAGAACAAGCAAAGATAGAACTACAAAGTTGAACAAAGGTAATATTCCAGTGAATTTGTGGCAGATTTAGTCACTAAAAGTGTATGTTCTTTGAAACGAACAGAGAGAGTACCGGTGCTGAACTCTCACTGGAAATCAACATGAGGTGACACTTTCACTTTTCTGAAAGCTAAGTATTCAGAACTGACAAAGGATACAGAATCTGTGTACAGTACAAGCATATCTTTTTAAGGTTTCATGTAAACTCTAAAATAGGAAATATAACATATCCACAGATTTCTAGAAGTGCTACAAATAATCCTCGCCAGATATTGCTGGATACCCCAGTTGCAGCCTCCAGCCACCAGTGCTCAATGATTAGAAATATGTATTTCAGCTTTTAGAAGATAATCTATGGATAACAGATTAAAGAATCTGTAACAAAATTCTCTCAAACAGTAAGAGTTCTTTTCTGGAAATCCACTTAATTCCATACTTGTTTTGGGGTTGGTTTTTTTTTTTTTTAAAGCAGCAGACAGACAATTCCCAGTGGCCACATTAGTGAGAATCCCTCAGTTAGAGCACCACGCACAGCTCTAAAACATTTACCTCTTACAGCATATTTTCTGTGACCTGCACATCAGAATGAATTACTCCTAGTTGAGCCACGTTTGCTGCTGCTGCTCAGCCTAGTCTTTCTTTTAAGACTTCTTCTTAAAGTCCTGATAGGGTTGAATGTTGCTCCATTCATTATTCATTTTCAGACTTCCTACCAAATTAAAAGGTAAGATTAAACACACCTCAGCAGACTTTTCTCTAAAATTTCTAGTATTGCTTGCAAATAACAACACGTATTTCTTGTGTCAACCCCTGCCTCATTAAAGTCAGTACTGAAGTAACATGAATGTAACGTAACACTACTTAGCAACTACTGTGTACTACTTTTTTTTTTCATTTTTATGTGTATACGTGTGCGTGTACATCCATAGCGACAGACACTGATGGGTAAACACAAAACATCCCACTTCTCCTCCCGCCATTCCTCACCTATTCTCCTTCAACATTTTTCACTGAAGTCATGGCAACTTCTTCTTCACCAAAACTGACCTTAATCCTGTCAAATAACTTTTTTGTATTGTTCCACTCACCTCTGCTCTATAATTTCTTGGTACTCTCTTAATGTATCCAATGACTCCTTCAGTCTTTTTGCAGTTTTCCCCCTATTCCTCTCTGAAGAATTCGTGCAGTGGCAAAAACATCTCCTTTTTTTATTTACCTTCTGGGCGACATAAATTAGTTCAGCACACAGAACCCAGTAGCAGCTGTGAATTGAAAGCACCTAGAAGAAATGTAAGTTAGCCTGATGGCTCAAAATTTGTGCTGAACCTTTTAGACAGTCTGTAGACTTGTACTCGGTTGTACACTCTTAACTAAATGTTCATAAAATGAGAACTACAGACCAGAAAAAATTGAGAATTGCTCCATGATTTTGTCCTTCATAGTGAACTCTTGGCTACAGACTCATGTAACAAACGAGCGATGGTAAGCTCTTATCTCTTCCACATGGAACAGGCCAATATAAAACCATTATCTGACATATACACACAAAAAAATTTTAAAAATTACTCTGTCAATGTATTTCTCATACTTGCTGGCCCTGCACTAAATCCTACTTACAAAAAAGCCTAAGAAGTGAAACTGCAAAGGAGCAGGGGCACAAGACAGTAAAGAACAGTGTACAGGAGCTATTTTGGGAGGTCCCAAGTCCTTTTTTTCATAAAATACCACTCTTCTGTAGCACTTGCAATTTACACTATGATTCTTAATTAAATAAATTTAGATAAATTCTACTGGTTTAATTTTTCATTTGTAAACTAAAACCAACCGTCAGCAGAGTTGATATCCTTAAAAAATAGCTGTGGAGAGGACTTTGGGAGACTATCAGTCATTTCCCTTTCCACACAGAGGACAACTATGCCTACATCCTACAGTTTCAAGAGCTGCACTGACTGATATTCTGCAACCTTTATGGGAATTTCATAACAATATTTAATGAGTCTTCCTCAGGAAGTCCTCCTGACACTGTAAGTTAATTTTCTTGCTGTTGTACAAGAGTATACCAGAAAACAGTGAAAAATTTACCAAAAAAGGTTTCTTCCCACTCTGAGTTCACTGTATTTTTTTTGCACAGCAAGAACACCTCTCCTTTGAGCATTTAATTTGACTAAAAAAACTAAGCAACCACCCTTTCTGTTAATGCCCTGAATCTAAAGCCATACTTGGGAAATACTCTTAAAAATTGTCTAAACGTTTTTTGGTTTGGTTTTTTTCCTGTGATGATACTTTTTCAAGAGCCAAAAATAGGTAACACGCTTGCTTAATTGCATGGAACTATTTGCTTTATGCATTACCCATGCTAAGATAGCCAAGAAGTAGATGAATGTGACTGCCATTCAACCAAGGTCCTTAAGATTCTCAATTTTAAGACAGTAAGCAGCTCTAATGGACACATTCTTGGACAGTTGAAAATGATAGTCTATTATTTACGAAGCCACATGCACATTTAAAGGATTCCAGAGGTATTAAAAAATATGTCTTGGAAAAGTTACATGCTATTTGTTTGCACATCTAGTCTTGCAAATCCAATTCCCATGGTAAACTGATGGAGAAAATACTTATTGGGGTGGACAGCCTTGTAAAACATGAATGCAACTTTTCAGCTTGTCCTGTGCGAGACACCTCTCTTCTATAGGGGAGCTACTGAAGTGAACTAACCGGTTTCAGGCAGCAATTGCCACCAACCATATCTTGCCTTTAGTTTTCTAGAAGATTTAAAAGTTTGCTTAGATACAAGTGTAGGAGGCTATACTTAATAACTCTTAAAGAAGGGGATGAGCTCACTTTTCTGTTTGCACAAAACCAGACATAACTGAAAGGAGGCCTTTCAGTAGAGGTCTTCTCTTATATAAGCAACAAAAAAAATCTATGAGAAACCAATTAAAATCCTAGCAAAGCCGGAAGAAACATGCCTGGTTGTTTTGGCATGTTTTGCAATTGACTGATTTGGCCAAACTTGTCATGGCACAACTAAGGTTTTGCTATTTTAGACCTTTCCCCTTTTTTTTTTTGTTTTGTTTTTAATTTCCCTGCAAGCAAACTGTGGTGTTTTCAAATATTTCTTTCCCTACAGTATCAAAAAGTACATATATAGATTTACATGTCTTTAAATACACACTCCTACATTAATAACAATAATTAACAATGCCGTTATGTTACTGATTCTTAAAAAAAAACCAAAACAATTTAGCATTCTTTAGCAAAATTGGATATCTGAGCCAGCAGCCTCTAAAGGTCACAGTCTCTTGAGCATGGCACTCAGCTCCCTGTACATGTTTTCCTACTACTGATAGGTAATAATATTATTGCCAGAACTTTTACAACTGTGTAATTAAGGCATATTTTAAATAGCTCATGTATGATCTTTGCTACAAAACGTAATTTCCATTTTTGCCAAAACTGCAGGCAAAAAAAAAAAAAAAAAAAAAGCAAAAAAAACTCAAAACCCAAAAACCCCTTTCCTGTATTTTATTGTAGGAACCAACTGAATGTTACAAATTCCCAAAAGACATTCTAAGTAGAGATAGTGAAATAAATGTTTTATGAACTATGTCTGAAATAACAGTATAATTCTAAATAGGTAAGAAAATAAAAGACAAAATTTGTTCATCGCACCTTCACAACCAAAGAAAAGTTTCTGATTGCCTTAAGAACCTACAAGTACTGAAGAAGAGTTTATAACATTTTAAAGTTACTTTTCCAAAACATAAAGGTGCATCTCCTAACACCGTATTTTTATTAGGATGAAAATTTTCCATTAGAATACTCTGTTTTCAGATACAAATATATTTAATTCAGACTCCTACTGTTTAAACAAAGGTTTTAATGATAATTAGCTTCAAAAATGTTAATGGCACTTTTTGGCTGCACCCAAAATTCAGGCATAGGAAAAAAATATTTATTGCAATAACTTGACAGCCTTATCACTGAAGAAAAAAAGAAAAGCACACATTGCCAACAGAATTCATCAGGATACAGATAAAATCTTCCTAGATTCCTCTGTCAAAATGCTCTAACATTGTGTACTTACTAACTTTGCACAATTTGCAGAACATCAGGAAGGAAGAAAACACCTGGAGGACCAGGAGTTTGGGAGACTGGACTACATATTTGACTGAGACTCTCTGGACAAGGAAGCCTGACTTTCTCACACTGGCAGATAGGCATGGTAGAGGATGAGAAGCAATGAGTGGGAGGAAGAGTAGTTTGTGATTAACTGGTCAGTGAATCGAGGCAGCAGATGAAAAACGTTTAGGGAGCTAAGACATCCTGAGACTAGATGCAAGTTCGGGGAGCAGACAACTGGCTGGGTAAAATGACTGGGACTGGGTGGCTGGAGGTGGGAAGCAGTAATATATGTGATTTAGAGACAAGTCAGAGGACAATTTGAACTACCCAAGAAAAGAGACTAGGAAGAATTACAATACAAGAAGAGACAGAAAGGGAAAGCATACATGGGAATGGCAGAATTGGATGTGATCCTAGGGTAGGATACTAAAATGGATAGTTGTGTTGGGGATGCCAGCCAGGCACTAGCTGTGGACCAGGGAGTAACAAATCAACCGAGGAGTTAAGATAAGAACTGAGATAGCTCACCAATGTCCCAGAACCATGCTAACATTTAGGTTCCCTCTGAACAGACCTTTCAAAGTGTCCACAACTAAGATTAGAAACATAGGGAATGAAGAGCTGATTTGCATAAACAGAGAGAAGAGGCTAGGACAGGGAACAATCAAAAAAGCTCACCCATCATGCTGGAAACCCACATTCATAGCCCTCCTCTACCCTAAAGCATATAAAGTTTTCTACCCAGAGAACTCCCCAGCTATCAAGCTTCCTGATATTCTGCAGTAGGTGGATTCAGAAAAAGCTTTCACTCTCTCCTGTTAGTACTGTGTATAAACAATTAAATATTTATTGGCATAAAGACTGGAACTGGATAGTTTAACTATGAACCTATAAAGCATGAGAAGAGTCTCCCTCAATCGTTCTTGTCCTCAAGTATCCTCTTCGATCTAAACAAGTACTGAGACAACGGGAGAATGATGCTGCAAACTTCTGGTCAAGACACCCACCTGAGAAGCAAGATGCTAGGATCCCAGTCTATATTTCATGACTATTTAACTTTTATACAAGTTAGAGCAAGTTCAAATGAAGATGATGGAATTCCCCACCCCATACAGAACACATTCAATAAAGTGGAACATACGTATTCAATTTCTTGGAAGCAAAGTACAAGGAAGAGAGCCTTCTAAATACTGAGTCATTACCGCAAAGACAACAAAAAAGTTACAGCTTTTTTTTTTAATAATTCCCTTTAATTTTCACGCAAGTGCACAAAATAAAATGTTTTGTTTGGAATGAAATATCAATTGTTTCAATCAAATGTTACAGTGTCTTCAATTAAGTAACTTTTTTTTTCTACCCTTATCTTTGGACAAAACTGACTTGCGTACATTTTCTTGTTTCTTAATTGCAATAAAATTTGCGCAACCCTAATGCTAAACAATATGAAAAAATGTCTTGGGCCTCTCATACTTAGCACTTTTACTCTCTGTGTAGCTCAGATACCCTTCTGTAAAATGGGAATAATTTTACCTTATCAAGATTTGTGAAGATAAATCAACATGTAAATAATCAAGAAAACTATGATTGCAAAGCCACTGACACCATGAGCACCCTAGGAAGCCTTGATTAAATTAATAACTTTGCCAGCAGAGCAGGAACCGAATAATAATGAGAATATGAAACATAAGAAAACTAACAAAGAGAAGAACAACAAAATATTGAATATCTGCACAGTGTTTGCTCCCTATCCAGCCTCTAGCAAGAACAAAGCAGATCCACTGAAAAAAGTATTAGGCAGTTCTTCAACTAAAGATGATCATATTTATAAAAGATGTGAATTTAAAACTGCACAACCTTACTTCTAGTACTTCCTAATACCCAAATACTTGACTTTGCACCTTTTAAGGTCATTTCTTTTCCATAGTAAAAACATTATGTACAATGTTCAAGATAAAAATCAAAAAACGTGGAGGTTCATCTGCCTGGTTTAGGGCAACATTTATCATTCAATATTAAGAGATCGACTTAGCATTTACACCTATCCCATTTACTTCTTTCAACTGAAATCAGGCAAAGTCAGTGGTTTTGAGGCAAAACCAGATGTAGAGCTCATGTCACTCCAAACAAAAAGCAATTTTCACATGGCCTTTTATGAACCGAACAGAATCGAGCAACTCTGGCACAACTCAGTGTTCTACAAGACATGCACAAAGGCCGTAGTTCTGAGAGGTGCTGTAGGTCTCTGGGTACTCAGCACTGCAGGATCAGGCCCAACTGGCTAATGACTTTTCATAGGGCAGTAGGGATTAACCACAATGTGACTCCTGCAGTCATTTGCAGCCTGAATGAAACAGGAAAAACTCCTTTTGACTTTGCAAGGAAAGTGTTTGTGCCTTTTCCTTTTCTCGGAGAACAGCCCCTTTTCTTTTCTCTAGACAAAAAAAATGTTTTTTCTCACTAGGCTTTACTTGGAAATGCTAAGGATGTGTCACCCCCTCCAGAGAATGACAGGCCAACAACCAGACCTTCTTTAACAGAGGACTAAGTTGTTGTTATACAGCCAATAAACTATTGAGGTGGAATCAACCACAAAACCATGGGTCCTCTGTCTGTCCAGCTCCCTTCCCAGGCACTAGAAACCTCAAATTCCCGACCATGGTGACAGACTGGAGGAGCTGCCAAAAGAGTACACAGACATGCCTGCTGCCCCCTATACCTGCCAGACAATTTCCTCTCCTAGGAAAGCATACATAGCAATGGAGTAGAGTATCTTCTCTCTGTTATGTTTCCCAGGCTATAAATATAGCCTCATCCATGGCTACAACTCTCTCTCATGGGACTGCTTTAACGTATCTGAAATGATCAACAGCTCTATAATTATTGCAGCTACCACTATTAACTGTTTAAAGTTTGGACGCTAAAAGTTCCATGCACTGTACCTTGAAGTTATGATTATTATTTTTTCTTAGAAAACCCTTAATCAGGCTATATGATTAGGATGAGAGAAATGCCATAAACAGCAGTTAACTGGACAGTCTCTGAATGCTGGGCACCAGTATGAAAGGAAAAGTGAAGTTTCAGACTCTTCCCTGTCCTTCGGAACCTAGCATCAGAGAGTTTGAAGAATAAAAAGTGAATTTTGATTGATTCAGCTGCTTACCTTAGAAAACCGTACATGCAGATGGAATGCAAAACTACTCAAGGCTATGGCTTGAAAAGTATTTTTGAGTAAGGTACGAAATCCTTTAATCTCCTGATTTTTCCCAGAGTTGTCAACACTGATACCTGCAGTCAGTGGCAAGTCTGCTAACTTGACTGAAGTCTGAAAACATGAACAGGGATAGATATTTCTAAACAGGAAAACAAGCATAGAGGCTCCAAACTCCCAGACTTCACCTACTGCTCCTCCAGCACGATTAGACCATTTTCACTGTATAGCTACAGATAAATATTTATCAATTGCAGGCTCACAAAAATATTTTAACTTTTGAGGTCCATGCACGTACGATGAGATTCTTCTGAGTGTACCGAAAGGAAAACAGCATGTAGGACCTACTGCAGTACTTATCTGTAAAGTCTTCTCTTTTTCTTTTTTCTTTAACAAACAAACAATCTATCCAAGACAATAAATAGTCCTTCACCCTCTGTGCGATCCAGCCATCAAAGCTGGTAAAGAATGTTGAATTATCACAGGAAGCGAGTCTATACCTGCTAGTGTAGCAAGGAAACAGTATCCTCTGTACAGACCTGAGGAAGGGTAACTAACTAGTCTGCACACCAGAAAAGCTTCATAGTACTGCAAAGTATCTTCTCGGTCATCACTGTACTTGGGTGAGTCGCTGTTTGACTTCAGCTACAGCTTTAGGAGTAGCCAAGGCCACAGAAGCAATAAAAGCTAGAAATATTTCAGCCGAGAGGCTGAAGTCTTCATTTGCAATCCTCAAACCAGCTGAGGATTTGGATTTGCTTCCAGACACAAATAAATAAGGGCTAAGCCTTCTAGCCTAGATGATGGAAAAGACCAAGTAGTACAAGTTAAATGAGGGAGGAGGAAAAGAAAAAAGAAAAAAAAGAAGGGGAGGGGGGAGTCCTTTTTAAAGCCAGAAATAAAGATGTCCTTTTGGGTCTGGGCTACTCATTTACGCATGTGCACACACACAAAACCAAATCCAACTTGTGCCCCTGCTACTAACCTCTGCTGGCATTTACATAATGCCAGTCTGTAGTCTCCTGTGTGATACATAGCAACCTGTATAACCCTCACCATTATAACCATTAGACTGAGAGCACTGTGCTAGAAAGAAATACATAGCACTGCTAAAACATGCATTTTTGTAGGTATTGAGTCTTCCCCAAGCATTTTGGTCTTGGTTTTGTTGTTTGGGGTTTTTTTTAATTAAAAAAGTCTGAAGATATTGTGAATACTTTAGAAGACTGTGGTAGTGTGATAAAATTATCAAAGGAAGGCTGTAACATAAGCCTGACAGTTTACAAACACAGTATTCAGTTCTACTCATAAATGAGATCACATACAGTAAGCAAATAGGATCGCTACTCACAATAATCACCACTCTAATTCAAAGATTATCTCAAGAGTAGATGGTAACAGGAAAAAAAAAAAAAACAAACACCAAAAAACCCCCACAAACCCCAAACCTTTCTTGCCCCAGCTGACACTTTACACAATAAATTGGCTTTATTTGGCCACAACTTAGAGGAATTTCAGTTGCAGATTTGACATTGCAGAGAGCAAAGTGTAAAGGTTTTGAATGGTGTAGTTGTTCAGAAGAAACCTAGAGCCTCCCCCCTTCCCTTCACAATCGTCAACTTAATCGTAAGGAACCTGGTTGTTACGCAAGTGAATTCAGTCCTGTGATTGGTTATCACAGCAATGAAGAGTCTCACACACTATCCACATGAGTTCTGAAAATAGCAATGAGCATCTGCTCTGTGCGGCCTACCCCATCAACTTTCCTTTCACTGTTTGTTTCAAAAAGAGTCTTTCAATAAGTTTATGGTTCCTGACACCAGAATTTATAAAGGAGTAAAGCAACACCATGTGAGCAAGACCTCTGGCTAAGTGAAATAACATTCCTGGTAACACTTATCTATGGACTATGAGATGACTCGCTGGACAAATTAACTAGTCTAGTAATAGATTTACTTTGCATTAACTACTCTCTGATCTGCACTGCACATCTTTACACAAGACCTCTACTGTGCGTTTATGTCTGATATATTTAAGACGTATAACTTAATTATAATCTTATGTTCATTCCAATTAGTTATTTTAATGCAAAAATCAGTCCTCATATTTAAAGCTCATTCTTCCACTACTAAACTAGTTCGTCGTGTTTATTTTGAAGCCATGCAATGTCATACCTACTTAAATTTTAACTAGGCAAATACCTTCCTCAGCAGGAATAGAGTACATTCACTTTCTAAGGGTGAAAAGCTATGTAACTTCAGCTTTGCTTGGACAGAGAAAGTAGCTTAAGATATTAAACTTATCTATTTTGGCCAGTAAACTGTTAGTATTAGAAAAAGTTTGTACACAACAAAGAAAAAAGTTTCAAATAAATAACAAATTTATTCATTTACCTTCTCTTTTGGTTTTTGTGATTTTAAAAGTTGTGAAGTGTGTATTTTCAACTTTGTATATACAAGACTATAAAACAAGTTAGACAAAGGGCTAAATCTAATTATCCCTTCTAGTTTCATAATTCCTTCCTAACTCAGCCAAAATCATGTAGGCAAATATCACTGTAACTTGAATCCAAGTTTAGCTATAGAATCTTGTTTAGCTTCATTTTTAGAGAATTCTGAGAAGGGGACATGCTTCAAAAGTATCTGTATGTGCATCAAAATAACACTGACATCAGAATTTAGGCAATCCAAAAATGAGCACTAACAAAAAACTCCCCCAAACCCTAGAAACATAAGGATATAAAATTTAGTCTGTACCGTCTGTATAATTCAACTGCACACTGCCTGCTTCTCTGGATAACTGGAGTTACCATCAGTTGCTGAGTTTTGAATATTGTTGAATAAGAAAATAAACACAGTGGGTAAGTAAGGCTAGTACTGGAGAAAATACTTTGCTCATTTACTCTAACCATACGAAATCTTAGTTCTAGTTATCCCAAAGAACCATAAGATATCTTTGTTAAAATGATGAAGTCATAGCAAGAGATGCCACCTAAGAAATCCTTGTTTATTCTGAAACATTAGCAGGAAAGCGGGGAGAGTAGGTATATTTTGATTTAACGTGTTAGGTGTTCAAATTATTGAAACTTTTAACAGAAATTAAAATTTTTACCAGACAGCATAGGCATTTTCATGCCTTGTTCAGATTTAATTTGGGGTTTAGGAATTTTTATTTTTAAATAAAACAGTATTTACTGAAGCAACAACTACCACCCATGAAAGCTAAGGTAACTGATACAGCAAGACAAAGAAGTGATGAACATAAAACAGAGCTTTGAACACACAACCTCAAAATAAGGCTCTATCTTAATAATAAAATTAATGAGATTAGAATGGGCCCTCAAGAAATTTTAGTAACCCAGAATTTTGTAACACATATTGAACTGTGAGATGACTTAGTATTAAAAGTAGCATTCCATTTCTATGACTGTCTTAACGCACACTGCACCCTGCAAGGAACAAATATGCAACTACACATGCACTAATTAAATATTTATAGAAAGAAAAAATATGGGACATCACAGAAGCAGAAGAGAATTGTATCTTTACAAAATATGTTCTATTATTCTAACTAGAAATCAGGATCAAGGAGACACAAGAGTTAAACTCTCCCGTTATTACAGCTGAATAACTAACATTTACATAGTCTTTTAAAAAATAATGAGATACAGAAGCCAAAGTATTAGTTAGCTCAAACAAGGATGAAGATGCAACTCTCAAACTCTTAAGAGAAGCAGCATCCTGAAAAAAAACCTGAAATATTTAAAATGAATCTACTTTCTTTCACCTCTGCTTCCTCATTAGTATGGGTTTGAGGCTCTTTCCTCCAGCAGCAGGAGCCAAGCTCCCAAGCAAGTGGCACACTTTGTTCTATGTTCTTTTGGGATATGGAATTCCTTTCCTTGTATCCTCTAAAAAAAAAAAAGTTAAAACTCTCATCCTGACTCTTTTTAGCTGTACGAGAAAATTTCCAGCTGAACTCACATCACCAAGCTATAGGGTTACAAGGTATCTAATCATGTGTAAATGATCAAAATACTGGAAGATAATGAGTCGTCTGATCAATGTAAAGTTTATGTGCACTTACTCCCAGAATTCCATCACTGGAGAAGTGGCATTTTGTAAAGAGACTTGACTGCAGTTGCTCAGATTAAGTTTTTGGAATTCCACACAGTTTTCTATAAAAGAAGAAAAAAAGAGTTTGCTATATTGACATGTAAGTACATTTCTTCTTGTGCATCTTCTAGTTTATGCATCTTGTAAAGCCACCATTCTTTAATACATTTTCTCTACGTGGTTAAAGAATTTCTAGGTACATTACAATGCCACAGCTGCTACTTCTGCAGCACTGTATTGCGATCACCAGATCACAGGCCTATCCCAGAAAGTTATCCATGCAGTATGCTGCATTCTCCTATAACACTTTTCAAAGGCACAGTTGCAATGGCAAGTGCCAATAAAACGTCTGAGGCAGAAGAAAGATGCTTTGAGAAACTGAGGCAGCTGACTGAGAATTACAACACACTCCTACTCCAGCTACTGGTTCAACAGCCAGCGCTAACTATTGGCTTATGAAACACCGCCAGCAACAAGTTTCCACTTTGCCTTAACCTGGCAAGTGAAAAGTCACTCTGGCTTATTACTATTATTTCTAATACAGAGAAAGGAGGTCAAAGCAGCTCAGCATTGTTGAGTTGACACTTAGTGTTTGAACAGTGATCAACATTGGCTAAGCTTCTTTGCAGGGTTGCCAAAATTGATACTGAAGCCTTCCACATCTATTGCATCCAAGACCAATTCCCTAACATAACCTAAACGGCAAGATTTCAGATAGCTTTATGTGTGCCCAAAGAACATGATAATGACCAATTAATAAAAACTATGAAAGACAGTAGAATTGGTACATGATTTGAAATCGGACAGTAATACAAGGAATAAATGCAAAAACTTCAGGAACATGGAAATAAGGGCATTGGTATATATTCCTCCCTATAGATGTTTGTGATCTTCAAATGCAGTAAGTAGAGCATTAAAGATAATACCAATGAGAGGACGGATGAAGAACCCTATACTGCAAATCCTTATGAATACACACCTCATCTTTCACGTAAGAGGCTACTTTGCATGCAGTAAGAATTATTTATATGACTGAATTTTCAGAAGCAGCTTGATGAACATTATCCCTCAACATCTGGCATTAAAAAAAAGCAAATCCAAAGTTCCACATTTAATATTTTCCTCTCCATTTAAACTCCTCCTGATTTCATCAGAGTGAAAGAGCAAGATTGTAACCTGTCATCAGCTCTGCAGTAGAATTCATTTACTGTATTCAGGGAGAATAGATATGATTGCAAACGAGAGTCTTGGGATTTAGCCAGAATATCTAGCAGAATTAACAAAATCTAGTCATCTTCTGCTGTCTGACACTGTATTCTGCAGGAACAAATGGTTATACAATGACCTAAACCAAAAAGGTATGAGTAAGTCTTCATTCCAGGATTCCTTTATCATGGTGTAGTGTGAGTGATTGGCCCATTTCCCCAGACTTTTCTAACAGAATAGCTTTGTTCCTGACATTTTTATAAATTAATCAATTACTTGGAAGCATTTGTATGGCAATAATCTCTACTAAGGTCATACCTGTATTCCATTCATGCCCACAGGTAGCCCAAGGAAGCTCTGTAGTAAAGCAGTTAAACAAATAGAAGATAGCCCATGCTAAAATGATGATGTAATATACATTTAGATGTGCCTCTATAACTTGGGTAGCATATCCAATACCTAGGTACAAAAAAAGTGAGACACAATAGAAAACTTTCACTTTTCAGGTAGTTAAAAAACAAATGCTTATTGCTTTAAGTATATCCTAACTTGAATTTTGATATAATTCATTTTACTTCAAATTTAATGCATTCTGTTGCAGTAGAACACAGAACTGTTTGTTACCTTCAAATAGAGGGCAAACTTTCCTCCAGCATGTAATGCCTCCTTCACTAGTAAACTGTCCCAAGGCCGTCTCCAAGAAAAATACTGGTATTCCACAGCAAATAAAAAAAACCACATATGGGATGAGGAAAGCACCTACAAGTAAACATTGAGGGGGCATTGGTTATAATGCATACAGTTCCTTGACAGCACAATGAAAAATTAATTTTCTTAATAAAGGAAGGATCACCTATTAGCCACCTCTCAGGCATCTTGCTGGAAGTGCAGAAAGAGTTTACTCCTGGCCGCAAATATCAAAAGTTAACCTGTAAGCCAACGTCACGGACTAAAAAAAGACCAGACCAAAGTTCCTCAGTATAGTCTAAATTCTGCTTGTGTGTCTCTCAAATGCAGAAAAGACCAAAGTCTTGCTCACTCACACGGTTCTGCTCTGATCATCACAAAGTCAGTCTACACTATCTTGTCTTCCTTGCTTTTCTCAGGAAAGCACAGATGAAGAAGTGTTACGGAAACTAAATCCAAGAAGTCCTTTATGTTATTTGGATGAGCCTGATGATAAGGATCATGAAAAGGAAGTGATGATATAAGCTTCAGAACTACTTACAAGAACAGGAAAGCAGGGTTTGGCCTTATCAGCTAGAAATATTAACGTGAAATTGTAGCAAAATAACAAAGCATCAACATTTTTGTTAGATGCTAACAGTAAACTACAGCATAGGTAATTAGTAGTACAATTCAATGCTGAAGCATTGTATAATGCAACAAAGAAAATCATATCAATTAGCACAGAGCAGAAGTACTGTGTTATTTAATGATTGATCACGTTATTAAGTACAGCACCTAAGAACATGGCTGTGAACTATGCCGAAGCAAAGAAATCAGAGAAGATACATATATATTAGACATAATGTCACTTGCTAATAATGTAGATTTTAAGCATTCCATTTAGAACTGAACCTAAATTATTAGGAATAAGATACAGCCTTTTGACTGTGTAGAGAATCTGTTAACATAGACGGCATAAAGAATTTTTTTGCCTCATTCCCCAAGTACTCAGACTTTCTGATGAGTCAAAGGATGAGGTGGAAAGCAAACAACTATACTGGTTTAGACTGAAACAAGGAAATAAATACTGAGAAGAAAGCACAAAATAACTGATTCTGCCATTTTTGCTTACACCAAGAAAGTTTTACTGATTTAACCAGACAGACTAGCACACCAGAGTACTGCACATAATAATTTACCTGAAGTTGTAGGAAAATTACAAAGCCTTAACTGTCTAATTAAGTTATGACAATAAAGGTTAGTAGAACATACATGATGTGCTGTATCCAGGCCTCACAACCTACTTGCTTGCAAACTAATAATCCCACAACACTAATTAACTTCATTTAAAGTTCCCCTTAAATGATGTAAGCATCCCACCATTCACTCCATTTCAAATCAACACAAGGTATGCTAAACACACAAGTTTTGGTGGATGCAGTTTTTCCTAGGAAGATGAGTTTTACAGTGCTGTGCATCACTGCACACATTGGTAAGTTCTGTAGAGCACTAGCAATAGCAGCATTCCTTCCTTCAATGGAAGTCCTGAAGATCAATTTGATAATTAATGAACAGCATCTTAATAGCTCCCTCTCTAATCCTAAATGTCTGTCAGAATATTAACTATGAGTAAAATGTTTCTGAATACACTTCAGGAATATTTCTACAACTGCAAGGCAAATAGGTATGCCATTCATGATCTTAAAACAAACAAAAAAAACAAACAAAAAACCACACACACCAAAAACCAAACACCGCAACAGACCCACAACCTGCCACAACTGTTACACTTTAGTCACTTTGATTAGAAAGTTGAGACAACTAAATACAGCTGATTTGACTTGCAGTTTCTTTCTTCAGATCCAGCACATCAAGAGAGATCTCTTCATGAGTAGTCTCTTCCCTCAACCAGAGAGTTTGCCTATAGTTGAATCTTGGCTACATCTCAAGCAATACATGTGGATTTCACAAAGAATGGAATCCTTACACCTAAAACATGGTTTCTCTGTATGATTTATCCTCATAGGCTGGGTGAACTGCAGTACCAAATCCAGCTTGGCCCACTCATACACACAATCATAGCAAGTTTAACATGTCAACTTGTTGAAACTGGAAGCATTAGCTTTGACTCTGTTTTTCCAACACTGTTCTACAACAGGTATACATCATGAAAATTAAAGATCACATTTCCCAGCTTGCAAACAGATCATATTCCAATAAATACCTAATTCTAAACATGCAAGGAAATGAATTCTCCTAAAAAACCCACAAAATATCCTTAAGAACAAATTCAAGTTATAGAAGCTTATGCCTACACCACCTGTTGTGACACAGAGTAAGTACCAAAGAGAGATCAGACCTCAAAAATTCCATACAACTGCTTCTAGACTTGTTCTGTATCTAGCAAGTTATTTCATAACTAGCTCATATATCTTACCATTGTCTTCACTTACCACACACTAAGTAGTTTTCAGTATTTACATCTGATGCATCAAACAAGTCCAGCTCTGGTCTAATTCCAGCAGGGCATTCCAGAGAGTTACGAGAACACAGGTCATAGACCAAGTCCTCATTGAATAACATTGAAGTCAATGGCAAATTTCCCATGGTGACAGGACATGATCAGTTAAACCACACACATTAACTCTCTTCTTAAAGAATACAATGGTGATTAACTATGATATTTAAGTAATTACTTTTTCACCAAATCACCCAAAAACATGGTTAGAAGGTTTTTTTACCTAATGTTATACCCTTAAAAATGATAGCATCACATTTTGACAAGCTAGCATATACATACAAATGGGTATATAAAGGTCACTGTGTAAACAAGATCTTCATTATATACCAAAAAAAAAAAATATTTCTATCTTTTCCTCTGTGAAAATTTCTCTGGGAAAACTTTGACAACCAAGAAACTGTTCTGCATATCATACCCAGCATATTAATAATTTGCATACCAACAGCAGCACTTGGTAGCATCAGTCTGAAAACAGGTCAATTCTTCTTATCTCAGTTTGGCTAAAGTACAGATATATAAAGGAGCTACAAACCATAAACACATCTTCCACAGTAGTATTAGCCTTATAGAAACAGCAGACAAAATGGGCCAAAGCCATCCCTGAGTTCAGACAGCTGCGCCTAGTTTTGGAGGGACAAGGGAAAGAAACTTGGCACAGCATTGTTAGCAAATAAACCTGTTAAAGAACAGATCTTTGCACAACAGCCACTGAACATATTACTTTTCTGCCAGCCTCTATGCTTGCACTAACACTGATTCAGGCCTTAAGTGGGGAGAATGTTGAATCCAGTCCACAGAATTCTAAACTAATTTTTTTATTTACTTTTCTTTCCTCGTTGCTTTGCAAGTTACAGCTGACATGCTTATTCTTAGCTGTCACAAATCTTACATAGTTTATACTTAACTGTAACCAATACATGCTACGTTACACTTTTGTAGAAGTTAAGTCTGTTCTTTTCTATCTCAAATAACATTCTTATTCTAAATTTTATAGGGTTTGCACTCTTTGAGTAACAGGCAGCTTTGACATCTTCCCCTACCCTACAGTAGTGAGAAGTAACAAGAGGGGAAAAAAAAAAGTATAGTTGAGGTAAAGAAATTTTCATATGACAAATCAAAAAAACTAATCTTCATAGCATTATCAAAAACAATGTTCATGCTCTCCAAAGTATACTGTTGTGAAAAATAAACTGCTACATTCTTTTCTACGTCAGCCAAACTTATTTAAGTATGCTTGGGTCTGTGTTCACATGCAGAAGAAAACACACAATGTATGACTATAACAGAACTCTTGCTTCTTCCACATTAAAAATCTTATAGAAAAAAATATTTCCATTTACTAACACAAAAGAAACTTGCGAAAGTAAGCCACACAGTATTTGTGTAGGAGAAGGAAAGAGAAAGAGAAACACAGTGATTTTTTTCTTAGTTGTCAGATGCTCGATACTTCCCTATCCGCAGATACACTGAAATCCTGAATTACCTATCCCTTAGTAGCGCAAGAAATCACTGTAAAGCATTCTCAGCTGTTTATTTCCTACATTTATGGTGAGCTGTAAATCAACATATGATGCCATCTTACCTCCTCCATTCTTGTAGCAAAGATACGGGAATCTCCATACGTTTCCCAACCCAATAATCTCCCCTGCCACAGAAAGCACAAATTCAACCTTATTGTTCCAGTGACCTCTTTCATGAACTTTCTTATCATTGCTGTGGACGAGGTTGGTACTTGAGGCTTCCGGGTCTAAAACATCTTCTGGCTTGCCATTAATTATAGGAATAGTCTTTTCAGCTGTCATGACTGTTCAGCCTAGGAGAGAACAAAAGAAAAACATACAGATGTTTTAAGTCACTTGTTAGTAATAACCTTCAACAACAAAAGTCCCTCAGCATATCATTGGCTTCTTATTACCTACATAAATTTGCAGGTCAAAGTGAAGGAGGCAACTCTGTAAGGCTGGAAAAGTTGTAAAGAAGGAAAAAAAGGAAGGGGGGGGGGGGGGGGGCAGGGGAGAATCTTATACATAAGGAGAAGATTTCCAAGTTGAGACAGGCAACTTAGTAGTATGACGTTGTTCTAAGGCACAGATACTGAAGCCTTTCAAAAATCCCTCCCCAAGCAAGGATCCCAGCTTCACTAACCTACCAGAGAACAGAGATCTCCTGCACCTTCCAGGCATACAATTGAGAGCGGAAGAAGAAAGGGACGTGGTGAAGGGGGCCTGCATGCTTCTGGCCTGCCTGGAGGAGTAAGGGAGCTCCCAGACTACTCACCCAGGGCTCTGCCTGTGCCTGCGCGGCTGGGAGAGGGACCGGGTCTCTAGCTCAGCGCTACACCTCCGCGGGCTGCCGCTCTTCGCTCTGTTGCACAGGCGGCACGGGGCAGGGCAGCCGCCGGCGCCCAGCGGCAGAGGCGGGGATAACGCGGACAGCGTTAGGATAACGAGGAGCCGGGCAGCTCCTGCTCGCAGAGTCCTGTTCTGCGGCTGCTGCCCGGCCGGCGGGGATAGGATGCTCCCCGCGCTCTGGAGCCGGAATTTGCAAATGCTCAGCCTTCCCCGGAGCGATGGTATAACACCCGCCTCCCCCCTCCGCCCACCTCAGGCTGTCCCGCCAGCTCCCCCCCCCTCCTCTTCCTCCTCCTCCTCCACCCAGCATCACCACCCGAAGCATCCCCAGCCCCTCGCTCCCCCGCCCCGCGCAAAGCAACCAGGGTCGAGCACCGGGCGGTACTCCCTTGCGCACCCCCTCGGCTCCCCGCTCCCTCCGTCCCCATGCGAAGGGGAGAGGCGACCTGCATGCGGCCCGCGGAGGGCCCGCAGCCGCGGCTCGCTGCGCACCTGCCGGCCGCCTTGCTGCAGTGCCCGCCGCGGCGGCGAGCGCCCGGCCCCGCCACCGCCCCGGCCGGCGGCTTCCCCCGCGCCTGCTGCTCCCGGCGGGGGGAGCGGTTTGGTTCGAGTTCAGGCCTGGCGAGTTAAAATTAAAAAAAAAAAAAAAAAAAAAAAAAAAAGAACCCGCCATAAAACAGATGACATTAACTTCAGCTGGAAAAAGGGGGGGGGGGAGGGGGGGGAGAACAGGGGGAAACGGGGGGGGGGGAGCGGGATTAAAAAAAAAAATGTGGGGGGGAACATTTGGAAAGTGTGGAAACAATGTGGGCGCTTTCAAGTTACACTGGGAAAAGTGTAGAAACGGCCCACGTGGGCATTTCTAAGCGGGGTTTTGCTTAAAATTCAACCAAATAAGTGTAAAATAAGAATAGCAAAAAAAGAATATAAACTTATGTTTCAGGCTGAATGAAATAGAGACATTTTTCCTATTTAATTTTCTCCCCCCCCCCTTTTTTTTTTGGTAGGTCAGTTATTTCCACCCCATGTTTCTCAACCCAAATTAAATACCTCTTCCATTATTCATCTCTGCAGCTTCTCCCTGGCAAATGGCAAGACCCAACCAAGGTTTTAGCTTCAACTCTTCCCTGAGACCCAACCTCTCAGTTGCTTTGCTCTGAAACTACAGGAGACGCACCTTAGAACGCTGTCTTTTAAGCCCTGGATTACGTTTAAGCGTGCTGGAAGATGCTGTCCCAGACACAGCAGGCTCTTCCATGTGAACTCTCTCCCTCTTGCCCTCCAGCTCCCAGAACTTTTCACAGTGCCAGGAAAACTGTTATCCAGTGTTTACTGAAGACAGTGGAAAGATGCCCGTGGATAATCCTTCGTTTCAGTGGCAGGTCTGGCCCAAACCACAACTGATAGATTTTATATTAACTTTAGCTGACTTTGGAAGCTGGAGTCTGATCATACCCTGCTTATACATGTACCCTCAGTGTGTTTACACATAGATGCTCCTACTGTGGTTAACATTTTTTCAGAATTTTGCGTTTGAATTACGCATGCCACAAGAGTGGGTGTTGGGGTCTCACCCTCCATTCTGTGAACTATATATTGCATAAACGCTTGTACCTAACAGGTGCAGGTCGAGGCCCTTCCTTTTCTGATTGATATCAACATATATAGTGCTAGTATAACCTATACTGTGAAGTGAAAAACTGACAGTGGTAAAACTATGATAGAACTGCAGATTCCCATTTTTTTCAATTTTTTTTTTTTTCCCCCAAAAAGTGTTCTCCACACATATCACCAGAGCTGGGTTTGGGTGGTCTTTTTGTGTTTTACTTTTGTTTTGTTTCTAATGCAGCTGGTATTCATTAACTGAGGATGGAATAGATCCATTTTTCTCAACCTGGCTTTGCACAAACCAAACTCAACTTGGAGGGGTTTTTGTTGTTTTATTCCCCCCCCTTCTTCATCTAGTTTTCAGCAGGGATCAAAACAGGCATTGTTTTTCTGTATTCCAGCCAGGCTGAGCAGGCTCAACAGGATACACTTAAACATCAAAGCCGAAACTGAATTCTCATTTCATTCCTGAGAGTAATTCTAAAAATGGAGGGAAGCTAAGGGACAGTAAACTTTTGACTGATGATTCAATACATGGGAGAGACCAGTCTCCTTCAAATAGGCCAATGATACCAAATTGACTGCTCCAAAGAACAGTCTGTAGGATGACTGGCAGATGCAAAAGGTGTTTGATCACTGCCGGTTTGTTCAGTATTTGGAATGATTCATTCCTAGTGACAAGGATTTTATCCACTGCTCTATTCTTGCACTGATTCTCATTCAGTTTCCTACCAATTGAAGGGTTTACGGAAGTAATTGCTAGCTGCTAATCTTTGTCAATACTTTACTGAAATACAGCACAGTGTTGGCAACATAAGATTTCCCAAATTTTAAAACAGGTTGATAACGCTGGTTTTGGTGGTGTTTTTTTTTTTTTTTAAGCCAGTGGAACGTCCTCTGTTGCAATGGAAAAAATTCTCTGGTTTGCAGGTTACACTAGGTTAGTGCATGAACTGAGATGTATCTCATGCTTCTCATCACAAATTCATGCCTGCTTCTGAGAGTCTGTTGGGAGACCTGCACATGAGATGCAATCAGAACTGAACTCAGTGACTGGGATGAGAGCAAACCTTGCAACATGGCTGTACTGTAATACAAGATACTGATAGTTACCGATATCAGAAGACTGTTACTGGTGAAACCAAAATCTGCTACTAAAACATTAGTTAACTAACTAAAACAGTAGTACATACTCTGTAGAAGGGCTCACAGCATCATACATCAAGTAATCTAGTTACATCCAAGCAGATTTCTTCTGCATTGTCGACTTCATTCCTGATAACGTAGCATCAATTCTGCAGAAGCATTTAGAATTGTTGCCTACAACCCACTCACCAGAAGTAAGTTTCCTGGCCATTCCTCTCGAGTCCCACATTAAAATGATGTGACCTAACAAAGGAATTCAGGTTCTGCCTTACTCAGATTGATCTCCACACTCCCAAGGAAACCATTAAAACTCTGTGGAAAGCAGACAGGGGTGGGAGTGGAAACCAGATGTTTCTGTTAGCAAAAGGAAGGTGCTGTGAAGTACCAAATGTTCTAAAATACATTTATTTAGATTTATAAACTAAAAATAATAAATATGAGGAATTGATATATAGAGTAACTTGAAAAAAGAACCTCCAAAAAAAAGCCATATTCCCACAGAATCCTCCCAGGATATTGAAACACATGGCCCGGATGCATCGAGGAATACCCACTGTACCCAAGCTTCTTTGGTTACTGAAAGAACTCACATTCAGCCTATTTTTGCATTTATTCTGTTCTGGGACTTCTACCTGTTCCATACTTTCAGGACAAAAATCCACAGAATGTTAAGACATACCAACACATGTGAAAGGTTAGCTTTTTTGCTTTTTTTCCTCTCATTAGTATCCAACCCCTACACAATTCCGAAGGCATGTGAAGAAAACTGCATGATACAGTCGCACATTTTGCTTCTTATGCTTTGGATGTATAACTTTTCTTGAAAATCAGGACGCTTTGCTTATCCTGCACTTTGGATCCTTGCTAGGATGCCTTTTCTGTAACACTACAGTTGGACAAGAGGGAAGTCTCTGCTACATTGTGTTATCTTTTGGCCCACGTATGTGCCTCTAGATTTTTGCATTTTTCCTGAATAAAACAAAACACACACACAAAAGATAAAATAAATAGCTGTCCAAAAAAGAATTCTCACTAGGATTAAAGCTACTATGAACAGAGCCAATTTCACAATAGAGAGATCAATGCAATGTTCATGCAAGTGGTTGATGTGAGCAAAAGTCATGTTATATAGCTTGGGAAATGAAAGGGCTTGGACTTGGCTCCATTTCTTCTCCGTATTAAACCACAGTAACTCTGCTGTTTTCTGTGTTGTTTCAATAATATAGGGTCCTGTGTCAATATCACTGAAGGAAGGATGGAACAACAATCCTCTCCAGACTTAAAAGTTTTAGTCTAGGTTTGATAGAAGCCAAATCTGCACAAGCTTTATGTAAAGATTTCACAAAGTCAGGCTCTTCATGAGTAAATAGCTACACAAAAGAGAAGAAATACAATAAGAATTTCATTAGTGATAGTGATCTGACCCAGTATTTTGGATCAAAAGCCTAAGATCATGAAGCTAATCTGTGAAGAAGAAAGACACCTTTAGCTATGCTATTACAGAGTGGGCTTAAGTCAAACAGCAATAGGCTGTCTGATTTGTGCCTAATCAGTTTTCTGCAATGGGAAAAAAAAGATTTATTGGTTGCAGATAACAACTTTAAGTTAAGCAACAACTGATTGTTGGTCTTCTATTTAGAAAGGCTTAATATCTATCATTGGGGATCTCTCAAATTTATTGCCCATGCCTCACAATGCTTAAGATGCTGAATTTAGAGTTCAAGAGAGCTGTGAAAACCACTTTTTCCATCTATCGATGTTGCCCCTTGGGGGCCTTCTCTTGTCCCTTGCTGTCAGTCTGAGATCCATATTTTCTTTGTTAGACACATTTTATCTTCTAGACCATCTTATCTTTTAAACAGGAGCAGGTGATACATTCCACAGTATGGGTTTTCTGCTACAGAATTATGCTAACATGCCTTCATCTTTGGATCACCTCTGCGGCACCTTGCTGTGAAAGGGTTAACTTCAGTTCCCTTACAGGGTTCCTCTCAGTGCCTTTTGTCAGACAGAATTTTCTGACAGTTATTTGGTGACTGCTTGTATTTTAACACATGACAAAGGTGATCTAATGTCTCACGAAAAAGGTGGTACACATCATGGGTTCCTCATGTTGCCTCCCACACATAAGCACAATTCCCATTGTATTTTATGGAGATACCCTCTGCTAATGTGGCTAATAGTATCCTGAGCTTCCTAAACACGAGTTTCACAGACAGACAGCATTTGCAGGGAACATCCAATAGTGAGGCTTATACACAACTTCCAAGAGTTAGCAGTCATCTATCCAAATTGAACAGAGACCCTTTATATGTTGTGTCAAAGTCATATCTGCTGACTCAGTTAACAAAAGCATGTTTTTACTTTTGCTAGAGCTTAGAGCAGCAAGAAAATAAACAATAAGCAAGAAGTTATTTATGAAAAAAGCATCCTCATGCCTCTGACTGTAAACCTTGAGGCACCGTACTTCTGAATAAGACAACAAGAAGTATATTTCTACACATTGACAAAAAATAACCACCCTCCAGTAGTTTAGAAAATGCATGCAGCCAAAGGTGTCCAACAGGACATAGAAAAAGAGTAAAATGCACTAGTTTTTGTGAAGAGTGGAAAATACCTATCCATATAAATGACAGCACTAAAAGAGAAGATACCTATGGAATGATGTTTTAATGTGACTTACGAGTGCGACCAAATAAAAGAAATGTCAGACAGAGACTTCAGAATTTTAGATACATAACACCACAACTGCCTTAGTACTAGCAGTTACTAGTCAATCATTCTTCCAGATCCAAAACTGAACTTGTGGTCTTCATGTAGCTATGCATATCCGGCATGCCAAACTCATACTTACTGAGAGGTGCTAAAACTTGGAAAAGGAATGAACTCTGAGGAAAGTTGGTGCTGAGATCCTCTGGATATATTTTCAACTATATTAGGACTTCAGAATTTGTATTATTATAGGTACTCAGTGAATATTAAAGACAGAATTGCATTCAGATTATAGATGCCCCTTGCAGGCACCTAAAGTCCTTTATCTTATCCCATTCTTTCTTGCTGTAGAAGAAAGCGTAGGGTAAGGAGTTGCTTTGTGCACTGTATGCTCCAGGTTAATGTGGGGAGACTTAGGATTTACGAAGTTCAAAGAATTTAACAACTCTACGCCTCAGGTGAGAAAAAGTGCACCTGATAGGAAGCAGGAGCTCCTCCAACCCCTAGGTAGTGATCGCGTTGCACTTCTCTTGCATGAACAGCCTGTCTAGCTAGGCTTTGTGTTAATCCATGGATTTCACACAACTTGGCTTTTGGGCTTTAGATTGAGTCTAAAGAACAGCAATTAAAAAAAACATTTTCCAGTTTATAAATGAAGGTAGTCATCAATAGTTAAAATATACATTGCAAGATATTTACATTTCTGTTTGTTTATATTTTTAAATGTGTGTGTCAAGGAACAGAAACATTTCTGATGAAATGCCAGTGAGTAGGCTGGGGGTGCAGAAGAAGTTGGGAGGGGACACAGCTGGGACAGCTGACCCTAACTGCCCAAAGGGATATTTATATGACATCATTCTCAGCAATAAAAACTGGGCGGGAGATGATGATTTGAGTTATGGCATTGGTCTTCCCAAGTAACAGTTACACACAGTGAATCCCTGGTTTTCCTGGAAGTGGCTAAGCATCTACCTACTGATGAGAAATAGTGAATTAATTCCTTATTTTGCTTTGCTTGCACATGCAGCTTTGTTTTACCTATTACACTGTTTTTATCACAACCCATGAGCTTTTTCACTTTTGCCCTTCTGATTCTCTACCCGATCCCCCAGGGGAGAGTGGGAGTGTGGCTGTGGGGTGTTTAGCTGCCTACCAGAGTTAAGCTACAACACCTACCCAGAAGCAAAAGACCAGTGTTCAATCTTGAACGTACAGTGAAGTGTCGAATTGTCCCTCACAAACATGGTAACCTATGCAATACTCATGTTGAGGGAAGGATGGCAGCAACGCTGCACACAGTCTGCCAAATGTAGTTTTAAAATATATCAGAATGAACAACAGCAAGCTACCATAAGAAATGCAGTCATAAGATGCGAATGAGGGAGTGCTTTGGTTCAGTTTCATATCTGAAATAGGAGAAAAGCTCCAAAAGACAGGTCAACCAATAAGGAATATGATTTACTTTTCTCCATGATACAAAAGAATAAAAAATACATAAGACAAGTTACCCCCAAAATTCTGTTCAACTCAATCACATTTTATTCTTAGTATTTTCTATCTTCAAAAATGGAGTGCAACACCAATATATTGCTTCAAAGTTTAAAAAAAGGTCCCTCATATTGTCAAAATATTTCCTTTATTGAATTCTTTTTTTGCTGAAGCTGCATGTTAGTAAAACAAAGTAATTGCCTGAAAAGTTTTGATTAGCTCTTATCAAACACACCCTATCATATTCAGTATTTGTTTACATTTTAGTACTGTATGCCTTTAAGCACTGGAACACCTAGAATTTTAGAGAAAGTAGTATGCGTTAAGTTCTCTAAAGCAGGCCTAGTATATTCATACAGACACTATGCTACTGCAACTGCTCTATCACATAAATTACATGTGACAACTCGGACTAACTCAACAAACAATCCTTTCGTGATCTGCCTGCTGGCACATGGCTAATTAACAATTAATTGCCTTCAACAAGATTTCTGCAGAGCAGATGATGTGCTATGCCTAGCAATAGCAACATCTCAGTGTTTTAAGAGACCAAATATAAAATACTCTCAAATTTTATGATACTCACTAAGCTGTACAGCTGCACTTTTATGTGCCAGTCCCAGTGCATGGACTTCTTTGTCTTTCACAGCTAAAAGAGCAAGTAGCTGTTAATGCAGACTCTCATCTAATCCACTGGAAAGGCAAACGGAGAAGATGGAAGAGTACCAGATTATATATAATTTTGTGTCTGCTGGACAATTATTTTCCCCAATGACTTTTTAAAAGTGAGCAAAGAAAATCAATGACAGAAGAACCTTGCAGCAAAGAGACACACATCACATTTGCGTGTACAAAGCTCTGTGTCTAGAGGAACCAAGAACAGCAGGTAGATTTCTAATTTGCTGGTACAGATTTCAGAAGCCTGATAATGGGTACGGTGGGAGAGCAAGAGAAGACACGTATGAATTGCTACTGCACTCTTTCAGAAATATATGGCATATATTTAGGTGTTAGGATTCAGGCACAGAATGGGCGGATTCTTACGAGCGGGAAAAAGCTTTTCAGAAACTCTTAAGAAAGTCATGAGTGTTATTTTAACATGATGTTTAAAGCAGAGATGTGAAGAATATTATTTAGATGATAGAATATTTCTAATAGCTCCTACTCCATGTCATCCTCTACTCCTATCCTATCTACAGGAAAGCTAAAACTGATTCTACAGTGTTTGACTACATTGAAAAGAGAAGCTTAAAATACACTTGTCTGACGTTCTTTTCCAAATGTCTGGCACTGGGTAGAACATATTACCAGAAACATTGAACCTAATCCGTAGAAAACCAAATGCATGAGAGAAGAAATTTTGCAGAAGGTCATTTTATGCATAATTTGTGCCAAAGGCTTATGTTTGACTTCCTCATCATCTTAGTGTTTATAGGGCAAGTAATAGGCAACATATCACGCAGAGAGGAGACATTTCATATTCTCCGAGACATGCAGTTCTTTTGGCTTCAGAACAGCAGGAAAAATGAAAAGTTTAGCTCTTTTCTCTTTGCAGTCTATAATAAGAAAGGTGGTAGTAGAACTGCTCAGTGGAAGGAAATAATCAGTTGGTATTCTTCTGTGCTCCCACCATTGTGCTTTAGTTTAGGCACAACATCTGGTGAATGTACTCCCCAAAGTAGCATCCTATTTCTTAAACTCCTTCTCTAAACTGATTGTCACTGAAAACATGGAGCCAAATGGACCTCTATTCGTTATCTTCGGTGGAAGTTCTTACACTTACTGCTTACTGTCAAAAGCATGACAGTACCTACTATTATTAGCAACGTGCTTGTGCTGCAAGAATAATCCTGATTTAACAAAAGGGGTTGAATCATCACTGAACCTATATGCATGCTTTACTCAACACCATCTGAGAAATGGTTGTTGGCATGACATTGTCTAGTAGGTGATACTGTGATGAACACACAAAACTACATCAAACAGATCATTGCAGGAAATGTTTTGTGCTGTTGAAATGGAAAATAATTGGCCATTGTTTTCTGGAGGGAGCAATGGAAATATTAGAATAAAATAAAGTATTATTCTGATTCATTGAATCCATGAAATCTTTGAGAATAAGAAAGTCAGAAAATGGATGGATCTTTTAAATACTTAATATATAAAAGGTTAGGAGTTTGGAATTTCACCTGACACAGAAAGGACTAATGTCTTGCTAGTTTGCAACTCATCCTGGACTAAAATGCAATTCTATTGGTTTCAGTAAAACTGTACCCTGAATTAATATGTTCCAATATCGACAAGAATAAAAACTGATGTTTCTTTTCCTGTAGGAAAAATTCTTTATGTTGAGGAATGTTAAGCATCAATTTAAAAAACAGGTTTTTAAAAGTAAGTTTTTCTGAATATTGTTCTAGTCATTATTTCCTGATGACTAGAGGTGTCTGGTTAACTAAAATAGGAAAAATACTAATAAAACTCTGACCAGCCGCTTAAGGTCTCCTGACAAGAGCCTTGAACAAGGAACAGAGCATAGTGTCCCTCTTCTGCAGCTGAGCTAGTCAGCCCTTTGAGACACAGAGTGATGGTTCCAACTGCTTTCAATAAAGAGAAAACTTCTAGGTACAATACGTTTACACAGGCAGAGATAGTTTCCAAAGCAGATGCCTTCTATTGTGCTGCTTGCATGCTCAACTCAAAGGAATAATACTATATGTTCATTTGCTGTATGGCCAATAAATCTGCAACACAGACTGCACCTATTAAACATGGATTTTGTGAACTGTAACACAAATCACTGTATACCAAATGTTACTATATACTGAAAAGCATACTGGGTTTTCTGCACTGACCTTTATTGCAGGACTATGATTGTGTCACAGGGATATTAACCAGTGGAAGTGGAGTGACATCCTCCAGGCAAGACACTGATTTAATTTTGTGTTGATTGCTATGTGACAGTGTTCATACTGTATACTCTCATGTATACATAATTTTTGACACAGTGGCTCTACATGTTTTCTTGAATTACTTGTTTCAGTGCTACTTTGCTAGCAGCATCCTGAAGTTCTAAGTCCCCTTTTATGTTTGCAAATCAGAATCCTGGCCAGACACAGAAAACAACCCATCTATGAGTCCATTTGATTAAAACAAAATTTGGCTGCTGCCTAATGGCTTGCTCAGGAAGCGTTTGGGTTGCATTAAAATGAAGAGGCCAAAGAAAGTTCCTGAGCTGCATTCAAAATCTGATGTTAAAGGTCAAAATACCATAGTGAATGGCACCTAATCTGTATAATGGCAGAGCAGAATCTTTCCAGAACTCCTCTTACCACCTTCAAAATTTACCACTCTACTTTATGCCTAACTAAGCAGATATAAATTACTGTTTCATATTAACACAAATTAGACGTTCAAGAAAGCTTATTTGAAGAAGTGGTAGTAGCTAAATGCAATAAACTTAACACAAACTTTATCTATAGAAAAATAATATGAACCACAGGACTTGTTTTTTTCTTAACGAGGACTATTGTTTTATAAGACATTATTCTAACATGACTCTTGTCAGGTAAGCAAAAATATCTGAAAATCTGTCTAAATCTACAATCTCCACTATATAAACATCTTCCTATTCTAATTCTTGACTGAAAGTTAATTCTTTCTCTGCTTTTACAACTACAAAGGAAATAAAATAATTGACAGCAACAGTGCTAAACCTCCATTCTCAAATTTTGCAAAAAATAGAAGGTATTTAAACCTCCTGTGTTCCAAGTTCTAATTTAGATATTTCAGAAGTAGAAGATACATCTTACACCTATGTTTGTATTAAATCCAAAAAAGGTCACGTTATAATGTATTCTGCTTATGTTTAGTTTCTTCACATCCCCCTCTTACATTTTCAGTCTCTAAGATATCCTTAAAATGTCTTTTCCCAAATTACTCCTCATCAATTGTTCTTCACCCTATCATATCCACCCCTCCAAACCCTACATAGCTGAGTCTTACGCAAGTGTAAAGCATTTCCATGCAATTATAGTAGGGGGAGAATATAATGCTGTTTATTTTATTTAAGAATTTGAGGTGCTGGGATGTTTAAAAAGCAGCTGCTGATAAAATTCTCTTTCAATAACAATAATAGTCTTTCCTTTCTTACAATGCACCCTTAAAGTATGGAAAAACTATTGCCTGCAAACTCCATTCCAGTTCTAAACATGACACTGAAAACTAAACAGCAATAGTAGGACATAATGGCCATTTACAAATAATCCCAAAACTATAGTGTACTGCAGTCCCTGTTGACATAAGAAGTCAAGCGATGTTTCCCAATATTTTCTACAGCAATCATCAAAAAAACTTGCACAACTGAAACTCACATGACAAATTAAGGCCCATCTTTCTTCCACTTTGAATATTTTATTCATTTTTCACTAGGGTTTTGGTTTTTCTTTTCAAGTAATACCTTCTAAAATTTTTCAACTCATTGTTTTGAACAAAATAGTTTGAATATTATTAAATTATTCACAGATATTTTAATATTTTTAAAGCTCATTTTAAGCAATGACAAAGATTTTCAGAAGTACCAGTACACTGAGACCTTCAGAAAGCTTTTTAAAATACTGAATTTCAAAAGCTGCATATGATTTCTGGAAAATCAGGTCCTTTCAAGAGGTAGCAATATGAGTATACAAGACCACTGGTCATGTGTTGGCCTAATCATTCGGCAAGTCAACCATCAACCCAAATATGACAGCCAGTGCAGAGGGTATTCATTCATTCCACCTTCAAAAAAGACACACGCACCAATTTTCCCAAATTAAAAAAAAAAAACCAAAACAAACCGTTGATTACTTTCACAGAAAATGTATTAGAGTGTGATCAGACTAAATCAACAGTTAAAAGTATTATTTTAAAAGTGACTAACATAGTATAACACTATGAGTAAGTGTTTTGGGTTGGGATTTTTTGTTTGTTTGGATGTCTTTGTTGTTGTTGTTGTGTTTTGTTTATTTTTTAAACAGGCAAAGTCATAAAAACTGCCACCATAGTCACCAGCAGTGATAAGTAACAATCACTAGGTCAGCTTTCTCAGGCTGGATTGCCCTGTAGGCGTTTTACCTTCATTTCAGTTTATGCTTGATAATGCCTCTCAGAGCACAATTTTTAATATCTGTTTGCAAGGCATAATTACCTAAATGTAATCAGATACATCTTTTCCATTAATTAATTTAAATATGTCTCTGGGCCATAATTATTTCTATATTATTTAACATTATTTATTATTTAATGTATTATTTAACATTAAAATAATTTTACATCTAAATATAATCCTTGAAGGTTTTTTTCCTGCAATTTTAACTCTAACATTATAATTATATTAATAAAATTTATTGTTCAAGTTATGTCAAGATTAAGGACAAAATTCTGTTACTTTGTATATCACTTTGCATATTGGCATGAAGGCAATATACAAACCACTTAAAAGGAAAGAGATGTTAGACTATTAAGATCAGGAAACATCTGAAATGTGCTCAAAACCTTGTCCTTTTCATTAGAAGAGCAACACTTCTCATTGTCAGATGGATAATCAAGTTCTCACCACAAAGAAGCCAAAGCCAAATCCTGGAGAAATTAAATGAAAGCTTGGATTTGAATTTTGTACTTAGTTACTTCACTTGAGATTAGCTCAAAATACATTCACAAATACACACACAAAAAAATCTTTACATTTTATGGGCATGGGAAAGTATGTTAGTATACAAGTTCTACATCTAGACATGATTAATTCTGTAGCTGATGGCTTTAAATGGGCCTCCCATTTACAGTCTTTTTTTATTAATGTTGACTGACAACTATTATATGACAACATTGTTATACGACAACATATTCCAGATCAGGTTGGGTATTTGCACCACTTTCTAAATGTAATATGTTACTATTTGTATATGGAGTATTTCTACAGTCTTCTACACTATTCCACACTATTTCTACAGGTGCTTTCTAAGGAATGTAAACATGCTATAAATAGGAAGTCCATTTCTCATCAACAAAATTTAGCTACATTTAAGTTGTTAGTTTGGGAGCACTATACCTAATTGCTGTAAGGAGTGATTCATAGACCTGAAGCAGCTCTTGGCAGTTACAAAAGAAACCAAGCCAAACTTGCCCATTTTCATTACCAGGTATGAACTCTGACCAGATGTGCTGTGATCTAATAAACCTGTCAAGGGAGTCTGTGCAGACAGTAAATCCTGTATCAAACCCAGGCACACCTCAGTGGCTGAAGCCAAGTTTTCACATCAGTGTTCGGATGCTTCCAGATATCAAAGTTAAACCAATTTAAAAACCTAACCTAGGCAGAAAACAAATCTAGAAACAGACTTCTTACTTCATCAAGGACAAACAAGGTGAGAGAGAGCAGCAAGGATGCTCAGGAGAGAGAACTTCCCCATCCACAAGCATTCTTTACCAGGGTGAACCAGAAATGCCTCAATGTTACTTCCCTGTTACCTTTTCTGAAGAGTCTAGTTAAATCTCCCACTGACTTGCAACAGCTTAGAGAATTTATTCTATGACTGTTCTCTCAAAGGGTTGAGATCTATGATTTATAGCTAAATCTTTGTTATGTAATTTATTTTTACAAAGAAAAGCCTTCTATTGTCAAATTGTCATGTGTTGACAGAATGGAAAGGTACACTTGTTTTTAGGTGTGTGGTTTGCAGCAGTTAGTTAATTAAAGTTAACAGCTATAAAAACAAGTTATATCACTCCTGTTTCCTTGAAAACTGCTTGCTGCAATACTAACAGATATCACAGAATGCTGGTAATGTAGCAGAAGTTACTTGCTACATGCTGCTATTTAACACTACTCCAGCGGTAGACCTTTCTAAACAGTAGCCTTCCTCCATTCCCCTTCTACACTTGAGTGGTCACTCTATTATCTGGAAAATGGGTTTCTCAGCAGGAGGTTTATGACAACAAAATGGGCCCTTGGCTCAACAACCCAAAGTTGTCAGAGCTGAATATGTAGCTGGAACAGGACTTGATATTCCTTAAAATAAGTTCATTAACTGTTTGACCTTTTCTACTTCCTAGGAAGATAAAAGTATCAATGCAAACCAAACACAACACTGGACCACCTAGGATGCCGCTACATCCGTTTATAAACAGAAATGCGTGTAAAAGTAGCAACCAGCCTCTTGCACACTGACCAGAAAGTACATCGCATGCAATGAAACCAACTAAAAGTCATTAACATTCTCAAACACTTTTCTGGTAGGTACACTGCTACGGAAATACACTTTGTCTGCTGAGTTACGGTACAGACAGTTCCTTTGCCCAAACATCCCCACCTCCTGCTGAATTCTCAAGCTGACAAGTTGCTTCTATGTTTATCACTTTTACGAGTAACAAAATTACTGGAAAACAGTAATAATTCTGTTTGTTCTCCAATACTGCACATTTTGTTGCTGCTGTTAATCTTAGTAACAGTCTAAACTGAGCAACTACGTATCCGTGGATTCCATTAACTGGAATGCAATAATGTCAGACTTCCCAGTGCTTTATGTTCATAGCAACATACTTCAACACATTTTCAGACCCAATTACATCACTGATATATGAAGAAAAAAAAAAAGTATAAGAAATTACTTTCACCCTGCTTTCTTGTATTATTTTCCAAGGGCTTTTCATGAAGACCATCACAAATTTGTCAAGTACTCCAGAAACCAAATTACTCTGTGGCCTTGTTCTGTATAAATCCCATCTTTCCTTTGCATGTTCACTATCATTGCTCCCTAAGATACCACTAACTGCAGCCACAGGCCTCCAGGGCTAGAACCCACGTCTAGCTTTAAACATTTAAGTAATCCAAATGACAACATCTATTAACAGCTAAAACCCAAAAGTCTATTACCCGTAGATATGACCTATTCTGAATGTCCACAGACAACCATTCCCACTACAGTGTCTGGAGTCACTGTGCTAAAACAAATAGAAAATGAGGTTTTACTCATAGCCATTCTGTGCCATTCTGTTCTCATTTCAAGTTGAGAAGAGATTATTTGCTTCATCCCGTACCAGATATGCATGACTAAACATTTACACAACACCAGAAAAAGACTTCAAAAATAATTTCTGGCATAACCAAAAACAAATCAAGTTTTTTAATATGTGTCAGTTCAAATGACAATCAAAGGGATCATTGCACTAAAGTTAATTTGCATACAAATATTAAAGTCATAATACATCCTGACTTTTCAGACAACCATAGCCTAAAGTCTTTGATCTACCTATGGCAAGTTTGTGTTGTGCAAATACTGTTGAGAAAAAAAGGAAACTTTTTTTTAAATCCATATTACTATTTATTTCAAATGCAATTATACAGAGAAACTCAGACCAGAAGTTTGGATCTGGACATTACATTGCAAAACAACTTTGAGAAGAGGTCAACTGAGTAAAGCTGTAATCTCCTAACGTGCTTTCATCTCCAATGCAAGCGTAAGAGTTACAATACCAATACAGCACCACGGAACAAAATGAGAACATGCTTATGTTTAAGAAAAAGTTAAAAATATCCTAACTCTGCTCCCAGACTCTGATTATAAAAATGCAAAAGACAATTTTGAAGTATCTTGAAAAGATGAATCGACAGTAATTTGGCCACACCATCAAAGCTGCAATTCTTGGAGGCATTCTTGGTGCTATAAGTTTCACTACAAGGAATGCTGTCAAAGCAGTTAATCAAAGCAGTCCTCCTGGATTAATAGTTTACAGCTGGCAGGTAAGCCCCCACCCAGTCACTGGCTCACTCCTCCCCCAGCAGAATGGGGGAGGAAACTGGAGGGGCAAAAGAAAAAAAAAAAAAAAAACAACAAAACCAAACCCACAAACCAAACCACCCTCATAGGTTGAGATAAAGACAGTTTAGTACCTGAAGAAAAATATAAACAACCATGGGGGGGGGCGGGGGGAGAACAGAACAGACACAGACACGACACCAAAAACTAAACACCACCAAAACCAAAGAAGTGATGCAAAAGCAACCACTCAGCACTACCAGCCTGATGCCCAGCCACTCTACGAGCAATGGCTACTATAGCAAAACACTGATATGTACCAGTACTGTTTTGGTCACAAATGCAGAACACAGCACTATACAAGCTGCTATGAAGAAAACTAATTTCATCCCAACCAGACCCAGTACAATAATTTTATTCTCATGCTTGCTGCTTACAAAATTTTTAACATTTTGACAAGCAAAAATGAATGAAAGAATGCTTCATAGCTGTACAAAACTTACAAAGCTAAGAACAGTAAGAGCTTCCCACTAGAGCTACCAAAGGGAATGTAAGTACCTAACAAACTCACCATCCTATTGAAAATAAAAGAAACTTTTCAGAGATTCATTAATTCATACATCATATTTCTCTAGAGAAATACTTCCTCAGCCATGATATATTTACCTATGAATAACTGTTACTAAACACCAAGTATTATACTGCTATATAACCTTGATAAAATTCATTTGCATGCCAAGGAAATAATGGGGTTTTTCTCAAATGTTTCCATTACTCTCAGAAATTACATTTTTATAAACACATTTAAACTGACTTCACAATATTCTGGTTTATGGATAAACGGGGTAAAATATATTCTTTCAATCAGAAGAGGAAATAGCCAGAACAAACTTACTTCTCAAGCAGAAAATTGCTAGATCAGAAATGTGAAACAAGACCAACACTCAAAATACGATATGCAATTCAAGCATTGCTCTAAGATCTTCTGATGAAGGATGGGGATTTACACCCTCTACTAATTTTCCCTGTTTTACTTTCAGTGGAAGCATCTTATTTTCATTTGGTTTGGCAAACAAAGCAACCTCAAAATTGTTACACAAGAAATACGTTAACTACTGCAATAATGGCTAGGTCAAGTGACTACTTTTATTGCTATTTTTGTGAACACTCACATCAACCTTTACAACCTCTTTCTGACAGACGGGTTACCCAACATACTATGAAGCAGACACACGGAAAGCAAAATGGCTAAAAGTGGACAGGCTATAGGCAAGAAACAACAGCATAGAGTAAAAGACATGTAAGAACAAATGCTACGAATGAAAATATAATTGTTGAAAATTAGTATATGAACAAATCATTTAGTTTGATGCTTCAGAAACTGTTACCTTCTTTCTTCCAAAATATGAAGGCAAGAATTTTGTGTCCTGTAATCTTTTGGAACACGCACAATGCTAATCCTACTAATGCTGAGCAGAACTTGATTTCTTTATAAATCCACACATTTGCCATGATACTCTCAGCCTATTCTGTATTTGAGTAGCTTGATGAGGTTTACAAGTGATTATTCCCTGGCCCAAACTGTGTCAAGCTCAGTTCTCCATAGGACAATAGGGGCTATTTCTGTACAATAAAAAATATTTTAACTATTTGTAATTTCATTTCATGGCTACATCTAGCTACTGAAATCACAGTTAAGATTATTTGTGTTTACATTGAGTTCTGTTGTCATTTGTTCATTTATTTCGGTAATAGTCTTACGAGTTACCAAAACTTACTTTAACACAGCACAGTAACTTGAGATACACAGCAATCCTTAAGAATACACCCAGATATTAATTTTTATATGTATATATATGTGTAAAATACATTTTTTATATATATAAAAAAGCTGAAAGCATAACAATATGTGGATAAAGTATGCCTAAAGAAGAAATGGAGTTTGCTTGCTTTTTATTTTCTAAACATGGTTGAATGTAACAATTGTTCAGTGAAGATTCACTAGATATTGCGGCTATTAGAACACAGATTTTCCATGTATCTGGTAGAGAAGTTATATCAAAACAAACTGCTTAGAAAAATTTAGCTGAGGTATATTAAGCCAGTTGAGTTGTATAACCTGAAAGGTGAATACATGAGAGACAGTGACCCTTGGCTACCTATAATAGAATATAGTCTAGATCTGCAACACATCTGTTAAGCTGCAGGAGAGATTTTTAATAATTCATCTGTAATTTCACAGCATTACAGAAATATTTCTAAATTCTGTTGCTGGCAACAAAGAAAAATGTTATAACCAGCATCATAATGTTCTTTGCAAGTTACAGTTTTCCTTGCAACCAACATAGAAAGTGACGTATTCATATTTTTCAAAAGCACTATTTAGATAATGATAAGAGCAAGTTAGCAAAGTGTAACTTGGTAAGGACAATACCCTATCACAGATAAACATTTTGGGGAGAAAGAAGAAGGTATACAAGATCATGTTCAATTCCAGTCAAACAATACATCCACTGAATCTGGTGGTACTGCAAAGTTTTAACACAAGAGAAATCAGACCACCACTGACTGCTTTGAAAATCCATGATACTCCCTTGTAGTAACATCAGAAAATCTGCAGGTGGAGATGCAATAAACTGTAATAAGCAAGAATAGCTACCACAAAAATAGAGGTGAATCACAAGATATTATAAACCAAAGCCTGGTTAAATGTTTACTCAATGTAGGGAACTGGCAGTCTCTATTCATACAGTCTCTTTTGAAGACATATATGTTGCTCTAAAATATTCAGCATATTACAATTTCACCTGCAGCTTCTACTTGGAATCCCAAATAATCCTGACCTCAGCCTGGGCTTGAGTGAGCGGCTTTCTTGTTCCACACTTCTGAAAACAAAGTTTTTCTCTTTCCTGACTAAAAGAGCCTCTTCCCTCCCTGTGTTGTTTTTCTGAAATTGCTGATGCTCCTTTTAAGCATCCACTGTTACAATAACATTACAAAGTCTTCAAATTGGGTGGTGCAGGTTTATTTTGTACACTGTGAACTGAGAAAATAATACACCACCTACTGAGACTTACAAAGACCAACAATGTATTTATATGCAAAGTTTTGCAAATTTCATTAACAGAATTTTTGTCTGAACGTGAGCATTTTGCTTAATTATTTTGTAAACCTGCAGTCCTTTTCATGGAGAGTTCTCCTTGTGCCCAAGGAAGAACAGAATTTGCTTGCAGGAACTACTCTATCGTAGTAGTAGGTATGCAGACTAACTTTTGCAGACATGTGAAAGTTAACATTTCTTTTCCCTTTTTCTTCCACATATGTATTGGAAAAGTAGACTTGCCACTATATAGATGTATGCATATTTCAACATGATTCAGTCATACCTTTGATTCTGAGCACCAGTACCCCAAATCACACAGAGATTCTCCAGAAGTAAGAACAAGGGGTAAAGAACATCATGCAACTAGAAATCAAGACTGCATTTAAATATAGACAAGGATAAGAAATACTACATTCTACAGAAATCTTCTCTGGAAGAGCACAGCAATATGCAGTTATTTGAAAAACAATTTATTTTAAGTATACCCATGGACAGGAGGAGAAGATTCACTGCTGATAAAAGAAGTACCCACATTATGGAAATGAACACACCTGGTAGCCTTATGGGGTAGTTACACATATCTAGCACAAAACAAATATCTTGCAATATTCTTTGTGGAATAACCTGACCTTTGAATGCTGAATACATGGCAATCAAAAGTTACAGCCTTTAAAGAAAAAAAAAAAAAAAAAGAGAGAGAAAATTAGAAAGAAGGAATCACTGAGACAGGAAAAGACAAAAGTTTGTGAGAGAGTGCATTCACAAAGACAAGGAAATTATTGCCTAGCCTTAGTACGCATGGCCAGACTAGAGAAACATTCAATTCCAATGTTTTAAAAGCAGCATTATGCCTTGCTATTTCTCTGTAATTAGTGAATGTGTATGTGGAAACTTGTATCATCACAGTTAATATACATATCCAAAGACACTGCCTGCAGTAAACAAACAAACAAAAAAGAATTATGAGACAATCACAGGCATCCATTCAATGCTCCAAAACAAAGCTTATTATTTCTGGTCATAATTTCTAGACTTTTGTTCCCATACCAGTGAACAGTTTGTTTTATAGAGATGAGATACAGGAAGTAATCTGCAATTATATTACTTGCACTCATTTCATTAAAAATTAATTGAGACACAGAGTTCATAAATACCTGTTACAAAATTAAATACCTTGAAGGAAATGGTCTGAAGTTAAACATTAAGTTATTATTTGTAAAGAAGTTAGAGCTATATTAATCTTTATAAATTTTTCTTCCCCAAATCTCTCTTTTCTAAAAAGAGGAAACGGAGTAGCTTTATAGGGAGCCAGTACATCATGTTACTATGTGTTAGAGGTAGGTCTTGGGGAAAAAAAGAAAAAAGCTAGCTACCTGATGTGTAGTTATTTTTAGAAGCTGAACATATCATCAGAAAAGTCTGTTCTGCATTCCCAGAGCCAAGATGATATGTCACACTCAGATTGGATGCGCTTCTGAAGCCTGCAGGCAGGGATCCACTAGTGACGGTGCATATCAGCAGTGAAACTGAACAGGAGGGCTATAGTGCAAACTACAAAATTACTCCAGGCAGCCAGAAAATGTACTGGAGAAAAGAAAATGTTGAAATGGCTTTCTTTGCATTCATTCCTGTCCTTCTTACCAAGAAAGGCAGAATGGGAATATGCTACTAGTAGCTAGATCACTGAGATAAAAAAAGAGAAGCTTAACATGGCTTACTACAGGAACAGAAGCTTAAACACAGTTTGTCTTCTTAGCGGGAAGATAAGCAATCTAGCTATCCTAGAGGACAGGCAGCTAGCATCATTGAAAAGGCATCACATTAAAAGAAAATTAACCGTAACTACTGGAGGACCTTGCATTCACATTACAAGCCATGCACTCAAAACGGTGCCCAGAGTGCAATTTCAACCTTGGTTCCACAAGTAGAACTGCTTCAAGTGCAACAGTAATGCATTTGAGTGCTACCACCAAGACACCAATTATAGCCTCAGGCTAAATATTTGCTCCTCAAAAATCCCTCCAATGCACTGACTTGCTTAGTGAATGCACCTGCAGTTCTCCTCTGGGACTTTTGGAAAGATACCGTCTTCCTTGACCCCTGACTTTTTTACTTTGGATCTTAGTCCTGTTAGGATCAAACCCTTTCTTTCAGTCTAGGAGGTTCCAACAGAAGGGAATTTGCTTCACAGCCCCAGCACTCCAGCTTGAGGTATACAGTTATTTTTGAAGAGAAATCATCTCACTACCCTAGTAGGAGTTCAGCCTGACCTAGAGGGTAGGAGATGAGGCTATACAAACATGCATCCAGTGTAACGGTCTGTAAGCTGCAAATAAACACATCAAAGTTGTACTATTTGTTGCAAGATGAAAATGAGAAACATAAGCGTCTCATTTAGAATAAAATATTGATATTTAACAATAATTAACCACAGCATGCAGAATGCAAAGAGAAATTGTTCAACTGTCTGTTCTACCCACAATACTAGCAGTCATAGATGAGATGCTCTGGAATTGCTTACTTATGGAAATAATCCTGATATAACTGGTAGCACAAATATATGGAGAAGTAACTCACATCAAACGTTACATTAATTGCTACAACCATGTATGAAGGATTAGGATAGAAGTAGAGAGACAGTGCCATTCCAGATCAAAGACAACCATTCTTGTTTTCAAGCCCTGAAATAAAAGTATCTTCGGTATTAATATTCTAGTGGATTAAGCACAAGATGGGAGGCTAGCTACTGTCTCCTCCGCTCCATAAAACCACAGTAAATAAACTTTTTGGCCACATACCCCCAGTGAGTAAGAATCAAAGTTTTGTTATCATAGTGAACTTCAATTTGGACAATATATGCTGAATTGTTCAGTTAACCAGTACTAAAAATCCCAGTGTATTTTCTATTTGTGAACAGTACAACAGAGATTTTCCAAACTTGAAAACCATAAACTCTAACATAAGCTGAAGATAAATTGTACTCATGAATATAACAATATGTCAATATATCACAGTATTATGATGATTATGGACTGATAAAGAGGAGCTGATCTCAGATAAAGAAGTAATATTATCAGAGAGTACAAATTACTAGGACTGGGTATAATTTGTTATATACAAAGATATAAAAATTCCAAACATTATTTACTTGATTCTTTTAAGCAGCCAATAATATAAGTGAAGTAAGTGGAATCAAACCAGCATGGAATGAAAAGCAAACTAGAAAAAGGTGAGCAACGATAGGAATTAAGTGCATTTCTGGAATCTAAATTGCGAAAAAAGGTGCCACTGGGAAAAAACACACACACACACAGAGTGAAAAATGCGTTCTGTAACAACTGAAACTCAGGACGCTGTCACACTGTTGCTAGATCAAGGATTTTGAAGTCAGCATGTCCAATAAACTTAACCCAGGAGTCTTAAGAGCTAACAAAAGCCAAACTTTTTATGCATATTTTCAATAACTGCAGAAGTCAGGAAAGGTTGGGATGACTGGGGGGGGGAAAAAAAGCTATGCTAATATTTTTTGAAGAATAAGTGGAAAGCAACTGTAGATATAGTAGCCAGTAATCACTCCCAGTCAGAATAATCAAACAGCTCCTACCAGAATCCAATGTAAAAGAACTACAGAATGCAAAACCAATAAAATTCCATTTATGGAAACATGTTATCTTTGATGCTTTTACAAGTTTGGGCTACAGTGGCAATACCTTTAATGCAGTGTATTAGTAAGTCAAAACTCTGCAGACTTAATACAGGGTCACAACTCAGAACCTCCCTTTATTCTTTTGTCTTCTTCCTCCTCCCCATCATGTTCACATTTCTATTACTTTACTTCCTGAATGTGAAACCACATCCACATCAATCCTGATTAACGCAGACGCTTCAGATGACTGTATGTCTGCCCCCAACCATGCATCCGCTTCATGATAAAATCCACTCTTAAATCCCACATCAGTTTTTCTAGTTCCTAGTTTGGTTCCTCAGCTCCTGCCACTGCTACACTAATATTACACTAATATTTCAGCATTTCTAATTTAACATATACAGACTGGATCTTCTTAAGTTGATCTGACCACTATAATCACCAATATTATCGCTTTCTCCTGCTGAGTCTGCCAGGTCTCCTGTGACACAAATACCCTCAGTGCTCTCATTTCATTCTTTATCATGTCTTTGTCCAGGTTATTGTCTTTCCAAATGATGTCTTTCCATTTCTTTGCCGCTAGTTTATAGCATATGATTAACTAATGTAGTGTATTAATTTCTGTCTCTGATTGAGACTGTTTTAAGTGTAATTGATGTCTACAGCTTATACACCAGCAGGTTTGCTGTTTTGATACAAGCAGCCAGGATCTCCCATCCCCCCACTTACCTCAGTGATTCACCACCCATCTTTGAGCCACTAAAAAGTTACACACACAGATGTGTAGCTCTGTGTATTACATTCTATCCTTTGCTCTTCCATTTGTTTTCAAGACATTTACAAAAGCATAGTACACAAAAAATAGCTTTTTACCTCAAAGTTAAATTTGTTTGAATTTAGTAAATTGGTTTAAATCTATTGAAAAAATGATTGACAGGCAGACTCGTATCTATCATGATCTAACACCTGCTCTCCTTTGGAAATCAGACTGAAAAACTACCAAGATCATAATGCCTGTCAGCAGCATTTGCCAAGTTGCTGCTCTTCTTTCATTGCAACTATCTGTAGTATGCTCTTTGCTTGGTGTGGACTGCTCTTAGGATACACAGGTAGAAGCAGAAACTTTAAAGGAATTCATTTTGGGAATCACTGCAGGCTCCTCAAAAGAAGCAGAGTAAAAGGAAACAAAGCACATACAGGGAAA